>JAYEPQ010000016.1:27840940-28460940 GCA_036321105.1 Dracaena cambodiana
TAATTTTTTCCAAATTCGAATTCAACATGCTTAGAAATGGGAAAATTCTTTATGCACGGCAAATTATTTTTGATATCTATATTACTTTTTACACCGACCTTCCATTTTGAAACATCACCAATTTACGGAAAATTCTATTTGCACCCTGCTATTTACTCTTCACGTCCTGATTACTCTTTACACCCGAATTCCATTTTGAAATATGAGCAATTTACTCTCGACGCACAAATTATTATCCAATTTTACCCTTCACTCCCTTTAACCTCCTTGGCAGAATTTCTCCCAAATTAGTCGCCGAAGAGCCTTATGTCAGGCCTGCGATCGCGCGCTCCGGCACCCTGCCGTGCCTGCTGTCCATTCTTAGGCACCGCAACGCTCCCACCCACGCCCGCATTCACGCGGCCCGTGCGCTGTGCAGCCTCGTCCAGGAAACGAGCACCAAGGAGTCCATCGGATCGAGCGCTAGCGCCATGGCAGCGCTTGTCGATCACTTCTGTGAGCGTGCTGCCGGAAACCACCACTGCGGTCGTGCGTACGTAAAGCAACAAAAAATTATACAACTATTCATCAAATCAAACAAGATAAACAAAAAACTTGTGGCATAAATTCAAATTAAGGGGATGAATTATTCAACAGTACCCTTCGATGATGTCCTCTGCAGCATAGACGATGTCGGTGAGCTGCAGCGCCCAGCGCCGGATCGCATCGTCCTGCAGCCTCCGCATGTCTGCGTCGGCCAGAACGGGCAGCATCCTGTCCAGGCGAGCTCGAAATTTCTCGATCACGTCTTCTAGGCCCATTTGGAGGGCGATTTCCTCTCTGGCGATGGCGAACAGCTTCTCGGCAAAGAGAGAGACATATGCGCTCAAGATAATCGATATGGTTCCTTCTTTGTTGATTTATTGCGCGCGCCCGCAGTGGTTTCCAGCGCCTCTCCCACTTCGCCAGCCGGCTGCTCTCCCGAATCGCGGAGAGGAGAACGAAAGGTAACTTAGTCAAAAAAAATAATGATAAATTTGTAATTATTTGTAAATTTTAAAACATTGCGTCAATTCAGTGTGCAAATAGAATTTCTCCCAATTTACTTTTTATGTTTAATTTTTTTTTTCCAAATTTAACCCCCCCTCTCTCTCTCCCATCTTCGTCTATCACGATCGAACCTAAAATTCTCTAACTTTCTTCCGAGTCTTCCTTCTCTTTTTGCCTGCCTTCGTCGCCACTCCCAACTCCGTCGCTACTCACCTCCTTCAGTCCCAGCCCTTTACTTCGACCATTGACCGACCGTCGCGCCAACCAAAAAAAAAAAGTAATAATTAATTACAAATAAAAACACATAGGAAAACTAAGAATAATTTTATTTATCCTAAACACTAATTGTATGTTGGATTTTTCTATTTGTTTCAAAAAACTCAAACTCTAAATATTAATTTCGTTTGTCACAGCGAATTAAAAAAATTTAAAATTCTGCCTAAGTTTTTTAGGAACGCGAATATAAAAATTTTAGAGAGTCAAAATAAGTTTGTGAAAGATATATATTTTTAATTTAAATAGCACAAAAAAAAATATTTTTTTTGGTTTTAGAAAGAGAACAGAGGAGAAAGACGATAATAATATTTTAAATTTTTTAAAAGTTTTAGAGATTTTAAAATTTAAAAAGGTAACTTAATCAAGAAAAAATTGATAAATTTGTAATTATTTACAAATTTTTAATATATACATCAAGAATAGATTTTCGTATGTAAATAAAATTTTTCTTTAGAAAGAAAATATATGCGCTGACTTTACTGTTGATGAGAATCTATATTTAGTGTCAATGATATCTAGTAAACACAATCTCTACGTATTTTCCGGAGAGAGAGAGATAAAAAAAAAAAAAAAAAAAAAAAAATACTAAACACAACCTCATATCAATGTTAGTCCGGCCCAAGTCGCGAAAAAGGACCCAGTCCATTTTCTGACCAACGACTCTACTGGTCCAACCCAACATAGATGCAAACCTTCTCAACGAATAATTCATCAAAATCAAATCGAGTCGGCATCAGATTCATCATCATCATCATCCACTGCAAGCAGAAAAAAAAAATAAATAAATAAAAAATGGCGCTACAGTGGATCATCCTCACCTACGTGGTGGCGACCGAGGCGGCGCTGGCCCTCATCCTGACGCTTCCGACACCCACGGTCATCAAATCCCAGATCGTCTCGCTGGTCTCTCTAACCCTCCAGCCTGCCGCCGGCATCTTGCCCTTCTCCGCGTTTCAGCTCCTGGGTCCTTCCTCTTTCTTGATCTCTAACTGTTCGTCTTATTATTCTTGAGAAAGAATTGAGAGATGGGGTTTGATTCGATCTGTCGATTTGTTGTGCAGATATTTACTGGAAAGCGGAACACCGGCTGATGTGCACATCTGATGTTTGTACGGAGGAAGGGAGGATTCATTACGAGAAATCTGTATGATTTATTGTTGTTTGATTTTATGTTTTTCTTATTGATTCCATTTGGGAATTTTGATGTTGGTGCCTTTGACTTAGCTTAGGCTTTTGAAGATGAGAAGCTCCTTGAAAGCTACGATAAGAATGAAGTTTGGCCCACCATTAGCTTTGGCCTCTTGGCTGGTTTCCGAAAAGATGTTGATCATTAGCTTGGGCCCTTAGCTCATGTTTTTGTTGGCTGTGCAAAAAAAAAAAAAAAATAAGGAGAAGAAGAGAGATTGGACTACTAGAAATCCTAAGTTTAAGGAAGAGGAGGAGATAGAAATATAGAAAGTTGTGCAAAGAAATTCGAAATTATGAGCCGCAGGATAAAATGCTACAAGAGAACTATATAGAAAAGAGTGAGAAAAGACATGATTGTGTAAGGAAAAATTTATTTGGTTGTTTGGCAAGTAAGATGGCTGATGAAATTAGTTAGAGAAGAAATGAGATGCATATGCGGTTTTCAATGATTTAGATAAAGCTTGTGATGGGAATTTATACAAATGAGCAATGGGATGGAACTTTATAATAGAATTAATTTAGAAAGAGTAAGAAGAGAAATGGTTGTTTCATGAAGATTGGCTTTTGATGTATGATTTCTATGGTGAATGAGATGGGAAAAGTTTGTTTGTAAACGAAAGGAAGGACTAAGTATTTGAAGGGAGAAAGTTTGTTTTTGTTACTGAGCTTTTATATGTGACTGTAGCCTAAGCTTTCATAGAGTGCCATAAGTGAAACCTATGGTATGTAAGACACTTCTCCCAACCAAAAATATTGTGTGTCCAGCTGTATGCTTATATATGCTGAAAACTTTTAGTTACATAACAATACTCACAAATTGGAGTTACGTTATGCAACCTTTTTGACATGAGCTAAACATTTATGGTTAATTTTTTTTTTTTTTTTTGTGCTAGTTTTTTTTCATATATGAATAATACACAATACATATATTTGTATGAGTTAGATATACATATATTTTTAAAAATACACACATGGCCGTATCGTTGTGCCTAGATATTGGAAGGTTATCGTATCTGACATCCATATTTGTGTCAAAGGATAAGACCCATGTCCGTCTCTGTGTCCACAGATCATTGAGTGAGCACACAAAGGAAGAAATAGGACTAGAAAATTGGTTAATAAGATAATGAAGGAAGTGGATTTTATGTGATTCCAAGGCAAACTCAGAGGGTTTTGTATAGTTTATCTTATCCAATAACTATTTTCCACTTGACCCATGATGAAGTCAGATTTATATTTATCAACTATATTTATAAATCTTACTAACTCATAATACACTACTAAAACTTTAACCTAGCTACCATCATTCAGGGAAAGGAAGAAAGAAAATTGTAGTAGAAGCAACTCAGTCACAGTGGGAGCAAAATAATAAGGCTCTTCATACACCAAACATATAGGAGGGAAAAAAAAACTCACACGGAGAACATCCTCTGCCCTCTTCCGAATTAGGAATGCTATGTTTTTTTAGAGCTTCTTTTCACTGTTTCTCCGTAGAAATGGTTGATTGGCCTAGTCTAGGACATGTGGGCTACAATTTTTTGTTTCTCACTCCTTTTTAGAGTTCTATTTTCTTAATTTAAATTCTTTTGCTTCTTTCAATTATCTATTTTAAAGGGTTTTTTGGGGGTCTAATTTTAAATAGCATTAAAGGGATGTTTTTTGTTAGTTTCTTCTTCTTCTTTTTGTTTTTTTTTTTTTTTTGCGGGGGAGGGGCTAGGGGAGGGTATAATCTCAAAGTTTTAATACCCCGAAGTCTATTTCAAATTAGGGCTAATTGATTATTGGAGGTATTATATCATAAAACCTAAACTTAATATCATAAATAATTTTTATATCATGTTTATAATTTTATCATTATCTTTTAAGGTGCATTTTGAATAAGTCCTGCCATTGGAAATCTATTGTAAACACAATGATGTAATTATTCTATTTAATTCCAAGTTGTGTGGACTGGAATTCTGCGATAATTTGTAACTCAGAAGTTCTGTAGTTTTTAGTTACTTCGTGTAACATTAATAAACTCATAAAAGAGTATATGGCTGTAACTCAATTATTAAAGTTCGTGAATTTCATTGAAGATTTATTCTGTTTAAACAGTTCTAGGACTGCTTAATTGATGCAGCAATAACATTAAGAAGGGTCAGGAATTGTTTTATATTACTATGCATGTAATATTTGTGGACTAATCAGATGGGGGCAAAAGAAAATTTGTTACAAAGAAGATATAGAGAGCTATAGAAAAACTATGTTGAAGATGTTGAGGTAGAAATGAATAACTTGGGCTGATTGTAAAGGAAGAAACTTCCAGTAAGAATTTTTTTTTGTTTCATTCATCAGTCGTTCCTTCATTATATTGCAACCATTTATTGTGACCGTTGCCTAAATAACACTACGTCAAGGAAGAAACTTAGGATAAATTTCGTTTTAGGTTTTACCCAAGGCGGGTAGGTGAGATGGTCTAGACACTACTTTACCATGTGAATGATCTTCAGTTTGATTCCCACTATCTGCATTGGGAGCACTCCAAGGGGGTTATGCTTGATAATTAACCGCAAATGATAGAGAGGGACATATCATACCCGAGGATTAGGAGGGTGCTCAAAGAGCATTGATACTCATTATCACGAACAAAAGAAAAAGGAGCTGAAATCTTGAAGGAAAGAAAAAGAGAATGGTGTACAGTGCATGTTTAGTACTTTTAACTGTAAGTATGTGACAATGGTATTATCTATGTTACAATGCATATGAGTCATTGACTTGATCCATTCACATTCTTAATCATCTAAGAACAGTACACAAGTAATAAATCTAGAAAGGAATGAAAGAAATCGATATAAGCTGCAACTGTCAATTAAGTGAAAGAATGCCACTTGACTGGAATATAATGCCTATGTGCTAGATTCTTAAATATCTATTGAAAATCTAAGTACAATGTCATAAAAATAACAGTACCATTTATTTGCCTATTGTATTCATTCCTTGGAGGAACTAGTATAATCCTCATAAATGTGCCATGCAGTTGACTCTAACAATCGACTTATTAATAATAGATTGAGAGGTTTTTAACACAACCAAAATAGCAGAGATTGGCAACAAGTTAGAGATTAAGATAACAAATGGTGTTACGTTTATGCTAAATGCTAAGGAGATATCTATAATGATCTATGAGGGATTCGTTAGTTACACCAATTTAAATTCATCATAATCACATAAATATTTTATTTGATTGGAGTAATTTATGACCAGAATCTCTTTTGCGTGGTTAGACAAAATGATCTTCAAAAATCAATGATAGGTAAATGGTTAAAAAGGAAAACCACACAACAAGGTTTTATATATTAGCTCATATCCATATGTATCACGAATATCATATCTATTTTGAGATACATGATATGATGTAATCCAAGGTTTTAAATATTGTCCGACACCATGGTTCTAACTATCAGATATTAAGGTCATACATATCGGATGGATGTTTTTCGTATCGGATAGCGGATATTAGACGATACTTCAAAGGTCCAAACGAATATTAGGCATTCATATCAAACATTATATATGCACATTGAATATGTAAATTTGATACCTTAGAAGTGGTTTAATTTCATCTATGTAACTAGTTTGTCGTATATTATATAATGGTATTAGGATATTTTCATATATCAAGCATAATTCAATAAACTAACCATAGAACAAATTTAACTAAAGATGAAACATATATTATAAAAATAATTGAGATTCAAGTATGGTAAGGATAGTAGTTGACGTATATTAATGGTGCAATATTAGTAACGTCGTAATTGACAATAATTGCAACGTGATCTCTTAACCGCTCTCAAAGAATCTAGGTGAAAAAATTTAGAAGTTTATAGCTAATTACTATGCTAAAAACAAAAGCATTTGTTAATTCTCAACATCTCAATATTCTCTTCAAGAGCTCATATGTGATTATTTCTAATATCAAACTGCATGCAACATTCATACAAGTAATTTAAAATCTAATAATAATAGTAAAAGCCTAACTAAATCTAATAAGATTTAATCAAATCTCATAAAGTTCCAAATCTAATAAAATCTTATAAATCCCAAATCTAATCAGTTCTAATCAAATCTCATAGTTCTAATTAAATGTCTTTATTTATCTCCATCAATTCTCCCTGATTTCAAAATATTCATTTCCAGTCAGCGGTCAAGCATATCCGAGTTGAATTAATCAGTATTTTGGCATGAAACATCTCAGTCAGGCCATTGAGCTGGTCAAGGAACCGACACTTGTTTATCAAGTTTGAATTGAGATGGTGGAAGTAGAACTGAACTCTGTGACAAATCTGCTTCGGGCGATAGTAGTTTGGAGTGGCACATGTAATAGAAATAACCAAATCGCCTTTATTGAAAGTCTGATTGATATCGGAATTAAATGGAATATCCAAGCCATAGGTGGTAGAAGCTATCCTTCTCAAAACTCTACAGGAATCTGTACTAGAAACATGCAATTTTCTTACAATTCGTGGAGTGAACCTCTAAGGGGAAATCCTTCACCTCATTATTAATGGTAAATTCCTGCAAAATATCATGTGAATATGAAGTAAATTTGTAATCATTATTGCAAATTGCTTTGTCTAGATATCACACCATGTATAATAGACAAATGTAATGCAACAAGCTCACTAGGAATAACTCCCCTAGATGTAGGTTTCCTAAGATATATATCACACAATGCTAATGATATAACATCACTGCACCCTGTGGGAACCTTATAAAATTTGGAAAGAAACTCCAAAATCTCGCTAGATAATGAAATACTATGAACATCCTGCCAAACAGTAGTAATGAATCTTAAAGACTCGCTCCTAATAACACTAGTCTCAACTATCTTATGCGCAGTCTCTTCCTCTATCCTAGGTTTAGAAAATGAATACGTAGCATTATTTGGAGGTGTACTAGAATCTACAAAGGCATTGCTAACATCATTTCTTATAAACATAATCTCAGTAGGTGCAGGTGTATAGACTTAACTAACTCATTAATAATAAAAACTAGTAACCGCATAAGGAATGGCAATATTTTCAACAAGAATAAGTGTACTAGATTCTAATAGTGGATCATCAATGATTCTAGTATTATAAACACTCTTAATAACTTTCAAATTGTTAACATGATTGTTGGCATGATGTCTGTATATTGACTTTTTGAGGAACACATGTGGTTATAATGCCAAAATTAGTTACACCTAGAACACTTAATCGAAGTACATCGGTAGATATAGTGTTCGTATTCCTCACACTTAGAGCATTGTGTTCTAATATTTAGAGTGGATCTCCTTTCCAACTTATCTATGAGGTGATTCCCATAACACGCAAGAAGATATTCTTCCATAAGCTTGTCTTTTGTCTCTTCCCACAACTCTATAGAATTCTTACAACGTTCATCACGAGCTATTTCTAATAAAGTCCAATAAATATTGTCTTGTGCTATTAGTTTTCTCCTAATAAATTGAAATTTACGCCTTTCAAACATCTTATAACAGTCAAAATAGCACTCCATATTGACAAACCAATCAATAAGGATATGAGAATAAGAACAACCATCAAGCATGGGATTTTGAAACCTAAACTTGCATTCTAATTTTTCTCTAGCAGCACATAAATTATTGGCACAAGTATACTTACCACTCCAGATGGTGGCTAAGGCATGTTCTAAAGTTAGAGATGTTTACGACATAATTAAAATTGATTATGCAATAGAAAATAATCAAACATGCATATGGTGCAAAATTTTAGACCCAATCAAATTAGATGCATGTATCAAATGATCAATTAAACAATCTAAATGGCTCCGTCACTAAATAAAAATCATATGCAATCCAAAATTAATGAAAAATATTAAACAGTTATAACCATGTTGTTAATAAATTATTGCAATCTAATAGTAATTGCAAAGAATTTACTAATTGAAAATTTTGTTCAAGTCAAATTTCACTTTACGGGATAAGTAGTTCATGTTCAAATATAGGATTCTATAAAAATTTTTGAAGTTACTCATAGTTGAAAGATGATAATCACATACAAAATTCCTGAAAAAGTTTTAACAGATGTCGGGTGTGACTGAAAGATGACTGCTTCGAAAATGGCTCGAGTCAGACTTGAAATGAGCTCAAATAAAAAAAAAATTCTTAATGGATTTATTGGAGAGCTATTGGGTCTGGAAATTGTGAGTCGAATCTGTAAAGCTCCGGAGACTAAACCCTAACTGGTTCAACCTTTAAAGGCTCTATTTATAAACTTAATTTATGGGTACATCGATTATGCAATAGTGAGGGTATGACTTGATTTGGATTCAACCCAAGTTGGATTTGGGTTGGTATCATTTGTAGCAGTCCTGAAATGTAGACATCAATCGAGGAAAATAAAACAGGCGATTGAGGTGTTAACGTTGGAGAGCTTCAAAGCATGAGCTGAGTATCGGGCTAGGTTAGGTATTGGTATCAGAGACAAAGAGCTTGGAGGAATGTCGATGGAGGTCGGATAGGGCATCGACGAGAGCTTGGAGTATGTTAGGCTACAACAATAGCCAGAGGTCTTTGAATGGGGACGACGAGTAGTTAATCTTACTAGATTGCAGTAATAGTCAACGGTGTTGTGAGGAAGGAGGCATTGGTTTGTGGATACTCTCGGCCTGGGCGAGGGGTTTGATGGTTGTTTAGGGCCTATCGGTAAAGATTTGGATATGAGCTGGAGACCATGGAGTTGGAAGGGGCCTCACGACTAGTCGGGGATGTCAGGGGTTAATTGTAGATGCTTTGGTAAGCAATGAAATTCGATCTATAATTTTTGGTGGAGTTACATATGGAATCTTGGGAATTGGTCTCAGATTGAGAGTTGAACCTTCAATCTCAGATCTTGAAAGTTGATCAAAAATGAGAATAGGTTGACTTGGGGTAAGCCAGAGAAGGAGAGATCAGGGAGTCTTCTAGTTCTTTAGATTAAGTTGATATTCGGCGAAGTTGAAGACGATGAATGAACTTGATGGTTGTTAATAATCCACTGATAATGTTGATGTCGAAATTGTGACTGCAGTCAAAAATCGATTGTTTTTAGCTCTCTCTCTCTCTTAATTTTCTTTTCCTTTTATTTCTCACCTTTTTGTTTCTTTCCTGTATGATTTTTTTTCCACTTATTTAATTTTCTTTTATTTGATTCTCTCTTTTTTTCTTTTTTAAGAAACAAAAGGTAAAAAAAAAAGAATATCGAAAAAGAAGATCTAGGTTGAAAGAGGAAATTTTGGAGTTTTAGATATGAGACCAGTTTGATGTTGGACGGAAGCCAAATTTGGGCTTGATGGCAGGGGATTTGGAATTTTGGAGAAGAACAAAGGAATTAGAGTTTTGATGGGAGTTTTGGAAAATTGTAAATAAAATAAAGTGATAAGGATTAATTTACACCTTGCACCAAGGTAATTTTTCACTCACTCAGTGAATTCATGAGAAGAGATTTAAGAGTTATAATAAGTTGTTATGCTAAAAACACAAGGGGTTCTTAATTCTCAACACCTCACAAACTACGTGCACCACATACACAAATAAACCAAAATTTAATAATAATAATAATAATAAAATATCCCAATCAAAGCCAACCATATCTAATCAAATCTCATGAAATCCCAAATCTAATCAGTTTTAACCAAATGTCATAAAGTCCCTAGTCAGATCTAGGCCTTTATTTGTCTCCATGAATATGAAATGGAGAGAGATGGTTCAAACATGTGGGAAAGGGTGGAATGCAAAATAGTGGAAAATATGTTTTTCCATCAAGTATATCGACATAATTAAGGACATGTATGATGGAGTAGTGGTCAATGTCAGAATATGTGGTGGTTTAACTAGTAATTTTTCTATCACAATTTGATTACATCAAGGATCTGCATTGAGCTCATTCTTATTTGCTATAGTGATGGATGAGCTTACTAATGCCATTCAGGATGAGATACCTTAGTGTATGCTATTTGCTGATGATATTGTCTTAGTTGATGAGACAAGAGAAGGGGTAAATACCAAGTTAGAGTTATGGAGGCTATATTAGAATCTAGAGGTTTTAAATTGAGTAGGTCTAAAACAGAGTATATGGAGTGTAAATTTAGTAAATGACAGACCATAGACTATAATGCTGTAAAACTAGATAGGCAAGAGATACAAATGAGCAGTCAGTTTAGATATTTGGGTTCTATTATTCAGAACGATGGAGAGATCAATAATGATGTTAACCATAGCATACAAGCTGGCTGGTTGAAATGGAGGAGGGCAACGGGAGTTTTATGCGACCGTAACATTCCGTTAAGATTGAAAGGAAAATTTTATAGGACTACTATTAGGCCAACTTTATTATATGGTATGGAATGTTGGACTATAAAAAAACGTTATTCACAGAAGATAAGTGTAGCAGAGATGCGCATGCTTCGTTGGATGTGCGGCAACACTAGGAGAGATAGAGTGAGAAATAAAGATATTCGTGATAAGCTAGGTGTAGCTCCCATCGATGAGAAGATGCGAGAAAATTGCTTACGATGGTTTGGTCATGTGCAACGTAGGCTTACAAGTGCACCAGTTTGAAAATGGGAGTTTATCAATGTAGGACAAGTTAAAAGAACGAAGGAAAGACCGAAAAAAATATGGATGGAGGTGATACGCAAAGATATGGAGTCTAGAGGTTTAAATAAGGAGATATTACTTGATAGAAATGAATGGAGAAGGAATATCAAAGTGATCGATCCGGCGTGATTCTTTTTTTGGTTCATGTAGCCTACCCCAAATACTTGGGATAAAAGGCTTAGTTGTTGTTGTTATGTTTCTTGCTCAAACAATAAAGGGAACAGACCAAATGTTTTGCAGGAGGGTATCATAAGATTTGCACGAGAATCCTTGCCATTTTTTAAAAATTAGTAAATGGTGCCTCTAGGACAGCATTTATTCTTAAATTGGAATGCTGTTTTAATGTTATAATGTTCCACCTAGTTCGTATTCAATAAATATTAGGACTTCCAGATTCAAATTTCATGCCTCTCGTTGTTGATTATCTTTTGGTTCTTTTGTTACTCCTTTCTGTTATTGATTGATAAAATTTAGTCATCTTAAAATGGAATTGCCCTTTATGTATTGATAATCAGGAGCACGTTTGGAATATTGTATGCTAAGGTTCTTGGTTCTTTTTATTTGCTGTCTATATTGCAATAGCTAACTTACCGTACCTTCATTGGTTTCCTTTCTATACTTTGTTCCACTGAGGATATTTCCTCTTTCTCAGTCTTAATATTATCTACCTGTGTCTGGCTTTGACATTTTAATTCATTCAAACTATAAACTGAAATTAATTTGTGAACATCTTTGTTTGCAGATTTTCAAAGCTCAGAAAAATGTTCTTCTCTGTGTTTCCGCAATGCTTCTGTATTGGTAGATACAAACGCCCTTACATTTTTGGATTGTTCTTTATTAAATTGCATCTAGTATCTTCTTCTATTTGATATACAGGTGCATCTATCGTATTTGCAAGTATCACAAGGAAATCAAGGAACTGGAAGAGCAGGTGAAGCGATACAAGAATCTGTAGATTGCTATGAAACAGGTTAGTTGTTTTCACTACTGTACAAGGTTATCCTATGTTTTTAGTTCTTGATTCAGTCAGGTTTATTATACTTGGTGCAAAATCGCTAATAATTTTTTTTTTGAATGGCTCTTGAATTTGTTTTTAGCATTGTCAATACCAGAAGAAATTTTACATTTTCCCCAACAATCTCTTTTTAACAAGGGGCATGGATACAGCTTAGGTGCATTCATTCTCATGAATCATCAGTAGTAACATAACAATTTTCTGTTGAGCAATTACTTGAAATATTTTGTGTAAGAGAAACGTTCAGGCATTGGAAATTTAGAATGTTTTAAACCTTTAAGGAAAATATTATTTCTGTATCACATCTTAAAATGTGTGGGATATGCAGAAAGCGTTGTACTACCCATACATATTTTCATCTGGCTTCCTGCAATAAACACAGGGACATTTATTATATGATAGGTTTTATTCTCTCTTTGTACTTTTCACTTGAAGTAGGAAACTGCTATTTCATAAATGAGAGTTTATTCTGCCTCGGAATGCTTGCAGTTACCTGTAAGAAAATTAACAACTTCCATTTATCATCTGGACTCTTTCATATCATGAGAGATATTTTGAAGGTGGTTCTTGGTCTATGAACTAGACAAAGGAACCTGTTATAGAGTATTGAACCAGTGCCTTTGCTCGGTCTGCTAGTTTGGTTACATGGAAAATCACAAGAAAGAGTCTAATAGGTTTTATGATCAGCCTGCCTCTCTCCAATATTTTCCCTGCCAGAAATTGCGTCACTGATCAGTGAGGGGTGTCTTGGTTAAGAGCTGGTTGTAAATTTGTGGGAATTATTTTGTGGATCCCTTCTAATGAGGAGTTGTTCTCCATAAAACCGACTTTGATGCACAAAAATTTAGATGGTGATAATGATTGTCCTCAAATACTTGTGCAAGTTAAATATGGAAGGCTTATAGTGCAACTGAATCACTGTGCAATTCAAATAGAATTTATCGATTGTGATCACTTGACTAACTAGGAAGCACACACACAGATACAGACACAGATAAGACAGACACAACATGAACACGAAACAGAACACTAAAATGCCTTAAAAAGTAGGATGGGAACATGGCAGTGTGCCATTAGAAATGTAAATAAGTAAAAGAATGCACGTGCATGTATATAAATTGACATGTCCATGCATCCAAACATCTAAGTATGCATTTCTGATAGTACAATAACATACAATGTGTACATATATGCTAAAAGTTTAACCTGCTGCACTTTTTTTAGTTGGGTTTTTAGGGTATAGGTCCCTAATAAATTTCATATTTGGATATTAGTCCCTAACAAATTATTATTTGAATATTAGTCTCCTAATGTTATTTGATTATTTATTAACAATCCCTAAGTTTATTTGTTATATGATAACCTTATCTAAACTAGAAATTTAAAACTTTAAGATTACCTGAAAATTGCCAAACTAATTTGCCATCCGATAGATCAAAGCTAGCTGTCTTAACGGCTCATTAGGAATTTTCTTCACCTATTTTATATTTTTTTTGTTGATATAAATCGTTACAGCATCTTTGCCATTATCCAAAATAAAAATTAAACTCACATGGATTACTAACAAAAACTTGTCATTTTATACATGTTTCTGCAATTATGATAGTCGAAAAAAGTATAAAGATGGAGCAAAAAGAAGTGGGAGACTGGATAATGATTAGTAACTTAGTTTGATTAGTGAAGTTGGAAATGATTAAGTAAACTTACTATCATGGTTAATTATTAATCATGGTTAGTTAATATTTTAGATGAAATATTTAATAAAGGGACTATTATAAAAGAGTCTCACAGTGATGGGGACTAATATCCAAATAATGATTTGTAGGGGACTAATGCCCAAGCATAAATTTTGTTAGGAACCTATTTCCTAAAAACTCTTTTAATAACTTTTCAAAAGCCTTGGCTTTACAGAATGTATCTCACTTATGTTTTAGGAATGCATCTTAACTTTCCGTATTTTTATACAAGCCCATATTTCTACGATCTTTTCCCACTAAAATAAAGCTTCAATATTGAAATAAAGTAAACGAAAATCTCAAACATGTTTTGTGAAGAATGGGGTAAATGAAAAATGTGTTGTCTCAAGTGTCCAAAATTGAGTGGTAAATTATAAAATTGGATATAATTGAGAAATGCATGATACGTGGTCGAGTGTCCATGAAATGATGATGTTTGACATGAGTTCAACTTAGGTACGACTTCATGCTAAGAGTGCTCGTGCTATATAGCTACTTAATAATACTAGATAGCATCTTTTCAGATGGTGCTCCCAGTGCATATTGGAACCAAAATATTTCTCTCATATGAATTTATTGTCAGAAACTTCGTACTTGAAAGTGAAATTTTAACATACGAGACCATCAAATTTTACATTCAAGCGCTTATACTATCTTTTGTTTGTATAAAGGATTTGAGTGTGCCTCTGGACAACCCTTGTTTTTCAATTCCACTAACCAATGTTGTTTTTTTTTTTTTTTTTTTTTTTTTTGGTGTGTGTTGTTTTTTTTTTTTTTTTCTTGGAGGGTGGGGGGTTATTAAATGTGATTCTAGCCTTCATGAACTCCTAAATGAAGCAGTATCTGTTAGCTGGAACATTGGTTGGTCTGCATTATGTACCATTAAAGTCACCTTCCACATATACTTTACATTATAGCAAACTGATGCAAAATCTATATCCGCTTGTTCTGCAGTTATCGTAAGCATGGACGCCGAAAATAGCAAATCTGGAAAATTTAAAAATTGGAACTGAAGTTATGAAGAAATATTGTGTCATTTAGAATTTGTTATTGTTGGTCAGGGATGCTCATAGGGGCCTGACCTGTATCTGATCCTAGGTGGCTTCAGGCTGTCTTGCTGCAATCCCACAGGAGTAAGTTTCTTTCCGGACCTATTGTAGGCTTCCATCTCGTCTTTCTTTCAATGAACTCCTAATTAGCAATAATATTAGACTGTACTTTTCTCGTGCTAAATGAAGCAATATCCATTAGCTGGAATGTTGTTTGTTTACTTTTTTGTGCTAAATGAACCAATATTTGTTAGCTGGAACATTGGTTGATCTGCATTACATACCGGTAAAGTTGACTTCCACATATACTTTTATATGCGGATAGCAAACTGATGCAAGATCTATATCCACTTGTTTTACAGTTATAATGTGCATGGATGCCGAAAATAACAAATCCCCAAAAAAAAGAGAGAAAAATGAAGTTATGAAGAAATTTCTGTTTCAATTACAATCTTCGTCTTGGTTAGTATTGTGCATTTAGAAGTTGTTATTTTTGGCCAGGGGTGCTCAAAGAATTAGGGATGGTAATGGGGATGGTAATGAACGCGTCTATGGCCAAATTTTGACTCTATATAAAATTTTGAATTAGAAAAATAAAATTTTTATTTTTAATTTAAAATTTTGCATAGGATGGACCAAAATTTGGCCTGTGGGCGCGTCTATTACTATCCCTATTCATAGTGGCCCAAGCTTTCTGCGAATCATGTGCATGTTATTCAGTAAATTTTCACTTGAAGATGCATTCAAAACGTAAACTTGCTTCTTTTTATGCAAGATGATTCACCTATGGTTTCTAGGCCGTTACCGACTTCAATTAGACATAGAATTGTTTAGGTATGGCAATTTTACTCCGTCATAATTAATCATTTCAACCAAGGGAAAATCTGATCATGATTCTACTGCTGCATCTCTCAAATTGGGTCTTGTCAAATTTATACGAAAAATGCATATATGATATCTTCAGCTGGTGCCAAGGGTTTCATATGTTCGTCTCGTTGCATAATGTTATGGGATTCCGGGCAAAATATAGTTTGATGCTATCTTCCATAGCGCAAACCTTTTTCTGCAGAAGGTTGAATGGTTAGTTTTCATTCAAATATTTGGGGAGAGTGTAATTTGATGCTAGTTTTTATAATAAACTTGGCTGGCAAAATGTTGAATGGTTAATTTTCATTCAACATGGTAAATTCAACATGGTAAATGAATCTATATCTCTGTAGGCGTGGAACGTTAATATATATGCATTGTGTGATAAATGTTAGTTTCATGTACTTTTTATTATCCGGTAGTAATAAATATTCAAATACTTAGTTGTTAAGACATATTTGAGTCTTAACCAATGTATAATAATTTGGTTGTTTAGGATTTTTGAATCCACAAACCATTATTAGTTTTAGATGGGATGCAAATTGAGCTCTACAATAAGGTTGGAATAGGGGAACTTCTAGATGGGCACACTATTTTTCCTGGTGAGCCCACTTAAAAACTTCTATAATATTACAATCTTGACATCGAATTTTTTGAACCAAATTGTTCTTATCTTCCTTCTTCCTTTTCCTAAGTTCAGTTAACCTACAAAAAAAAAAAAAAAAAATTCCTAAAATCCGCAGCGAAGGCAGCGACAGCGGACAAAAGAGAGAGAAGAGAGATTTGAAAGTGTTGGATTTAGATAAGAGAAGAGGAAGAGGAAGGAATAGTTGAGTATTAGGGTTAGAGATGATTTTTTTGGAAGAGAAGAAAAGAGTGACAGAAAACTTCGGTCCAAACTGCGAGTCTGGACAATTTCTCTCTGTCCAGACTGCGAGTCCGGACAGATATTTCCGGTCCGGACTAGCAAAGTGCGGAGATAAAGGTAACTATAAATAAGACTTTTTTTGTCCATTATCCATAAAGTCATTGTAGCATATCGGTGAGTATTCTCGCCTATTACGCAGGTGGCCCTGGTTCGATCCCTGGCAACAGCGTATATTTTAGATTTTTATCTATTTTTTCAAATAGTGGTAAATTTAATTTAGATCCTTCTTTGATGACTAATTTTACCATTACCCTTTTCATATACAAAACAAACTCTTTTACTTTATAAACAAATTTTTCCTTTCCTTTTTTATGTACTCTTCTAAAATCCGTGCTACTTCCATTAAAAACAAAGAAAATAGAATTAAATACTTGCAACCCATTGCAGAAAACAAAAAAAAAACACAAAATTTAGTTCATTCTATGCAACAAACACAAAAAATTTATTCATCTCTCAAATTTATGCACAAAATTTAGTTCTTTCCAACTGCAGATTTCATCAATAATACATAAATACGAAATTCAAATTTAAACAACAATGTGAATTTACACAATGATAATTATGAACAAATCAGCCCATAATTAGAGACAACATTACATAAAAAATATATATACAAAGTTTGGTAGAGATAGGTCATGATTTTCTCTATATTCTGAAGTTGTACTCTAGCTTCTTCTATGTGCATGCGAATTTGATAGCTGGATTGATATATTTCTGGCCATACTGGGATTAGTTGGCGTGCTTCTGGGTGCATGGGATATGGTTGGAAAGATACTTATTTCAACCACTCCGACATCTATTCTGCCAACACAAAATAAAATTCATATCAATACACACATTATGCTCCACAATTAAGCCACTAATACAATAATCACACTAAACAAACTGGATTGCAAATTGACATACACATGTAAACATGACAGTGATTGATCCTCTGTGACTAATTGTTTTATTTGAATATTATAACCATGTTTGCATTTCAGATTATGGTAATGCCAATTATCATGTATATTTTCTTCAAAACCTTACTAATTGACGGAAAATATTATATAACTTGTAAATGTACATATATAGTGATAAACAAAAAATTTCTTCATAGTTTCCTTCTTAACACTGTCTCAAAAATTAAATCCCACAGATATAGTGATAAACAAATAAAACGAGCAAAAAATAAATGGGGAAAGGGATTGCCTCTTTTGCGATTTGAATCAGAATTTAACACTACACATATTTTTGTTGAATCCTTTCACCCAGATGAGATGAAATTCTGAAAAACAGATTGTTGTTGCTATTCTTTTATACTATGATGCTTAAAGTAATTCAAGTTTAAAACTTAGGAAGGAAAGAAACTTCTATTGTGAAACCTCATGTGTCGACACAACTTTTTTTTGCATGTCATTGTTACTTCATATGTACTTATTTTAGAATTTGCAATGTATCAATATATCACGACCATACTCGTGCTACTAATCTCTTCTTTAAACTAATCAATTCCTTTCAATGGCTTATCATATTCTCTGTTTAAAACACTATACTACCAGGATAAAAGAGAATGATGATGATCATAATAATCATAATATTAATAACAACAACAACAACAATAATCATAATCATAATATAAAAGTGCATACTTTCAAGCTTACCTAAGATGGAACTAATATATGATCTATTCAATGCAAATTGATAATGTATCTCTAGATATCTCATCAATTCTGATTTTAGAAAATAAAATTACTCCTTCTCTTCATTCAATTTTCTCCCTCAAATTTGAAAGAGGTGAAGAAAAGTTTTCATTTCTTCCTTCATTCACATCATTGCAACTAAAATTACACCTAGATTCCATCACAATCAAACAGCTAAAATGAAAAGTTTTGAACTTTTCAAGGTTGCAACAAAAAATATGCTATTTTCTTTTCAAAAATTTTACCTTAATGGAGAGAGGGACGTTATCTTGACGTTGCAGTTGGTCGTACGCGAGAAGATTCTGCCGGATCCATGTATGGAATATAAAGATATTTCATCCATAAATGTTATTTATCAGAACAGTAACTTCTCTACGTGTAAGTAAGTAGTTATAAAGTCAAATTTGCTATAAATATCATATTTTCTCTGTTTTTTTTGGCTAAAAGATAGTATAATATTAAAGTTTAAAGACACTGAAACCGTCTTTTGCAACTTAATCAACCATTAGGACAATACCATCAAACTTCAAAATAAACAAATAAATTTTAATATTAACTTTTTCTTAATAATATTAATTTTCAAAATTAACCATTAGGACACTAGGATTACAATATTAATTTTTTCTTAATAATTATAATCTAAATATTAAAAAAAATTAACCAAAAAATGCTACAACCAAATTTGCTACCTCCTCTCTTCTTCCTCTTCTCCAACCCAACAAAATCACCAAACCCTAATATTAAAGAGTTGTTTGATCCAAAAATAAAAAAAATCTAAATTTAAAAATAAAAATTACTTGATTAGGAAATCTCATCTAGCAATGGCGGGAAGGCGGCGGCGGCGATGGGAGAATGGCGGCGGCGGCGGCGTCCGTCCTAACGACGGCGGCGTCGGTGTCCAAACGGCGGCGGCGGTGGCGATGACGGCCCCGCCTCTAGAAACGGGAGAGAGAGGGAGATTTGGAAGGAGAAGGAGGTAGAGAAGGGGAAAGAGAGGATTAGGGGAAGTGGGAGGGGAAAATGAAGTTAGGGTTAGGGTTTCTTTTGGGTTTAGGGGGTTAGAGAGGAAATGGGAGAGGAGAGGGAGAGGAGGATGATAAATAGGGGTGAGGGGTAATTTTGGAACTTTTAGTGTGCTCACTAGGAAAATCCTCCCTTTGGAAAAATCTATATGGGTTCACTGGAAAATCTGGGCTCACTAGGAAAAATGGTGTGCTCCTTTGGAAGCTCCCTTGGAATAGATTTTCAGCCTCTTCCTACCAATGTTCTGATGCTGCATTTGGCAAATGTGGGCATGAGTTGGCATGTGAGTCCCATTGATAATCCATGTCACCGTCTGAACCATGATGAGCTCCAAGGATTGTTTTATGTGTTTTCTCGCCATCATCTCCTCGCTCGCATTGAACTTATCCGAGTGCCAATGTAGTGAATGTCAAAATGGGTAAGCTGTTGATTGTCACCTTAAGCTCATTGCACTCCCTTTTCACCATCCTTCTGTCCTCACAAAATCTGCTCTACTCTTGTTGTTGGTAGATTCTCCTTTGATGTGGAATTAGCGGTTGGTATTTCTCGAGTCAATATCGTGTTATGGAAAAAGGATGTCCAAATATTGGTGACAATCACAACATTTACCATGGTCTTGAGGTGAAGAGCATGCTATCATTGCCCAATTTTTGACATGCTAGCCACTTGTTATTATAGAGATGAGGATGGATCGGTACAAGGACCAATCTTCAGCTCCATCCTGTTCAAAAATTTTAATTAAAAATATTATTAATTTTTCTAATTCAAAATTTTGAAAAGAACGTGTTAAGCATTGGCCTTTCGTTCCACTCGTTCTCATCCAGAAGGTGAACCAACGTTCCATTCGTAGACATTCGACATCCCTCACGGCCATGGAGCACCTTTGTTTGCATGTCGCGCCCACGAAATAAAGTATAAGCATAGCATGATGAATCAAAACAATATAAGGCGAGTTACAATTCAATTCATGGTACCATAGTAATTCAAAATGCAAATTATCATAACAATGCAGCTTATACAAACCAGCATGAGTTAGTGATGCCTGTGGTAAGGCAATTAAATAATCATAATGCTCAAAAGCTCGGTTTAGTAAAAGCTCATTTATGTTCGTTCAATATTTTAAAGGAACCAAGGTTGAGCACAAATTCGCGCTTAGTGAAATAGATGTACATGAATATGGCCTATTCGAGCTTGGCTTTGTCAAGCTCGACTAATTTAGGGCTTATTTTAGGAGAGTTGCTAGATGCGCCTCATACTTGTCCTAGTGAGCTCCAAGTCAATGAGTCACTTTATTTACAAATTTACCATTTATAAATTTGGATGAAATTGTTCTTATAATTTTCTTAGTGAGCCCCAATACCTTTTTTCTCTCTACCCTTTTCTCCTAGTGAGCCTTAATCTCTTAAACTCCCTCTTATCTTCACGCGAGCGCTCCAAGGGAAAAAAATGGAAAAAAGGGGAGAAAGAAACAACTCCAAAATCCTAAAATTTCGACTAAATTGAAATCTGATCGTTTGCATGCCATACCTAACGCTATTTTGAACTTGATGTGATTACTTCTTTGCAAATTTGGTGTGGATATCCTTCTTTGAGAGTTTTTGAGTCGATTGAAGAAGATGAAGAATAAGATTACAACATTGGCAATAATCGATGAATCTCCTTGTCTAGAGGTATATTTAAAGTATTTAAGAACTCAATAAACACTCTAAGTTGAAGGATGAATGAAGATGATTATTAAAGATTTTGGTAATATGTATAGTTTGCACGACTATTTTATGGAAGTCGGATCGCAAATGCTGGTCGGGATAGCAATGCCGATCTTGGAAATGTTTGGCCGAGATTATTGTTCTGGCCAATGAAGAAATTAGGTCGGTATTGATTTCCCGACCTGGCTAACTTGAAGTGTTGCATATCCATTGAACTTATTAATTTTCTTGGGTTATTATAGGTTCAAGAAACTCTTGAAAACAGTGGAGTTAAGGCCGCAGATGTTGACGGTGATTATAATTTGCATTTCAGTACTACTCAGGTATCTATAAGAGATTAATTTTATTGCTTGAAGATTGATTTACTATTTTAGAGTTTCTAATTGATGAAGTAACTCTTCAGATTTTTGGAAGTCGAGATGATTAGTGCTAGTGGGTTGGAGATATAGGTAGGAATTTTGGATTTATGATTATGATTGCAAAGTCAGACAGTGGTGAATGTAGTAGGCGGGGTCGGGGGGTTTTTTTTGGGTTGTGGATGTGGAGAGAAGGAAAGATTGAAGAAAACAACTAAAAATAATAATTTCAGGGGAAGTAGGAAGTGTGAATGTCCTTTCAGATTAGTGGGTCACTAGTTGAGTTTGGGGGGTTTAGAATGGAGATTGAGCATTAAGTGTGGTGTGCATAATCAGCGCCAGCGGTTTATCTTGAGGGTCACTCCTATACAGGGAGGTTATCAGCGAGTGAGAGTTCCATTGTGGTTGAGCTTTCAAAGTGCTACATCCGTCCGAGGGATATATTAGTTACATTGAAGTATAAAAACTCGATGAATGTCTCTATAATGAAAATTATCTATAATTCTCGGCACAAGCATAAAGTTCTTGAGGAGGGAGGAAGAAGTCAGATGTAACACTTATTATAAAAAGTTTCTAAAGAGAACTACATTGAATGACATTGGAGAAATGAAGTTACTAACTCTGTAACTGATTTCTTCTGGGCGCATCCTGATAGTGTTGAATTGTTATGTACATTCCTGGGCGTGATTATCATGGACAACACATACAAGACGAACATGTACAATTACCCGTTTTAGAGATAGTGTGACATCAACAAACATGACATTTGCCATTGCTTTTGCATTGCTTGACCGAGAAAATGAGACTAATTACGCTTGGACATTGGACAAGCTCCATGGGTTACTTATTGACAATCTTCAATCCAACGTCAGGGATTTGGCACTTATTAAAGCCGTGGAATCCATCTTCCCCTCAAGTATGCATTTTCTATACAGATGGCATGTCAATAAAAATGTGTTGGCGAATTGTGAAACATATTTTCAACAACAATCAGACTGGGAGAAGTTTTATATGCAGTGGAAGTATATTATGCTGTCAGATGCGGAGGCCTTATACAACTAACTTTTGACATCTTTCAAGAATGATTTTTGGACATGGTCCGATGCAGTTGATTATGTGACGTCGACATGGTTAGAGCTATACAAGGAAAGATTTGTTGCATATTGGATAGATATGTGTATGCATCGAGACAATGTAACCGCTAATAGGGCAGAGAGTGCACATGCCAGGCTAAAGAGACAACTCCGATCAAGTCAGGGAAACTTCGAGGCCTGTTGGAGCAATATCCATTCCTTATTAGGAATCCAACTGACAGATTAGAGCATCATTTGAGAAAAGTTTGACTATTGTTACCCGGACTTTCATGTTACCTGAACTGAGGGAGTTACGAGGATTAGTCTCAAATCATGTCATGACCTTGATTCTCAACTAGGTCAGAAGAGTTGAATTTGTTGGCGTTGATGCGATTGCCTATGGGTGTATAATTCAACAGACTCATAATCTCCCTTGTGCGCATGAAATTGCAATGTATAAAAGAGATAATCGGCTAATTTTGTTGGAATGCATTGACTACCATTGGCGAAAGTTAGACATTTTGCCTGCCATTGCATCACCAGCTGAACATTTAAATTACAAGAAAGATGTGGATGTTTTCGTAAATTCCTTGCTTAAATCTGATAATGATTCAACATATTGAATGATTTGTAAGTTTAGAGAAATATCAAACCTTGTCACTACCACTCTCAACGATCGATTGGAGAAGTTACTTGTCCAGGGAAGAATGAAAAGGAAGGTTAACAGCTCAACACGGCATGATCCGTCTACATTTGAGTTGGTTGAAGCAGTCGTTGATAGCTGCTCGCCTACATTGCAACGTCTTCGCACAACAAAAAAACCTGGCCGACCCAAACTACCGCCGAGACGGCCATCAACAAAAGAGATATTAATTTCTTTAGTTTTGAAATTTAATGCCCTATTGATATACAGAGGTTTATTGACAAAAGATATCATCTGTGATGTTGTAGGCTAAAGTTGAAGTTCCCGATCCAGTGCCCTTGCTCATCACTTTGTCTAAACATGTGGTTCTCGATCAACACCATGCCACATCTCGCTTGAGATATAGTGACTCGCTTCCAGGGTTTTTAATACGTTATGTGTTGGGAGTGGGGCAGGTCCAAAGAGACGGTAATTGAGGTTTCAGAGTTATTGCAAGCTGCCTCGGGCTTGGCGAGGACCAGTGAGCATAGGTTCGTAATGATCTAATGGATGAGCTTGAAACCAACAAGGAACTATATTTGCAGATATATAGAGAAGATGGACGGATATCCGAGCTTATGAAAATTCTCAATTATTTCACCGATTGTCCAAGATCAGATCACTGGATGACAATGCTGAATATGGGCCGCTTGATCGCATTCTGGTATAATACTGTCTTGTTCTTCATATCCAGAGCGATGTGCTTGACTTTCCTACCACTTAAATCTCGACCACCCCAAATGTCGGTGATCGAAAGGAGATAGCAATGGCTTTTGTGGCATCATGTCATTTTGTGCCGGTATAAATTTTGTGACTATTTCTTCGTTTCATGTTGTATTATGTTTGAAAATGATGATTAAATTATTACCATGTACACATTTCTCTTTCCTACAGGTTATTCTGCAGCCACAACATCCAATTCCCAATGTGGCTATTAACAGGTATCGCCATCGTCTTCCCAGTACTGTAGGTTGGGACACACCATACCAGAGACATATCGATGAATTCCATCGAATCGTATCACCGCTCGTGGCCACCAAGGAGATAATAGAGTTGTAAATGCTAACATGTATAACTATAGCAAGCAGAAAAACGTTTTAAATCTTTTTAACAATCTTTTGTTAACGTTGTAAATTTTGTATCCTCAATTTTGTAACAACAATATGATAATGATATATAAAATTTTGGTATACCCGTGTATGATTTGTATAGGGAAATTGATTGGCCGGGGTGACAGAACCGGCCAGTGAAAACTCTGACCGGTGTTCACACATTGGCCAGTGAAGGCTCTGGCCAATGTGCACACCCCGGCTAGAGGATGATTTATTATAAGCTAAAGTTTATGGCCAGAGTATGGACCCCAGCCAGAATAATCTCTGGACGGGACTGTAATCCCATCCAGAGAAGAGGTTGGCCGGTGCTATAACCCTGGCCACCAATTCCAAATTTTGTTTTGAATCTCATTGGCCGGGGTTTCAACATCGCCAGAGAGATCCACTGGCCGAGACTATAACCCCGGCCTAGTTATTTCATTGGCTAAAGTCTCAGCACCGGCCACTAAGAGAAAACTTTGGTGAAAACAGGGGTGTTGGCAGAATTTTCTTTTATTGGGATCATCTTTATAAAGAGAGATCCGTGAATATAAATTAAAGAGGAAATAAGACATGGTCTTCACAGAGTTGTGCTTTATTTTCTATAGAAGCTGAGATGCGATATTTGATTCGCGAATGAAGCTGAAGTGCGAATTTTTTTCTCTAGATTCGCAGACTTAATAATGAGAATGGATCTCGCAGGATCTCATCATCGTGTCTAAGCATATCATGTAAGCAGCGAACATGCTATCATACTGAAACATTAATCTAAAGTCTGAAATTCACGTTTCGATTGTCATTCAAATTGAAATGTGAATCTAAAATTTGAGACTCGCGTTCATTCAGATTGAAACGTGAATTAAAAGTCTGAGATTCGCGTTCCAATTGTTATTCAGAATAAGGGGCAAGTCGCACTGACCGGGGGCTCAACCTCAGCCAAAGAGAGAACTGGCTGGGTTATACACCCCGGCCTGTGTGTTCACTGGCCAGTTTCCCCACCCCAGCTAGTGAACTCATCGCTATTTTGAACTTGGGTAGATCGTATTGGTTGGGGTGTGCACACCGGCCAGTCCCCGGCCAGTAAGTTCACTGGCCGATGTTGTAACCCTGGCCAGTGAGGTTTGATACTGTTGACTTTAAAATTAGTGTGCCTCCATTTTTCTGTGAGATCTTGGTTTATTCTATTTTTTGAATTTAAGTTAGAAACTACATTTCACTTGAGAATAAGGTATATCGTGCCAAAATGGCGAACATGGCGCATAAATCACGAATATTAAAAACAAGCAACTTAAAAAAACTTCAATAATTGGTGAAATAACATATATTGACAAAATGTTCATTACATAGTAATAACCAAATCACAGATAACTTCAAACAAGCAACCAAATATCAAGTGTTCATTATAAACAATAGATTACAAGTACTGTAGTTAAATTGTTCATTACATCATAGTTAGAAAGTTACAAGTAGTGAGAAAGAAACAACAAAATACTCTATAGCCTAACTTATTTTTGTACAAGACGGCGGGTTCGTCCGGCTATTGTTGCCTTGTCAGGAGATCTTGAATCAACTTATTCTTCAACATTGGTGCAACCTCGAATGATTGAACGAATGCGAATCAGGGCCTTGTATAAGATTTCAGGACATTTTTTGCAATTACGGGGGTCGTATGCAATTAATGGATTGATGATGTCTTTTATATCCCTCATCCTATGCAATAACTGTTATTCGATCATTTATGTTAGAATCACATATTAATTCATGAAAGACAAGTATAATACTGCAATTTAACGAAGAAAGATATACCTGGTCAACATTAGCTGAAGACTGTTTAGGAACTGTGCCTTCTTCTGCATGGGGACCTGTTCCAATAAAACGCTAGGAAATGCGAGAATACCACACCATGTACTCAACCATGCCGTCTCCCGGATTAGCAGCCACTACACCTCGGTGCTCCTGTGACAGAACGTGATCTTCCCAGTATATCCATATCGTCTCCGTGTGCGCATACTTCACAAGGTAACTATTACTTGTTCTACCACGGTTTTCACGAGTGGCTCGGAATGGAGGAGGGGGTACATATTGCATACGGCCAAATTGTCACAGGACACGGATGGGATGATAAGGTTCAACAATCGCTCTAATTTTCAGTGTATCCATATAAAATGCAACATCTAGGATATGGTGTGTGTCTTTCGATAGGGATCCTATGTTACCTAGATTTTTCATACAACCAAACAAACATATATCTTCTTAGCATTAAACAAAACTTAAGCGACCGTTGAAAAGAGCATAAAAAAGTGAAAAATATACCTCATTTGGACTAATGGCATCCAATCTCCTACGAAAAACCTGCACGTGCTCGCAGAAAATATTACTATCCCCTCTACTTAGCCAACAACACGCCTAGGGTTGATCCGGTTTGTATGATGTGTAGGACACAGGCATCAGTGTTGGGAAATATGTGAAAATCCATGCTTGGAGAAGCGTTAGATAGCCAGCACACTAAGCGACATCAACTCTTAATGCAAGACCTAATTGTCTATACAAAAAAGCAAGAGTGGCGGCTCCCCACACATACATGTGTATAGAGTGAATATCATCCAGAATAACTAAGTAATCAATTGAAATCTTGGTCCCACTCTTATCCCCAAATAACATGCAACCTAGAAGATATAATAAATAAGTCCGAACGGTGCAAGTAATTTTAATTTTGGAATTGTTATTCGTGACACCGCTAAATTGTTCTTTTAGTACTCAAGGTGAACTGAGAGCCCCCTTTGTGATGAGCTCATCCCTACTTTCACTTTGACTTACACCTAGGTAATTAACAATAAGGTCGATCGAAAGTGGAGGATTCTCATCTTCCGGCAAACACACAAATTTACCTGTAAATGGAAAGCCAAGTAAGCATGCAATGTCATCCAGTGTGATTGTCATTTCCCCGAAAGGCATGTGGAAAGTATTCGTTTTCGGATGCCATCTTTCCACAAATACTGATATCTCAACACTGTTTATATAACCGTAGGAACATAAAACCAGTGGGTACAAAGAGGATTTTTTGATTAGCTCGACAAACTGTGTATTCAGTTCGCTCAACTTTAGTGACCATGCAGCTATTTTCTTCGTATGATTGATGCATCTCAATAGTTTTCTTTCCTGATAATAATTATTATGTTAGATCCAGCTACACAAATATAGAACTTCTAAATATACAAATTAAAGTGAGTTGACGTACCTCTTTATTATAAATTTCTTGTTTTCTTTTTTTTCATGACCTCTTGTTTCTATTGCTCAATTTTCTACTCATCAAGTTGCTTGGATCTTTGTAGAGAGTTGTTTTTCATGTAAATTCTTTATGTAGTAGCGATTTTGCAGCTGTTTAGGTTGTATAGATTTAATGAAATAAGTTTTCTGAATTTGTGAGTTATTTATAATCTAGTATTTTGCAATTTATTTTATTTTTTTATTTTTTGTGATTTTCTTTTGGTGTTGGGATAAATGTAGACAATCTCATAAAACTGTGGGGGGTTTACAGGCAGAGTGAGCATGGATAGGCTCATTGCTTGCAAGTAAAATACTTATTTTTAGTGCGCACACGTGAAAAAAATAATAATAATATGATTATTGTAAATGTACCTTTTTTATAATATATCTGCTTTTATCTTATAGTTTGTCTACATTTTCATATAATTTATCTACTTTCTAAAATAATTTGTGTAACTTCTTAATAATTTATCTACTCTCTTTAAATTTTTCTGCCTTATCTAAAATTTATCTATTTTCTATAATGAATTTACCTTTTATATAGTTTATATACTCTTTTTTTTTTATTTCTCTTTTTTTAATATAGTTTATCTACTTTTTTTGGTAACTTCAGGCATAGGACATTGAAATAATCGTAATTACTTTCATAGTAGTTAAGTATTTAATATGTTTGGAATTAGAAAGATTTTATTTATATGAACATAAAGTTGATTACATAAGAAATCACATTATTTTGGTTATATACAACAAAATATAAAAATAATTAGAACAGTTCTTGAACAAAAGGAAGTATAAACACAATGCACGAAGCTTTGAATCATCTACTCTATCATTACGGCTGGTCAAGGATATATGGATCTCTAATTGAGGCAAACTATTCTTTCACATCCTCGTTATTTGGATTTGGAATCCAAGAGATTAAACCCAATAATTATATGCAAGAAACTATCATAATACCTAGATAAATAGTTTACATGAGCAAGTTATGTTAGTGGCGGTCATGCCAACATGAATCATGAATAATATAAACATGGATTAAATGTAGGTCATGTGAAAATTTGCTATTTTATCTTAAGTCTCGATTACGTCTTATATTAGATATTAGAAACTAAGTAACATCTTATCTTATGTTAGATATTAGAAACTAAGTAATGGGTAGAATTATGTATTATTACCTATATTGCCTAAGTACTGTATTTTTCTTAGGACCTGGCTCGTTTGCAATGGTACTGGACTATTCTTTACAAATATTAAAAATAACGCGTTGCTCAAATTTTACTAATTCTATATTGTTTTCTTACTAATTCTATATTGTTGTTGATTATTATTTTAATTATTAGCGAATTGCTCAAATTTTCATACTTGATTAGTTGTTGGCTTGTTCGATTACTTGTATAATTGCTAACTTACTAATTCGTTATTGTTTCCTTATTCGCTTATTTTAATACCTCTTCGATTACTGAAATATCTTATTTATTGATTCTATTGAATTTTTAATTGAACTGAAATTAACAATTTCAAATAAATAAATTGAACATTACAAAATATAAATTATAACAATGATAATAACTGTATTGAAATAAAAAATTAGAATTTTGTTTTCTTATTTAGATGATGACTGGAATTACGACTGCATGCTTAATATAATTTATGAAAAATGTAAAATTTATTATATAACCTAATATAAAATTAGACTAGATTACATACTACAAAATGGTTGTATATTATTTTAGAAATTATAAATTTATTTTTTAATTTATAAATATTATTTTATATAGTTTTATATTTATTTTTATTAAATAAATATAAAATTGCATAACCTACGTTATGCGTTACGTTATATGCAACATAACCTAACAGAGGCAAAACATTACGTTACCGTTATCGCTATTTTAAACATTGTTCTTTACCATGAAGCACTCTGTTTGCCATGACATTGAACCATGTCGCACTACCAAGTATTACAATTTCCATAGTGCTGGACCGCAACATACTATTAAGCACTACATTTACCATGGTATTGGACCATGCTATACAATATGTACTATTACTTTGCAATGGAGGAGCCATGTCATGCCACTAAGCACCCGAGTTGACTATGCTATACTGCTAAGCACTATATTACACTTGTTGCAATTTGAATTCCAATACGACACCATCTTTTATCTATCATCTAATTCTTCTACTTCTTGTGTTAGGATACATGATACATATAATTTACCAAGACATCATAGTATAATCATGTCGTAACTATGCATACGTCCACTATCAAGAAATCGAGATTCAATATCCATATCAATTCTGGATCATGTACACCATTTCGTATACAATGACGAAATTCCTTATCCATCATTTCATTATCGCATGTATCATGTACACCATGTATCTTACTTTTGGCTAATCATGTCAAGTATCATGTCATGCCATGTCATATATCATATATGCGCTTATAAGTAGAGTATCAAAGTCGTCCAAGCATTCAAGTACAAGTGGTGTCAGTCTGTGTTCACATAAGAGATGCACCGTGCACATGTAGAAAATTTTAGGAGCCAATATAATTCTTTCACATGTGAGAGTTCACACGGGGACGTTGATAAAAAGTAAGAACCAACAATAGTTGGACCGAGCTTTTGGGACTCCACAACTCTAATTATATTCTCTGATGCATCTGGACTGAATGGAACAGAAATGTTCTTCAACGATAAATATATATCTATATATCGAGATGTACCAACCCTTGATTTATTATATGTAACCTACCTCGCCAAAAAAAAAAAATAATAATAATAATACTGTGTTTTCTTTATCTAAAAGAATATATATGTACACACACATACATATATTAGAAAAATAAAAATAAGCTGACAATTCACGCAAGTTATCTGAATTGCAGTTCATTTCCACTATTTTTAATAATTTTTTTTTTTAAAAAAATTCCATTTGGGTTATGAACTCGACCCATAGGGTTCACTCATATCCAATTTCTTGAATTTTAGTTTTGATTTAGTCTTCCACCAAGTGGATACAATTTTTAACGGTTTTCAATAAATAAATATTTCAAGTGGAAGTTTAAATGAACTACAAAATTTATGAAATTTAATTTTATTAAGGTTAAAGAGGTAGAAATTCTAATTCTAGAAATAAAAAATTGAGAAAAAAAATTATTGGATTACTATATTTTGGCTGCTAGCTTACGTAATTTTTCTTGAGTTGGCGAATTCACCGGCGGTGAAGGGAGTTCCTTCACTGCTACTTCGGTGGCCCAATAAAATTATTACACGTGGCGCCTCTCAAAGGGCAGTTAAAAAAATTCTTTTATTTGTTATCTTGAGTGACACCATGTGTAATAATTTTATCGGGTCACCTAAGCAGCGGTGAAGGAACTCTCTTCACCATCTTCTTCTTCTGAAAAATAAGTTATATACTCGTGCAAGCAGATTTTGATCTTTAGACATGATGTTGGTCACCGTACACTAAAAATTAAACTGGGGAAAAAAAAAATTCTAAAACTGCTGTATCCTACATTAATTATATAGTTTTGTTGGCCAAAATTAAATATAAATATTTAGTTTAAAGTCGTAGTCGAGGATATAGATATTGTATATATTCCCTAGATTCTCTAGGTACTAGAAGTTTTATTATTAATAATAATAATTTAGTTATAGCTAAAAGAAATAATTATAAACAACAAAGATAGAAAATGGGAGTGTGAGAGATTTTGTTTAGGTCGTCGCCTTTAAAATATGAAGCGTTAAACATAAATTAGCTTTTTGAGTATTTGTAGTTATGCTATAATGATAAATGTGCAGGCTAAGGTTATATAATGAATTATACTAAAAATAAATACATAATAGAAAGATATGTAACCATATTTTTTTCTTGACCGAAATAAATCGACAATACACAGAAACTTTTTAGCTCAATAATAGAAATCACGGGTAGCTTGTATCCACCTGTGGGGTGGTGTGCACCCAAAGGAGCAAGAGAGATTTAGGGGAAATTTCAAATGCAGACAACTTTCCTTTTAGTGAGCACCAGCTTCTCTCCCCAGTGAGGTGGTTTTTTCTTAGTAAGCACCATCCATTTTTCCACTTTATTCTTATCTTCTCTAACTATTTTTTTCTAGTGAGCACCACACTCTATCTCCCTCTATTCTCATGATTCGACCATTTCCGAAACCCTAATTCGAAATCGTCGCTATCCCTCGATAGGGTTCCTTCGAAATTGCTGCGAAACTTGTCCCTTGCGGGTTCCCTCGAAATCGCCGTCGCAGGTCACTCGCCAACGCCTTCGAACGCCTTGCCATCACTCGACCTAACCCGGGCCGCTCGCTCGCCTTAATCCGGACTGTTTCAGGGTGGTCCGTAGTGTACACCCCGTACATTAGGCTGGCTGCTGTGTGACCACCCCAGCCGATTGTCCGGCGTTCCCACCCCAGCCGATTCTTCAGCTGGTTGCTGTGTGCCCCCCCAGATAGCAGGATTTTGAGGTTTTAAATATTAGATTTCAGAAGCAAGTTTCATAGAATATGTAATTACAAAAATTCATTGATATTTCCAAAATATACATTTTCATGCGAGATAAACATTGATATTCCCTCCTCCAAAAATTTATTTACAACATTCACAAACATTTACAAATCAATTATTTGTTGCATGACAACTGATAGTGATACAATTTTTTTGAACTGTTCAATATGTTCTAAATATGGTGTGTCATATCCATTAGCCTCAGGATAATGATGTCGTTGCCAGTTCAGAACCACATTTAGAATTGGATGACGAGGCATAAGGAGAACCTGTAAAATTAACACACATAAAAGTTTTAAATAAAACACAAAAAGTTTCTCGGTAAATTTTAGAAAATATTAATTTACAACATATGGGATTTAATAACATATCAGTTTCAAATAAACTACGAAAAAAAATTCTTTGGTTGGGATTCCAATTCTGAGCAGAGAAACTATCGACTGGTTCTAGAGAGCCAAACGGTTAACATAACTAGGTGATGGTGGCGCCTCGAACCGCCCTTCTCTCTGAAAAATCTAGCCAAAAATATTGGATTATTTTTTAAAAAAAATTGTACTTCCTAAATGCGAAATTTAAATATATCAATTACAAGTTTTGCCAAATTGACTAAAAAAAAAATAAAAAAATAAAAAAAAACTTATACATACCTCAAAACAAGGAAAATCATCTGACGAAATCAATTTTATTTTGGTCTTATCTATCTTTTTCACTACCTCCAGTCCACGACCAATGGATTTCTCTTTTCGATTTGCAAACAAAATGAACTTCTAATGCACAATTAAATTGGATGAAAAGTACGTTAAGATTTAGAGTTTACAATCCCAATTTTTTTTTTTTTTGTTGGTATTTGGTTGCACAGAAAAAATTCGTTTTTGAATGAGTTTGAGTATGAGAAGTTTTGCCAAATTGACTCAAAAAAAAAAAAAAAAAAAAAAAAAAAAAAAAAAAAAACTTATACATACCTCAAAACAAGGAAAATCATCTGATGAAATCAATTTTATTTTGGTCTTATCTATCTTTTTCACTACCTCCGTCCACGACCAATGAATTTCTCTTTTCTATTTGCAAACAAAATGAACTTCTAATGCACAATTAAATTGGATGAAAAGTACGTTAAGATTTAGAGTTTACAATCCCAATTTTTTTTTTTTTTTTGTTGGCATTTGGTTGCACAGAAAAAATTCGTTTTTGAATGAGTTTGAGAATGAGAAGTTTTGCCAAATTGACTCAAAAAAAAAAAAAAAAAAAAAAAACTTATACATACCTAAAAACAAGGAAAATCACCTGACGAAATTAATTTTATTTTGGTCTTATCTATCTTTTTCACTACCTCCAGTCCACGACCAATGGATTTCTCTTTTTGATTTGCAAACAAAATGAACTTCTAATGCACAATTAAATTGGATGAAAAGTACGTTAAGATTTAGAGTTTACAATCACGATTTTTTTTTTGTTGGTATTTGGTTGCGCAGAAAAAAATCGTTTTTGAATGAGTTTGAGAATGAGATGAATGGGATGGTACTTTCTAAGAAAAATGCCAAGCCCTTTTTTGTTAAAAAAAAGAAAAAGGACAAATTGAAAATATTCTCAACTTAATTCATAATCCTCACTGAGAGGAAAGTTGTGCGCATTTAGTCTGTGTTTGGATTGAGAGAAAATGAAGGAAAAGAAAAGAAAAGGAAAGGAAAAATTATTTTCCACTGTTTGGTTAAAGGGAAAATTAGAGAGAAAATAAAAAAGAAAGAAAATGAGAGAAAATGTATTAGGTTTTTTTTCTTTTTTCTTTTCTTCCTTAAATCCAAGAGAAAATGAAAGAAAATGAAAGTTGAGAGAAAAAGGAGAGAATTTTTTACAGAAATTTCCTTGTAATTTTAGTTTCAAGATATTTTTAACTTTTATGAAGTTTGGACCATTTGGTTATTATATGCTTAATTATTTAAAAATTAAAAATTATATCAATAATATGTAAATTAATATTAAAATTTTTTATAGTTTAATTAGAATTATATTTTTCTTTTAATTTTCTATTGAGCAACCAAACATAAAAAATGCTTTCTTCTAAAATTTTTTGGAGATTTTCTTCTTCATTTTCTTTCTAACCAAACATAAAAAAGAAAACCAATTTCCATATCATTTTCTTTCTTTTTCTTTTTCCCTTTCATTTTCTTTTCTCTTCCTTCATTTTCCCTCAATCCAAACACAGCCTTAGAGTTTCCCGAGATTTGGAAAAGTAAGCAGGAACTAACGTTCAGTCCATCGGAGTTTGGATTTCTTGTCCCGCGAGGCTGCTGCCGCCGCCGCCCGCCGCAGGCGACAGCTCCAGGCAACACAGGAAGAATGTGAGTGAAAATATGTTGGATATTCATTCATTATACTCAAAACTGTGGAAAATAAATTTTTTATATGGCAACATAGCATCCATCGTCATAATCATCATCGTTCAATCAATCTAACTGAAGGTTTTTTTTTTTTTTGGGTATTTACTCAAATCTTTATTTATTATGATTTAGTCCTCTAAATCTTCATATTTAGGATTTAGTCCCCAAATCTCCTAAATTATTACAATTTAGTCCCCCTTCCTAACTTCTTTTAATTTTTGACCTGATATTACCATTTTATCCCTCCTTATTCATTCTTTCTCTTCTCCTCTCTTCTCCTTCTCTCTCCTCTTCCTCCTCTCTTCCTTCTCTCTTCTCCTTTTTTTTATTATTCCTCTTTTCTCTTCCTTCTCTCTTCCTCTTTTTTTTTTCATTGGAAAAGGAGAGGAGGAAGAGAGAAGGAAAAGATAGGAGGAATAATGAAGAAAAGGAGAAGAAAAGAGGAAAAGAGAGAATAAATAAAGAGGGGTAAAATAGTAATATCAGATCAAAAATTAAAGAAATTAGGAAGGGGAACTAAATTGAAGTAACTTAAAAAATTTGAGGGACTAAATCCTAAATATGAAGATTTTGGGGATTAAATCATAATATATAAAGATTTGAGAGACAAACCAGTAAATACCCTTTATTTTTTTTCTTCTGTTTTTGCTATGACGGCACTCTGTCAATTTTTATGGACTCCATATAGATTTCACTTGTAATTTCATCATTTACAATGTGATCAACTTCCTCACAAGGATCGAAATTACTCTTCCAAGATTCTATTTTCCATCTCATTAGTCCTGAAACATCGTAACACCACTAACATTTCCTAATTAAGCTCTCTATACTTGTCTCCCATCTACAAACTTCAAAGAAATTTATTTAACATTTCCAGTAAATTGCCAGTCAAAAATCACTAGTTTATGCATTATGAACTTTTATCTTGATACCTCGATAATCTCTCCAATACTGATTGTTAAAATACAATACAATTTACCTCAATCATCACTATAATTTCAAAGCTTTGTTGCAGTGGAACGGACTTCAATATGGTATCAGAGCAATTTAGATTCAATTTTGTCGATCGCGCGTATTAAAATACAAAATAATTTCTCTAGTTCTAGTACAGTAGGAGGGACTTCAACAGTGATAACTCTAATCTCAAGAAGAAAACTACTTGTGATGACTGCATCATGTATTGTTATGTCATGCTAGCTTAAGGTTGCTTAGCGGGTCATAATACATTGAACGTACCTTTATATTATGAACACATATGGGCTGTTCTTTCTGATAGTTAGGCTTGGTCTTATTAATTGCTTGTCACTAATAAATCATGCAAATCTAATTTATCTAAGGCCACCATGCTTCTTGGAGAATTTGTACAAGCTCTTCAGTTAAAAAAAAAAAAGAAAAAGAAAAAAAAAAGATAAGCACATATTATATATAGATCAAGTTGATCATACAAGATTGGACGTTCACTCAAATGTGAGATCATGACAAAGATCATTACTACTAAATAATAATAATAATGTTAAGATAGTCAGCCCTCAGCAATTTATACTTTCATCAAAAAAGAACAACTCCCCTTCATCAATCAGTTTCAATCTTCAGAAAGAGGAGTAGTAAAAAAAAAATGCAGCTATTGCTGCTACTCTCACTGTTCCTGTTCCAACTCATTCTCCCTTCATCAGCACAGAGCTGCGCCCAGGCCTCCTTCTCAAACAAAATCCTGTACGCCAGCTGCAACTCCCTCCCAAAACTTGGCGCCTCCCTCCACTGGACCTACCACGCCACCAACGGCACCGTGGACATCGCCTACCAAGCACCACAGTCGTCCGACGGCTGGGTTGCATGGGGCATCAACCCCACCTCCACCGGCATGCCCGGTTCCCAGGCACTCATCGCCTTCCCTGGTTCCGACGCCGCCATGACCGTCTACGCCACCAGCCTCTCCGGCTACACCCCAACAATCAAGAACGAGTCCCTCAGCTTTCCAGTGTTCAGCAGGTCAGCGGAGTTTGCTAACGGGTTCATGACCATATTTGCAACTATCCAGCTCCCGAAGAATAGCACTGTGGTGAACCAGGTGTGGCAGGCCGGAACGACATTCAGTCAGGGTATCCCGTCAGGGCATCCGACGGACGGTGACAACATTCAGTCCATGGCGAGTTTGGATTTCTTGTCCGGTGAGGCTGGTGCGGCCGGCGACAGCTCTAGGCAGCACAGGAAGAATGTAAGTGAATTACGTTGGATATTTATTATATGCATTTTTGTTCAAGGTAAAATAATTTTCATTGCACTGTAAAAAAAAAAAAAAAGGCACGAAAATATAAATAATAGTACAACAATAACCAATATAAATGATCCATAGCGATATTATAGAATGATTAATAGGATCATTTGAACAAAATACTAAAACTCCAAAACCTAAGTAGAAAAAATCCCGAGATCACCTATGTTTTAATTCCATTCAAGTTCTTTCCTTAAAGTTAGCTTATGTGGATGGCTTTTAAAAATTCTAGATAGATAAGACTTACTGCCTAATTTTCAGAATCTTACTATGATGATAGGCACTCATGGTACGGATTGGAAGAGTCAATTCAGTTAGGATGAGATTTTCCCATCAGTGAAATATCGAAACCTTGGATTGCCACAAGATATGGGGAGAGAGTTGACTCTCGTAACACACTTTATTTGCTCGTTTCTCAATATCTTATTTCTGATTCTCGTTGCAATTCTAGAATAATTAGTTCCAGAAATAAAAATTTTACGTTCATACCAACACAATCCTACTTCAAAAGTTTGGAAAATTTTCATATAGCAGCAAAGCAGCCATCATCATAAACAGCATCATTCATTCTAACTTAAGTTTCTACTTGCAGACCCATGGAATATTGAACGCGGTGAGTTGGGGTATTCTTTTGCCAACTGGGGCCATCATTGCAAGATACTTGAAAGTGTTCAAGTTGGCAGATCCTGCTTGGTTCTACCTCCATGTTGCTTGCCAGAGCTCAGGATACATTGTCGGGATTTCCGGATGGGGGACTGGACTTAAGCTCGGCAGCATGTCTGGAGGGATCACATACCACCTTCACCGGAACATTGGAATCGCCCTCTTATGCCTGGGTACCGTTCAGGTACATCCTAGTCCCTAGTACTGCCTCTATCTTGTGTATTTAACAATAGCATCAAAGGGGAAGAAATGACTGGAGAACTTCAACTGGCATGTCCAACGAGTGTAATAATAGATTAACAAAGTTCTCCTATGATGCCATTTAAACTGTCTATCCTTGTTTCTTTTCTGCAACTTCAGAGTACTTTAGCTAACATTTCAAGTAAATTACCATTCAAAAACCACTACATTATGCATATTATGAACTTTATCCTGCAATGCCGCTAATATCTCTAATGGCACTAATCTTGGCATCCGTAGGTGTTTGCATTGTTTCTGAGGCCAGACAAGACCAAAAAACTCCCTTTATACTGGAAAATATACCACCCCATAGAGGGGTACACCATTATAATCCTCAGTGTTATCAACATATTCAAGGGCTTCGACATCTTGAAGCCAAGTTCAGGGTGGAAGACTGCCTACATTGCCATTATCGCGACTCTCGGAGGCATTGCCCTGTTTTTAGAAGCAGTTACATGGACCATTGTTCTGAAGAGGAGATCGAGTAGCAAGTAGAAACCTCAGAATGGCGCCAATGCTACAAAAGCCTACAGTGTATAGGTTCGGGCATACATGCTTTGTACCCTTGTGTGTGCTTTCTGGGATTACTTTTGCCATTAGGGGTTCTTAGAGTTCAGGCTCTGTTGTATATTTACTTGTCTTGAGTTGATGGAAAGGTGTATGTTGGTATACTTGTTATTATTCTTAGTAGTTATCTATTTATACTAGATTGCACCTTGGCATTGTTTTGGCCATTAATCTCCCTTTTTCCCCCACTTTTTTGTTCCCTGCACCATAAAATTTCACTGAGAATTTCCATCCTAAACTTCTCAATTATTTTGTTTATACTGATGGAGTTTTATGATTACGAATTTATTCTTCTCACTCTTCAGAAAAATATTGACCAGATATTTGAGTCCAATGACAATAGCATCCTTTTAACAGTGATTCAGGCTAGAACCCTGCTCTCATGACTAAACAAAGAACAAACCAAAGGGCATATTGTTGAAAATCTCAGAGGTTGTCCAGCCTCTCAACATAACTCTAATCTCATAGAAGAAAACTACATTTTTATTTGTGATGACTGTATTATATATTATTATTTCATACATAACGTTTATTGAACTTAGTTTTATATTATGATGATGTATGAGCTATTCTTTATGTTAGTAAGACTTGGTCTAAATTGCTGTCACTGATAAATTAACAAATCTAAGGCTACCAACTTGTTGGAGAATTTGTCCAAGGAACTTCTATAAAAAAATATATCTACATTATAAAAGATACAAATTGACAATATAAGAATGGACTGTCGCCCAAATGCAACTGTAACTAAATGTAAGATCATGACAGATATCATTACTAGATAAAAATATTTAGGTAGTCTGCCATCAGCATTTTTCTGTTGAATTGCCCCAACTTACTATTAAAAAAAAAAAAAAGAAATTAAAGATTAAAAAAACTCTTAGTTCTATGTAATTACCTTACAAATTAATTACTATCATATTCAATCCTTATCTATATTTGTTTAAAATTGAAGCATGCTTGTGTATATGTTTTGTTCCCACTTTCAAGGAGAAAGCTATCTAGAAGAGAACAAAAGAAATTCTTAATCCTGATCCGTCAAACAAATTGCTATCTATGCTTTTGGTCTTTTATATATATATATATAGAGAGAGAGAGAGAGAACGGAAAATTCACCGGCGATGAAAAGAGTTCCTTCACCGCCGCTTAGGTGACCCAATAAAATTATTACACGTGACGCCACTTAAGGTAATAAATAAAAGAATTCTCTTAACTATCTTTTGAGTGACGTCATGTGTAATAATTTTATTAGACTACCTAAGCGGCAGTGCTGAATTTCTCGTTTACTCATATATATATATATATATATATATATATATATATATATATATATATATATATATATATATATGAGAAAACAGGAAATTCATCGGCGGTGAAGGGAGTTCCTTCACCACCGCTTAGGTGGCCTAATAAAATTATTACACATAGCACCACTCAAGATAACAAATAAAATAATTTCCTCAACCGTCCTTTGAGTGGCACCACATGTAATAATTTTATTGAGCCACTTAAGCAGCGGTGAGGAACTCCCTTCACCGCCAGTGAATTTCCTATTTACTCTCTCTCTCTCTCTATATATATATATATATTAGACTCTCGGGAAAAAGATTCCAAAGAGAAAATGTCCCCGGAGAATAAAAGATGGGTCCTTCGGAATCAAAAGGGAGAAGACCAAGGTGCAGCCAAGTGCCAACAACTTGAGTCATGTTGAGAGGTTCAGTCTAAAGAAAGGAAAATGCTAATTCCAGATTAGAAATCAAAAGTCTTCAACTACAACAACCAACCTCACCACACCCAACATGCATTGCTGTTCCATTCTAACAGAAAAGTAACGAGGTATACACTTTCTAGACTTTGATTCAAGGACTTGACCGACTCCTTGGAAAGATTGAGCTAGTCAGATGAAGGTTAGTACTGCAAGTGGCTGGAAAGGGATAGCCTAACCATGCAATATTAAATTCAAAATGGTTGGCCTAGTGTCACGGCCCAGCCCAGAAAATCTCCAAGGTTGAACTTAGGACAAGGTGGTATCTAAAACCTTCTGGAATTCTCTACATTCTGTATAGAAGAGTCTAAAATAATGCAGTCTAGAATAATGTAGAATATTTTATAAAAGTCTGAAGCTCTCTAGAAGAGTCGATAACTCTATAAAAGAGTATGGAATACTCTAGAATGTGTAAAACAATCTAGAAGTGTTTAGAAGAGTGTGGAAGACTTCAGAAGTGTATGGTACATTCTACAGAATACTTGTAACTATTACATCATAGGAAGATCTAAAGGATCCATTGTATGGCGGACTTGCTTATAAATAGGGAAAAGATCCTAACTTATAAAGCATAGAATAGCAATCAAGAATCAAGCATGCAATCCAAGAGTGCCATACAAAGAGTTCTTTTCTTCTTCTCTTCTGTGAGTTAGGCTCACTTAGCCTTTCAAATTTGAGTGAGTGAATTGAGTGCCACATAGGTCCAGACATTTTAAGAGCCAAAGTTACAAGCCCGCGACACTAGGACATAGACCCAAGTTGAAGTTAAGAACATACAACTAATGTTTAACTAAATGGCAGGTTCCTGTTCTCTTTGGGGAAAAGAAACATCTGTATGGCGAATAAAATTAATAACTATTTGAATCATTCTTTGTTTAGACGGGAAAATATGAATGAGAAGTTTTATTTCAAAGAAGAATTCCTTGTTTACAGAATCAAGTCATACAACATATTTATATATCAGAATTGATGGATACTATCTACTGCAAGAATTTGCCTTTTTAGGTAATATAATGGATAGTTTATAGGAAAGCCCTCAAATATATGCAGTAAATGCTTTGAAAACCTTAACCAATTCTATCTAAATAAAGAACAGCAGTTGTACTGGATTCAAAAGATACTCTTTGCTATTTAATGAGCAAACCTAGTTAAGTCTTGCTTCCCTTAGAGCATTTATAAATAAATCCTTCATATAAGCATTTGAAGCTGCAATTCTCTGAGACATTATATCAGTTTAAAATAGCGATAATAGTAACGTAACGTTTTGCCTCTGTTAGGTTATATCGCATATAGCGTAACGCATAACGTAGGTTATACAATTTCTTATTTATATAGTAAAAATAAATATAAAATTATATAAAATAATTTTTATAAATTGAAAAATAAATTTAAAATTTCTAAAAAAAGAATATAAAACAATTTTGTAATACATAATCTATTTTAATTTTATATCAAGTTTTACAATAATTTTCACATTTATCCTCGTAAATTATATTATATCTGCAACTGTAATTCAAGTTATCATCTAAACAAGTAAGATACGAGAATACTAACAAGCGAATCACAAATTAACAAGTAAGATATTTCAGCAACCAGAGTGAAATTACAAGTCAAATTAACAAGTAAGATATTTGTAATTGTTGATTTCAATTCAGTTAAAAATTCAATAGAATCAACAAGTAAGATTTTTCAACAATCGGAGAGGAATTACAACAAGCAAATAAGAAAACAATCGCAAATTAACAAACTAGTAATTTCACAAGTAATCAAACAAGCAAACAACTAATCAACTAAGAAAATTATAACAATTCGCTAATAATTAAAATAATAATCAACGACAATATAGAAATTACTAAAAGAATAATTGTAAATAACGCAACATAACATAATTTAACGTAACATTACGTAATAAAACGTAAAATAACATAAAAAAACATATTGTTACGGTGCATTAAGTTATTTTCAGTTATTACGTAGCGCTAGAGTTCCGTTAAGTTTCGTAATGCAATATAACAGATTTCATAACGTGTTAGTTTCAACATTGATATCAAGATCTCCTCCACTCCTAACGAAAATAAAATGTGTGTCAGGAGGCCATATAACTAATATTGACATAATATTTTCTTATGTCCATGTAGTTTATGCATCTTTTTTTTTTTTTCCTAAAGAATAGAACTCACGGATCAAACACGAAATCTCCAGCATCTTGAACAATTACAGCCCCACCCGCCACATCCCTGAGATTGGAACACAGAAAAAATCAACATGGAATTAAATGTAATCATTGGCATTAGTGAACCATAAAAGGTCAGTACTCGAACAAACTTACAAAGGCCCCCCAAATCCAAGCATGTGGAAAAGATCAATCCTACCACATGCGACGCTCCAAAGGTTTAAAGCTCAAGACCTGCTCATTCTAAGGGACCTCACCTGTTAGCAGACAAATAGATTTAGTTCCACTAACCAGCTTGCACAAGGTAGTTGAAGTTTACCTTGAAAAGTAGGCTGTGAACTCTGTTGGTAGTCACATCTACAGTTGATTTATCGCGCTTTGTTCCAACCGGTTTAAATGTGTACAGGTATAGGTCAAATGTATCCCAGTTTGCTTCTTATAGTTGGGATAGAGCATTATCTACAAATACCAAAGCATTATTTTTTTCATGTCTAAACATAGCAATTTGATGTTTAAACTCAGTACGAGAGGATTAATTTCCCGAGCATACAGAAAACAGCATCACTAAACAAATTTGTGTTAGGAGGAATAGTTCTATAACAAAATTATCCTGTCTAACTTATGTATTAGCATGGCTATCCCTAGCCTCTTTGAGCAACAAGCACAAATTTGACCAAAATGTCATATTAAAATGGAAACCCCAACTTTTGATGTTTTACGAGCACACAAGAATTCTTAGGAGCACGATTTAGTGTTCTACCAAACTGTTTAATACTCAGTAGCCTTCATTTAAGATGAGCCAATTTGTAGATGAATTTGCTTTATACCCACAAAAAAAAAAACCAGATAGCACAGTAGGATCGATTGACGCAGGACAGAAGCAGATTAGGGTTAGGGATTTGGAAATTTAGGATTTTTGAACGATTTAGGAAAGAACAAAGGAGTTTGAAAATCCACTAAGGCAAATCCACGCCCACTCTCAACGAATCCACAAGGAGAAAATTTTTTTGGAACATAGCGAATCCACGCAGTTTCTCAAAAATCAAATTTTTATTCAATATTCAATTATCTACAAAATACTTAATACAAAACTTATTTATAGGACAATTCCAACAAATAAAATCCAAAATCCTATCAAATCCAACAAATAAAATCTTAATAGAATTCAAAATCCTATCAAATCTGAATCAAACTAAATCAAATCCTATCAAATCTCAAAAACAAATAAAATCATCTCATATCAAAAATCTATCTCCATCATCGATCTTATAATAATTGAAAAGATTTGCAATTAACTGTATTGACATAGATAGAGTGCAGTCTACAACCCAACTATTTAGTTTCAATTTATGAATAACAATTTTCAAGCCTACATATCAAAGGCAAACAAAATGTCAGGCTAATTCCTCAAGTTTTTCAACATAAATTCATCCACTCACCTTTGCTTGTTTGGTTTATCATTTTTGAGCCTTTGATTCCCAGAAAGGCCTCATTAAAACTCTCCTGAGCAGGAGGATTATCTATTTTATGACGAATTATCATCTGTGCACACACAATCCTTTTCATCATTCTTTTTATTTAATTACTTGAGTACGCATAAGAAAAAAATTTCTAACACTAGATACATCAGCCATAAACTATCAGGTAAAATCTCCTTGCTCTAAACAGAAACCCATGCTCTCAACTATATCAACCCACATTTACCATCACATTTAGAATTACTGAAATTTCTCCTTGCTCTTTATTGCAGATAACCTTACGGTTCCTTACCATCCCCTATCATCTGTGATCTCCAGTTTCAAATCTGTATACCCATCAAGAGCTGAGATTACGCTATTTTGGTATTAGTAATAGTAAGATCCAATTCTTCCTAAGAATAATTGTGGAGAATGGGACCACAAAGCTAAATTACAGTCAACACAAGAACTATTTGTTTCAAATTAGTTAAGAGATACAAAAGGATGGTAGCTTATTGACTGACATGGGCATACCTAAATGGATGTCGATTAAGGAATACATTAGTGTTCAATTATATGTTATTTTAAGAGGAAATGGTCTTTAACAGAAATGAATGGAGAAAAAAAATGTTTCACGTAGACAACTCCCAATATTAGGGATAAATGGCTTCATCATTATTAAGAAAAACATATTTACTGTAGACACATATATATGGGAGTCAAACGTGAAAACCTCTAAATGCGAATGCAAGTACAATAAGCATAATAGTAAAACTTTGCAATATACTCTGGAAATTATATGAACTAGCTTTATACCTCTGTTTCCAGGAGGGATTCCACCAACTCGATTTGAGATTATGCTGAAAAATTAAACTCTAAATCATCATTACCGAAATGAAAGCAAAAGTGCGAGAAAGTAAAAAGCTGAAGTTAAAAATTTCAAAGAGAGAATGTTGTAAGTTAAATTGTTTAAATTGGCAGAGCTCTTACCCTTTATAGGACCTCAACTCAAAAAAGCACCATGCCCCCAAATGGCAGTAAAAAGCTACACATCAATTTGAAAAACTTTTATTTCAGTGAGACAAATCAAGAAACAGGTTGCAGGTATTTATTTCAGATATAAATTAGACAAAACAATGATTATCATCATTTTATAATTAGATATTAAGTACATAACAAAAACCTTGCAATCCTAAATGTCCAGAGAAATGAAATGTGTAATTTATAAATTTCTGCATTTAGCTCAAATATTTGTAATGTCATTTTGTGCTTGTGGCAGTGCTTGTGGCAAGGAAAAATATTTACTTCTACACAGCACCCACAGTTATATATTTTGGTATTAAATTTAGTGTTTAACCTTGTGACGTGTACTTCCATCCTTAATTTGTAATCTGAAGTAATGATGGGCTTTATTTTATTAACAGGTTATCATGTGGACTAGGTTATAGTGAGGTAATTCCCCCCTCGTTTGTTTACTACTATCGTCCAGCTGAATAGACTCATCCTTGATCTGCTTTTAGCAATGTTAAAAGTGTCTTTACATTGATCTTATAGCAGTAAAATTTGGCATGTAATCTTGAATTGGTATTTCATCTGAACAGCCAGAGATTAGTTTACTCCAGAAACCCTCATATTTCATGTCAGATTAAATGCATATGTCATAGTTGGCAAGCGATGAAGCCTATGAAGGATACATTTCTACTTTGGGCACAAATAATCTTTGGCGAAAAAATTTATAGCTGAAGTAGTTTTTGTTCGCCTTATCACTTGCATGTAGTACATGAGGCAACCTCATGCCATGCCAAATGGTGCAAGCAGGATACAACTTCTGCAATCACCCTTCTTGGATATATAATTCAATGGTTTCCCGAGTCCTCAAATTTCTTGAGCAAGTTTTGGAAGTAATGAACCACCTCCTTACCGAATGCAATAGCTACATACCCTCGACCAAAAATTATGCAAGAGCCACATAACCTAGACCAGAAAATGGAGTTGTCAGCCTATTCACCTTCTATTCTGGCACCAACGAACCCGAAAACATGAATGTTGTGATGAACACTGATCTAGTATGTTAGGTTTCAACTTGGTCTATCCTACTTCTATTTTAGCTGATGCTGCTCAATTTAAATTGACCTGTTACTACAGCTGCATTGACTAGATCATAAATGATTTAAATTTTATTTGCAAAATTAAGTACATGTGCAATACAGGTTCCGGGTATATATGATGCCTTCACTGTATTTTAACAGCTCAGATTACTCACAGTAAATCTTCCACTTCGCTTATCCTTGAGGGTCATCATTACACCTACATGTGTTCACCAAATTCTATCATACTAGTGCCATGCATAATAGCGCAGTGCAGAGGATAGTGTCTAGCAGACTGAAAAATGGATGAAAAGAATTGTCATACGAAATTACATTCGACTCTAAAATAAAGAATAAGAGCAAAATATAACACAATTCTAAACAGAACATGACAAACAAAATCCTAACCCCTTTCATGAACTAGGATTATGACCTTTTCCAAGTTCAGCAGAAAATAATTGACGAAAGCAAATCTTCAGCCTAATCTAGTCCGTAATGTTTATTAAAAATAAATTAAAATCATAATCATCTAAACCACTCCAAAATGGGCTGCTTGATGAAAGATTTAAAAAACTCTATGATCAGCTTAACATCAGGTGTCTAAATTGTTGATAAATTCATCTCCAATAACAAAAAAGGCGCTTGTAGTATACCTAAGACAACAACTAAGGTCCTTCCCATCAAAATGGGGTGCTCGTTGAAAGATATGACCCAATTCCATAATGAGCTTTTAGCCAACATCAACCATCTAACTTGTTGCCAAATTCCTGCCTACGGAAACTATTAAGAAGACTCGAAATAAATCATAGAACAGTTTAAGCTGCAAAGACAAGGAGAAAAGCTCCAAAATCTCGTAGATTAGAAAAAGGGAATAAAGCAATCCTAGGGAAAATATAAAGCCCATGTTTCACATTGAACACATTCTGGAATTGAAAATAAATTTTAGAGTAGCTTAGGAAAACTTCACAGATCATTTAGATTCCTCAAGATCGCTATATTGGGACTATGTTAGCTTGGAAAATTTCAAAGTAATCCTTACTTCAGTAGATATCCAATCAAGGTTTTTAAATATCAGGTGATATCAATATATACAGAAAATCCTATCTCGGAGTTTGAGATCTCAATAAGCGACATACTATATAATATTCAGATATTGCCAACTCAGATACCATAAATAATTTAAACCTTGATCCCAACTATGTTGGTAAACTTAAATACCTATAAATAATCAGTTGATACCATAAATAATCAGCTAATACCAATACTATTCCAATAATTTAAACCTTGATCCCAACTATGGTGGTAAGCTTAATTATTAAACTTACTGAATTGAATTACTTAAATAGAAATCCAACTATTGAGAAACTGATGAAGCAAGGAGATAGTATGTCAATGCCCTCCAAATCTATTGGTCATACCTTCTATGGATGGCCGGATTAGTGGCAGAAATTGGTGAGGGAATAGGCAAATAGATACCTAAAATGAAATAAAAATAGAAACTTCGAATGACAATTTCCTAACAACTAAAGTTGATCTCAGTGCAGTGAGCCTTACAATCTTAGCAAATAATTGAACACGGGAATAGTAAAATTGGGATTGAGGGCAACCTGCATGTGATCTAATTGCCACACTGTTTAACTCTTAAAGCTAGAAAAAGGAAAAACGAACAAAAAACAAGAAGCTGATCTGAGTTGGTTTAGGTTATTCTTTTCCAGCAAATGCATTTTATGACAGCTTATATGTTGGAGTTATACACAAAATATGTTGGCCATTATTTCATCTACTCATCAACAGCTCTTACATTTGTTTACTACCCAATACCATTATAAATAGGTCTATTCTTAGTTTTGTTTACTAAGCACCATATCTTTTTAGTTGTACATATGAAAAACATAATATCCTTCTCTTCAAAGTTGCAATTCTATAGGTACTCATGAATATTTTTAGTCTTTAATTTCAAGGAATTGCAATAAGGTGAATCTCATTAATTAGAATAAAGCTAGTCTCTAGACATGGACATCAGTGTCATGCATCGACGAGGGCATACGGTATCTCACAACATCCCTCCAATACATAGATACAAGGTTGCCAATATATGTATTTAGAAAAAGAACATATCAACATAATATATATCCATTGAGTTGTTCTTCATAAATGGAACAAAAGACATGCTAAGTATTATAGTTTGCATATTTTTATCCTGCACTTTATCTTTTATTTGTACATAGATAATGCTACTCAGGTATTTTTAGCTGTTTTGCAAGAAATTAGAGTTTGCAGCAAAGAGTACTCAAAATCTGTGAAAAATGTTGCAAAACGGGGTCCGAAAATTGCTGAAAAGTAATGATTCAGGAAGCCAGACAATCCAGTGCATCAAATCAGGAGTTAGAGTAGACCAGAAAAAGACCTAATAGAAGATAAAAGGTCACCAGACAGCAAAGCTCAAAAGGCCAAGCTTTGACCGTTAGGTGGTGGTCAATGTAGCGCATCCAATGTTGAGATTTTCAGGGCTGATTCTGGGACATTTTGACAGCTTTACAAGGTAATTGACTACCACAACTTGGCAGTCAAAGCTACTACCTAGCGATCAACTTATTGATTTGATACCTGAGATTTTTTTTTTATAGGACCATGTAATTTTAGAATTCTCCTGGACTAGTTGGCTCCATACCAGAAAACCCTATATATAAATATGAGGAGTATTCATATGTAAAAACAACTTTTTAATGCTTTTAAAAATAGAAATCTTTTTGAAAAACAATTTTTTAAGCTAGAGTTTGACAGCCATCATACCATCAACCATGTTGTTCTTCCTCAATTCAAGTGTACTCAATAAAGTTAGTTTTTTTATTGCTTTATTAGTTTCTAATGGTTTTCTCTCCTAATATACCTTTTGTCCCTTTCCCGCCATGAGTGACTAAGTCTTTAAATTTCTATAATGTAGATGAATCTAGACAATATAGATTAATTTTTGTGAAACCCTTCACTCCTTCATGCTTAATTTCTAAGTTTAATTAATTAGTTGGATTAAAGTAATTGATTCGTAGATCTAATTGCTTGATAGGTTATACTTATTTATTAAGATAATTTGATGACATCTAATTGTTAAATTACATTTGGAGTTGAGAATTTAATTTGGCTAAACTTTAATCTATTGATCTATTTTATTTCAATTAGTTGAAGTTCTTTAGATGATTCGTGCTTGATTGACCTCCTTGATATTTCATGCTTAGAAATTAAGATTAGTTGATTTAAAATAAAAGATTGTCTTTTGATTGTGTGGCATGACTGTGCACAGTAGAAAGAAAAGAGACAGAATTGTGAATCAAAGTGATGTCTCATACCTAACAGATTCTATATTCCGAGAGTTTGTCTTTCATAGTTAATTAAAACTCTTCGAAACCCACTCCTTCTTTATTAATTCGTTAAAAAGGGTTAAAGTGAGAATTACAAAACATCAAAGATCTCTGTGGGGCGATCCATAAAGTGTTACAACCATCTATGCGCTTGCAATAGATTTATTTCACACCACTGCAATAGTGATAATTAAGAAAGCATTTAGTTTCAAAAGGTTGGCATAAAAAACTTCATCTAATGCATATTTTTTTGGTGAACAAAGTTATGCACATTTGTAGGAGTAGGACAGTAGTGTCACATTCAACATGGCTGGAGGCACCAATTTTTCGATTTAGGAAAGTGTCCTACATATCATAGGATTGGTTTGGGAGAGTGGGTGGGTGTGTTTTTGTTGTCTTGGTGGGGGGAGCGGGGGGTGGGCTTGTCTCTTAGGTTAGTTGCTTCCATGTCAACTGCAAAATAAGCAGAAGTGTTTAAAAGACTGTCGAATCAGCTTGACAATCATCTTTTGTCAATTTTATTAGACTGTTCAAGGATACCCTTTTCAATAACCCATATAAATTTGTTTAAACAAAAAAAAAAAAAAAGGATGTAGAATAAAAAGAAGAATAGACCTAGTAATCTTGATTATCATACAACTTCCCTGCTTCTGAATGAAATTACAAGTCTAACAGTAGAGAGCAAGATATTAAAGTACAACGCTAATATCTGAGCACCAAAGGAATACAGCAAAAGAGAGGAGAAATTACCTCATCAAGTATTGGGTTATATACAACACCAACCATGGGAACCTTCCCAATCATGAGACCAATAGATACACACACAAAGGGGTACCTAGAGGCAATGTGCAATCACGATAAATGAAGAATAAAGGAAACTTAATGCAGCAACATTTCAGAAGGAAGAAACTCCTATTACCCATGAACAAAATTAGATGTTCCATCTAAGTGATCAACTATCCATATAGGATGATCAATTAGCTCAGCAGTGCCACATGCTGCAGAGGTTTCTTCACCAACAAACTATGGGAAGAATAAAAGAATGTTAAATGCAGTTTGGTACGATCAGATAAAACTCAGAAAGTAAAGAGATTCACCTTATACTCAGGGTAGTGTTTCTTAAGGTGATTGAATATAAGATCTTCACATGCTTTATCTGTTTCCGTGACCAAATCAACATTCAACCACTGACATAACCAACATCACCACAACAGAAACTCAGATGGCCAGCAACAAGAGTCAGATGCACATAAGCATCTCCATATAACTATTCAAAGTAATCCACAGAATTTCAAGGTTACAATACACCAAGTTATTTGGTCATGCATCATAAACCCATATGTCCTAATACTAAATGCAACAAAACCACATACCTCCTACAACAGTGAAATAAGTCTTCAAAAGAGATGCACGCCAAATCTATAAAATGTGCAGACAAATAGTCCTATGGAAACAACAAATACATTATGAAACGCCTAAAATTTCTATTTAGTGGAAAACTTTATTTTTTCAACAAGTTCTAAAGCAGAATAAACCCTAGAAAGAAAAAGGATGCACACAAGCCACCGATTCAAACTCTAAATAAAGGTCTTACAAAGACTCCAGTGAACAGTACAGCGCAAGATGGAGGCAAACTTAGGGGTTATGGTGAGAAATTTGATGGATTTAGGAAAGAACATGAACTCAGCATTGATAAAAGAATAGAATAAAAAAGAAATAAGTTTTGAACCCCCAACCAAAGTGACTTGCACACCAACTCTCTAAAGAATCACTTGAGAAGATATGCAATAGCAAATCAGCAAATTATCATGCCAATAAACTAGAATTTCAAAAGTTTTCAACCATTCATTAATCAAAAGAAGTTTAAGCCATATACATAGGAAGATTACCTACGTGCATACAAACTTAAACAAATAAAAATAGAGATCATAATCAAACTCTAACTAAAAGTTACAAATAGAATAAAAGAGTAAATAAACTAGTTCTAATCAAATTTTGTCCCCACCAGATACATGACATTGATATAAAAAAAGGATGCAAAAAATATAGTAAATCCTAAAAATTGGATATCAATTCATTGCAGTTACAGAAATAATAACTTACACATGTGTAGGTGCTAATATTCAAAATCAGCAGGACTTCGAGGATATTATGAAATATTTTTCAAGTTATACAAATCCAGAAATGCAGTTTCCACCTCTTTATTGTATGTTTTTGACAGATAATAGAAGCTTATGTAACAGAAAATTTCAAGTCTTAGCTTGTGTTTGAATGACCGATAAAATTGCACAATAACATGATTATAGTTGGATTTTAAAAATATTCATGAGAATTTTTTAGATGAGTGTTTTGACAGACATAAGAAAAAGAAAATCTCCTAAGGTAATGATACTAAAAGCTTCTATTCTGAATAGAAATTTCAAATGTCATAATTCTCTCTCCTGTGCACATGATTTGTTTCCTATTTTATCTTTAAGATATTGGAAGTTGGAACCAAATATTCAAAAAATAGAAATATTCACTAAAATTTATAACTTCCAAATCCATGAAATTTTTTTTGAATTTATGCATTAGAACATCAAAACACAGTCATAGTGATTTAAAATCAAAAATGTCGAAAGAATAACAACCAATGGAGCTGCTTTTAACTAGATTTGAACATGAAAATAACAACATTCAAAAATGAGGAGTGCTCTACCTACCTAATACCCCATAATATAAATATCTAAAAAGAAAGCAAAACTATTGAAGCATGAGCACTTCAAAATGAGTGTCATATCGTGTAAGATACACATTGGACATTTATACTTGTACAACACTTGCCGAAATGTATCAGACATACTAAAACCGTCTCAATTTTATGAATCCAAAAACTTGTGAATCGGAACCATATCTACTTTCAAAAATCATTTAGATCACATGATGCGATCGTGCCCACTTTCAACAAGTTATAGAGATTACATGTAGAACACTACATAGTTATACATTGTCTACAAAAACATATAAATTCTTTTGACATAAAAGAAATATTAAGCTAATAAGTTCCAAATGCCTTGAAAAAATAGAAACTTCAATATCTTAAACAAGATATTGGTCCACTAAATTAAACTCGGATATTTTTCAATGTAATTACACAATTAAAATCTATAATTTAAGCTCCCTCTATTTGAAAGGAAACATTTCATAACACTTACGTGTTTTGACGTGTGTGTGTGTGTGTATATCAATGCATAAATACGCACATATTATGTCACTGTGTCCATGTGTTCTTCTTTAGGATCTGTTGCGTCCCCATATCTGTCATATCTGCGTCCTCTGTGCGTATCCATACTTCACAGGAATAAACAAAAAGAGGTTCATATTATATCTAGTTCTATCAATCCAATCTCAACACAATAACATAATCTAATAATTAAAACCCAACTATTCTTAATCTCTACTCCTCATATGATTAAATCTCAATGCAAATACACAAATCAAAATATTCAGAGTTCATCTCCCTATTCCCTGTAACTTTAATAAAACTACTTACATAGATAACCAAGGATCTGTAATCAAAAGCCCTAAGATTAAATTCTAATTCAAAGTTTTGCATTTCTAAACCATTTTAAAGTAGAAACTGAAAAAGAAAAAGAAAAGAAAAGCTAAACTGAACAGAGAACACTATCTTGGTTATAAAAAAATAATAATAATTAACCACAAAAAAGCATGCACTGATGCTCTAAATAAATAAAATTTCAGCACCAATTTAGGAAATAAGGAGCTGTGCCTGACCTATTCACTTGAATTACTATACATATGACAAGGGTTCTTGCAATCAGATGCCCTAAACTCATGCTCTGCTTTTAAGTTCAATTGTCCAACACCTGGAAAGTTTCCAACACATGGGCACAAGAAACAAAGGAGCCACAGTTTAAAACTTCATCATACTTCCTTTTCAACAAAATATGATAGTTACGTTTAAATGTTGAGTAATGAGTAAACTATTATCCATCAGCTAAAACCTTGTTAAGCAATTCTTTGGAAAAAAAATGACCGACAAAAATCCAAAAAAAAGTCTTTTCTTTTCATCTCTTTACAATTAAACACAATAATGAGGTACCTGATATAATATGAATCCATTTCAAAATCTAATATCCTCTATATTTTTTTTTTTTTTGGTATGCTAATGTGAAAAGACGAATTTGTTATTACTGTGCAGATGGCTACAAGAGGGATATAGATTCCAAATGAAAAAATTTACTATTCCCTAGAGCACAATTGTTTTTTTATAATACAAATTCCATGAAATACCATATGAATGGCTCCTCCCATTCCAAGGATTAAAACACAGTTACTTGTTCGAAATGTCTGACTTATTTCAGGAGCCGCTCTCTGATGGTGAGACACCAAGAACACTTGTCAAACTATCATACGTTATCATTCATTCGCATAGAGTTGGAACTAAGAGATGATGACCATGTTGTGCAGATCGGAATATTAGAAACGGAGTGAGGTTAGTATTTAATTTCTTATGCTAGTTAATTTACTTTTATAAGATGAGTAAGGTGATTGAATGTCTAGCTAAACTCTTTGTAAATTCTTAGTACAAAGTATATCATAAATACAACATAACATGTCATCTCATGTTTTCCTAACATATACATTCACCGTTCCACTTTCCGACTATATAGATCCTAATAGTTAATTGACTTGATAAACCATCATGTTTTTTGTTTGCTTATTTTTCTTAAAACTTTTTGACTTGTTTCTTACACAAGTGATAAATTATATTTCATCAGTGTAATTTTAATAATGTATTGATTATGAATCTTAACTGGAAGACACAGTATTCATATTTCATTTTCTATCCTTGCATATTCTGATTATTGTTAATGACTTGAGGCATGAACTTTTCACAAACATATACGATGGTTGGTGCAAGTTTGATAAATTAACGCCCCATATGAATTGTTTACGATAATATTTAATATAAAACATGCATCTTTTTGTGAAGTGGATACTAACTGATATAGATTATAGTATTTATCATGTTCTAGGCTGTGGTCCATACTTATATAGCACAATAATACCGATACACCACAGATATAATCAGAAGTCCTGCTATATATAAGCATGTTGTCCCGCTATATATAAGTAGACACGTCGATAAAGATGTTATGTTGATGTAACATAACACAATAATACCGATACACCACAGATTGCAAAAAGTATACATAAAAAAGAATGACATTGTATCATAGATAAAAGTGTCCATGCTTCCAACTGCCAATAACTTATTAACAATTGTCAGGTCTCAATGTTTTAAATATTGACCGATACCAATATGTATTTCAAATATCTATCAGATTTTGAGGTACCTGATATTATATAAACCCAGTTCATGAACTAATATCCTCCATCTTTTTTTAGTATAATAATGTGAAAAACACAAATTTATTATTAATGTGAAGTTTGTTACAAGAATGGTACATTAATAGTAAACTTTTGTAATTGCTTGCTACTCGAAATGTTGTATAGCCGAGTCGTTCGGTAGCATACTCGTAAAAATACGTAAAGCTTCAATACAATATTAATCATTACCACATATCACAACAATAACTTATTAGAAAGTAAAACTTTTATTCAAATGATAGAATTGGATTACAATGAAGTAGAGATAAAAAAAAAAAATGGAAGAAAGAATACTTCAAGAGCAGAAGCAACCTAAATTAGTAAGTTCAAGACCGAAAAAAAGATCGAAAGTATGTTGGCTTTAGTTACTTTTTGTAAGGCTTCAGATATTCAATATGTTCCATCGGATCTATCTCAAAATCTGGATATGCACACCTAGGTCGTCAGATCAAGACCAAATATAAAAAAAGTATAGCAGTATGAAAAAATAAAGAATAAACGCAATTGAAATAAACATGATTAGTAAATATAAATGTAGATATAAAATATGAATTAACTTATTAACTAAGTTCTTAATAATGTTTATTTTAATTACAATTATGCTCCAGTGTACAAATCAAATATTTCAATCTAAGGTGTTATATATTATTGAAGAATCTAACATATGTTATATTCGTGTTTCGATTATCTCCCGTACAGATCCAAGAAAATGATCACATGGTTATCCGAAATTGATCCGGACCTGCACAACGACAACAGTTATATTCTGATGTGATTCAGCAAATCACCATGCACCCATAGTGTACGCAAAAATCAGTTATGCAACTTAACAATATAGCCGAAATATATTTTTCACATCAATAAATATCTCCCCCAATCCAGTATTATTTACAATTGTTAATATCGTATCAAGTCCAGTACAGTAGATTACCAATCAATATGATTCTGATTCAGTTCAAGTATGATTCAAGCTCATTATAGTTCAGTGATTCTGAAAGAGATATTTTCAATTGTAACATGTTACCGAAACTTCAACCATTAATCTTAGGGATTTCTGACTGCACATCATATTGACACACAGTCAGACAAGCGTAAAAAAGTGGGAGGTTTTCTTTATAAGCACGTTACCTAATTAACCACTTCCCTTAAAACTCTTTTGTAGATATTGTTGCCAATATATTATAGCAATCATTATCACTATAAATTAGCATTTCGATTTATTGTTTATAATTATTGATTAGTCAATTTATGACATGTTTCATTTGAATTTTTTATGAGATTACCAAATTTTATGTAATTAAATAATACTTAATGATATGGACATATCTAAATGAGGAATTCAAAATAATAAAAAATGAGAGTTTGATAATTTTTGGGAATAAGAAATAAATTTACTTAAACAGTTCTTATTGAAGGAAACAATATATAAATAATTGTATAAAATTGAAACATAATTCATTCTTATCTAATAGGAATGGTGCATGAAAAAGTGAGTTCGAGAAGAAACTCACCTTAGCTTGAAGACGCTCTCGTCAAATATATTCATACTCAAGTTTTCTGATAAAAGATCAATAACAAAATATTATAAAAATAAATTTGATTTTTTGTGAGTTTAGGAACATTATCTTGAATTGTTAAGTCATGTAAAAAGTATGTCTTTAGTTATTAAAAGGCTCCTAGGTTTGAAGTAGACAAATAGCATATTCATCTTATTGGATCTATAAGATGAAGGATTGTAGATTTTAATTAGGTCTTTATTATAGGATTATCTACCTAGATTCAATAAGATATAAACTTCCTAAGGAAGTGAGATGGATTCTACCACTTAACGGATTCCAATAGAGAAGAAGGGAAACAAGTTGCTCCGGCGAGTGGTACTTCGATGAAGGGTGTTCCAACAGGTGGTTGTCGGTGCATAGCTCAATGACGTGGTGCTTGTCTGGATAACAGAGAGTGCTCGCTAGAGGGCTTCTCTGGTGGTCAACGGTAACCCAGTGGTCAATGACTCTCCAGCAGTTGACGATGCTTCGGCGTTCGGCGAACTAATAATGACAATTAGTGTTGGCAATAGGTGGAACTCTAACGTTCGGCGGCATTTCTGCAGTCAATAGTGCTCCAACGGCCAAGCAAGAGAAAAATTAAGATAAATGGAGGGGTTAAATAGGAGTTAAAGGGTTTGACATAAAGGAGATTAATGAAATTAAAGAGTCTTAAAGGAAGTTTGAAATGAGATCAACTGGCTCATAACTTGAATAAATTTAGAAGGATTTTAAACATATATTTGAAATTTGTTAAAATGTCATAATTGTAATTGACTACGGAGGTTTTAATGGCAAATTTTAAATTATTCAAATTGGTCAAAAGGCTCATTAATAGAATTGACTAAATATTAATTTTAGAAATTGAATGATGGAGGTAAATTTAAATATTCAAAATGGAAGTTATATTTCATTATTACTAAATAAAAGTTGACTTAGTGATTGAAGGTGATTTGTGTAGGTTCAAATTATTATTATTTTATTATTGTGATTATTATATTGACTTTGGTCCAAGGGCCGGCTTGGGCCTTAATAAGATAATTCAAATATTATTTTCTTAAGAAAAATAGTTGTGGCCTTAAAATTATATAAGTTAATTTATTTTAAATTTTATTTCAGCACAAACATGCGAGAAAAAATATATTAATAAATATATATCATATCGGTTTTGGTTAGTTAGATCTTACCCCCTAGAGAAAAATTTCATCCTCGGAATTTCATATTGGTAGACACAAGTTTATGTCATGATTGGTCCGCTTATCCTTTTGGTCGATCTCCACCATCTCATTGATTGAGCTCAATCTCCATCCATGCAAAGATGAGTCATCTTCCGAAAAAATATAGATAATTGGAATAAAGGTCATAGGAAGTGTATTTCAAAATATGAACAGATGTCAAATGATAGATATTTAGTTCATATTTGGGATGGAAATTTTCAGAAAAACAACATCTCTTAGGAACGAAATAAGAGATTTGAATGGATCAAAGGAATGGGATTCAAAGAAATTCAATGATTATTGTGCATGAATGTAGCAAACTTTTGGTAATAGAATCCAAATCACTTCAAATCATTTGAACTGTTTTGAGAATCCTAGGCTGTTATTGCCATGTTGTTATCGCCACCACTATCTCTGCAACCTAGAATGGCAATTGGGTTTATCCAAGTTTAGACCCATCCTTTTGTCAAATGTATTAATACGTAATTTCAAAAATTTACTATTAACGTACCATTCTTGTAACAAACTACACATTAATAACAAATTCGTGTTTTTCACATTAGTATACTAAAAAAATATAGAGGATATTAGTTTTTGAAATGGGTTCATCAGTTACCTCATAATCTGATAGATATTTGAGATACATATTGGTATCGATCAATATTTAAAACCTTGAGAACAGGCAATTGTCAATAAGTTATTATTGGAAGCATGGACACTTTTATCTGTGATCCAATGTCATTCTTTTTTGTGTATTTTTTGCAATCTATGATGTATCGGTATTATGTCATATTAACATAGCATCTCCATCAACGTGTCTACATCCTGCAACATAACATGGACTACAGCCTAGAACATAATAAAAACTATAATCTATATCAGTCAGCATCCACTTCACAAAAAAATTCATACTTTACATTAAACATTATAGAAAACAACTCACATTGAACGTTATTTTATCAAATTTGCACCAACCGTCGTATATTTTTATAAAAAAACTCATGTCTCAAGTCATTAACAATAATCAGAATATGCAAAGATAGAAAAGAAAATATGGACAATGTGTCCTCCAGTTAAGATTCATAATTAATACATTATTAAAATTACACTGATGAAATACAATTTATCAATTGTACAAGAAATGATTCAAAAAGTTTTAAGAAAAATAAACAAACAAAAAGCATGATTCTCTATCAGGCCTATTAATTATTAGAATCTATATAGTCAGAAAATGAATCGGTGAATGTACATACTAGGAAAACAAAAAATTAAGACATGTTATGTTGCATCTAGAATATCCTTTGTACTAAGAATCTACAAAGAATTTAGCTAGGGATTTCATCACCTTACTCAACTTATAGAAGTAAATTAACCAGCATAAAAAATTAAACACTAACCTCACTCCATTTCTAATATTCTGATCTGTACAAGATGGCCATCATCTCTCACTTCCAACTCTATGCAAGTAAATGGTAAAGTATGATAGTTTGACAAGTGTTCTTGTGTCTCACCATCAGAGGACGGCTCCTGAAATAAATCAGACATCTCGGACAAGTAACTGTCTTTTTATCCTTAGAATGAGAGGAGCCATTCATATGCTATTCCATGGAGTTTGGATTATCAAAAAAACAATTGTGCTCTGGGTAACAGAAAATTTTTCCATCTAGAATCTATACCCCTCTTGTAGCCACCTGCATAGTAATAACAAATTTGACTTTTCGCATTAGCATACTAAAAAAATATAGAGAATATTAGTTCTTAAAATGGGTTCATATTATATCAAGTACCTCAAAATCTGATAGATATTTGAAATACATATTGGCATCGGTCAATATTTAAAACTTTGAGACTAGGCTATTATCAATGGTTACATAAAGTGAACTAAATCCAATTGATAAAATGAATAGCTTAGGTTATGGATAACCAAGAAGTGAGTTAAAGGGCATATGAATTTGGACATAATTTTGCTGACCATTGTATGTCCACTCTATATTCACTTCAGGCGTGTTTACCATCTGAGTCCAAAAAAATCTACGACAAGAGAAGTAAGCCAGTGGCATCACAATGAGAGTTGTCAGAACAAGCAGGTAATTACATATCACTAAGTCTAAGTATGTCAAGTTCATAAATGCATATCAATGCAACTAAACTTAGAAGGCAAACAAATATTAGTGCAACCAATATTAGTGCAACTAAACTTACAAGAAAAATGTGTCTTATACTAAGAATGGGAGATTGTTTTTCCTCTTCTATTCTACAAATTAGTTTATAAAACTTATAGAGAGTTTAGTATATGTGGGAATCCAGAAGAGAATCCATGATTCCCACACAGGATTGTTATGATTATATAAACCAAGTTGTCATTCTAGGTTGTAGAGATACTAGTGGCGATAACAGCCATCGACATCACTGTCACCCCTCAACTGTCACCATCAATTACCTGTCGGCCACTACCAGCAATCTGTCGCCACGGCAGCCAATGCCATCATAGGAAACCATCACCATCACTAGTGGTCTGTAATCATTGACCATCATCTAGTTGCAGGCTATTGTCATCACTAGCAATTGTAACATGAGTTTGTTTCGAAAAATATTTGTATTCTAGGGAATTCTTTTAATATACCAAACATGGCCATATCACATTGACAGAATATTCAAATTATACCAAATAAGATAATACATTTCCAAGAATTTAATTCCTTCCTAGGAGACGAGAATATTGCATTCCAAGTAAAAAAAGTCCCCCTTAGGCTCTTGGGAAGGTTGTAATATTTCACTGAGACACCATTTTTAACATCAGAATTTACAAAATTTCAATTTTGTTCATATTCCCGTTGGTTTCGAAATGGCTCCCCTTTCACAGGTGAACACAAGCACATGCTTTTATCATTTTCATTATCTTTCGAAATTTAGATCACACTTGTGCATACAATCAAAGAGTCATACTCCCCTAAACCCCCAATGAAATTATGCAGCTACCTCAAGCATGGTTTTTTAAATATCAAATACCAAGACTGTATCGAATGAGGAGATTCCATATCAGACATCATACACCAAGATGCATACCGAAAAGTAATAATATCCCAAATATACTAAAATCATGAAAAGGCAGTATGTACATAAATTATACAAAGCTACATACATGATAATTAGGGTACACTTTGGCTATAAAAATCAGAATTCAAGAATGCATGTGGAAGATATAATAATAAAAGTAATAATAATAGGAAAATATGTCCCCCATGCTCAAATTTTTCATACGCTCTCTCTTGAAAATAAAATTGCACGTGATTACCTCCCTTGACTTTTCAAACTAGGATCTCCAACTATTGTAGTATTCTTTACAATTAGTTGTGTCATAAATTAGGAAGTTCCTTTTTTACCCTCTTCACACTCTCCATTTTCACCTCTATAAGAAATCTGTTTTTTTCCCCTTCTCTCCAAACTTCAATGGAATTCATACTTTTCTCTTTCGACTTTATCTCTCTATTATAAAGTAAATATGAATACTAAATGGAACACTTCCATTTTTTTTTTTTTTTTTTGCTTTTCCACATTTTCTTCACTTTTTCTCTTTTAAAACTAATAGATTTTAAATTTCTCTCTCTTATTAGGAGATTGAAACAAAACTACGAAATACTAAGACTTTACCAATGATTTTAGTGAGATACTCATTATTAAGGTTTTCATTTTTCTTTTTTTCCAAGAACTCTTTACCAATGATCTTTTTTTTCTCCTTTTCTATAGAGATCACATGAAAGGTATAGAAAGTTAAGGGATTTTGGTAAAAGGAGCCATCTTTTGTAAAAGGATCCATCTTCTAGGTGAAACGTATTTAGGTAGATTTATCAGTAATATATTCTTAATTTGTCCACCTTTTGCATGAGTTTGCCTGCTTCATAGGAGTGTATCTACCTCAATAGAAACTTATCCACTTTTTCTAGGATTCTACTTATTGTTAATAAGAAAGTCCATCTTTATTCGAAATATGTTCGCCATTAATAGATATCTATCTAGTTTTAATAGCAATTCCTGCATAATTTACAAGAGTCTGCATATTAGAACTTCATGCACTTTTTGTATAAATTTGTCTATCTTTGATTATGTTTACCTATTATTTAATATGACAACTAAAAAAGAAAATATAGTACATATGCAAATGAATTCAACAAAAGGGTAGACTAAATAGCGAATAGGGATAGAATATACTTATAAGCGGACATAATATAATTAATAGTTGATAGATTATAATTTACAACTAATTGTAGAAAATTTCAATTTCAATAGCTCAAAATGTTCATTGTATATATAAATGTGAACATATTATTATTACTATAAGTGGACAATATATAGAGGCAATCAACAAGGTAGATTTTTTGTTAAGATCATAAGGTAGATAGCTTTAAGTTTGGGGTAGATAATCTCAAGTTTAATGGATTTATTTTTTATAAAAGATTGACAAGTATATATGAAATAAGGACAAATATTAAAAATAATAAAAAAATTCCCAACTACACTATCATCGAATTATTCTCACTATAGTGCTAAACAAAATAACTCACATTTATGATTCCATAGTTTGAGCTTGGATAATTTAAGAGTGTTGATGGATTAGTGATTAGAGCAATGGTGGAAAGTAATAAGAAAGATGGAAAGAGAAAATATCTTTTTATTGGGAGAGAGAAATATCTCCCAAACATTGAAATATAACATTAATTTCGGACCAGACTTGGCACACATTTTTGCATAAATTGTTATTGTGTTTGGCATTAGAATCTGGCTAAAGAAATGAAAGAAAATAAGCATAAAATAAGTAAAATAAGATGGAGAAATTTAACTATAGGTGGAAAAATTTAACTATAGGTGGATAAATTGCTATATCTTCACCCACCAAAGAAGCTAGTCCTTCGAAGTCCAAAAGGCCCCAATTAGAAGTGTGGAGTTTCTTTAAGAGAATTGAAATAAAAAATGATATCGGAGTTTAGATGAATGTATGTCCCGTCCACAAGAAACAATTAAACATCCATCATACAACTAGGACAACCCACTTGAAATGTCTCTGTAAAAGCCACCATAAAGGACAAGGATCTCAGATTGACATCCATCAATCGCTTCACTCACTATTATCCTCGACGAGAGGTGTTAGCCTCACTCTCATTCATTTAAAAAAAAAAAAAAAAAAAAAAAACTAAAAAGGAAATTATAAGGTATGTAGTACTTAGAAATATATTGTTTGGTATGGTTGAAGATCATGGTTTTAAAGAAATGATTAGAGAAGATTTTATTCCCGGTTTTAAATATTTTCTTGCCAAACTTGTCGGTATAATATTATTAAGTAGTAAAAAGAAATTGTCAAACTTGTCAGTGCAATCTCATTGACCACCTGTGCTTCATCTGCTTCAAATTGTTCATCTTCTGCAGATTATTATCAATAATATATGTAAGCAAGAATAAATTTCAAGGAGGCAAAAACTGATGCTTGTACATGAAATAATTTGCAAGAGAACAAGAAATATTGAACATGTGCATGGTATGCATACAAAATACACATGCTTGCAGCCGTTGAACATCTATTAAACCGCGTAACTTGTCCAACTTGGGGTCATTAAACAGGCGAAGAACCTATTGTTTGCAACTAATATGGTTACGATTTGGGGGGGGCTTATTTTGATTTGCAGCTAATAACTGCAAATATGTAAAAGCGAAAACATTTTAGAATTAAAAGTTGGAAAAGAAATGAAAAGTTCACTCCAGGAAAAAAACACATGCATACTAATAGTACTACCTTAAACACATTAAATGCCTCTATTTGGATGTTCTTACATGATTCCTGTAAGACAACTTAACCTCGACGTGTAAGAGATGCAACAATGTTTGTCTAGCTACATACACCCAGTGCATCCAGAACAAACATAAAATGATAAAATGTTATTTTTTTATTGATAAAATTGAAAAGGTAAATGCTGTCCATTGAAAAGGTAAAACAAAAAAAACAACCCTAAATCAATAGCTAGTATATTTCATGATGCTCACCATTGCTCTATCACTTGAAAGTAAAGGTGCGCCCTTCCCGTCTGGCGGCGTCGCCGTCCTCTTGGCCCGATCTCGATCTAGGTCGGCAGCGATTATGAAGAAGGGAGATAGAAGAGGAGGGAATTGAAATTAGGGTTTCAAAATTGAGTTTAATTGAAAGATTAATTGGCCATTAGGGTTTGAAAGCTGGGTTGATTTGGATACATTGATTTGGTTTCATGGGAATAGGAAAGAAAAGGGAGAGGGAGAGAGATGGAATGGAGGAGAGAAGACAGAGAGATAAGAGAGGGAGAGAGAGGGGGAGAGATAAGAGAGGGAGAGAGAGGGATCGAGAGCGGGACTGAACCCTTCTCTCTGCAAATTTTTTTTCTGAAATTTTAATTAAAGATTTTTTTTTTATAGACCTTTGCACTTAAACCCTACCCGAAATTTCTCTTTCCACCTAACCCCCTCCCACCATACATAGTATTTATATAAAATTATATATAATATGAGTAAACGGTTAATTCACCGGCGGTGAAGGGAGTTACTTCACCATCGTTTAAGTAGTCCAATAAAATTATTACACGTGGTATCACTTAAGGAGTGATTAAGAAAATTCTTTTATTTATTACTTTTAGTGGCGTCACGTGTAATAATTTTATTAGACCACCAAGCGGCGGTGAAAGAACTCCTTCACCGTCGGTGAATTTCCCTTTTATTAATTTTAAAAAAAAAAATTAAGATTCTGTTTTAATTTTGAAGAATTTACGGGTGTTACAAATTTGTAATTGCATATATTTTCTTTTGAATTCACTATACGAAACATTTTTTAGTATTGCAAATATCAATCTCAAAATTCAATGCACAATTTTTCATGATAGCATGCAGAATAATTTGAAGGATACCCTAATTAGCTGGATTTGCTTGGGCAAACACAATTGTTCATTATAAGCATGGAGAAGGGGCGTGGCTGATAGTCGACCGAGGGTGGGGGCAAAGGAGTCGAGTACACTGATTCGATCAGATGAGAAAATGGGAGAGACAAGTAGGATAGGGAGAGCAAATGTCCTTTATAAAAAAAAAAAATTAGCTATTTTTTATTAGGAAAAATTAAAATTATAGTGATAATTATATCTGTCACAGAAATTCTTTCATAATAGCTAATAAAATTTTTGTTGCAAATAAAAAATCTAGATCACTTTTTCGTGACAACTAAAATTTATTGTTACTGTAAATTACTACTTAGTGACAAGTTTTTATAAGTTGTCACTAAAAACAATACTTTCGTAACGGCTATTTGTCTCTATCACGAAAAAATATATTTAGTAATAAGTTTTTATAGGTTGTCACTAAAAACTATACTTACTTGATAACTATTTATCTCCGTATAAAAAAATTAAGTTTAGTGACACATTTTTATAAGTTATCACTAAAAATTATACTTTTGTGATGACTATTTTTCTCCATCACAAAAAAAATTATATTTAGAAACAAGTTTTTGTAAGTTGTCACTAAGAACTATACTTTCGTGATAACTGCTTATCTTCATCACAAAAGAAATATATATTTAATGATAATTTTTTATAAATTGTCACTAAAAATTATACTTTCATGAGATCTCCGTCACAAAAAGATTATGTTCAGTGATAAGTTTTTGAAATTTATCACTAAAAACTATGCTTTTCGTGACAACTGGTTATTCTGTCACAAAAAAGTTATGTTTAGAGACGATGTACAGTTATTGTCACAAAACATCCCCCTTTAGTGATAACTTTTACTTTCATCACTAAATACGTCATTAAATCTATATTTTCTTGTAGTGGCCAGTGAAAATGGTTTATTCGGGCAAAATTGAGGTACACTTTTTATTTTTTATCTTTTCCTTGATTTTAGGGTTTACTTGGCAAAAATTAGGGTTTTACTTGCAAAGAGATCTCTTGTAATTGCCAGTAATTAGAGCTCGATCAACCTTATTTAATTTTCCTCGTAAAAATTTGATCTTTTTAGCTGAGTTTGATTATGCAACTAAAAGTAGCTGCTGTAAATCAATTTGGGCATAATTATGATAAGTTTTTTTTTGATAAAATAATATATTGGATTTGGATTTGATATTTGTAGGTAATTCAAGCATAATTTATCCTTTTGCATTCTGCATGTATTAGCAATTTCTATACATTTTTTTATCATATCATTGGACAATACTTTTATTTATTGCACTCTTCAAGACATATCCAATAGAACATTTTTCTCGAACTTTTTCTATAAATTTGAATGCATACAAATCCATCTGTTTTATTTTAATTTATCCTTGCAAATGTAATTGGCATTATATTATTACTCTCTGTGAATAAGATGGCCACTGTGCTACAGCAAACAGGAGAAGGCTTCGGCCCTATCACAAGCATGTCCAAGAGCGAGCTATATGAAATCATGTACCAAGTGAATGTAACAATCCAAAAGAAAATGTTGGCTTATTGATATGGCTTTGGTTGGATGAAGGGTTGGATGTTATTAATTCTGCAATACTTATTTCTCGTGACAGCATCGAGAAATTCTATTTATGCACAGCAATTTACTCTTGACGTCCTGATTGCTCTTTATACCAAACTCCCATTTTGAAATACCATCAATTTACTCTCTGCACTCAAATTTTTTTCCAATTTTAACCCTCCTCCTTCTTTCCAACTCTTATGTCATCCGATCCTAATTTTTTCCAAAATTTTCCAAGTCGAATATTAATTCTCAAACTAAAAATATATTGGTCGAATATTAATACCCGACTAAAGAATTATTTGGTCGGATATTAAAATACGACCAGCAGCCGTCATCTCCCTCACAAAAAAATTATAAGTAATAATAAATTGCAAACAAATACACATAAAAAACTAAGAATAATTTTAAATTATACATTAGATTTGTCCTCCGACACCAATTGCATGTTGGAATTTTCCATTTGAATAAAAAAAACTCAAACTCAAAATTCAAACCCTAATTTCACTTGTCATAATGAATTTAAATAATTTAAAATTTTTCCAAATCTTTTTAGGTAGGTGACTGTAAAAAATTTAAGAGGTTAAGAAATCAAATCAATGAGTTTGTGAGAGATGTATTTTTTTTAAAAATTAAATTCCACTAAAAAATATTTTTTTAGGGTTTTAGAGAAAAAAACAGGAGAGGAAAATGATGAGTTGTAGTTCTAAATTTTAAGAAGTCTTAATTTGGGATTTAAATGGGTAACTTAGTAAAAAAATAAATAGTAAATTTGTAATTATTTACAAGTTTTAAAACCATGCATGAAGAGTAAATTTCCGTATGTAAATAGAATTTTCCGACAGCATCAGATCGATCGAGAAGGACTATCAATGAGCAAAGCAAACTTTGATTGACAAATCCTACACTGACTAGGAATCTTTTCTAGGTGAAAGCATACCCCCTGTTGCTCTATGAATTTAGTATTTGGTTTAAGGCATTGAAAAGGGCTACTAAAGGGGAAATATTAGAGTGATGATGTTATTTGTTGCATCTGTGTCGATGTTGGTGATCCTCGAGTTGCAAATTTCTAGTTCCGCCCAAGTAGATAAATGTCCATATTTGTATAGAAATATTGATCACTTCAACCTGAAGTAAACTTTTCTCCCAATTTAATTACCAGAGGTTAATTTTTATTTTAGGTTCTTGTCGATGAGTCTACTTAGGCTATAAGACCCGAGTCTTATTCCATTAGTTCTTGGTGTTAAACAGGTGAAGTAGAAATAACATATCCTTGTATAAATATATTCCACTAGGAGGGTTTCACTCTGAAGATGCTTCCTGATCGGTATATTTTACAAAGATACTTGTGTTTATTTTGTAAATGTCAAGTTAGAGTTATGAATGCACATATTAGGATCTAGAGGTTTTAAATTAAGTAGGTCTAAAACAGAGTATATGGAGTGTAAATTTAGTAAACGACGGACCATACACTATAATACTGTAAAACTGGATAGGAAAGAGATACAAATGAGCAGTCAGTTTAGCTATTTGGGTTCTATTATTTAGAATAATGGAGAAATCGATAATGATGTTAACTATAGGATACAAGCTGGCTGGTTGAAATAGAGGAGGGCAATGAGAGTTTTATGCGACCGTAACATTCCGTTAAGATTGAAGGGAAAATTTTTATAGGACTGCTATTAGACCAGTTTTATTATATGGCATGGAATGGGCTATAAAAAAACGTCATTCACAAAAGATAAGTGTAGCATAGATGCGCATGCTCTGCTGAATATGTGGCAATACTAGGAGAGATAAAGTAAGAAATGAAGATATTCGTGCTAATATAGGTGTAGCTCCCATCGATGAGAAGATGCGAGAAAATCGCTTACGATGGTTTGGTCATGTGCAACGTAAGCTTACAAATGCACTAGTTCGACGAGGGGAGTTTATCAATATAGGACAAGTTAAAATAACGAAAGGAAGACCGAAGAAAACATGGATGGAGGTGATACGAAATGACATGGATTCTAGAGATTTAAATGAGGAGATATTACTTGATAGAAATGAATGGAGAAGGACTATCAAAGTGATCGATCCGGCGGGATTCTTTTTTGATTCATGTAGCATACCCCAAATACTTGGGATAAAAGGCTTAGTTGTTGTTGTGTTGTTGTTGTCTTGTGTTTATTTTACTTTGCGTGAAACAGTATTTTATTTTATGAAGTCTATATAGGAAATATCAAAGCCTGATTCTTCCTGGTAGGTTTCACCTTAACGTAGTAAAGTTACCTTTGGTCTTTCCATTTGAAGGAGTTCATAAGTCGTATCTTTGACGAAGTTCTATCTATAAGCATAGTTTCATTTGTATATAATAATTTATTTGCATTACTATTTTCAGTTTTCTACTTATCCAAAGTTTGAAGTATTTTCACGTCCACCAGACTGGAAACTGAAGAAGGTATGTCTTTTTTTTGGAAATAATCTTTCTGCATTCAAATTCTATCTTTTTTGACTAGTTGAGACTGGTGTCTCAAAATCTACATTTTTTTTGATGATATGATACTGTGTCTAATGATCACTTGGCACTTTAAATCTTAAAGCTTATAGTCTGATGGTTTTTTGAGCGAACAATGAATATTGTGGGCTTTACGCAAGCTCCTACTACTACTTTGCAATATATATTCATTTGCTAAATGAAATAAAGATTACACATCACAAAAATTTCCTATTTGTTCTTTAGATTAATAGTTGAAAAACAAAGCAGCAATGGTGAAGTTGTCATGGGAGTATGAGTGTAGATGATATCAAGTTATAATAGAGCAAGATATTTTCCTTGGAGACATAGTTAAAAGATGCAGCATGCCAAAAATATAGTTGCATTGGAGACAGAATTGAAAGACATGAAAGCATTACTTGTATACAAACTTTATGTATACCGAAGTAGAATCTCTCCACAAAGGCCTGGTACTGAAGGTCATAACTACAACAAGAGGAAAGGGTTGGTTTTCATAATAATATCACAAGGTTACAAAAGCACAAGACCAAGGAAAGGATTGGTTTTTGTAAGGAGTTTTATTTGTTATTTGGATATCACGGTTGACTATTTGTAAGGTACTTGGATATGTTACATTATATATTTATTTTTCATTGTTTCTTGTCGATTTAAATATATTTTTAATAAAATTATACTTATGTGCTATAAATTATGTATAATTATTATTAAATTATTTATAATTATTACTATATTGATTGTGATTATTACCTGTATGTGATTATTATCAAATTATTTGTGATTAATATTCAGTGACAATACAAGATAGTTGTTACTAAATCTTCTTTTTTATGACAATTGTCTAGTGTTGTCACTAAAATTAAACTTAGTGACAACTAGCATTGTCACTAAAAATGAGATTTAGTGACAACTAGTGTCGTCACTAAATTAGTTTTTAGTGATAGTATATAGTACATCACTAATATACATCTTTTGTGACAATAAATATCGTTGCAAAAGAGAGTATTCCGTAGTGACAAATATTCTTTTGTGACGAGAGTGGTCACGAATTAGATATGGTGACAATAACTATTGTCACAAAAAATAGAATTTTAGTGATGTCATCACAAATAAATATTTTTTGGTGATAAGTACATCTCGTTACTAAATAGATTTTTCATAACGAGATCATAAAGTTGTCATGGCTGACATTTATAACACTCATATACGTAACAATTAAAAGTCGTCATGAATGTCGTCACTAAAGTATTTTTGCATCGATATTTATTTTTTTAGTCATGACTCTTGTTGTCACAAATCCATGTTTTTTTGTAGTGAATTATCAACTTGGGCAACTAAATAACCCTTAAATCTTATTAATTAAACCTAATACTCTTCCCGTTATGAAGTGTTAAGAATTTGGATGGAACCATCATAAAATGAATAGCTCCACTTCACCTTGGTTGCTGATAACCTGGCTAGGAGTATCCTTTTATGTTATTTATTTATGAATATAGTCTCCTAGAGCATTCGAGGGTTGGAAACCCAGTGAAAAGACATGGTGATCGATTTATGTCGCATCTGTCAAGCGGATATTATTTATCTAGAAGAGACTAAATTGTCTGTCATGAACCAGTTCATTATTAATCAACTTAACACTTATAGAATTAAATCATGGTTCTACAAAAGTGCTATTGGATCCAAAGGAGGGATCATGATAGGTTTTGACCCAAACAAATTCAAATTTATCGAAGCTTGGGAAGTTACCCTCTAACTTTTAGAATTAGTCAAATTCAAAATGATTGGGGACAGGTCGTTACGGCAGAGTATAGTCCTAATGGTCGTACCTATCAATCGGAGTTCTGCAATGAGATCTATTATATACATTGTAGATGGGACATTCCCTAGATTCTGGGGGAAGGAGGGATAATTTCAATATAGTTAGATATCAAGAGGAGCGAAGAGCAGGAGATGCTCATGATAGGGATAGGGAGGACTTTAACAACTTGATTTAGGAGCTATGTCTTGTAGATTTACCTAGGGTAAATAGGGCCTTTGATAGTCCAACATGTGAGATGGCCCATGTTTGGCTTGGTTAGATAGAATTTTTGTCTCCTCTCAATGGAAATCACACTTTAACAATGCAACAGTTATATCGCTTCCCTAACCTAATTCTGATCATGTCCCTCTCTGCCTCTCAACAGGAGAAGAATGATATGTAAGTCGTAACCATTTTGATTTGAGAAGATGTGGCTCGAGTCAAAAGATATAGACTCCTTGGTTCGTCGGTGCTAAGATAAGCTTATTGGAGTGAGGGATGCGGCTAGTAACTTAGCTAAAAAATTTAGAAGACTTAAAAAGTCACTATAACAATGGGATATAACATTTTATGGGAACATCATATCTCATAAGAAAATCAAGTTGGAGGAGATTGCAAATTTGGAGAACGTGGAGGAGATTGTTCCGCTTACTTCGAGCAGACTAGATTAACTTAAACATGCTAGGAAAGACATCAAGGAGATGTTCCACTCAGAAGAAATAATGTGGAAATAGAGATTGAGAGTTACTTGGATACTTGAAAGAGATAAAAATACTGTATTCTTTCATAAAAATAGCTAATACTAGGAGAAGAAATAATAGGATCCATGTTGTTAGAGAGGAAGGGGGCCAGATGATTATGGAGGAGTCTCGCCTTAAACAAAGATTTGATAGTCATTTTAAACTCTATTTGGCATTACTACCTCTAATCACATTGCTCTCCATTAAGAGATTTTTTTTTTTTTTGGGTGGAGAAGGGGGGTGGGGAAGATATTAGAGGCTGAATTCTCAGATATTGAACTTAAAATGCTATTTGGAGCCTTGGGCTTGACAAAGCTCTGGGTTCGGATAATTTTCTGATTTTCTTTTTTAGGTGGTGTTGGGATGTGGTGAGACTAGACTTCATAACTCTTTTGAAAGAGCTGGAGGATAGCGCTGCAAGGCTAGATTATCTTAACTATTCTAATATAACTCTTATCTCCAAGCATTAGGTTGTGGAGATGGTTAAAGATTTTAGACCAATCACTCTGATTAACAGCTCTATCAAAATAATTTCCAAGGTCCTTGCAAACAGATTAGGCCCTATACTCTAAGACATGATTGGTTTGCAAAAATATGGATTTATTGTTGGACGTAATATCCTAAATGGAATTGCCATCATTCAGGAAGTTGTTCATTAGACAAGAAAAAAAAATAATAAAAACAGATATATTCTTAAGCTAGACTTGTAAAAGGCCTATAATATGGTGAACTGAGACTGTATCATGGAAGTGTTAAACAGAAGGGATTTGGGCCCAAAGTGGAGTAATTGGATATTTCTATAGTTAAGCTCAGCTAAATTAAAGATTATAATTAATGGAGAACCTGACAGAGAAATCTTATTTAGGAGGGGATTATGTTAAGAAGACCCCCTATCTTCACTTATTTTCAAACTGGTTGCAGAAGGCCTCAGTGTTTTATCCATTCAATTGGTTAAGGCGGGTATCATCTGAGGCCTAACCGCTTCTAAGAAGAATTCAATTGCTATCCTTCAGTATGCTAATGACACCCTCTTATTTGGGTGTAACACAATTAAACAAACAATCATTATCAAGTGAATGTTTTATTTGTTTGAGCTTTGATCTGTCTAAAAGTTAACTTTCACAAAAACTAATTGATTTTCTTTGAGCATACGGACATCACGATACCATATTTATCTAAAAGTTAACTTTCACATAAACCAATCGAAGCTTCCCTATCAAATATTGCGAAACCCATTTAATGCTGGTTGTCTTAAAAGGGAGGACTAGATTGGCCTTATTGAAAAATTTAGTAAGAGATTTGAGTGACGAAAAAGGAAGCTCCATTCTATGGGAGGAAGGACAACCCTTTTGAACTCTGTTCTGTTTAGTACTCCTTTGTACTTTTTATCTTACTTCTGCCTTCCAGTATGGATAAGACTTAATATCGATATAATCCATAAAAGATTTCTTTGAAACGTTCTTGATTCAAACAAGAGTGCTAGTACTAATACGTAAATCCAAACAAGAAGGGGGCTTGGAGTATTGGATCTTGATGCCATAAATAGATCCCTCTTAGTTAAATGATGGTGGAAAATTATTTAAACTTCAGATAATCCTCTTGTTAAAATTTTGTGAGAGAAATATGATCCTCGTCATGGATCATGGTTGAATGCTCACGAGAATTCCATCAACCTCTCCGGCTTTCGGAGAGGGATCCTGCCAGGTAAGGAATTAGCCTAGAATGCATTAACTTATACTTGTCTCAGTGGAACGGAGGTAGGCTTTTGGAATGATAGATGGGAAGATAACCCTAAATTAAAGAACATGTTTCCAAATCTATATCTTCTAATGAGAAATTAGGAGGTTTCTGTGGTAGAGACAATGGATAGAGGAAGACCTAGAATAAAATTTCTATTTTCTGAGGAAATGTCCATCTGTTTGAAAAATAAACAACTTAATAAAATGTTAAATGGAGTTCACCTTATGGTAGGTGCTGATAGACCTTCTAGGTTCTGACATGAATCTAGCTCTTTAAAGTTTCTACATGTTACAGAGTATTAAATTCATATAGGGTACGTTGTCCCATGACTTCCCTTATTTGGAAAACAAATATCCCATCTAAGATTCATTTCCTATGGCTAGTGTCACATACCATGAACCTTATTTGGGACAATCTACAGAGGAGGGTCTGATAAGGACCAAACCTCTGCCATCTCTATCGAGCAGATAGTGAATCAGTTCGCCATCTTTTCTTCGCGTGCCCTCGAACAAAAGAGATCTGGCGTTCTATTGATTCACATTATACAATCCTTCCAGGAAATGTCGATTTCCTTGATCCTTTCCTCATTTGGGAATCAATGATGTAATGCTCAAATCACACCCCAAAAGTTTTAGCAATATATCTCATTTATGGGTAAGGGCATTACTGAGTACCCCAAAAATTAGTACACGAGACTTTTAATAATAAAGAATTATGCAATCAAAGTGCATAATATGAAGGAATTATATTGCTACATTCTAAAATATTACATTATATTGTCCAAAACAATTTTGAAGAAAATTACAATAGAGATGCAAGGAATGTTGTCCTTAGTAGATTTTTATTATAGCAAAGGAGGGCAATTTACTTAACAACAAGGACACAAGTTAAGAATAGATACAGTAATTCCCAAATAGGAGATGATTATATTAAAAGGAGAGTTTTCAATGAGTCGCAAGGGTCTGCTTACTCCTAAAATTATGAATCTTAAACTAGCAGGTCCTCCTTATAGTTTCTAATACCTGGATGTGTGGAGGAAACCTAGGGATTAGGCCCAATAAGAAATAAAAATCGCACAAATGATAGAATTTAATATTAACAGGAATTATATTAGAAAGAAAATATAACATATATGTAAACTAAAAATACTTGCATGCAGAGTATGGCATGATGGTATCAAAGATACGACATAATAATTAATTAGGTAATATCCATCCAAAACAGATGTTATATATAACGAGATCTAGAGTAACATGTAATTAAATTTATACTTGTAAGATTAAGTGTTAGGATAGTTCACATATCTCCTGAATATTCGGGCAAATCGGAGGAAATCCCCATTAAATATGACATGGCAATATCAACCATATTAAATGTTCAGTCTCCACGTGGTACTAAATTAACGCTTGTTGGAATTGATTAATGGATGGATTATACGAGTTTCAGTAGTATACTATGTATATTCGGTACTATGACCACAGATGCTTGTCTCCTTTGGACCATCCTATTGCTAAGTGCAAGTTTTATCCCATGTATATGTAGGATTATAACCACAGATGCTGGTCTCATTTGAGTTAGCCCATCGCTAGGTGCAAGTTTGATCTATTGCATATCCGGGATCATGGCTATAGACGCTGGCCTCTCTCATGTCTGTCACCGCTAAGTGCAAGTTTTGTCTAGAAATAGACATCGATATCCACTCCACCATTTAGTTCCCCCATACCCCATTGTACTATTAATGTATTTACTCAGGAATCAAGTCACATCAAGTTATAGACAATATCATACATGATTAGTATCATTGTAGCATATCACACAAGTCGAGTCACATCCGAGGACAAAATGTTACAAGCATGTCAAGATCTAAATACATATTCAGACAAAGTAAGAGGCGTACCAGTGATATGATGAATAATTTAGGTGGTTATTAGGCGAATAACATGATATGACATCATAGAAATGAATTAATATATAGTATAATGATTAGTTAAGTGTAACCGTTCTTACCAAATTTGATAAATTAAGAATTATTAAGTAAAGCATCAGTTATGTAAGGCAATTAAAATAATTAAAATTGTAAATCATATAGTTATATAATAAAGTTTACCTCAAGCTAATTCTTAACGAGGACAGTCAACAAGTTTGGCTTAAGTCTCCTAGGAGGTTTGATGAGGAGGGTAACGTTTGGAGGATTAGTTGTTTGGCAAAGTTTGCAAGCTGATTAGTCCAGGCAGAGTTTCAGTGATAAGATAATAATCAAATAAGCAAAATAATGTGAAAATTATTCAAATATAATGGAGGTAGAGTTTATAGGTAGGGTCGTGGTCGGGCGAAAACTCATAAGAGGGAATGATGAACCATGAGGGGATTTAGCAACTCCATTATTATCTAGTCGTCTTGAAGATGCTGAGATTTTAAATAATTTTTATAGAAGAAAAAGTATAAATAAAAGTTGTAGAGAACTGAGTTCTCTTTTAAACAAGTCTAAGATTGACATAATTGATGTTCGGATTCAAGGGATATCATGGTTTATTGAACATAACATAAGAATCTTGTTGTTATGCTGCAACTCTAATTCCAAACTAAGATTTGACTGAAAAAAGTGAGAATTAGACATGTAACAAGTTATAGAAGTTGTAGACCATTAAATTCTCTTTTCAATGAATTTAAGAACAATTTAATTGGAGGTCGCAATTAAAAGTGATGATGATTTTAATAAGCTGATGTGCAAGTCAGAACTTAGAGATCATTTTGAAATAATGAGGATCAGGTCTGATGTGAGTCAGGTCAAATGCGGATCCAACGATTTGACTCCAAATGCAGATCAAGTTAATCCGCGTTTAGCACCCAAATGGGTCAAATCCCAATATAGATTAAACGAATCCGTATTTGGTACCTAAACGAGTCAGATCCAAATGCGGATCCACATTTGGCACCCTAGCTGGTTGGATCCGAATATTGATCAAAGGATTTGATTTGCACTTTGCAGCAAAGCTTGATTTTGATCCTAGTTTTGGAGGGGCTAGAGGTGGAATTAGGAGACGGGTAATATATGAAATATAAAATTGAATTATCATTCTAATGAGACCAAATTATAGCAGCTATGCATTTGCGAAGGTATCGATTTTGAACCTGATTTTGAAGAAGTTAGATGCAGAGTTATGATGAAAGTATATATGAGAATTGTTGAGAATTGAATTATATTTCAAACAAAATAAAGTTCAACTTAACTGGACTTACAATTCAAAAGATATGATCGTTTTAATGAGCACAAGTATGCTTGACAATAACGTTTCTTGCTAAAACAACACAAAAATGTGTGAATCTTGCTTATAGAGAGTTAATTGTGTGATTTATTACCAAATAGAATTAGATACGTGATTCTTTGCTAGAGAAAAAATTATGCCTGTGATTTCTTACTAGAGAGAGTGAAATGCATGATTTCTTACTAGAGAAAATGAAAAGCATAATTTCTTACTAGAGAATAGTTAAATACGTGATTTCCTGATAAAAAGATTTGTATATTTGATTTTTTACATTGATATAATCAAAACGTGAATTCTTGGAACCTTGAATATGTTGTGGAGTTTGAGACCCTTGCAGATAAAGACCAATGTTCTAATAAAATGGATAACCATCTAAAGATATAAAATATTGAAGGAGACCTTGATGAAAGTTTTGAAGAAGATTTTTGTCTTGGAAAAACTCTCTCTCTTATAGCTAAAATTTGAAACTTCAAAAAAGATAAGGAAAAGGTAGAGGAGGATGAAGGGGATAAAATGGGAAATGAGGAGAAGGAGATTGAGTTTTATGTACTCAAGTAAGAGAAATGGAAGGAATGGTGATGGGAAATTCTATTTGCACACTGAAAATTACTCTTGACGCACGGTTTTGAAATTTATAAATAATTACAAGTTTGCCATTATTTTTTGGACTAAATTACCCTTATAAATCTCAAACTAAAACTTATTAAAAATTGGAAGCATGACTCATCGTGTTCCTTCTTTGTTTTCTCTCTAAAATCCTAATTTACGTTCCTAAAAAGATTCGAAGAATTTTAAATTATTCGATTTTACCATCACAAGTGAAATTAAGGTTTGGAGTTTGAGTTCTCTTATGCAAATAGAAAACTTCAACATGCAATTAGTATCAGAGGACAAATCTAAAGTACGAATTGAATTTTTTTAAAGTTTTTTATGTGTATTTTTTAAAATTTATCGTCAATTAACTTTATTTTTTAGGGAGATGTCGCTCGCTGGTCGGATATTAATACCGGACCAGAACTTTTTTGGGTTGGGTATTAATACCAGACCAAAGTATTTCTAGGTCTTAAACTAATATTCGACTGAAACTAAAATGGATAAAACTTGTTAATTTCCATGAATATACACGACTAACAAAATTCTTAAAAATTGTTATATATGTTTAATATGCACTAATTATACAGGTATGAAATGAAGGCGATATGAAATGATTGTTAATTTAAATTAATTTATGGGTTGTGACAAAATAATATAGAGTAATAATTCATTTGTTCTCTTGACTTATGTAGGTGGATGCAGCGACACAATATACTCCTACTCACATTGGTTTCAGCATGGAGAATATTTCGGATTTTACAACTTCTCGAGTACGTCTACTTATGTTTTTTTTGTAAAAGTTATGTTTATTATTTGTGATTTCATCATTTTTTTACGAGATGAACTGCTACAGATATTTTAAAATCGAGATGAGCTCTCAAGGTGGGTCCGAGATGAAGGAAGAAGTCTTGATTTTGTTATTGTAATTGCAAAATCCGATAGTGGTGGTCATAATCAGAGAGGGAGGATTTGGTTTGGATGTGAGCGTGGTGGACAATCCAGATCTAAAAATATGATAGATATGGCTGATCGTAAGAGAAAAAGTAGATCAAAGAAATGTGGGTGCCCATTCCTTTTGAAATGTGAGCAGATGACCATGAAGGGAGAGGAATGGACTATGAAATTGATATGTGGTAGGCACAACAATCCTACTGCAGAGTACATGGAGGGTCGTTCTTTTACGGGAGACTATCAGAAATCAAAAAAATGGTGTTAGTTGAGATGTCGAAGTGTCATGTGCGTCCAAAAGATATATTGACATCATTAAAATAGAAGATCCTAAAAATGCTTAAACAATGAAGACAATATATAATGCACGACAAAGATTGCGAGTAATTGAGCAGGGTGGGGATCACAGGTACAACATTTGTTGTTTAAAATTACCGAATACAAATACATAGAGTGGCATCGTAGTTGTGAGCATACTAAGTCCGTTACTAACCTATTTTGGGCTTATCCTATTAGAGTAGACCTTCTTCGTGCATTTCCAGACATTCTAATCATGGACTATACATATAAAACAAATAGATACAATTACCCATTGTTAGAAATTGTGGGTGTTGCATTGACCAATATGTCATTTTCAGTTGCATTTGCATTTTTGGAAAGAGAAAAAGAAACAAATTATGCATGGGCAATGGACAAGCTACATGGACTATTTCTCAATAATGTTGTACCATGTGTAATTGTGATAGACAGAGTGTTGGCACTTCTTAATACAATTGAATCGACATTCCCTTCTAGTCGACATCTTCTTTGTAGATGGCACATAAACAAGAACATCCTTGCAAACTGCAAAAAGTTGTTTGATCAACAACAAGAGTGGGAGAAATTTTATGCTAGTTGGAAAGTTATTGTGCCATCCAACACACTTGATGAGTATAATGCACATTTGTGTGCTCTAAAAAATGACTTTCGAAGCTATCCGAATGCACTAGACTATGTTACGGCAACGTGGTTAGATCCATATAAGGAAAGATTCATTGCTTATTGGACGAACAACTGCTTGCATCGGGATAATGTGACAACTAATAGAGCTGAGAGTGCACATGCCCGGCTTAAACGATAACTTCAAACCAGCCAAGGCAACTTCGAGAATTGTTGGACAAATATCCATTCTCTTATGAAACTCCAACATACAAAAATTAAGGTTTCATTTGAGAAAAACCTAACAATCGTTCATCGTAATTTTATAGTACTTGAATTTAGAGAACTACGTGGTATAATATCAATAGATGCACTTAACTTGATTCACAGCCAATTGAAAAGAGCAATTTCTATAGGCGTAGATGCAATTGCTTGTGGTTGCGTTATTCGACGCACTCACAACTTGCCATATGCACATGAGATTTTGATGTATAAGAGACAATTGGCCAATACCGTTAGAGTCAGTAGACCCTCATTGGAGGAAGCTTGATATGCTGCCAGTTGTTGAAACACAAATTATTGATCTGATAAACTATCAAAAAGATGTGGATGTATTCATCCATTCGTTATTGAAGGCAAACAACGAAATGCGGGCTCGTATGATAAAGAAGTTGAGAGAGATATCAAATCTAGTTAGTTCTTCCCTCGTTGATCCACTAGTGAAGGTTTCTGCAAGAGCCCGACAATGCCGAAAGGTAGACAATTCCACACACCGCTATCCATGTACATTCGAGTTAGTCATATCTAAGCGTGACAGTTATTCTTCATCGGTTAGGAACACGCTAGTTCCTCAGAAGAGCACGATACGTAAGTTACCATCGAGGAGACGGCCTAAGCAAAAGGTAGATATAATCTATTTTTTTTCTTGAGTATTTAAGTTGTTTTTAAGTCGTTTGAAACTTATATTATTTACTTACACTTTTTATTAAACATTGCAGTAATATGACCATAGTTCCTTTGCCGAACCCCCTCCACCAGTGGCAGTTCCTTCACCAGTGCATGAACTGCCAATTGTTCCTCTACATTATGAGCTACCATCAGAACCTGAATCTTACCTATACAAGTATTTGTCATTCTTTCCAGATTTCTTGATTCCATACATTACACATGTTGGTGATGTTAAGGCTAATGGTAATTGTGGATTTCGAGTTATCAAAAATATCTCGGACTTGGTGAGGACCAATGGAGTTAGGTACGCAGGGACTTAATTAATGAGCTTCATAACCATCATATAGAATACATGAGCATTTTTTGGGACACTGGTCGTATTCAGGAATTGACGTGAATATTAAATTACTTTCAAGATTTTTTCCGAGTCGATCACTGGATGACTATGCCGGACATGGGACATCTTATAGCATCACGGTATGACGTGGTTCTATTCTTTATTTCTAAGGCACAATGTCTTACTTTTCTACCACTCAGAACGTCCCCTCCTTTATCAGTTCTCCAAAGGAAAGAAATTGGAATTGTCTTTGTTGCCAAATATCATTTTGTTCTGGTAAGAGTAGTTCTTGATACTTGCAATATTTATAAGTTTTATATATTTATAATAATTTAGTTTTCATAGATTTTGGTATATTTTTCTCCACTTCACCCAATCCCCAACGTTGTACTTAACTGGCAGCGTCATCACCATCATGAAGCCAATGGATGGGAAACATCGTATTTGGAGCGAATTCAGCAATTTCGGAACGTTGTGGGACCTAACGTTGCCACACAAGAGATAATTGTGTTGTAAAAATGAATCTTGTACTTCATGTTGACACTTGTGATGTTTTTTTTTATGTAGTTAAGTTTTTTCTCTATTGTACTCCTTAATTAATGAAGTTATCGGATTTAGTTAGAAAAGTTATTTTTGACATCGTATTTCTCACTCTATGGTCGGGTTATATAACCAAATAAACAAACAAACTGGTCGGGTTGCACAACAAATGACGGTATCCACTGGTCGGCTTGTACATACCGACCAGTGGCTATTTTGTCGGTTTGTGGAAACCGACCAGTAATCACTAAGTCGGTTTGTGCAAGCCGACCAATAGAATTGAGTCGGTTTGTGCACCCCGACTGGAATGCCCTTCTGGTCAGCTTGTACAACCCGACCAGAAGGGAAATTGTTGCTTTGTACAAACTGACCCTATCAACAAAAGGTCTAATCAAGCCTTTACAATTGGGGCACATGACAAGGAGAGAGGCTTGGGCTTCAATTGTACCTCTTATATGAAGTTCATGCCTCAAAGAGTCTTTCTTGGAAACATATCAAAGCACACCTTATTTGCCCACTTTAATACATTGTTCAGAAATACAGATGTATGTTTTAACCTCTTCATTAGTTATTGATTCAGATCTTTATGCTAAAGTGAGATACAACTTTACTCTTTGGTCTCATATTTTTGGCACATAAAACAGTATGTGCCTTCTTTTGCTTTAGGACCGGAGGCTGGAAACAATCAACAATAATAGTAAATTGAGATGGGCTCCATGAAACAATCAACAGCATGAACAACTTTCTATTAACAAAAATACAAACAAAACTTAATTTATATAAAATCTATAGTCATAACAAAAGGTTCTGGAATAAGTAAAATATATCACGTCAAACTACACTGTTCTATCTGAACATGTTAGTACTAACAATATTACATTTTGAAACACTAGACGCCATCACTATCTCCTAGAAGTCTTTGTAACGGAACACCGTCTTTCACTAACTCTATGTGATTCTGGAGATCCGGTCTCTGGAACTTCTTCACTTTGTGTACTAGCAGTGATAATGGACTTGATCTTTTCCATTGCCGTATAAAGCAATCCCGGACGTTTCTTGCTTTCTCTAGCCCTTGGTTCAGAAATGGACGAACAACAGCAGTAATTTGTTCAATTCTCTGCAATAAGTTAAGATTAATTAGAAACAATAGACAAGATAAAAAAAACATATTCAAATTAGGTCATATTTGATAAAGCAATCACAGACTAACCTCATCAACAGGTTGAGGAATCTCTTGCTCGTCTCCATCCTCTGCTCGTCTCCATCCTCAACTGGTTCTATAAAACGTTGCGATATCTGAGAGTACCATGCAATATAATCCGATGTACACTTAGAAGGGTTAGTTGCTGGAGCCCCACAATACTCTTGTGATAACACGTGGTCTTCCCAATCAACCCACATAGCTTCGGTGTGGCCGTACTTAACAAGATACATGTTACTAGATATTTCTCTCTTTTCGCGAATTGGAGCAAACGGTGAAGAAGGAATATATTGGCGATGGCCAAACTGCCGGAATACTCGTACAGGGTGGTGTGGCTCGGCTATGTCTCTAACTCATATCGTACCCATATAATAAGAAACTCCTTCAATGGGTGATGGTCTCTCAGCGAGCGATATGGATCACATATGACCTGCAGTATAGAAGAAATAGTAAAATCCAAAAATGAATAATTAATTGCTATCTTCATTGAATTAAATAAATTTGTACGATATATTTACTTATCTTACCTCGAATGGAATAAGTTGGTCAAGTGTTGATCGTAAAATACGAACATGATCCACACTTACGTTAGTCTCCCGATGACTCATTCATCTGCATGCCTGCAGTTGTTCTGATCTGTATGAACAATTCACTACCGGAAGGAGCTTGGGAAAGTGGCCAAATATCCACACTTGAAGGAGAGTTAGATAGCCGGCTATCTGTGCCACATGTGCTCTGGACACAAGTCCCAACTATCTGTACAAATAATCTAATGCTCCAGCACCCCCATGCATAAGTGTGCACTAATTCAAGGTTGTGCAATATGGGCAAGTAGTCAATGGAAACTCTGGTCCCAGTCTTGTCACTGAATAACGTACAACCAAGAAGATATACGATATACGCTCTCGCGACACAATTAATCCTTTCATCAGAGTCATTATCGGTGACTCCAATAAACTGTTCCCGAAGCCAATCAAGTCTGACTGAAGCCCCACTCTTTGTATTTATTTCATTTAACGCATCGGAGTGGCTAACACCAAGCGAATAGACTAACACGTCGACGGCGAGCTGAACATTTGCCCCTTCAAGCTGGCAAACTGATTTACCTGTTACAGACAGACTGAGAAGACAACTAACATTGTCTAGTGTTATTGTCATTTCTCCAAATGGCAAGTGAAAAGTGTTGTCTCGGGGTGCCATCTCTCCACAAAAACTGAAATTTCAACCCTACTTACGTATTGGTACGAGCAAGCCACCAAGGGAAATAACGTGGATTTTCTGATCAACTCTATGAATCATATGTTAGGCTGCTTCGTACTCAAATCCCATGTCGAAATCTTTTTGTGTGATTAAGGCAACATAGTGGCTCACGTTCCAGCAAATATTTTTTTGTTTGATCATATTCATCATTATAAACTTGCACTGAAGATTGCATAATAATACAATTCAACTAACCTCCCCTTTTATAATTAAGAAAGCCATATGTGTTCGAAAAGTCTTGAGAATTGTCATGTCCATGGGTCCTCCTTGGATCGGATGAGAAATATATTCTTCATACTCTTCTTCATCCGTATCTGTCAGCGCAGATGTAGGAGGATCAGACATCAAAACAACATGCGACTCTGCATCTCTCTAGACCTGCAAAGGTGGTTGGTCTTTAATTTCTGGCATGCTTGAGGTGTTATGCGCCTTCGGACATGTTTTCTTCCTCCTGTTCGATGCCATTGGATGAATGCGGGATGATACAACATGTTCCATCTATTGAAAATATCTGATATTTAGAACCTCATTGCTATTTCTATTCAAATTTATAATAATTTGTATGAAAAGAGAGAGAAAAAAGTCTTTCATTCTTTGAAAATATACCGAAAGCTAAAACCATTACAAGCCATCCTGTACAAATGAGACATGAAGAGGCCAATAAACAAGGATAGCCACCAAGTCCATAAATAATTATCTATCTGAAATAAATCTCTTACTAGTTACTCTCACTTTCCTGATATGTAAGAGAAAAAAAGGGTGTAATAATTATATCTAAACTACAATGGCATTTGGGTGGATATACACCACTGACAACACAACAGAATTACTCTAGTTGGATAAACACCAAAAGAAACTATAATTGTAGTTTTTTAATTAAGATTATCATATATTTCTAACTAATCTCAGGCCCTAGATGCATTGAAAACATCCCTTATAGTTTGCTATTTCTATTGAAATTTAAGCTCTTTCATGTCCAATTCAGCTAGGATAGGAGGCTCCCAATTAGGATAGACGATAAGTTTTAAAAAGTGTTATTACAATTATGAGACACTATTTTTTGACAGTATAGAGATACAGTTCATTACTTTGTCAACTATGCAATAAAAAGTGGTTAGAGTTAGTTAGATCAGTATCTTAATCATGGTACACAAAGATTTTTGCATCATGCGTGTGGGCATAATCACTTATATATATATATATATATATATATATATATATATATATATATATATATATATATATATATATATATATATATATATATATATATATATATATATATATATATATATATATATATATATATATATATATATATATATATATATATAAATATATATATATATATATATATATATATATATATATATATATTTGAAGATAATAAGATAAGCAAAACTATAGATTGTGAGAATAGTAGAGAGCATTTTTTTTAATATCTACAAAATCCATATTATGCTTGTCCATTATTTGTAAAGCAACTAATTCATTTAAGAAAGTAATGACACAGTCAAATTATATTATCAAAGTTCAAACCCTAGTGTAGATCGAACCAGTGTAAGTTTCCAAAATAACAAATATAATAACAAGGGAAAATCTAAATACCCATGCAAAATATTAGCAAATAAATGTCACTCAAATTCCTCTATGGAGGTGTGAATCAGGAATGCACAAGGATCAAATAACAAGAACTATACTCATGCACATGCGTTTAATGCTTTCTTCGAGTCAGACCATGGGGATCCTATTGGAGGCATAGGTTTCTTGCAGTTTCATAGTAATGGTAAAGGTGTGTAACTCTAATAAATTGGGAAGCGAATTAATTATCGCCTGATAGCAAAGAGCATATCCTTTTGTTTCCCTATTTTCCAACAAACTTCACCATCACATGCTCAAGCATGAAACTCTTGTTGAGCAATAAGTTCAATTATGAGTAAATTGGGAAAGGTGATGTATTACTCAAAATTTCAAGCCAAGTCGCAATCCCAACTCCAACTAAAACTTCAGACTTCAGTTAATTAATTCACCATGAACTGAGACTACCAATTCATATTCGTGACAAGCCTTATAACCTAGCTATCTTAAATTTGACTTGCATACTGGTCATATAAAAGCAAATATTATGCAAGGCTGAACTTCAAAACAAGTCTTGACATAAGAATATGAACCTGGCTGCATTTTGATGTCCAATATAATCAAGAAATTATTACATTTTAGTTGTAATTTTGGAAAAATTATTTTATGTTTCGTATGAGTGTTTGGATATGAAAGAAAATATGAAGACATACTAAAATCATTATATTAGAAATTTCAGTTCACTAGACTTTCTCACATGTGCACATGGTTTTATTTTTTATTTTAACTTTAAAATTTTCAACATTTAACCAATTCTAAGATTCTGTTAAATATATGGAAACCTAATAATATGCTAATTTCATATGTTAATACATCCAAAAGCAGTGTTAGGTTTAAAATCTAGGGTTTTGCATATCCAGTAGTAATGCCCAAACACCCACATCAACCAACAAAATAAAGAATATTAATACACAGAACCTTCTTCTTTCATTTTCGTTGAATTGGATAATAATCCAACCAAAAAAGTGAAGATTGCTATGTTTGAAAATGAAGCATTAAGTAATTTGAATAGAAAAATAAACTTATTCAATGTTTTTGTAGGAACTTTCCAGAGAAGGGATATCAATATTTAAAAAAAAGCCGAGTGTATTTCAAGAATTAAGTAGGAACTTATGCAATATCAAGAATAAAGTTCAAATTTAATCAATCCTAAGTAAATAAACACACTTTTCACTACTATCAGCAAGCCTCACACATAAAAGGAAAAAAACAAACATACTACCTTAAGAATAAAACTTCTCTGGCTGGATGAACGGTTGAGGCATCTGAAGCTTGAACGGAGGAAGGGTTGAGAGCGTCCAAAGTTTGAACGGAGCAGGGGATGAGGGGTGCCTGAAGTGATCGACGGAATGGGTTGATGCGGTCGACACCGATGGAGGAGGAGGCTGGGAAAGGAAGGCGGGGGTTGGCCACAGAATTGGGGCCAGCAATGGAGTGCAGTGGTCAATAAAGAGGCGGCGACGATGGGAACGACTTCATTGGTGGGTCAAGAAGGAAGATCGGGGGTTTTCAATTGAATTTGGGGAAAAAACTGCATAATGAAGGTAAAAGGGAATGAAGGGTAAAATTGGAAAAAAATTGTGCGCAGAGAGTAAGTTACTGATATTTCAAAATGGAAGTCTGGTGTAAAGAGCAACCAGGGCGTGAAGAGTAAATAGCCGGGCGCAAATAGAATTTCCCAATAGTGGTGCACATGTAGAGGGTATGGGAGAATATTCTCTCTCAGCCACTCTCTCTTGCAAATTACAAGAGAGCCATTGGTTATTATTTGACTAAATTCAGTTACTCATGTCATAAGACGAAAATGAAATTAGAGGCAGAAAATAAAATTAGAAGAAAATTACTAGCAGTAGGTTTCAAAACGACATGACCGTTACAAACGATGCCAGTAAGGAGAGGGGAAAGGGGATTATAAATATACTGTGTTACAATAGTGGCAATCATCTGGCTTGTTTGGAAAAAAAAATAGAATTTTCAATAACTTTGCCAATAATATTGATACCTGCTGCTCTTAGATAATAGACCTTATCGTATTTTGGATAAGTACTGTCCCAGGTGATCTTAAGTAGTGCGGTCCTTCGAGAACATCTTGCAAAGACCCTGTTATTGGACCTCTAGTCATACCTTGAACCTGAAGCAGAGGAAGCTAGAGCTCAGAACCTCAATATGCAGGCAGAGTGAGTTCTTCATGGCAATTCTTAGGAGTCTTTCATCTTTTCCAATGATTTTATTGTATTATTTTCAATTCTCTTTTACTATATCTATGTGGCCCTCCTTTATTTACGGTCTATTACTTATGTAATATTATTTGTGACTTTATTTCGTTAACTCCTGATTAATGAAACACAGAGTTTATATCTACCATTTAAGCTATTAAAAAAAAATATCACAATGCCCTTTTAATATATTTTTAACACTTTCTTTGCACTTTCACTTCTGCAAATGCAGAGGGAGAGAGAGGGGAAGGGGAGGGAGAGGAGAGGAAGAGAGAGAGAGAGGGGGGGGAGGGGCGAGATAAAAGAGGATGAGAGAGAGAGAGAGAGAGAGAGAGAGAGAGAGAGAGAGAGAAGAAGAAGAAGAAGAAGAATTAGAGTTGTTAGTGTGATGATCATGAGTGATATTCCTAGGATAGGTTTTAATATGACATGGGAGAAGAGAAAGGAATATTCTATTCATTAATGAAAAATGGTATTTATAGAATCCAATTTATGAAATTCAGGGGGTATGTTTAAATATTGGCATTTTAGGGGTATGTATGTAAATATTTGAGGTTTAGGGGTACAACACCTACTACTAAACCAGTTATCCTGAATACTTGGGGGTAGGCTATAAAAGATAATCACGATGGATCAATCACATAGATGATTCTTCTATGCTCATTCTTATCAAGTAATATGTCTGTATTTAAACATTGAGCATCCATATCTTTTCGTATCATCACCATCCATATTTTCTTCGATTTTTTCTTTTCTCTTCTAACTTGTCATATATTGATGAGCTCTCCTTGTCGAACTGATGCATTTATAAGCCTATATTGCAAATGACTAAACTATTGTGAGTAATTTTCTCACATCTACTCTTCGATGGTGGTTACGCGCACTTTAGCACAGATATCTTTATTTCTCAGTTTATCTCTCCTAGTATTGCCGCACATCTAATGAAGTATGCACATCTTTGCGACACTTATTCTCTGTGAGTGACGTTTCTTTATAACCCAGCATTACGTGCCATATTATAAAACTGGCATAATAGTAATCCTATAAAATATTTCCTTCCGTCTTAATAGAATGTTATGACCATTTAAAACTCCTATTGCGCTCCTCCATTTCAACCAGCTAACTTAGATCTTTTGATTGACATCATTATCGATCTCTCCATCATTCTGAAATAGATTCCAAGTATTTAAACTGATTGCTCATTTATATCTCTTGCATATCTAGTATCACAAAACTATATACTCTGTTTTGAACCAACCCAATCTAGAACATCTAGACAATATCATTAGCTAGTAGCATATATCAAAGTTTCTCATCATAAATAACTCTAATAAGCTCATTCATCAATATAGAAAATAAGAGTGGATTCAATGTAGATCCTTGATAGATTTCAATTGTGATTGAAAAATCACTGGTTAAGCCGCCATACTTAATGGGAACTCTCATCTTAATTAGTATCTACCAAAACAAATTTAGTGGTATCTTATCAAAGACTTTTTTAAAATCAATAGAGACTATTTACAAATCTTTATTTCTCTCTTAAAATCGTTGTATAAGTTGACAAACTAAATGAATAGTTTATGCAATCAATTGCCCAGACATAAATCCAAACTAGTTTTCTGATATTTTAATAATTTATCTTAATCTATATTCAATTATCATTTTCCAAAGTTTCATAGTATGACACATTAATTTTATTCCGAGATAATTAGAACAATTCTCAGCATCACCCTTATTTTTATATAGAGGTAGTGGGATATTCTTTCTCCATTCATTTGACATTTTCTTAATTTGACAAATCTCCGCACCTCAAAAGGAATTTCCGGCAAACCACAAGTTCGGCAATACAAAAAATAAAGCTATATCCCAAGTACTTCGTACTACGATAGTAGTAAAATGTCATTCCAGCTTCAAACGCTATATCCCAAATATTTTGTACTAAAATAGTAGTAAAATGCCATGCCAGCTGGCAACATACGTTTGCTGAATAGATTAAAACCTCAAGAGCCTTGTCAAACTAATTAGCAAGTGATAAAAATTAACAATTTTGCCTCCAATTATCGTTACTATAAAAAAGTCCAAAATATTAAATGACAAAATTAGTACTGAAATACTAGATTTTAGTCGTTGTCTAATCTCTTGCTCATCATGAGCTGTAACCGCTCAGCCAACAAGCTCTCCAAGTGCATAATCCACAAGTCTCTATTGGAGGCCAATTCCTGCAATTTTGGGGGGAACGAATTCCTAGCTCCGGTGCGCCCCTCCGCACAATACTTTTCCTACGATGATGGAACAAGTAACCGGCACCTGGCGCAGCAAGAATCTCCATGCGCGTGCTGACTGCGTACATGTCGGGCCTAACGCGGCCGCCACGGCCGAATCCTTTTGGTATTCAGTTTTTATTAAATACCAATATCTTTCTGTAATCATTTGTTCCGTGTGACGGATTATGGCCTGCTCAGATCGAGATATAAAATTATTCCTGGATCCTCAATAATTTTGTTTTTCTCTTGTTTATTAGAATATGGTTGGTTGAGCATTGAAGTTCAATTTTATTATTTTCGAAAGAAATCTGGTTACTCTTATAGCATATTGAACGTCTCTTTTACTTTTTTACTGTATCGAAACTCCAAAATTGTTATGAAGACTGAGGAAAATTATTTTGTATTTTAATATTGGATACAACATAGTTGGTTCACGAGTTCTATTAGAGTAATATAATTATATTTGATTCATATTTTTCATATAGTTAAATTTTGGATGTTAAAAAAGGAAAAGACTATTCTCAGGTACGCTAGCAGAGTGGCAATAAATGTAATCGGTGAGAAGAAGTCAATGTTGGAAAAGTCTCATATTAAAGAGTTTATCAATGTTGTAAAATAATAAACTGAATAAGTTATTAATGTATTCAGTCAAGTATTTGTTGAATTTATATATGTTTGAATATTAAATTTTTGAATCAATTCATTAGTTTAAAAATAAATGAATTAGGTGAGTGGAAAATGTCAAAGTGGAGTGCATAGTAAAGGAAACAAAGGGAAAGAGGAAAAAAATAGTCTAACATCGAATAGAGTGTTGCTAGGATGTGGGTTTATATAGAATTGTTTATTCTATGTCATTACTTATATAAGAAGAGGAGAAACCTTGAGCACCACGGGACCGCCCACTTACGCCCAGACTAGTTAGGAATAAGTTTTACTCTTTTCGTTTTTTCTTCTGTTGACAGAAAAAATTGTCTTTCAGACAGAAGTTTTCTGCTTATTCATTTCTGTCTTACACTATACCATACACGAAATAGAGAGCATTTTTTATCAGATTCGCCAGAGCAACAGGATTGCTGCTTCCTTCCTGTTGCAGACCAATCGTTGTATCTGGAAGACCGACGCCCACTGTAATCCAGAGCAAAACGGTGGAGGGCGAATCGGTTTTAAAGAGATACTGTCAAACACTCACCTCGCTCATCTTCCATTCATCTTCTGCATACACTCACTTCCAATCAAGTAAAGTATTCTAATACTGTTTTCATTTTTATTAAATAATTAACCTATATATATAAATGTATAGATATTCTGTTACTTTCTACTAGATAATAAAATCAATTCAGATTGAGAATAATTTTAACTTTATTTCTAGATTTAATTAATAACAGTAGGTAATAAGATATAATTTTATTACTCTTATTACAATATTTATACTTATGTACAGTTCTGAATCTTTTATACATATAAATCAATTCAGATTTATTCTGCAATACCATCATTCTGGTTGAATTAGAAACATATCTTTCTAATTTTTTACAGTAATAATTATGGATATATTAATCTAAAACGACCAACAGTATTAAATATTAAATATAACGCAATTCACAAGGAGAAGTGTGATTACAATCATATGGGGGAAGACTCTTGGTTCTTTGATCGGAAGATCGATACTCTCAGAAGATGGATGCTCTTAACATAATAGATGAAATCAAATAATTTCGAGAGAGAGATGTAATCTCCTTTAAGTTAGTATGGGTTTTCCAAATTAATATTTTAAACTCTGATCCTGGAAAGCTTTGAGCATTGCTAGAGAGTCTTATAGGGATTTCATTTTTAAGGATAAAACAACAATAAATGAGAATCTATTTCTACAAAATACTTTGTCAAACGAAGCACCATCATGAAACCAATGAGACATGTTGAGTTCTAGTGAAGTTTGAATTTGTACATTATGCTTGTATGAAGTGCAAGAGTTTTGTCCACGCTGACGCTATTAGTTCAACTGTAGAGGGCTGGGTGCCTAAACCCATACCTAAAGAAAGTGCATACGTAAACTAACATAGGATGAAACTAATAAAGCAAATGATGTTGCTGCTAGTACATAAATCGTAAGCGAGGAGGAGCAAGTTATTACTTCGACCTCAGTAGATAAGAAGAATAATTCCAGTATATAACAGGACGTGATTATGTTAGAAAAATCCATAATTTGAGACTTACAGGTGAGGAAGAAGAGAAGGAGATAATACGTGAAAAAAAACTAACTATTTAAAGATTGTTCTGTTAAGTTAGTTCATATGTGAGTATAGTCCCACATAGATAGGACAGAGAAAGTTTATGGGTTTAAATACAAAGTTGGGGTCTTGACCTATAGGCTTAAACTTTTGGGTCAAACTAGTTCTCAGCTTCATACTACTAAGTATAGTCCTATATCGGATATGACAAAAAAAGTTTATGGGTTCAAACTGTAAACCATTTACTCCCCAACACTTCGAGGTAGAGAAACAAAAGCTGATAATACGAACAAGCCATTTACTAGGACATTTTTTTTTTAATTTTTTTTGAGGAAAATTTACTAGGACATTTGATACACCGTATTTTTGGGATTGTTTGTATGTTAGATTTTGGAGTTTCAGTAATTTGTAAAGATTCTAGGAATTATCTATTTTTTTTTTCTAAAATAATTATTATGAGATTACTTACGGAACTATAATTGTACTTTCTTAATATACTTTTGTGTTTTTTTAGCACATTAAAAATTAATTTATCTTTCAAAATAAATTAAAAATTGTACTTTTTTTTAATTTTATTTACTAGGTGATGAATTTGCAGTTGAAATTTCTTTTCCCCTTGTTCTCACCACTGGCGAGTGATTTATGTTGTAAATAAATAAAGAAATAAATCTGAAGCTGTTTAATCTTCGGAACTATAATTACAGCTTCCATACTTAGAAAAATATTTTTTGAATCATACAATAATGACAAAAGAGTAAACACTCCGATGCTATCAAAAGGAGGATTTTTTGCATTCCCTTTTTCTTTTTTCACATTTGAAAGAATTTTCTTGTATGTTTGTACACTAATCAACCATTTTAATTCAACTAACAAATGCAACAATTAATTCCTCAGAAATTTCTCTTGAGGCCCTTGAAATCAACAGACTCAATGCAGTCTCCCCCACCTCTCCACGCATTCAGCATCTTCAGCAGCTCGCTGGCCCTCTCTCTCGTCCCCTCGCTGCACCCCAACTGCAGCAGCAGCAGCAGCTTCTGAAACGCCCCGACGCTCAGCGCTGACTCAGCCAAACTCCTCCGCCTCTCCTCGCTGCAGCTCTTGCAGAGCCTCCAGAGCGCCGAGACGGCGAATTCGGTCGCCATGTCCGAGACCCGAAACATCTTCTTCACCAGCACCGGCACCGCCAGCGCGTGGACGTATGCCGTCTCCCTCCCTTTCTCGTCGCCGAGAATTCCGTCCAGCACCCCCAGTGCCTTCTCGCAGACGCTCCTCTCGCAGTCGACGACGGTCTCCACCAGCGACGGGACGAGGCCCAGCTCGACGAATCGCGACGCGGCCTGCTGGCTCGACGCGACCAGGTAGTATGCGGCCACGAGAGCGGCCTTGGTAGTTCGAGGCGAGATTGGTTCTGTGATCAGCTTCGCTATGGACTCGATCAGTTCTTCGGTCTCTGCTGCGGCCGCTGCCCGTGATTTATCGGACACCACTTCTTTGATCACAAATATCGCATTCTGCCTGGACGCCAGATCACCTGACCTCAGGATCGACGCGACCGATTTCAGAGCCTCCGGCGACCCAATCTGCCAGCAGGCCTCACCGTCGAGCGGAGACAGGCTCGTCAGGAACGATAGAACTTCGCTGCACACGGCATTGTCGCCTGCGAACCGACCAAGCGCCAATGCGAGGACCTTTGCAGCCCCGTTCGACGAAATGCACCTCCTGTTCCGCTCGCTCTCCTTGGCCAAGTTCTTGATCCTGGCCACAAGTTCAAGAACTCGGACCCGGTCCTGCTGCCAGCTGGCCAGTTCGACGTCGGCGAGCATGTCCGAGACCTGCGTCGGGGTCAAGGGCGCACGAGGAGTTGGGATCCGCTCTATCCCGAGGGACTTGTTGGCGACGCACCAGTCCTGGATCATCCGTCGGATGGCGTGGTTCGGGGTGAGGTTGAAGTCGGCGAGGAGCTGGTTCGTGACGGGGCAGGTCCGGTTGCCGTTGGCGTCGAGCCACGTCTCGATGCTGTGGCGGTCGTAGGTGATGCCGGTGGAGAGAGTGACCGGGTCCTTCATCAGCTCGAGGGAGACCGGGCACCGGAAGTGTGCTGGGATCGCGAGCTTGGGGGTCGATTTGAACATCCTCAACTTGGATGTCATAGTTCTTGATGTGTTGAGGATTGTAAGTTTGTGTGGATATGCGTTGGTTTTGAGATTTTTGTTGGGATCGAGTTTGTTTGGGGGACAGTAGGGATCGAGGCAGTTGGTTATATATTGAGTGGCCGGGGAATTAGGCCGCGGAATGATTCAGAGGGAGCGTTTGATTTTGGGAGAGTTTAAAGCTTGGAGTTTGAATGTTGACCGTTGAAAGTTTGAATACTTGTGAACCGAACTACGCGGTGGGCAAGCGGGATTAGGTCTTGGGTTTCTACTTTTTTTTAGGGACTTTCCAAAGTAGTACACCATTTCCCTTGTGAGCCCACTTTTTAAGGGTTGTTCGGACCAAAAATATTCTAGATAGTAGGCTCACTGGGAAAAGTGGTGTGCTCTTTTGGAAACTCCCCTTTTTTAGAACACTTTTGGATTTTTTTTTTCAGATTGCCACTTGAGATTTTTCTTATTTCATATTTATTGCAGATCCTCTCAACAATGCAAAATGTGAAGAATCATTTCCTACTTAGCACGATTGTTCTTTCATTTGTCTAAATCGATATTTATCCATAGCACTAAAAGATAAAAGTAAATATTTAATTTATAAAAAGAGTGATATCAAATTGGAATAGGGAGTGAAACTTCATATTTATGGGATTCAAGTTCAGCACTCACTGTCTCATCTGATTTGCTTGTCCAGAAACTTTTGTCCGTTATATTCATCGTGCTCGATGATTATAAGTCATGTTCGCACAAACTCTCGTCATTCAATAATATGACTTATTAGATTTCAACCACTAGAAAATATTAGTATAGTTTTCTTGTATTTTGTAATAGAGAATTTTGACATGATTAAACAATTTGAGACGTGTCTTAAATTATTACGAATTAAAATTAAGTTAATGACATGTCTTAAGATCAATACCAGCTATGACCATTCTTAGTGAAGAAATGAGGTGCCTCACTTCGAGTTTAACAAATGCTAAAAAGAAGAGGAAAAAAAAAGAGAGGGTATTTACTAGTTTGTTCCTCAAATCTTTATATATTATGATTTAGTCCTCCAAATCTTTATATTTAGGATTTAGTCCCCCAAATCTCCTAAGTTACTACAATTTAGCCCTCTCCCCAAATCTCTCAAATTTTTGACCTGATATTACCATTTTACTCCTCCTTATTCATTCTTTCTCTTTCTCCTCTCTTCTTCCTCTCTTCTCATTTTCTTCATTATTCCTCCTCTCTTCTCCTTCTCTCTTCCTCATTTCTTCTCCCAATGAAGAAAAGAGGAGGAAGAGAGGAGGAAGAAGAGAGGAGGAATAGTGAAGAAAATGAGAAGAAAAGAGGAAGAGAGGAGAAGAAGAGAGGAGAAAGAGAAAGAATGAATAAGGAGGGGTAAAATGATAATATCAGATCAAAAATTTGAGGGATTTGGAGAGGGGACTAAATTGTAGTAACTTAGGAGATTTGGGGAACTAAATTCTAAATATGAAGATTTGGGGGACTAAATCATAATATATAAAGATATGAGGGACAAACCAGTAAATACCCAAAAAAAAAAACTCTTAAAATAGAGTGTGGGGCCAAGATGTAAATATCAAGATCTTGTTAAGTGTTACCATAGAAACGTAAGAGCATTTTAAGTAGGGGTCAATGTAGAAAACCTCTACTTTTAAATTTCCTATAGGGAGTTTCTTAGAGGGAGTTTCTAAAGGGGCACACCATTTTTTCTAGTGAGCCCATTTTGCACGGTATATTTTTGGTTAGCCGGCAGTTATTAAGTGGGTTCACTAGGAAAAGTGGAGTGCCCCTTTAGAAACTCCCTTCTTATATTGTGACACCTACTTTTGACAAATCATGCACCCAAACTGCAGCCGTCTTTCGAGAGGTCCAGACTCAGCTGTGAGAGTGTATTGAGTAGAGAGTGGGTGATGATATCAGACAGGTGAGAGAGAGACGCTGACGCCGAGGATGCAATCTGGGTCCTACCTAGCTAGAGAGAGAGGCTGATGCGGTGGATGCATTCTTGGTCCTACCTAGAGAGAGAGACTGACGCTGTGATCCTACCTAGCTAGAGAGAGAGAGACGCGGTAGATGCAATCTTGGTCCGAGCTGGCTGGAGCATCATCGGGAGGAGGTAGCTTGCTAAGTTTGGCATACCTTCCAATATTTTTTGTACCTGTAAATTCAAAAGGGAGTCCAAGTTGAATAATTATATAATAAGACTGAGTTTGAACATTACTGGGTCCTATGAAAAATTGGTAGAGTAAGATTGAGTCCAACATGCAAAGCTAAAGCTGCGAAATCTGAAAGGGTCGGGATTTGTTTGGGCATCAAAGTAAGGACCCTGACCGGTTCTATCAAGAGACTCGGGATAACCGAACTGGACTGCGTCCAAGTCTGGTTAATTCTCCGTTTCATTAAACTTACATTATTTAAGGCGACAAAAAAAAAAAAAGTCTCAAAGAAAATAGTGTTCTCGCCAATGTTCAAGAATGCGTTTTCAGTATGCGTGCGGTCCAGGACCACATAACGCATAATCGGATTACGCACCGATTAGGAGGATTACGCGGAATTATGCGGAATATTAATATTTTAATATATATTAATATAATAATTATAAAAAATGGATATATTAATGCTATAAAACTCTAAAAAATTAATTCAACTTATATTCTACTACAATAAACTTATACAATTAACAAATCACCAACTTATATTCAAATAAACTTAATTCAACTCAGTGATCAGTTAATTCTGCAACAATTCTGCAAAATCCAACACAATTCTGCAGCAAAATCCAACAACAATTATGCAGCAATTATGCAGCAATTCTGCAGCAATTGTGTTGGATTTCCAGCAAAATCCAACACAATTCTGCAGCAACCCAAATTCAACTCAAATTCAACTCACTTTAAAATAAAAGCAGCAACCCAAATTAAAATAACTGCAGCAATCCAAATTCAAATAACTGCAGCAACCCAAATTCTAACTAAATTGGAATAATATCCAAATTCTAACCAAATTCTAAATAATCATCAAAAATATTGAACAGGAATAATACCCAAAAAAAATAAACTGCAAAACCCTAAATAGTTCCAAAATCCTAATTGGAAAAAAACTTTACCTGATCAGCGCCGCCGGAGAGCTCGCCTTGAGGACTGCAGCTGTCGGAGGAGATGTCGCCGGTGAGATCGAAGAGAGGAAAGGGCGAATGGAAGTTAGGGTTTTTTTTCGCTTAAGCAGGGACTCGATAGCTCGGGAGATGGGAGAGTTTGGGTTTTTTGGTCTTTTTTCGCTAGTTTAGAGGGACGATCGGCCGGAGGTGATGTCGCCGATGAGATCGGAGAGGGGAAAGGGCGAACGGAAGTTAGGGTTTTTTTTTTTTCGCTGAAGCAGAGACTCGACCGTCGGAGAGCTCGCCTTGAGGACCGCAGCCACCGGAGGAGATGTCGTCGGGTCGCCGGTGAGATCGGAGAGGGAAGGGGCGGTCAGAGAGTAAGGGTTTTTTTTTTCCTTGCTGGGCTCGGGAACTGGATTCGGGAGAGGAGGAAGGGAAATAAGTAATGGGTTGCGGGTACGGGTCGGGTTTTGGGTGCGGGTCGGGCGAATTTTTAACGTTCGAAACCCGATAACCCGTTTGTCCGCATAATGGACCACATTCTGCTTTTTCTATGCGTTTTGGGGGCGAAAACGCCTATGCGGGCGCATATGCGCCCGCATAGGGCGTTTTTTAGAACACTGGTTCTCGCTCCTAAATTTGATTTCCAATTCACTGAGTAGGAGATAACAAAAAGAGTTTTGATAGAAAAAGAAAAGAAGAGGAGGAAAAGAATTTTTTTTTTTTATTAGTCTCGCATTCTCACTATCCTTTTTTAACTAAATAGCAGTAAAAAAAAAATTACAAATAATAATATTTTTTTTTTTCCATTTGTGGGAGGTTCTTTTTTTAGACTATAATTTTCTACTAAATTCTTTCAATGCGTATCTCGAATTCTATCTCTTTTCAATACATATAACCTTATACGTTACTACAAATAGTAAAAATCGAGCCTACAGCCTTTCACATGGGAAAGAAGTCAGTGAGCTAGGCTCACTTTGTCATATCTTGTTGTTGGAAAGACACACATAAATTTGAGAACCAGTTAAATCCAGAAGTTTAAACTGATAGGTAGTCCTATCCAATATGGAACTGTATTAACTTATGAACTTTCTAACATATCTTTAGGTAGAAATTGGTTTTTCATTTTTTTTCTTTTCCCATTAAATGGAACTTTCTAGTTTATTATAGTTTCCTTTCATGTCAAAAAAAATTGTATGTTGATCTGTTTGTTTTTCTGAATTTAACAAATATACAAGCCCAAAAAAATGTGGGTATGTGTAGAAAAAAAGCTAGCATTTGAAAGAGCTTAGGCTATATTTGGATGATTTAATTTGAAAAATCATAGTTTTAGTTTTTCGTAAATTTGACAATTACAAGATTTTTCTTGTTTTCTGAATACATATTTACCGTTTGATTTAAAAATTATAACATCAAAATCGGAAGTACAATCGAGTGGATAAGAGACAAAGTCTTAAAATTTAAAGTTTATATTTATAATAGAAATTTCAAGTATTATGATTTTATGAGGCTTTTATATTAGCTTTGAAGTTTTTATACTATGAATACATTTTTTCCCAATGCAAACACTGTTTCTTGATATTGATGTATATTCAAACATAGTCTTAATAATTATAAAAGTACATTGAAATAGTGTAGGCATTTTGACCTTTTGAATTGATTGTAAGACTTGACTTTCTATCTTCTAAACGATCTTCCAGCAAGCGAGTCAGCAATACGAATTAACATAAGATACATTAGTCATTCTTGACGAGAGGGTCAACAAAAAAATTTTGATAGAGAAACAATTTAATTTGGACTCTCTGAAAATTCTACTGTCCAACCTAAAGAGTTCAATTTTCTCTTCATTTCGTCAAACCTGTGAACTGGGAAAATAGACTTGCCCGCTTTGTAGGTATAGAATGTTAATGCAGGAGTGAAGATTCGTCATAAGGTGAAGATTTAATTATGTTTTAGGTAGAAAATAGTTGTGTACAACTAGGAATGAGGATGGATGAGTTTTCAAAATTTTAAATTAACAATAAATATTTCAATTTTTTAATTTAAAATTTTGAATATGACATGTCAAGGGTGGATACAATGTATAAGTTCACTGTGGGGTGTGAAAGGTTTTGATTCTTTTATTTCGGGAGGAATCATTTCTCATCATATTGCAGCGGGTACACTGGGTATATTAGCGGGCCTATTCCATCTTAGTATTCGTCTGCCTTAACGTCTATACGAAGGATTACGTATAGGCAATATTGAAATTATACTTTGTACTAGTATCGCTATTTTTTTTTTTTTTTGCAGCTTTTGTTGTTGCTGGAACTATGCGGTATGGTTCAGCAATCACCTCAATCGAGTTATTTGGTCCCACTCGTTATTAGTGGGATCAGAGATACTTCCAGTAAGAAATATATCGAAGAGTTGGTGCCGGACTAGCAAAAAATCTGAGTTTATCGGAAGTTTGGTATAAAATTCCCGAAAAATTAGTTTTTTATGATTACATTGGTAATAATCTGGTAAAAGATAGCTTATTCAGAGCGGGCTTAAAGGACAGTGAGGATGGAATAGCTGTTGGATGGTTAGGTCACCCCGTCGGATCCTTAGGCCTGCCCAGTATAGTCAATAATTTATAGACCGAACATAAAATTCGCATAAACAAGGGATACCTTTCAAAGAAACCAAGGTTGAAACAGCTGAGAGGGCAAGAATATCAACGTACTTGCCCTCAACGTTTCATACTCTAACTCGTGTACGCGTTCATGACTGTAGCTATCTCAGTCGCTCCTTAAGCCTGCTACCAAGTTTAAATTCACGCCAAACTAGAAAAATGTCTTGCAAAAGGTAAGTCTAATTCAAATTTTTTTAGGTCTTTCATACTGGTGGAATAAGACTAAAATTTTGTTCTATTATTATCTTTTTAATGGAACGCGGAGAGACTTTCTAATCCGCCGTTTAATGTCAAAAAAAAAAAGGTAAGTCTAATTAGCCAAGATGCAAGTACATCTATACACTGATGAGGAAGCAGAGAAGGATGAATGAGAGGACTTGTTCTAGTTATAAAGGATTGATAAGTTTGTAACAGGTTACTAAATATAATTTAAGAATCTTCTAGTTTCTACTCAGAGCTTAATTAAGATTTATGTTTTATTTAGTTTTAGTTTACTTGCATTCATTAACCTTTCCTCGAGCGATTTTTGCGAGAGTGAACATGTGATTGCTTCAAGGTGAGGTCCGAATACTATCCTTTTTGAATCAAATCCTAATTTTCTCAGTACTTTCTTTTCTCTCTATAAGTTAGAAACTCTTGAATTTTTTCATATGCTAAAAGTTTCTCTTCTTTCTCCGAGAGAGGGTTTAATTGCAGCTGCTTACAGATGGGTAGGAATATGAGTTATAGTTAATTAGGATGAGCCCCTAAACTTCTTGCCTTGATGATATGTTTCCCTCATCCTTGAAGAATTCAATTTGATAGTTGATTCTTCATTGTTGGATAGAGGTAAAAAAGTTTGAAATGTGATACATTCTTCATATGAGAGATCCCGAGTGACTTCCTCATTGTAAGGGAGTTTCTCATTCGGAGAAAGGTGTTCGACTTGAATCTTTATCTTGGGGCCATGTTGACTTGAGGACTTGGAGTTCTTGCGTGCCTCTTGTTCTTGTCCAGACTTTCCGCCTTGAGCCTCAGTCGATACAATATTCCTCTACTCCAAAGTTTTTTTTTTTTTTTTTTTTTTTTGAGATAAACGGTGGGCTAATGTCCCACATGTTTCATTAAAAAGTCATCATGAAACTACGAGTTTATTATAATATAACATACTAAATCCTCCTATATGAGAGTTGTTACTACTACTATTCATTCCCCATATGTACAATAAGTTTTATATAAATCCGGATTCATTAATGAGCTCTATCCTCTTTTGTTTCTTCTGATGTCCTCACATTGCATCCTATGGCTCCTATGGCTCTCCTTGGCTGCATGCACCGTCCTCATCTCCGTTATGAAGAACTAGGTGTTGCCTTGCTTCTAGTCATATTCCCGAGATCCCTCATGTAGTATTAGCTGCAGATAGTTCCACCCCTATCAAAAGCAGCATTAAGAAGTGATGAACTTTTATAGCAGCAGTAAATATAAAATAATATTTGTTATTAAAAATTCTGTTATTTCTTTCCAACCATATTAGCCATATATGTATGCACGTCCTAACTTTGTGTCCCTCACAATCCTTCCTTGTTTTTTCATATCCTCCCATAATTCTTTTATTGTTGCATATTTGGTGTTGATTTATCCAATCTTATTATCCACAATTTCTCCAACCTTTACTGTATATACGCATTTTATGAAAATGTGTTCTACTGTTTCCTCATCTTGTCTACATAAAATACACCTATCCAGTCCTTCCATCCTCTATTTTGTAACTTCTCCCATGTTAATATTGCTTTATAATTTATTAACAATAGGAATATTACCATCTTGGTTGGGATTTTGACTTTCCATATAATTTCCTTGCATGTATTTTCCATCCCCTTCATATTTATTATTCATGAGGATATGGTGAATAATTTATTGGATTCCCATGCCCAAAGTGGCCTATCTTTATTATCGGAAGGGCGTATGAATCGACTCGTTATCTCTCTCATATGTGTGCTTTGTGCTCTTCGTTGTTGGTTATTTATTCCACCTAATTTTAGTCTATACCTCTCTTGGCTATAGTTATGTTTGACTGAGCTGTCCGGAATTGTAGCTATATTGTATGCCATTGGCTCCATATCTTTTAGTCTACCTCCCTCCGAACATTTGTCCTTTTAAAAACATATGCTCATTCAATTGCCTAATTCAAAATATAGGCCAGCCGTAAAGATATCGTTTACTGACATGACTCTTTTTCAAAATACCAATATGTCCGATGAGTTTCTCTCTTTCCCACTCCAAGTTCCTTCCTTCGGTTAATACTTTTCTTTAAGTACTCATGTGATAAGACTTTCGGGTTTAGAGACCAACTTTCACCATAGCTTTGTTAATAAGGCTATGTTCATCTTATCTAATTTTTTGATTCCAAGCCCTCCTTGATTTTTTGCCATGCATATTGTGTCCCACGAAACAAGATTATACCCTTGTACTTTATTTTTTTATCTATCTTCTTCGTGACCCATGATGGTATCTTATAAAGGGACATTATATATTGGAATCATGGATATGACCATATTTATCAATATGAGTTTTCCTCCTGTTGAGAGAAAGTTTGTCTGTCATCCCTCAAGCCTCTTTTGAATTCTTTCAATCAGCTCCATCCAATCTTCTTTTTTGAGTAATGTTTTTCTCATTGGCATTCCTAAATATGTTATCGGGAGCTATTCTCGTCCACGGCCCTTTTTTTCCCTCCTATTATCATCATCTCAATGTCATAGTCTCCTATGACAATTATGTGACTCTTGTTATAATTCGCTTTTAGTCCCGACCATATTTCAAAAGATTTAAGGATCCATTTGATTGTTATTGCTTGGTGTATGTCTAATTTTTCTAAAGATAATAGTATCATCCGCATACTGTAGGTTGCTTATTGATATTCTTTTGGATGTGTTCAATGCTCGAATTATCTTGCATTGTTTTTCTCTTTTGATTAAGACATTCAATCTATCCGCATCCATTGTGAATAGTAATGGGGATAATAGGTCTTCCTATCAAAGTCCTCTTTTACACTGTATCTCTCTTCCAACATCTCCATTTATCATGACTTGTGTCTTTGCTGAATGTAACCACTTGTCAATCCACCTAGCACATCTAGGATCAGATCCTTTAGATTTCAAGATTTCTAGCAAATATTTCCGGTTGACCCTGTCGTAAGCCTTTTCAAAGTCTAATTTCAACATGTACCCCTTCTTCTTTTCTTTTCTTATTCAGTGTATCATCTCTTTTGCCAAGGCAATTCCATCCAATGTACATATATTTCTTATAAACCCCATTTGATATTCTTCTATATCATCTTCTAACACTGGTCTCAATATGTCTGTCAACACTTTCAAAATTATCTTCATAATGTTGTTAACTAATGATATTGGTCTATAGTCACCTAGGTTGTGGGTCACATTTTTGTGTTTTGGGGATTAAAAAGATGTTCGCATAGTTAATACGATTTAGTTGTGCATCCCCTAGATAAACCTCGCTAATTAACTCGGAGACATCCTCCTTCACTATTCTCTGGAAGTTTTTGAAGAAAAAAAATTGGGAAACCGTTTGATCCAGGTGTCAATCCCTTGACCACTTCGTTTATTTCTTCTTCTGTGAATGGTTCCTCTAGCCTTCGCAAGTCCTTGGCTTCCCCCCATATTTCTCTTCTTATGCCTACTCCATGATCTCCTTTAATCCCGATTAATGTCTTGAAGTGGCTATCCACATGCTTGCTAATTTCATTATCCTTGGTCTCTTCCACTCCCTCTATATTTAATTTTTCAATGTTATTTATTTTTCTTCTTGCATTGGCAATTTTATGAAATGATGCGGTGTTTTGATCACCCTCCTTTAACCATTGGATTCTTGAGCATTGACGCCACATTATTTCCTCCTTTTCATATATCTCCTCTATTTTGTCTCGCAATATTTTTAGTTCCTCTATTTGTTCCGGTATTATCATTTCGTCTTCTTCCATGATTTCTAGTTCCTCTATGTTATTATTTACTTCTCTTTTATTATACAGTGCATTTCCAAACTTGGTTTTCTCTCGTTTCTTTGACGCCTTCCGAAGTCTCGCAAGTCTCCTCACCATTACTCCTACCGCATTCGACCCATTGACTGGCTGATTCCAGCTTCTCTGTACTATCTCTTGAATGTCTTCTGCAACCAACCACATCCTTTCAAACCTAAATTCCCTGTGATATTTCTTCTATACTTCTCCTGTTTTCAAGCCAATCGATAGGCGATTTAACGTGAGTCAATGGAGTGTTTTCGCGTAATACATTAGAAACTTTGTTTCCCAATCCGTTGATACCAATAATCTATCTAATTTCCCAAGGCTTGGTTGTTCTCTTCGACTAGACTAGGTGTACTTTCTATCAGTCACCGCAATTTCCATCAATTGCCATTCTTATATCAATCCATTGAATCTGTTTCTTTCTTTATCATTTATATCTCCTCCCTTTCTTTCTTCTTTACATCTGACCATATAGAAATCACCACTGATTACCCATGATAGCGTCCATCTATAGTTGACTTTTCTAAGTTTCTCCCATATTATCGGTCTTTGGGTCTTATCATTTGGACTGTAAACTGCCGGTACTAACTCCTCCCATCCATCCAATTTTTTTTGAATTATAATCGTAAGTGAATATGACTGTTCGAAGTATTTTTGTATGTGATATACGTTTGGTTCCACCCCTATTATAATTTCCCTCAATACTCCCGTTCCCTTTTTGACCTCCCACTGCAACTTGCTTGCCCCTTGCATTTGCCTAATTTGTTGTTTTGTTAAGTTTTTTATTTTTGTTTCAAGTAAGCAAACAATGTGTGGTCTATTATTTTTAATGAGGTCCGCTACTATTTTTCTTTTAGGTTTTTGCCCCCATACCTTTAAAATTCCAAAGAATGTAATTCATTTGGCTATTTAAACTCTATATTTCCCTCCTCCCGATTTTGATTCTACCCCTTTTATTTACCTCCCGATTCTATGTCTCCCATATTTTCTCTATAATTTGCTAATATGCATTTGATCATATTATCATTTTGTTGAAGTTGAATACCATATTTAGAAGCAACGCGTAATAAAAGTAAATCGGGCATATATTGAAATAATTGAAATGGTCCTAACATGTTCGAGATATTGTCAAAGATTGCTTTCTGATGGATGCCATTGTCGCTGCTGTCCCATACTCCACTTTTTTTCCTCACATTAGGCTCATCAGCCTTGTGCTCCTTCGAGATGGTATTTCTATTCTCAAAGGTGTTTCTACCGATTGATGTACGACCATCTGTAGCGCGTGCTCACTCTCCCATTATTTATTTCATTCCCCTGATCGTCAGACCCATTACCTAACTTAATCTCTGATATCGAGTCTAATGCAGAAATGTGAATTGGTTCTTTTGGTCTTTTTTTTCTTTCCTCACAACCTTAATGTCTTCCTTCTTGATTTTTTGTGGGCTCTTTTCGATATGATTTCCTCTAGCTTCTCTTTAATAATTCTCTCCATTGCTACATTGAGTGCTTGTTGTAAGTTTTCAGAATTATTTTGATGACCCATTATGAGATATTGGGGTCTGTTTTGCTATTTATCTCCTCGCTTGTTAGCCCAATTGCTTCCTATATGATTATGCATCCCATGAGTGAGAGGGGGTTGCTCCAGAAGTCCCTTTCCTTTGGCAATGCGCGCTCTTTCTCTATTCTTTAATTGTTCTTGACCCAGGCAATTAATTGCTTTCTTTAATTGATGTCCCTTTTCTTTAATTGATGAGCCCGTCCCTTCTACTGTTGCCGAAACAAGGCTCTACCTTTTGCTCCCTGGGCGTCCTTCCATTTCAAAAAAGGGGTATTTACTTATATATTATGATTTTGTCCCCCAAATCTTCGTATTTAGGATTTTGTCCCAAAATCTCATAAGTTACAACAATTTAGTCCTCCTCTCTAACTTTCCCTAACACAGTTAAATATTTGACAATTTTGCTCCTCTCTCCTTCTTCTCTCTTCCTCCTCTCTTCTTCTTCTCTCTTCCTCCTCTCTTCTTCTTTTCTTCATTATTTTTCCTATCTTCCTTCTCTCTTCTCCTTTTCTTCTCCTATCTTCCTATATGAATTTAAAATGTGAATTAACTCCAAAATAGGAGAAGGAAAAGAGAGGAGGAAAAGAAAAGGAGAAGAGAGAAGGAAGATAGGAGAAATAATGAAGAAAAGGACTAAATTGTTGTAACTTATGAGATTTGAGTGATAAAATTCTAAATATGAAGATTTTAGGGACAAAATCATAATATATAAAGATTTGAGAGACAAACCAGTAAATACCTCTTCCAGTCCCATCCGCCTTTCCTCTTTTGTTTTTGTGGTAATGTTCTTTTCTGGCTGATTTTCCGGGTAGTTCATTGGAAAGCCCTCTTTTTTCCCTCACATTCGCCTCTAGTTGTTGATAACGTCGACTGGTGGTTCTTCAGCACCTTCGTTGTGCGCGATTGGATTTCTGAATCCTTCCAGCGATGAGTCTATACTTCGGCCTTCCCCCTCCTTCTCTGTTCCGCCGACCTGCAGCGAGTTTCTCTTGCAAGGCAGTATCACGTATACCCTTTCAATGGCTGTCGTAACGAGCTTTTTCTCCTTCTCCAATTGCTTCCGTCTATTCGCCAATACTCTTGCCGATGTTATTATAGCAGCATTGTGTCTTCTCTCCCCTTCCAGTTCATCTGCTTCCTCTCCAATTCCTGTCTGGATTCTCTTTCCCATTTCTCTCTCCGGAGTTTCGCTTAGACATTGTAATAGGTTGCTCCGTCATATGCCATCCTCGAATCTACAGTTATTCGGAGGTTCAATATGTGCTTTTCAAATACTAGTACAAATTTGGTAGGTATGGCTTCCTCAGATGAATAGCCAACTCTTACCTTTGCCGAAGTTCTGTCCGATATATCCTCTGTGTTGCAATAGATCTCAAGTAGTTGTCCAAAATCTTTGGTTGTTGCTATTAACAATTCCCTTGTCCATGCATGCTAGGGAGTCCATGTATTCTGATCCAAGCAAGCAAAGGGAACTTGTAGATGGGTAGACCTTCTTCTCCAGTCCATCTTTTAACTTTGAAGTATGATCTTCCTTTCTTGTATCGCCAATGCGACCTTGAGAGAACGTGATTGAGGGTATTCTCATTCAAGAATTTGACTATGAATTCGTTGTTTTCCACTCTCTTCGTCTCCCATTTTCTGTTCTTGAAGGAATCAGACATTGTTCTGAGAGTTTTTATGGCTTCATCCACTTCCGCCTCTCCATATTTAAGAGTCATGACTCATGTCGTTTTTGCTAAATCTGTTTATCTCTTTACAGGGTTAATTACAGGTACACCTCTTGTAGTATTTGGGATGTGTCACTTAATACCTCTAAAGTTTGAAACTCTCAAAAAATTCTCTGAATTTAGTTATTTTCGCTCTTCTTTTTTATTAAAGCGCATTCTTGTCCCTCAAATTTCTATTCTACCATTATCTCTCCCTTTAATAAGTGTGCTGGTTAAAAAGATGGACGAGAGTAGAATATGAATTTGAGAGATAAGAGTGCAATTTAGTAAGAGAATGAAAATAACTAAGTTCAAGGGGTTTTTTGAGAGGTATTAAGTGACACATCCTAGTACTAGGGGGGTCTAACTGTAATTAACCCCTCTTTATAACCTCATTAGTGTGTGGAATTTATACTTGAGACTCCTTTGGTGCAGAACCAGTGTGGCTCTTAATTGGTTGCGGAGGTGGTATTGCTCCGGTTATCTTCACAGTCTTGTGGGCCTCCGGCCGACCTATGTCATTTATATTCACTGTCCCCACCACCAATCTCTTTCTTGGTTGAATCCAAGTTGCTAATATTAGCCTTCTCTTCGGGTTCCAAGGGCACTCTGGTGCATGGTGACCCTGACCGTTACAGCAGAAGCAAACCATTGTGGGGAAATTTGCGATTAGTGTCCCGTGAAACCACATCCATATCACCTCTCGGTTTTCGGGTTCGATTTCTTCTTCCTCATCTTCTCCTTTACTGCCTCTGCTATCTCTAATCTTTTCTTCTTTTTAGCCAATCGGGACCTCTGCAGCGCCCATCCCTCTTCATCAGGGAGGCTTCCATATCATGTTGGCCATAAACCTCTTACTTCTGCGACTGCTTGCAGTGAACTATTTTGGTTCCTAGAAAGTGTTCCTTGATTTATCTCTATGGTTTTTTCATTCGTTGTGGTTCTCTGATGAACTGCCTCTTTGTTTGAGGTGAGTTGCACACAACTTCAGTATAAGGCCGACTCTTGTTCTGCAGATTACGTTCCTCTCCTTCACTTCTTACTGACTTTATGTCCCGATGTTTTTTTGAAAATCCCAAGAACGATTTAAAGGTATCTATAATGTAGTTGGAGGTAATGTTTGTTGTGAATAATTTACTGCAAACATACAGTATCAGTTGTAATACTTTACAGGTCGTTTCCACAATGATCTAAAGTGTTTTACATTCTAACTTCTCCTATTATTCTAATGAGCTAATTATGAATTTTAAGTTGATTTTTTTTAATTATTCTAATTAGCTTAAGATATCAAATTCACTAGTTCACAATCAAGTATTACTTTTATTATTTTCTTCCTATCATAAAAACTGATCTTTTGTTACTTTCCATTTAAACTATTTTAAGTATGAGCTATCAAGTGGTGTGTAACTATAACTCATCAAAAATACTAGTTTTCATAAAAATAAACTAAATCATTAGATAATTTTATGAAGAAGATGAAAATCAACAATCCTAAACCCTAACTAAACATATGCTATCAAAAAATTTAACTCAAGTATATCTATCAAAGCATTAATCTACGAGTTGTTATATTTTCATCTTTCTATAGAAAAATCATGTCTTTATTATTTTATTCTTGAAAGAAAATAATAAAAATAATTACATGGTTGATTCCTAATTTCATCTACATTCTAGAGCTAAATTAAGTTAGCTACTCATATTATTAATTAATAAGATTATATTTTTATTATTAGAAAGCATTAAAAATCCTATTTTTCTATTAAAGCTGTTAAAGATCTCCACAAGAAAGTGATTAAATCTATCTAAAAAGTAAATAAAATATTTCTACTTACTAAAAAGTAATGAACAACAATAGGATCACCTCTGAAGCTCGGTATGGCGACCGTCACCCCTTCGGCAAAACTCTAATTTTTATTCAATCAAAAGTACATGATAAAAAAATATGCTAATATATAGGTTTCGGAGTATCAAACTCTAATTATATTACAACTGAATAGCTACAAAATTACATCGAAGACCCTGTAAAAATTTCATCACTTGTGGGCCCCTCCTTGTCGGCTTTGCCGCTAATTGGCGGCAAATAGTAAATTCTGGGCTTTAACTTTGTTCTGCATGAAACAATAGCCTTGTTCTTCTCTTCTAGCTGACTGTATTATACTTTGGTTTTTTGTAACTTCATGTGCTTGTAGATTTATCCTTTTTTAGCTCTTGTGGAAGTTGGTTTCCTAATCTGTGTCTGAGTTTATATAATTTCTTTGTAGGAATATGTTTTACTTGAAAAACACACAAAATATCCGAGTAGCATTATATATATATATATATATATATATATATATATATATATATATATATATATATATATATATATATATATATATATATATATACTATGAGGGTTATAAATATGCAATATATGACACTCATCAGCGTTAAAACACGAATTTCCTTGGTCGGTGGGATGGAGGTACTCTTGCCTTCCTCACCAGGTCTTGTCGGTGATGAGATTGTTACGAGGCACCTTCAAAGTAGTTCCCTGCAACCTCCCTCCTCTGTTCTATTCCAGCCCTCCTCGATTTTTTCCTTTCCTCTTTTTTTATGGGGTATTTACTGGTTTGTCCCTCAAATCTTTATATATTATGATTTAATCTTCCAAATCTTCATATTTAGGATTTAGTCTCCCAAATCTCCTAAGTTACTACAATTTAGTTCGCTCCCTAACTTTCTTTAATTTTTAAGCTGATATTACCATTTTACCCCTCCTTATTCATTCTTTCTCTTCTCCTCTTCTTTTCTCCTCATCTTTTCCTCCTCTCTTCTCCTTTTTTTCATTATTCATCATTTATCTTCCTTCTCTCTTCCTCCTTTTTTCTTCATTGGGAAAAGAGGAGAGGAAGAGAGAAGGATAAAAGAGGAGGAAGAGAGGAGGAGAAGAGAGGAGGAAGAGAAAGAATGAATAAGGAGAGGTAAAATGGTAATATTAGATTAAAAATTAAAGGAAGTTAGGAAGGGGGACTAAATTGTAGTAATTTAGGAGATTTGGGAGACTAAATCCTAAATATGAAGATTTGGGGACTAAATCATAATATATAATTTGAGGGACAAACCAGTAAATACCCCTTTTTTCACTTCTTTATTTTTGTTTTCGTTTTTTGTCCTACAATCTTCTCCTTCCGCTTTGATTCCTGTCCGCCCTCCTCCTGTTTGTTTTTTTTCTTTCTCTTTTTTCTTTTTTTAAGGTTCGACAAACTCTGGTGTCTTTCTTCACCGGAATTCGCCTTCTTTGCTCACCGGGAATCGCCTTTTGGACTTACCTTTAGAAGTTGCCCGTCTCTTGTGTGAGGTTTATCGAGTGGTGGAATGTTTTCGACTGTTGGAATGTTTGTGACTTTTCAAATATTTAATTATTCAAGATATTTCCATATCAAAATTATTAGGTCATATTTTTTTAATATCTCTTTGGGCAATATTTTAACGTTTGATGCCTCTAAAGTGAGATGTACTCGGTAAAAGAATCGTCTCTGTATTCTACCATAAATTTATCATGTTGGCAAAAAGCTTTTCATTGAACTTCTATTTGCACACACCGACGAGTTCATCTAGCTTTGAGTAGGAGGTTTTCGCTTGTTTACATGCACTAACCAAGTTTTGTGACTTGGCATGGGATGAGAGCTCTCTTGATTTCTGCATGGGCTTATTTGCCTTTTGGATCTAAATTGGTTTCATAATTTGAACCTACAGTTTTTAATGGGAGTTTCTAGATGGGCACAGGCCCGGTCCTAACGTTTTAGAGGCCCGGGGCGAAATGAGAAAGCGGCCCTAACAAGTCTTATTAAAATTTTAAATAAATATTTTCATTACCAAAATTAAAATTTAGTACATAGTTTTGTCATTACAAAAACTAATCATAATTCATAAAAAGCAATTCCTTCGGGCATTTCTAAATGCAAAATCCTCAATAATAGTATCAAGATCAATACTGTCCAATATTTCCTTCTCAATACATATTTGATTTTTTCTTAATCTTACTCTTAGTTCATTCCAAGATTCCATATTGGTCATATGCTCAATACTATTCTCATATTTTTTGAGTCTTTCACCAAGATGCCTCCAATATCTAAATCCATTAGTTGCTAATATAGTTTTATTATTATTAGATTTAAACAACTTACAACAAAAACAATATACTTTATCCACATGTTTAGAATAAACCAACCATTTCCGATCACTAGTCTCTCCATTATTTAACTTCCTAATATAATAACTATATGAAAAATGCCTAGATGTGTTATCTAAAGAAAACACAAGATTCAATTCTCTAATAAGTCCTTTTTTTAACCAAAATGTCTCTTAATTTATTATCAAGATTATCCCAATTTCTACGATCATAAATGTTGGGTTGGTTGTTCATCAACTATTACATTTTCAATAATATATTCATTTGGTACATCATTATGCTCACTCAAATTATCAATATCCTCATTATTTTGATTTTGTTCATTTACATTTTTATTTGAATTTTCAACATTATCATCACTTAATCCATCCAAATTTTCATTAGAGGAACTTGCTATTTTAACAAATTTATCCATAACTCCCCTTTGTGATTGTATTAACTACTCTATTTGTTTTCTTTTTTTTCTTTTTTCACTACCAGACAAATGTTTTTGAGAAAATATTTTTTTGAGAAAAAATATAACAAAATTATATAAGAAAAAAGAACAAAAACACCTTGAAAAGAACCAAGCAGAAGCAGCAGAATGCCAGAGTAGCTGGGAGCCAACACATTCGACAACCTAATAACAAGAAATATTTATAGAGATAAAGAGAGGGAGAGAGGAAGAGATATTGGTTTAGTGTGGTTTTTGTTTTGAAATGAAGTCTATCATTGGGTTAAAAACAATCAATTTATTAACCAATTGGGCCCCTTTAGAACATGGGGCCCTGGGCAGGTGCACAGCCTGCACCTGCCCAGGGCCGGGCCTGGATGGGCACACCCTTTTTCCTAGTAAGCCCACTAAAAAATTTCTATCATATTACAATCTTACGATCGAATTTTTGGAGTTTCTAGATGGGTATACCATTTTTCCTAGTAAGCCCACTAAAAAGCTTCTATCATATTACAATCTTACGATCGAATTTTTAGAGTTTCTAGATGGATATACCATTTTTCCTAGTAAGCCCACTAAAAAACTTCTATCATATTACAATCTTACGATCGAATTTTTGGAGTTTCTAGATGGGTATACCATTTTTCCTATTAAGCCCACTTAAAAACTTAAAACCCTAAAACCCGCGGTGAAGGCAACGACAGCGGGTAAAAGGGAGAGAAGAGAGATTGTGTAGTGTTGGGTTTAGAGAAGAGAAGAGAAGAGGAAGAGGAAGAGGAAGATGAAGTTGGGTATTTGGGTGAGAGAAGATTTTTTTGGAAGAGAAGTGAAGAGAAAGAGAAAGGAAAGGTAAAGTTGGGATTTTTAGTGTGCTCACGAGGAAAATTCTCTTTTTTCCAAAGAGAAGGTAGCCTAAATAGGAAAACTGAGCTCACTAGAAAAAAATGATGTGTCCCTTTGGAAACTCCCTTTTTAATCCGTCGTCGTATGTGAGAACAACATGGCTCTATCACTCATTCAAATAGGATTTTACACCTTGCCTCTAGATCCACAGCTCAAACAGAACTATGATTCAATAGTCCAACATTTGGAATTTAGATTAGAGTTGCCATTCAATCGTTTAGTCAGGATTGCACGGATGACGTGTGGAGTGCAAACATAGCTTAAGTAAAATTCATGTCAAAAATCTACTAAGTAGGAATTGAGAGAGGGCCTATAAATTCCATTTTCTCTTGTATAAATTTATTTATATGCACTTTTGTCTCGAGCTCTAGATCTCTCACACCTTTCGAGTTAATTCCATTCTCAGAACTCACCTAAAATATGTCTAGAGGATGATAATTTGGAAATTTCATAAGAAATATGCAGTTTAAATTAAATAGAGATAATAATAGTAAACTGTTGAGTAATAACGTTACGAGTTCAAAAACTAAACTGAGAGTTTTAAATTTAAAGTGTAATAACTTACACTATCCTTATAATTCTTTTTCTTACAACCAATCCTGTTTATCATATACAATTATAAAAAAAAAAAAAAAGTCCATAACGAAGGATCTTTATAAATCCCATCATCTCAAGTCAAAGGGCGGTCTAATAATGAGAGTAAATGCTTAGCAAATCGAGCAGAAAATTAAGAGAATTATGGAAGGAGGCCAACTTAATGAAAATATCCTCATATATCTCTTCGTATTATATCAAAAATATAAGAAATCAATACAAAATCTTGATAAATTATATAGGTAAACAAGGAGATGAAAGGAAAATCAAATCAATCATAAATAGAAACAATGTCTAAAATTCAAATTTGTCATTTATTAAGGTGGTCATTAATTCTATTACTCGACGAGTTATAGAAAGGCCTAGGATTGACCAAGAAATAGGTTTGGTTATTCTCACATGTTTCTCCACACGAAAGAGGAGATCATTTCCTTCATTAGTTGCAAAATCAAGAAGAGAAGGCCAATAATGGTTCCTCAATCTTCTCACCCAGTTGCAAAATCATGCACACTATTATCCATATAGCATAAGGAGAAATGATGAATAAGGTGCTTTTTGTTACATATTGCTACAAAGAAAATTTGATTTGTTAATATATAATATTTAAATCATGAAATCCAATGTTTGACTTGGAACATCTGGTGATATTTTGGTATAGATCAATGTTGAAAATAACACGTTATGAAACCCGTTATATTGCGTTACGTAACCTTACGGAACCCCGACGCTACGTAACAACTAGAAATAACTGAATGCATCGTAACAGTACGTTTTTTATATTATTTTACGTTATATTATGTAACGTTACGTTAAATTACGTTATGTTATGTTATTTACAGTTATCTTTTAGTAATTTCTATATTGTTGTTTGATATTAGCGAATTGCTGTAATTTTATTACTTGTGGCTTGTTTGATTGCTTGTGGAATTGCTAACTTGTTGATTTGCGATTGTTTTCTTGTTCGCTTGTAATTCATCTCCGATTGCTGAAATATCTTATTTGTTGATTATATTAAATTTTTAACTGAATTGAAATCAATAATTATAAATAAAATAAATTGAATATTACAAAATATAAATTACAACAATGATAATAACTAGAACTAAAATGAAAAATTTGAATATTTTTTTCTTGTTTAAATGATGATTGGAATTACGGTTACAGACTTAATATAATTTATGAAGATAAATATGAAAATTTTTGTAAAATTTAAAATTAGAATAGATTATGATTATAAAATGGTTTTATATTCTTTTTTTAGATATTTTATATTTATATTTCAATTTATTAAAATTATTTTATATAGTTTATATTTATTTTTATTAAATAAATAAAAAATTATGTAACCTACGTTATGCGTTACGTTATATGCGACATAACCTAACAGAGGCAAAACGTTACGTTACCGTTATCACTATTTTAAACATTGGTATAGATGATTTTCATTCTATAAATCTGGATCAAATTTCTAGATTTTAATTTTGAAATATCTCAAATATCAACATCATTTGTGATCATCAGCCAAACAGAACCTAACCAAACACATTTGATGTTTTTTTCAAATGGGTGGTAGTATTGGGTTGGGTCCATATTTGACTCCCTACTCTTTATAGTCTGGTACTATTTGGCTGGGCTGTACTCGACACATTTCAGCCCAAAAAAAATTTTCTGGTCGGATTGGGTAGCCCCTTCATATAACTCAACCGAACCCACTCCCTCACAAATATGGGAAATTCATAATGCGCCCCATCTTTTGTTAGTGAGCCCCAATATGTTAATAAGCCCCACGAGAATTTAAAACATAGATATTTTTTCTTAGTAAGTCATATTCTTTTTCTGCAATTACGCTCTCCTTTCTCTCCTCCTCCGATCATCCCAAAACCCTAACCCTAGGTTTCTCCTTGCTGTCACCGTCCGCCGACCTCATCTCTATCTCCTCCCCCAGTAGCAGCAGCGGCGACAGGCGGCAGCCTTATCTTTTTCGGTTAGGAGTTTTTATTAAAAAAAAATGACAAACTTGTAAATATTTGTTATTTGGAGTTTTTACATATCTGTCCCTTACATCTTTAAAAATTAGAATTTAGTCCTCCAAATTTTCATATTTATAATTTAGTCTTTCAAATTCTTTAAGTTACCAAAATTTAGTCCCCTAGCCATATTTTGGGCTCGAATTTTTCGTTATACTCCTGAATTACATCACTTTAGTCCTCTCTTTCCTCTTCCTCCTCTCTTACTCTTCTTATTGGGATTTCCTCTCCATTCTTCTCTTCTCTCTCTTCCCTCTTCTTATTTAGTTCTTTTGAGTTACTTTACTTTAGAAATTAGCTGGGAGGGAAGAGATAGAGGAGAAGAATGGAGAGGAGAACCCACTAAGAAGAGGAAGAGAGGAGGAAGAGGGAAGAGAGGACTAAAGTGAAGTAACTCAGGTGTATAACGAAAAATTTGGGCCAAAAATATGCCTGAGAACTAAATTGTGGTAATTTAAAAGATTTGGGGACTAAATTATAAATATGAAGATATAGAGGACTAAACTCTAATTTTTAATTTAAGGGACATATATGTAAAAACCCCTTGTTATTTAGGTATCATAGGCACGGGAAATTCTATTTGCTCACGATATTTTACTCTTGGCACCCTGAATACTCTTTACACCAAACTCCTATTTTGAAATACTATCATTTTACTCTCTGTGCCCAAATTCTTTTCCAAATATACCCATCCTCCTTGTTTCTAACTACTCACCCGTCCGATCCCATTTTTATCTATTTTTTTAGTCGGATATTTTGGTCGGGTATTAATACCCGACTAAGAAACGTGCTGGTCGGGGATTAATCCCCGACTAGCAAGCGAAGTCTCCTCCATAAAAAAAAACTAATTAACAATAAATTTCAAACAAATATGCATAAAACCTAAAAAAAATTTAAATCGTATCTTAGATTTATTCTCTGACACCAATTGCATATTGGAATTTTTCATTTGCATAAGAAAACTCAAACTCAAATTCTAAATCTAAATTTCACTTGTCACGGTGAAATCAAAAAATTTAAAATTTTTCTAATATTTTCAAGAAAGCTAATGTAAAAAATTTTTAGGGATCAAGAAATTAAATTGATGATTTTATAGGAGATATGTTTTTATTAAATACAAAAAAAATTATTTAGGGTTTTAGAGAGAAAATAGAAGAGGAAAATGATGAGTCGTAATTCTAAATTTTAAAAAGTTTTAGTTTGGAATTTATAAGGGTAATTTAGTCCAAAAAAATAAATAGCAAACTTGTAATTATTTATAAATTTCAAAACCGTACGTCAAGAGTAAAATGCCGAGTGCAAATAGAATTTTCCCGTAGGCACTGGGCTCACTAAGAAAAGGGTGAGACACATTTAGTATTTCCCCATCAATATGTATATTACGACATTTACCAAACCCTAACCCTAAACCTCTCTTATCATCTCGCTGCAGCCGCTCTCTTTCCCACTTACATCTCAGGTACTCTCTTTCCCCATCAATCTTTATTGATTATCGATTAATTTCATCTATTATTTGTGTTTTTATTCTAGGGTTTGTGATCTCATGCATATAATTTAGATCTTAATTATTTTAAATTACATCAGTAATAGATTGACTTCCACTGGTAAGCTCACCATTTCCTTTTGAACTTTATTTTGTAGAGAGATGGCTTCGGTTCCTGGTGATCTCATTTGGGAGATCGTGAAGAAAAACAATGCTTTTCTAGTGAAGCAGTTTGGTAACAGCACTGCAAAGGTCCAGTTCAGCAAGGAGAAGAACAATCTCTACAATGTGAACTCATTCAAGCACTCTGGTAAGCAAAAGTTGTTTTGGGTTCTTTATTGGGTTTTTATCGAATGTGACATAATTGTGTTATGGGTTTTGTCTAAAATTGGAGGATTGTAGGTCTGGCCAACAAAAAGACTGTCAGCATACACCCGGGGGGAGAGGGTCCCTCAGTTATCCTTGCCACGACGAAGACGAAGAAGCAGAGGAAGCCCGCGAGCATTTACCATAAGTCATTGATGACGAAGGAATTCCGGAGGATGGCAAAGGCGGTTGTTAATCAGGTACTACCCCTTTTAGGGGGTGTTTGGTTGTTTGCATGTGATGTTGCAAGTTGCAGCTTATATTACTATAATTGAAGTTGCAACAGTAGAACAATAGGAAGTTGATGTAACTTATATTACTGGATTTGATTTGATTTGAGAGTTGCAAGTGGTAATTAGAATTGTAAAATTTTTTAAATATTAGTTTTTTATTTTCAAGAAGTATGAGAAATACCTTATTTATCAATAATATAATTACTGTAGGCTAAGGGGAGGGGAGTGCAAAAGTGTCTTGCATACAAGTGCATAGGTTGTTGTAATTATAATTCCAAACTTTTTGAACTGCAGTCGCAACTAAACAACGAAAAGCGTCACTTGCAGCAAAAGTTGTTGCAATGCAACCACTTTACGAATATGCAAGCAACCAAACACCACTCCCTTAGGCGAGTTATTGTTCCATGGTTGTGTCTGTTTGACCCGTTTGCTATAAAGCCTTCGATTTATTGATTACCTGCCAATATATATTGGTTATGCTTATGTGTCCTCTAAATGCTAGCTATTTTTATTAATGTAAGAGATTGGTTTAGACTTTAGAGAGTAGGTTTTGTTGTGATATTAAACTGAGTTGATCACTATGGGTGGACCGTGGTTTATGGAATGTAGTGTATACTTTTTGATTGTTCCTGAATAAGCAATGCCAAATAGCATAACCTGCAGACTGAATTAGTTATCTATTTAGTAATGTTGGTCAGGTGTAAAGTGAATGAAAATAAATGACATGTTACTGTGTTATTCGAGATGTGGATCAGTTTTCATTTACGAAGTGGTAGCAGCTTTTATCGTTCTATTTGATGTATCCATAAGCATATGTTCACGTATGCCTTGGCACATATGATGGATGTACATATTAGATATGATGTTTTCTTGATTGACCCTCCCTTTTTGTGGCTAAATTACAAGAAACCTCTATGAACTATCAAGATATTTTGGAAAGCCTGCATGAACTATTTTTATGTGATCTAAGCCCCTCAAAACTTTTAAATTTCATGCAAAACCCCTCAAAAGACGTTAACGTCGTAGCTAAACAGTGAAAAATACCCTTTTATATGTCCAATTATAATAGGGAACTCCATTTAATTAATTAATTAATTAATTTAATTTATTAGTTCTTAATCTACTTATTAGTCCAATTTAATTTGTTTTTTAAAGAGGAAGAGAAATTTGATAAATTTATTTATTAGATAAATTAAATAATTTTATTGTTATGTTATTTATCTACAAAAAGTAAATTAAGGTAATATTGTAATGAATGAAAAATATGACAAAAAACTTACGATTTTCTAACTAAAGGGGTTTTTAGGAAAAACTATGATAGTTCTTGGAGGTTTAGATAACATAGAAATAGTTAAGAGGGATTTTTGAGGAAAACATTATAGTTTACACCTTATGGGTTTACTCATACCATATTCTTTTATTAAAATTTTTTTCAAGGTTCCTTTAAGTTGTGTTTCTGGTGGGTAGGTGGGCCACTGGCAGCCTTTCCTTTATGGGGAACCATATTACACATTATTTGGTTGTCCTTGTGTTGGTAACTTGTACTAAAATAAGTTTGAGGGAAATTAGGTGCTTAGTTTACAAAATTTAATATTTTTCTTATTGGAAAATTTAGTCTCAAAAGTCATCATCAGATATTCACAGCTCTGTGCAGTCAAGTAGCATATTTTATTACAGCAAGCCTGTTTTCAGCTGTATGACTATTATTGTTTGCCCTAATTTCATTTACATTATTACTGAGTAACTACTTATTTGCCTACTAAATCAATTATCACAACTTGGTGGCATTTTCAATGTTTAAAGTTCGAGTTACTAGCATATCTTTTGTACACAATTGTCTACAGGAATGTGGTGCTTATCGTTTTTTTTCCCTTTATTACAGGTAGAATCATTTGTGTTCATAGACCTCTCTTATTGCTTTTCCTCAGTTCCTGTTTTATTGGTTTCACAGTTGAGCTTCTCTATTGCTGGTTTTTAAGCCTGTTTGCTAGCATTCTCCACCCAATTTGGTGACATTTCCTGTTCTTTCTTGCTTCCTCGTTGCCTTCCTCCCACTTCATTGAATCTGTATTAGTTGAAGATTAAACAACTTTGCCGTGATGAGATGCTAACATGTAAGAAGACCTATTTGTTAGATTGGGTCTTCAATGAAATTTTCTTGTTACGCTTGGCTTCTGAGCTCTGTTGTTTGTCTTCGCTGCAGTGCAACTTCTTAGCATATAAACTCTTATTTTTACTAGCCATAAAGTAGCAAACTTCCTTCCTGGTAATCATGGACTTATTATTATGGTCAACTAAATTTATTTTGGGGATTCCGTATTTGCCTACCTGTAAATTTCCACACTATTATGTGGTTTGTCCTGAAACATTTCTATTCATCTTTTTGTTATGAACAAGTTTAAGAAATGAACTTGGTTGTTTCTTACATGGAGCATAGTCTATTATTTCAGGACCTTTTTACTGTTATTTCTTCATTGGTGTTTGTGTTTTGGTCATGTGCTTGTCTTTCTCCTTGGTTTATAGGTGACCAAGTAGGTTATATGCCTTTCTCTCCCTTTTTTCTGTAGTCAGTTGAAGATCCATACAACTGTAGCTGTGATGAGCTGTTAACATATAAGAAGACCTCTCCAATGGAGTGGGTCTTCAATGAAATATTCTTGTTACGCTTGGCTTCTGAGCTCTGTTGTTGCCATCTTCCGTATTCAGCTTTCCGAAATTTGCATCTCAAGCCTTCTAATTTTATAGACCTAAAAGTAGAAAACTTTTCTTCTTGGTAATGTGCTCTTACTAGTTTGGGCTACCAAGTTTTGTAGGCTAATTAACTGATAATGAGTTTGTAGTTTGCTCATGTTTTTTTATTTATATTTAATTTAGTTCTTCTACAATGAGCTGCTTGCGCACAAGAAGGCTTATCTAAATTAGGGGACCTTCAGTGAAATGTCTTGTTATGCTTGGCTTGTGTGTGCCATCTCCTGCAATGCTGTGGTTTGATGTTTCAGTCCATTATCTTCTAGGTTAGCAAGGCCCTGTTAGCTCTTTTGAATGTTTTTTCTATATGATGTTGATACTGTCCAATGCTTAGTCACTGACTCCCTGCAACAGTTTATTACTAATTTTACTATACATCAAGTTGGTAAACTTGCGCTAATTAAAACTTATCAATATTATGTTGCAAACAGTTGATGTGCTGTTCTTGTAGCATTCACTGACTGGTATTGCCCAAATAATAGTGTTATTATATGAACCTCTATAAAGGAGGTGCTTGGAGTCATTTTTCAATTTAATTACTTCTTGATTTGTCCCTTTTTAAAAAAAATGGTCTTTTAACATCTTTGTTATTATTTTGAATTGCAGGTGACAGACAACTACTACAGACCAGACCTGACACAAGCAGCTCTTGCAAGGCTCAGTGCCGTGCAAAGGAGTCTAAAGGTTGCAAAATCTGGTGCAAAGAAGAGGAACCGGCAGGCTGTCAAGAACTAAGATGTATGCTTATGATGAGTGATGGGATGCGGTCCTTAGTTGCCACTTTTTGTTTCGTTGGTTTGAAAAGTTTAGTTGAGGACTTGATGTTCCAGATTAATGTTGAAAATTTCCTGTTTCAGTTTCATTTAGTACAATTTATGATATTTGATTTTTTTTTTGCTTTTAATCTATGAGCTGGGAAAATCCTTTTCTACATGATGTTTTAGTGATTTTGGTTTTTATTGTGCCGATGCTTGCATTGTTGGTATTTAATTGGTTACTTTTGTGATCAAACAAACTATTTAACTTTGTTTTTCTTGGTTCTTTTGAGACTGTTTCTTATGTTTCAGTTTCTGTATCCTACATAAGGAAATATGTATCCTTTCGGGACATTTTGTTTGCTTCTCTGAAACTGGTTTCCTTGGGAAATTGTTTTTGAATTTTTTTTTAAAAGCTATCAAGGTTTATCATTAAATTCCATATCTATATGTTGTACCATCTGTTTCTCAATCTTTATGCTGAGTTTGTTTACTTGTGATAAATCAAGCTTGTCTCAACGTTCTTTCATGTTAGCATGTAACTTTATTAACCTTACTAAGCGGAGAACTAAAGGCAGAGTGATGCCCATTAGCTACTCATTATTAGCCCCACGGATAACGCATGTTTTGTTAGGGGCATGCATCTTGAAATTTGGTGCTAAAAATGACAATAATCATGTTTTATATATTTCACTTCCCGTATCTTTGGCATGCTCGCCCTTTATACCGTAGTATATACAAATACATGCAGCCAAATGCAGCCAAATCAAGAGCGAAATAAGATTTCAAGAGACGTTAAGAGATTACTGTATCTATTTTTTTTCGTTTATAATAGAGATATTGTATATTCAGTTATGTTTGGTTTATCATGCAAAACAATGGAATGTTGGTGGAAACCGAATCGGAGTTTACCAATTAGTTGATTTGCCAAACTAATTAGTTGGTTTGGAAGACTAATTAAATGATACATCAGATTGGTTTGGTTTGGAAGACTAATTAAATGATACATCAGATTGTTTGAGTATAATAGTTTCAAATATAAAGATGGGATAAGTTGGAAGTGAGAGCGGAAAAAAGTTTGCACTTTGATAGAAAATGGGATGAACTGGAAACAAGAGCGGAAGAAAGGCGTGCAAGGAGAAGAAGTTGGAATCAAACATGCTAATATGAAGCGGATCGGAAAGTAGTCAGTGTTCTAAATATCATATACTGGTTCCATACCAGAGTGTCATATCGGTGTCATACTGGTTAAAGAATAATTATATAATTGACTATATAGAGCATATTAAAACACATAAAATAAGTTTATAGTATTTACCTTGATTTATTTGCATTCAAATTACAAATTTACAGATATCGTTTAGAACGTCCGTATATGCACAAATCGGCAGATAATCATAAAATTAGGAAAAATAAGTTTTCAAGAAAAAAGAGAAGTATTTTTACAATACAAAAGTGATATAATTTACAAAATTACAACATTGTCCTTTAAATGAGTTTTTCTGAAACATGCTAGAAACTTTAAATATCAATATTTACAATACATTTTCTAGTTAGAGTCCGAATCCATTGGTTCATTCGAAGGCATGCCTTACTCCTTATCATCTGATGACGAATCTACTGATGTGTATGCTTTTTTCTCATCATTTTCATTTGATACGGGCCGCTACTTAGACTTTGAAAATGATGATGCTATCTCCTTAGAAGTTCTACTACTCTTGAATTTAGATGCCTTAACTCTTTCACTCTTCCTTTTCTTCGTACTAGCACCCATAGTAATCGACACCTGTCGAAAAGTCAATTGCTCTCCAGGGAAGAGCTTATCATCACTAGTCTCATAAGGATCGCCATTCTGTTTCTGAGACATGAACCATTTGGTGACATTTTCTTCTTAATTGTATGCAACTAGGTGATCTCTGTTTGAGATCAAAAATTTGCTTCTGAGCCTTGCATTGAACTTGACAAAAACTAAGTCATGAAATTTCTTAGAACTTAGCATATTTCTTTTCTTCGTATGCACCTAAATAAAAGATAATAACATGAAATTCGTTGAGAACATATTTGTTTGAAAGAAAGAAATATTTTATTAGTAAATGATAAATCGTAATACCATCTCAAATATACTCTAGTTCCGTTCACAACCCGAAAAATTGGTTGTCAGACTCAAGATCCTCATTACCATTATCCTCAATTCGGGAGCATCTGTCCCGTAGAATTGCCACCATTGAGCTAGTAATGAATATTTATAAATAGTTATTAGTGAAATAGTTTCTTAAATTGAAAATAGATTGAATTTCACATTTCTTAAATTAAAATGCATACCTGGATTAATGATTCTCTTTACTATTGCCTTTACAAAACACATTCCAAATGATCCATTTTAATTTTGATACATTGGAAACTGCTGTGTAATCTTATCAACTCTATCATGATCATCTGAATAGAATATGCACATTACCTCAACGAAGCCCGACATGAATTGACCATCAGCATCGATCTCAGTCTGCTTCACATAGTAATACATAGAGTTCAAAAGATATCCAGCCTATGCAGAGGACGCTAAAGTTTTTCCTTTCATCTTTTATCAATAATTTTTCATATTGGAAGATATTTCTTCTCTTCACCTCCAGAACATCAATTATTTCCTCTTTAGCAGTCTCCAGGTCACCGTACAGAAAACTCATTGAAAGGAGCCTGTCCCTATCAACTCTGTGCAAAACTTTCACCAGTGGAGTAAATACTTTTAGCGCAATATTTGTTTTGTCCCAAATTTATTGCTAGTAATTATTTCTGCTATTTAAACATTCATAAAAAGATGTATTAAAAAATATGAATAACATATAATTTAAATTTATAATACCAATTTTTATTAATTTGAATAAATACTTTCTTACCTGCATCTGTTCTGGACAGACTGCAATCCATCCATTTATCAGAAATAAATATATGCTGCAGCTCTTTCTTCTTCTCTCTGATTGATGACAAAGAGAGAAATGCCATGACATATCTAGCTGTATCCAGCCTTATTAACTCTCCACCAATTACCTTCCTCATAATATTTAGAGACTTGATGTGATTGTATATGTACATGGAGACTGATCTTCCCATTATAATTACACTTCGAATATGTTTAATCTTTTCAATATCCGCAAGCATCAGACTAACTGTATATGCTGCATAAGATGTCCAAAATATATTTGGATACATCAGAATTAATGTGTTTGCTACAACCATATTATTGGAAGTATTATCTGTCACAATCTGTACAATATTTTCTATACCAATCTCGTTCATTCCCTCTCCACAAATTTGTAGACATAACTGCCATCGTGCCTCTCAGAAAAAGTATCTTACGACAATAAGAAAGTTGTACCGGTCGGACAATACACAACGATATTCATTAGACTTCTTCCCTTTCAGTCCGACCATGCATCAGTCATTAAAGTGCAACCATTTGCTCGACAACTCCGTTTGAATGATTCAAGAGTTGCATTTGTCTCCTCAACCTCTCTCTGGAAACAAGTCTCGCTTAGCTTGTACAGGCTGAGAGTCTGTAAGTTTGGTTCATATATGCCAATGGTTTGGACCATCTGCATAAAAGATAGTAGCGTAGCAATATTGAATGCAAGCCCTCATTCATAAAAAAAAATTGGTAATGTATCGAACTATATCGTCTCTGGCCTTTTTTTGTAGGCTGATGACACGATAGGCTATTTTTGAGTTGCTTCCACTGCCTCCTCGAACGATCGAACTGCAAATTGATCCATCGATCTTGTTAATTTGTGAGAAGATTGACTGTTTTGCGAGAAGATGGCTCTTCTTGAGTGGTCTCCTCATCTTCTTCTTTTCCAACATGAACTTATTTTAATAAAATTTGAAGTTTTTTTACTTTTCCTTCCTTTACTTCTCTAATTTTATTTAGTATTGCCAGAGCTTCCTGCTACGTCATCTGGGACCAAAGGACAACCTTTGACATTTTCGCTGATATGACTGAGATATTGCTTCAAGTGGGTAATATCTTTCCTATATTCGTTCCTAGAGAAATTGCACTCAACTTTATTGGGCTTATTGAGTACTTTTTTCTCCCAATCCCAAGCTGGATTTTTGTCTCATTGTTTCTCTTGGACATTAGAAGCACCAGAAGAAGATATTCTTCAAGTAATTTCTGACCTCAAATTTTAAAAAATGACATAAAAAATTGATTAAATTGCTAATATAAATAAACATAATCTATTTCATTAAAACTATATAATCCAAACTACATTGTCCTATAATTCAAAACTTCAAACCCTAACATATCCAACAAATATTAAAAATTACAATGTACAAATAATTATAAATTGACAATTGCAATTAAAAAAAATCCTATATGCACACAATTTGAAGCTACATATTTTCAGTGTCAAAATTTCAATTGACAATTGCTTTATTAGAAACATACAAGTACAAATATTAAATTATTAATACAACATAGCAATAGGCCCAATAATAGAGTTAGAACATAGAATTGGTGATTCAGGTCACTGATTCACAGTGAATTAGTGATTCAATTCACTAATTCAGTGAATCAAATCACTCACTGAATCAGTAAATCGAATAACTGATTCACTGTGAGTCAGGATGCACTTCACTACACAATTAGGGCCGAACCATAATACATGTAATAATCTAATCAAAACTGAAAATTCCTAAATTCTTTCACAATTTAAAAAATCAAACACACTAATTACAATCACAAACTAAAATTTAAAGGAAAATTAGATTAAACACACAAATGCCAGTATATGAGAGTCACTGATTGAGAGTGAGTCAATGATTTGATTAATTGATTCAGTGTGAATCAGTGAATCGAATCGGGTCACTGATTCACAGTGAATCAGTGATTCGATTCACTAATTCACACTGAATCAATGAATCGAATAACTGATTCACTCTGAATTAGTGATGAGCTTCACTACACAGTCAGGGCCAAACCATAGCACATGAAACAATCCAATCTAAACTAAAAATTTCTAAATTTTTTCATAATTTAAAAACTCAGACACACTAATTAAAATAAAAAACTGAAATTTAAAGGAAAATTAGATGAATTAGAAACTAATAAATTTTTGCCCAAAAATAGAAATTAAGATATTTACAAAGGGGAGATTCACTTAACAAAATTGGAGGTTGGTGATATTGGAAGGCACGCAAGAGGAGGGGGGAGAGGTTGGATTGCCGGCGATAGAAGTAGGGAGAGACGGCAAGGAGGAGAACGACTCTAGAAATTCGGGAGAGACGGCGAGGGGGATCGGTTGAGCGACGAAGGTTTGTAAACGAGCTAGAAGCTCGAGGGGGAGCTGACAGAGGGACGACGATGACAATTGGGGGAGATCAGTCGAGCGATGAGGATCGAGCAGACGAGGAGGAGAACGGATCGGGAGAAATTATGGCTTTTTTCTCGTGATTGGGGGTGAATTTGGATTTTAGTTTTTCTTATTGAGTCAGGTCTAACGGGTTAACGGGTTTCAACCGCAGCAACCCGTTAACAAAAAATTGATAACTACCCATATCGGCCGGTATTTTACATACCGTATACCGGCCGATATATCGTCACGTGGCCGATATATCGGCCAATACCGGTCGAAAACGAAATGCGATAAAAAAATTGACATCCCGTATCGTTTCTTCATAAAAACCAATATACCGGCCGATATATCGGTATATCGGTCGCTATTTAAAACACTAAGCGGGCAGCAAGGAAGTTTTTACCCGATTCATTGTAATCCAACAGCTGTTAAACATTGAGATTGTTTTGATCCAACAGTTCATGAGAAACTGAGGATAATCCTCTCTATAGCTGTAATGAAGAATCATGGAATAAAATCTCAATTCCCTCTCAAATACTCTCATTCTTTTCCTCCTCCTCCTCTTCTTTTTGTTAAGTTATCTTCATTTTCGTACTCTAATCTTCTACTTCTTTCTCTGTTTTTTGTTCAGTTGCTGATCCATGCCACAGGTAATGGGTTCCACATCATCTTCGCTCGAGAGATGGCGGTCCTCAATGGTATTAGAGTTATTTTATATTACATAGTTCATATTTTAATACTAAGTTTAGGTTGCTTTTGAAGGTTTATATTGCTTAATCAATGTTTTAAGCTTTAACCTTTAATGGAAAGATTGAATGAAAACTTTGAATGATTCAGAAATAATCAGAAATTATAATAACGTTCTCTTTGACAAAAACATTCTAATAGTATTCATAAAGATAATTTTCTGACAGTATTTATAAAGATATGAAAACACTAAGCTAATTCAGCCTTTTAATAAATATTGGTGACTTGTACCAGACAACTTAGGGATGAACAGCCAGTTAGATCAGTTGGATCTGACCGTTTCCAATGAGGAGAAGACGGCAGGACTCCGACCACCGAGCAAGGTTAGAATCCGACCGAACTCCGACTGTATCTAGGTCAGTCAGATGCGGTCGGACTCTGACTGAGACGGTCGGAGATCTCCATTAAAACTCAAAATCAAAATAAGATTTTTAATATTCTGTTGGAGAGTTGCCATCTGGATTGTTTTCTTGTTTCTTCAATTTGATTGATCTATAGATTGAAGGATTTTATGGGTTTGATTGATCTGCAGATTCTTTTTGAATTTTTTTTCCTTCAATTTATGAATTTAATTGATCTGTGGATTGAAGGATTTTTATGAATTTTCTCTTCAATTTGTGAATTTGTGGATTGAAGGATTTTTGTGAATTTTTTCTTCAATTTGTGAATTTGATTGATCTATAGAAGGATTTTGTGTTATTGAAATCAAGCCTTTCAAAATTCCTCCCTCTGCCTATCCTTCGTGAATTTGATTGATCTATAGAAGGATTTTGTATTATTGAAATCAAGCCCTTCAAAATTCCCCCCTCCGCCTATCCTTCGTTTTCCTCCAAACCAGTGTTCTAAATATCAGATATCAGTTTAATACTGATCAGCCAAATTATATACTGGATACCAGACGGGATATTTCGATATGACTCTAAATATCGGAGTGTCATATCGGTGTCATACCGGTTAAAAAATAATCATATAATTAGCTATATATAACATATTAAAATTCATAAAATAAGTTTATGGTATTTACCTTGGTCTATTTGCATTCAAAGTACGAATTTGCAGATACCGTTTAGAACGTCCGTATATGTACAAAGTGACAAATAATCATAAAATTAAGAAAAATAAGTTTTCAAGAAAAAAGAAAAATATTTCTACAATACAAAAGTCATATAATTAACAAAATTTTTAGTGTTAATTGAGCAATATTGCAATATCATATAATTAAAAATTGATAATTGCTCAATTAGAGATATACAAGTATTAAATTATTAATACAATATAGCAATAGGTTCAATAGATCAAACACTCTAATTCTCAATCAAACACTCTAATTTTCAAATACTCTAATTCCCAATAGATCAAACACTCTAATTTGAGAACACTCTAATACAACATAGCCATAACCATAGGCCCTATCATATGTTACATATCCAACAAATAATCTTTTCAAACACTTTACTTACTCATCACTCAATAAATTCTCATTTAAATTTACTTCAAAATCCCTATATAGCCAGACAACCCTAACATGTAATTATCACTATCACTGTTCATTGTTCTTCATTGTTCATTGTTCACTGTTCGACCACTGATTCAATGAATCAGTGTTTGGCCCACTGATTCATTGAATCAGTTGGCCGAACTCCAAAATTCTCCTCTAATTGCACAAAAAAATTAAAGATTTAAACAAAAAAGGCAATCAATTCAGGTTAAATAGCACAATTATAAGAGAAATTGAAGAAAATTGTAACCCTAATTAAAATTAACATGAAAATAATCAAATTTGACATAATAGTGGGACTCTTCGGCCGGCGAAGTCGAAGGTCAGCGAGCTCCTTTCGGAGGTTTAGAGAGTGGGAGAAGGGGAATTGGAGAGTGGGAGAAGAAAGAGAGAGATAAATTTTGATTTTAGGGTTAGGTTTGGTTTCGATGATCGATCGTGGGGGAGAGAACGAGAGAGAGAGACGGAGAGTGGGAGAAGAGCAATTAGAGAGTGATTTGGGGCCAGATTTGAAAAATGAGGGTTAGGGTTTGACAATGAGGGAAAAGGGATATATATATATATATATATATATATATATATATATATATATATATATATATATATATATATATATATATATATATATATATATATATATATATATATATATATATATATATATATATATATATATATATATATATATATATATATATATATATATATTCTGTTTCTTCCTAAAGTAAAAAACTATTTATATGTTATTTAAATCAATTCGGATTTCATATCTTTGTTCTGTCTCTAGGTTCAATTAATATCATTTCTGATTTAAGCAGTAGATAATAAGATTTAATCTAATTAAACTTATAGCAGTATTTATTCTGTCCAATAAATTCAAACAATCTTAAGACCGATTTTAGATAGATTTAAATACTATTGTATAACTATTTAAAATAAAGAAAAATTTAGATCTCTGTCATAATAGTGTTTAACCACAGATTATTTCATATTTAAATTTACTTGCTTTTAAAGATAGAAAGTTGTTAAATTCTTTTAAGAGGAAGAAAGATCTGATTTGAGAAATCTGAATTGATATTTTATCTAGACAAGATACCTGAAGTAAGATTTTTTTTTCTTTTTATGTTTTCTATTAGAGGGTTAAAATTTATTACAAAATTAAAATAAATAATTTTGTGTCTGTATATGGCCACTGTATCTACAACTGATGTACCCACTGTGATAACCCCTATCATGATTACTCCGACTGTGTTCTCAAACTGGTACGAGAAACTAGAGAAATTCAGTGGTATATATTTTAAGAGATGACAATAGAAAATATTATTCTATCTCACTACACTAAATTTGGCCAAGTAACTAAAAGAGACTATGTCGGTTCTTGAAGAAGATAACCAACAGTCTGCAAAAGCGGTTGATGCATGGAAACATGCAGATTTTCTATGTAAGAATTATATTCTCAATGGATTGGACAATATACTATATAATGTATATAGTTCAATTCTTACTGCTAAGGAACTTTAGGACTCTTTAGATAAAAAATATAAATAGAAGATACCAGCTCAAAGAAATATGCAATCGGTAAGTTTCTGGATTATAAAATAGTTGACTCTAAAAATGTGACCAAGTACAAGATTTTCGAGTGATAATTCATAAAATTCATGCTAAAAATATGACTATCAGTGAATCATTCCAAGTGACTGCAATCATTAAAAAATTGTCATCATCTTAGAAAGAATTCAAATATTTTCTAAAGCATAAACGTAAAGAAATGTCACTTGAACATCTAATTGTACGTTTGAGTATTGAAGAAGACAACCGCATTTCTGAAAAGAAAATTAAAAATCTATATTCTGTTTCTAAAGGTAACGTAATAGAAAATTCCAATAAGTCTAATAACAATAAGCATAAGCACGCTAGTGAAGGCTTTAAGAGTGGTGACTCGAAGAGATTCAATGTCAAATACTACAACTGTGACAAGCCCGGATATCGTGCAAAGGATTGTCGTGTATGCAAGGCACCAAACTTTTCTAAGAAGAAGAATTCTAATGGCAATTTGGTCGAAGTGGACAATATTTGTGTAAATATTTATGTAAATGTTACATCTATTGTCTCAGAAGTTAATCTAGTTGATGGACATTAGGGCCACACGCCACATTTGTGCCAAGTGGATATTCTATACATATGAACCTGTGGAAGGAGAACTACTCTATATGGGTAACTCTGCAACCTCCAAAATTGAGGGACGAGGAAATATTGTACTAAACATAACTTCGGGAAAAGAAATTACTCTAACTGATATACTTCACGTACCAGATGTCTGCAAAAATCTGGTTTTTGCTTCAGTTTTGAGTAAGAAAGGTTTAGATTTGTAATTGAGTCTGATAAATTTGTATTTATGAAAAATGGTGTGTATGTAGGCAAGGGGTATATGATTGATGGTCTATTCAAAATAAATATAATGACAATTGCCCCTAAAATCAATAATAATAATGATTCTTTTACTTATGTGATTGAGTCTCATTATATCTGGTATGGTAAATTAGGTCATATTAATTATTATACTTTGCAAAGATTGGTTAATTTAAATATGTTGTCTAATTTTAATATAAAGTTTGATGATAAATGTGAAATATGTGTTGAATCCACAATGGCTAAACCTACGTTTCATTCTATTGAACAAAGCACTAAACCTCTATAATTAATTCATATAGATACATGGGATTTAAAATATGTTCAAACTAGAGGAGGAAAGAAATATTTTTTTACTTTTATTGATGATTGTACTAGATACTGTTCTAATAAGAAGTAAAGATGAGGGATTTGAAATGTTTATATAATATAAAAGTAAAGTTGAGAATCAACTTAGCAAAAAGATAAAAATGCTAAGAAGATATAGAGGTGGTGAATATGAGTCTCTATTCACACAAATTTCTGTAGAACATGATATTATACATCAGATAATTGCTCCTTACACTCCTCCGCAAAATAAGTTTGCTAAGTATAAGAACATAAGTTTAAAAGAAATTAAAAATGTCATGTTAATAAGTTCTGCTTTACTCGAGAACATGTGAGGGGAAACTTTGCTTTCTGCCAATTAAGTTCTCAATAAAATACCTCAAAAGAAATTGGATAAAACACTTTATGAATTATGGACAGGTCGAACACCTAATTATAAATTCTTGAAAATGTTGCAATTTCCACTCCTAAAAGAATAAAAATTGGACCTATTCATTGGATATGCACATAACAGTAGTGTATACTGTTTCTTTATTTTCAAATCTGATCATTCAGAGATACATAGGTACTCTATCATTGAATTTAGGAATGCAGTATTCTTTGAGAATATTTTTCTTAGTAAACAATATGAATCAAGTTCTCCTAAAAGGACTTGTGATTCTGAAAATGAAAGTAATAAAGATGAACTTAGATGGAGTAAAAGGTTCATGGTTAATAAATCATTTGGTCTAGATTTTCTGACACACTTGTTAGAAAAAGAACCTCAAAATTATAAAGAAGTTATGTCTACACCTGAAACTCCGTTTTGGAATGAAGCTGTAAATAATAAAATTGAATCTATTATTTAAAATCACATCCGGAAACTTGTGGATGTTTCTCCAGAAAGTAAACCTTTAGATTATAAATGGATATTTAAGAGAAAAATAAAATCTGATGGGTCTATAAAAAAAATGCAAAGCTAAATTTGTAGTAAAAGGTTATAAACGAAAAGGTGTAGATTATTTTGATACATATTCGCCTGTAACAAGAAGAACATCTATAAGATTAATATCTGTATTTGCAGCATTATATAATCTTGAGCTTCATCAAATAGATGTAAAAAATAACATTTTTGAATGGTAAATTAGATGAAGAAATTTATATGGAACAATCTGAAGGATTTGTAGTTTCAGGATAAGAAAAGAAAGTGTATAGACTTGTTAAGTCACTATATAGGCTTAAACAAGCACCTAAATAATAACATGAAAATTTTGAGTAAGTTATGTTGTTAAATGGATTTCGTTATAATGAATATGATAAATATGTGTATATAAAAAGAGATATGTACAATTATGTCATTGTATGTCAATATGTGGATGATGTGATTATCACTAGCAGTACGGTTGCTCTAATTAAGGAGGTAAAAATTATGTTAACACGAAAATTTGATATTTAAGACTTAGGTAATATAAATATTATTTTTAGTGTTAAAATCACAAAAACATTTGATGGATATACCTTATCCCAATTACATTATATCGAGAAGATACTCGAAAAATTTGATAAGTGAAATAATGATATAGCTAGAGCACCTGTTGATATGAGTCTACATCTTACAAATAATACAGGTGTTATCACAATTAGAATATTCTCAGATCATAGGCAGTTTTATATATTTAATGAACTGCATAAGACCTGATATTGCATACTTAGTAAGCAAACTGAATAGATTTACAAGTAATTTAGGGAAGAACATCTGAAAAACAATAGTTAGAGTACTCAAATTTTTGAGTTATACTGCTAATTATGAGATGCACTATACAAACTATCCAGCAGTGATTGAAAGATACACTGATATTAATTGAATTACGGATTCTAAATATGTAAAATCTACAAGTGGATATGTCTTTACTATTAGAGGTGCAGCTATCTCTTGGAAATCTTCGAAACAAATATGTATAGCCAGATCCACTATGAAATTTGAGTTTATTGCTTTAGATAAAGCTGAACAAGAAGCAAAATGGCTTCGAAATTTTTTAGAGGATATCCCAATGTGGCCTAAACTTGTGTCAGCAATTTGTATCCATTGTGATAGTTAATCAGTAATTAGAAGGACGCAGAATGTAATGTATAATAAAAAATCACGACATATATATGTAGACATGATACTGTAAGAAAACTGCTTTTAAATGGAATAATATATCTTGATTATGTAAAATCAAAGGATAATATTGTAAATCCATTAATAAACTGCTTGACCAGAGATCAAGTATATAAGTTATCAAGAGGAATGAGATTATATTAAATAGAGTAACTCCATAATGACAATCCAACCTAATTGACTGGAGATCCCAAAATCTAGATTCAAAGGGATGATCGAATTGTGGGGGGCTCGTACAAGTCACTAAGAAAATAACTCCTATATCATTCCTATGATAAATAGTGATTAACCTGCAATGTGTAAGGATAAATTAAGGTTTTAATGATCCTTATATCTTAAAAATCTAAGTAAAGTATGACAGAATACTCTTAATAAGAGATCACCTATATGAGTATGAATGTACCGCTTTTATGAGAATGACAAATGCTAAGTTCTCTAGAGCACTCATAGAATTAGTAGGTTGTCTAGGGCCAAAACGAAAACAACATAAAATAATCAGTTAAAGTGGAAAAAGAATCGTGTGAATATTATTGTCTTAGTTTATATCAAAAGCTGAACAATTCAAAAACATCGTGTTCACTGATTAGCGAGTAAACTCGATAATATTTTACTAGGGAAGGTTCAAAATCAAAAGACACCTCTCTCGATGTGGTAACTTTCTATTATACTCTTTGTTTTATCTGCATTAGAGTTTTAAATCATTTCATTCATATGAAGGATTATTGACTTCATATATATTTGAACATTGAGACTTTGAGCCAATTCACTAGTTCAAAATAAATGAATTAGGTGAATGAAAATTAACTTTAAAGTTGAATACATAACAAAGGGAACAAAAGAAAAAATAGTCCCACATTGGTAAAAGTGTTGTTAGTTTGTGAGTTTATATAGAATTGTTTGTTCTATAGTGTTGCTTATGTAATAAGAGGAGAAATCTTGAGTATTACGGATGGTATTACGCATGTGCACGTGATGCACGTGTGCGAGGGCGAATGGGCGTTTAGGACGCATTAGGCGCTTTAGTGGTGCACTTCGCATCCTCGTGAGGAGCTGAGGAGCCTTAGACTTTTGGTGCAATTCGAATCGGGTTGCCTCTATTGGGTTCTGACTTGAATTCAGACTTGCCCATTAAGATCTCATTAGGGTTTAAACTGAAAGGATCCGATTGTTAGGATCCAATGGTTTTTATTAAACAGTCGGGTCCGTTAGCAGTTATTGTTAAACGGTCGCGTCTTTTAATTAGCCGTTGGTCTAAAAACCTATAAATAGGCCCTGTCCAGTCTCATTTCACAACACAAGTTCTCTATCCTCCAGACAAGAGTTCTTTGTCTCCAGAATAATAATCCTCTGTAATAAGTTCTATCCTGCATTACACCACACACAAAAAACCAGAGAGTATTTTTTAACCTGATTGCTAGAGGCAACATGATTGCTGCTTCCATCCTGTTGCTGAAACATCGTTGCATTTTAATAGATTGATGCTGACTGAAATCCAGAAGTATATCGGTGGAAGGCGAATCGGTCTTAAAGAGATAGCGTTCAACCTTCTTATCCTCCTTTGTTTCGAATGTACAATTCCCAGCAGTGCATCACCGTCCCACCTTGGCATTGCCATTCACCGGTGCTAATCCATAGTTCCCATGACACCACTATTAGCCATATGAGCTATTGACTCGAGCTCACCCACAGTTAGTTATGAGCTATTGACTCAAGAGCTCACCCACAGTTAGTTATGAGCTATTGACTCAAGAGCTCGCCCACGGTTAGTGCAGCCATTGCACGTTCCCTGCAACATGCTCAAACACCAACCACCGAGAAAGCACCTTGCTCCTGTTATGCCGGCACCATCTCCGCTCAATTGCTTGGACGCACCACCAACCCATCCTGCCATTTGCGCCACTTGAGCCAATGGGCAAGGCAGGGACCCTTGTAGAGTGTTCTTCCTTGCCTGATCGCATCACATCCACCTAATCGGGCATCGCCGCCGAACGGTGCTCCAGCTCCAGAGGAGCCTTCCCTCCATTTCAACATATCACTACAATCTAGGGGATTTGGATGTTGGGAGTCTCTCTCAAATTTATCCAAGTACTTCAAAAACTCAACTCTTATAAAGAAGCTTATTCTATGAGCTCTATAGCAGATTATTGCCTTAAATCAGCACCTGACCCTTTCCGCACCATCATCAAAATTATATTTTAATTAAAAGCTGTCTTCATGAAATTCGATGAACATTTTCTAGCAAACAGTAAGACTCAAATAGACATGAGAAAAACGTAAGCAAATCAAGGATGTCAACAACATGCTAAACACACTTCTGTAAGAGTTCAGATATGTATACAGACGGATTCAATTTACCACAATCCACAAGTCACAAAGAATGATGAAAGATTTTTAAGTACAAATTAACTGAAAGGGCATAGAAAAATAAAAGAATAGAAGGGTTCTATGATATAATACAGAAAGCCTGCTGTGACATCAGACATTCTTCACATTTACTGGTATTACTGGTGCCGAGTCCTCGACAGGAACGGTCGCTGGCTCCCCGTCGTCATCAAGATGAAGCTGAGCAAACTCGCTCACCATTCCCGTTCTCTCCTTAGAAATGGTCTCTCTTCTCTCCTTCTCAGCCTTCTCAACCTTCTCCTTTGTCATTGAGCCTACATCCTCAGTTGCCTTGACTACCCGATTCAAGGTCATAGTCAGCCAATCCTTCCCTGAAAGGACAACAGGGTTGCTCAGTATGGCAGAGCCGGCAGTGCTTGCCTTTTGCTCAGCTGCAGAAAAGGCAGATCGAGTAGTCTGTGACACCTGGAACTTCTCATCCATCTCTTTAACCTTCTCGCTTACCACAGCCGTTCCCATGCTGATCTTCTCGCTCAGGCCCATGCTGCGGTCAATGGAGGCCACAGTTGCTGAGGCATTCGCTGTGATGCCATGCCGTTCGTCGATAGACTTGAGCCGATCGAGTGTGCTCTTTCCGAGCACAAAACTCTTGGCAAGAAGGCTGCTCACCAGTTCATCTGCTCCCATGCCACGGGAGCGCTGGGAAGATTTCTCATGTAACTTTGAGCAGAGAGAGAGTAAGAACAGATTCACAGTTACTTATGGAGCAAGGTGTAGCTCAAGATAAGAAGATTTTTATAATACATTCAATAATATAGAATATATCCAAAAATTTAGTTAAGAAAAACATGACCTTTATTATACATCCAATAATTCTTAAATTCTTTGCAGAATAGTTAAAAGATTTTGTAAGTAATATACATTGACAAATTCATTAAATTATTGTCACATCTAATTTAAGAAACAAGATAAAATTGTTCATTAAAATTTGATCCAAACTAACAACCTCATTTGTGGACATAGAATTCAGAAATGAAGATGTCTCCTATCATAAGGACCACAGGCCAAGAGTCAGGAGACCAGCATTCCACGACTGTTCAAGTAATCTATCAGAAGTCCATAAAGTACATCTTAAATTTAAAAAGACCAACAAAATAGTTTTATGCAATGAAACAAAAAAGAAAAAGATAATAAAAGCACCACAGCAGTTTTGATAACAAACTGCAACTACTTTCATGTGTATGTTCCAACCAATTCATGAATATTAATACCTACAAAAGTTTTAGCAAGTAATGGGCAATGATTCGGAACTACTCTGCCGATCAAATGTACTAGACTGATTTGAGAACTGCAAAAAAAGAAGAAGAAGAAGAAGAAGAAGAAGAAGAAGTACTATCACCCTACTAATCTTTTTAAAGTAATAATCGCAGTAAGATATCGCTGTCTACATGTGCAGAGTCCATAAGAGACCAGTTGCACAATGGGATAACAGCTTTGATGGAAAACAATAGAACCTAGAGTTTTAAAGAAAGAAATTAATCGTTCTCCAGAATTGTCTAACATATTAAAGGATTATACAATTCATCATTATAAACACATTTATAAACTAATTAAGAAAATTGACATGTATACACAATGCAACTTAAAATGCTATTCCTCTCTTGCATCAACATCCTCATCAATCATCTTCAATACCATCTTCCATCCCATTACACTTCCTACTCCCTCTCTCATTCACCATTAACATGATCTTCAGTCATTGTACTTTATTGTCATCATCACCATCCACCCTCCCTCCCTCTCCCCCTTGCTCATTTATTGTCATATGGTACTTCCTACTCCCAACCCTCATTCATCATCACTGATGCAATCTTTATAGGGGTATTTACTGGTTTGTCCCTCAAATCTTTAAATATTATGATTTTACCCCCCAAATCTTCATATTTATAATTTTACCCCTCAAATCTCATAAGTTACAACAATTTTGCCCCCCTCTCTAACTTTTCCAAACACAGTTAAATTTTTGACCATTTTACCCCTTATTTCCTCTTTTATTTTCCTCCTCTTCTTCTTCTCTCTTCCTCCTTTCTTCTTATTTTCTTCATTATTTCTCCTCTTTTCCTCCTCTCTTCTCCTTCTCTTTTCCTCCTCTCTTCTCATTTTCTTCATTTTTTTACTCTTTCATGTCATGCATTTTTCCTCTAGTTCACCAAATCAATTATCTCAAGTAAAAAAAGAGAAGAAAATAAGAATAGAGGAGGAAAATATGAACATGAAAGAGTAAAAAAAAAAAATGAAGAAAATGAGAAGAGAGGAGGAAAAGAGAAGAAGAAGAGAGGAGGAAGAGAGGAGAAATAATGAAAAAAATAAGAAGAAAGGAGGAAGAGAGAAGAAGAAGAGGAGGAAAATAAAAGAGGAAATGAGGGGTAAAATGGTCAAAAAATTAACTGTGTTTGGGAAAGTTAGAGAGGGGGGCAAAATTGTTGTAACTTATGAGATTTGAGGGGCAAAATTATAAATATGAAGATTTGGGGGGTAAAATAATAATATTTAAAGATTTGAGGGACAAACCAGTAAATACCCCATCTTTATATCTATCATCCATCTTGCACTTCATCCTCCCCTAATTATCCCCGCCACCCAAAAAAAAAAAAAAAAAAAACCTCCACCATACACACAAAAAGAAAAAGAAAACTTCACATGCACACACACACATGCACATATCATTATCATCATCATTGTCATCTTCATCGTCTGTCCCATTGTATTTCAAACTATTTCTCACATCCTCTACTTTTTCCTTCTTTTTTTGTTGACAGCCATTCCATTCTACTTCCTAATTCCTCTCTCTCTCTCTCTCACACACACACACACACACATCAACAGCACCACCACCATCATAACCTTCATTGTCGTCACTCGTCATCCACCCCATTGTATTCCACAATACTCCTCTGTATCTGCTTTCAATTCCTCATCCATTTTACCACTCCTTTTTTTCTCTCTCCTAAAGCTAGTTTAGCACCTCTACTTCCTTTCAATTTTCCCTTTTTTATCGTAAAGCTAATTTTCACCCACTCTAAACTGCCTTAAAATTTAACATGGTGCACTTTTTTCAATCTATACAGCAGTGTTAGCTTTACAGTGTATAAGAGTAATATATAGTCTAGAAGTTCATATAAATCACGTTCATAGACAATAATTAGGTAAGCTTCACTTAAGCATAATAATGAATGCTAACCTACCTCATAGAAGACCCAATTTAGACAAAGATCTAAGAATAAATTATGCTGGTCTATACACACTTTTTCAAGATGAAAGTGTGATATATTCAAAATCCTAACCTTGCAAATCTAAGCCAAATATATAATGTGCTTAGGGCAAGATGGGAAGAAATATCATATGTCATTTCAAAAGTATCTAAAGTTTTGGGACAACTGTCCAAATTTTACTCTGAAGATTTTTAAAAAATAAAATAAAGTTTACCTATTAAATGGTTGAGAACAGGTTTAAATATCAGTTGATACCGATATATATATATATATATATATATATATATATATATATATATATATATATATATATATATATATATATATATATATATATATATATATATATATCGATTGCTTCAAAATCTGATATTATATATATATATATATATATATATATATATATATATATATATATATATATATATATATATATATATATAATATCAGATTTTGAAGCAATCGACACGTGATATACTGTATAATATCTGTCCAATATTGTCGATACGATGTCTCCACTATTGCCAATTCCGAAACAATAAGTGAATTGCCGATACATATACAGATTCTGATAATTCAAACCTTGGGTTAGAATCTTAGATGATTTAGTAACAGCAAGATAAATAGCTATTTCTGAAGCATCATGACCCAAAAATATTCCTCATAGACTATATATCAGGTTCAACACAATCAAAACAGCATTTGGAACTTTTGACTGTGCAGTGAAACTAGTACAGTTGATCGAAACTTCTAAAATATTTGATTGATGCATCCATGCATTTTGGAAGTAAACATTTCCCTTACTATTTATCACCAGAACACTGGGTATTAGTCAGGGATATTAGCATATATTCATTCAAATACCTTCTACATACTGCTACTAGACTTTACCTCAGAAGATTTATGAGCTTGAACTGGCAACTGGTAATCATCGTCTACCATCACATCCACAGTACGATCAACAATAGTCGCCCCCTATGTAAACATGGATCTGATATGAGACTGAATGTAACAGCATAAAGCAAGGTTACTTCCATTAAAAAAAAGTTAACTCACCGTGAGAAGAACAGCAGTATCCGCTCCCTGTGAATCCTTAAATGTAACATATGCAACCTGAGATTTTTCAGATTCCCTACAGAAAGTGAAATCAAGATTTGTCAGAATCATTTCCAAGCGATAATGTTTATTCATGATGTGAGTTAGAGAAAACAACCTCCGCAATTCAACGTAAATTATCTCCCCAGAGAATGAGAAAAATTCCTTAATATCCTGCTGAGATGCAGACAGGGAAACATTGCTAACCTTAACAGTTTTCACCTGCAATAGGAAATAGGTCCACCCATCATAATGGTACAGCCCTCTATCAATGATCAGAAATTTTAGAAGTGAAAACCATCAAATATATTTAATACATTATTGGAGGGATATAGAATTAATCAAGAAAACCATGACTGAGTACAACTCGACAAGATGAATACAAATAACTAATGAAAGCCAGTGTAAAGACTAAAGGACTGCACAACAGAGCAGGAGTACTCAGACAAGCTGGACTTGTAGATTAAGGCATGTAATCCTAACAAACCAAAAGCACAATGTACAGTTCTCTCTGAAAGGGGAATCGTATCTAATATATATTCATAATCAGCTGGATAACCTAGCAATACATATGCATGGAAACAACTGTAGCCATCTCAACAAGTTATAGAAACCAGATTTTGCATTAAACAGCATTATTATTGGAATAATGAAAACTGAAATAATAAGTGGACTCTCCCATCAAAACATTGATGGTCCAAAACGGTTTAATAGCAGACTGGGGTCCATCCCATCTTCAAATAGGGCTGGTCCAGTGGGGCCTGCAAATTGCATGTTGAATTATGGGCTCCTCATAAAAAGACATGAGAAGTCAAAAAAATATAACTAAAGAAAATAAAACGATTCTAGTATTAAGGAGTAGCATAATTGCTGCAATACGAGACAATGGCTTATAACACTCTCTGTCCAGCCTCTCACTGACCTAAAGAAAAAAAGGACTGAGCATGGGAAGGGGAACTCCAATAAATGGTCACTCAGAGCATACAGAGGTTAATGCAACTGAAAGCCAAACAATATCTAGAATATTGATTATACAGTGTAAGCTAGGATCAAAGTAACAACATAATCTGAAACATCTACTCTATGTTTACAACGTTTCTAATCCATCAAAATAGTTTAAGAAGAGATGTATATTAGGATAATAAGGACTCAATGTGCAAGTCTCCAAATATGTTAGATGTACAGGTAGAGAAGATAGAAATAAAATGAGGTGCTTTTATCTTCCTATGCAAAAATAAAAATCATCTGGGAATATCTGTTAACACAAATGAGTATATTTTGAGATTACAACAGAAAGTAATAATTCAATTTTAATCACTTCTTACAAATGCCAACAGCCACTCAATAAAACCCATAAATTGGTATGAAAATGTCTCGTAAAAGTCCATTTTTTCCATTTAAGTCTGTAAAAAGATGTTATAAACATATATGATGCACTTCTCCAAGAGATAAGAGCATCTTGTGACCGATCCTGCTAGCTGTCTCTTCTATAAATGTCACCCGCTTGTGTGGCTCCATGTTAAAATACTTCTATACGTTGTTTTAATGATAAACTTACCCTCCATTTAAAAATGCTCAGGGTATGATTTCTGGAAGAATCCTATATGGAGAAAGTTGAGTACCAATACGCACCCATAGAACAAAAGGTGTACAACATAAAGCATACCTCACCAAAAACTGCAGCCCATGAAAAAATTTGATTTTCCTTCAGTGCAGACTAGTCACCACAAACATTATTTAATTTATGTTATAACATAAAAGTTGGATCACCATGAGGTTCACGACTATAGATTATAACAATATGTAACCATATGTCCGGTAATGAATAGCAATGGCCTTTTTGGAGCATTCTTCATCTTTTCCCCATGTATTCTGATTTCTCTCACTATAGAGGCTAACCTTGGGCCAACTTTTACATGAATTTCAGAAGCTTCAATAATTATTATAAAATATGATTTTCTTATTAGCAACAAGACTGCATTTAGTTGAACAGAATTGGAGTTCTGTAAGGACAGATTTCTAAAATTGCTACTCACTTTCATGTTGTTTTCCTAGCAAGTGGGGTAGCAAGATTTGATGGATTCTAATCCCTAGTGGATGTATTTAGAATTCACGAATAATTGTACTTTTACACTTCTTGTTAGTTCTAAAATGGATGTGGTTATCTCTTGATATCCAAGATGAAGATACCTTACCTATATAGAAATTGGAATTCGAACATTTTGAGAGGGACTTCTACATCCTGGTTTCATAGGGTAGTGACTGAAACTGGAATCCACATCGACAAGAAGCTAAATGGAAGGATCTGGACTAAAACCAGAAAATAGCAAATTAACTGACTCTAACTCCACGCAACCAAATGTTCTCTGAAATGAAAATCAAGGGATGAACATCTGAAGCGAACTATTGCACGAAATGAGCAAAAAGACATTAGCTCATTAATGTAAATGTACGATGAACACTGAGGAATCTGAACTAACATGTCACATAAAAGGTTAACTGTTGCTTTGAGAAAATCAAGGAAAGGATACAGATAATGCAGAGAGAAACCAACATATATATGAAGAGTGACCAAGGGGAAAAACAGACAGAGGTTTCGACCCTGTACTAATACAGTCTTCTGTCTCCAATAATCAATGATAACTCCACCACACCATTGTGTTATCTCGTGTCATCATCCACCCTCAATGCACCCATTGCCAATTCCAGCACCATCACTATCAGAATTTTCAACAAACAGGTTTAGGGCTTCTTTTCATCATTTAAACCCCTTTCTCTCTATGTATATCTTCTTTATAATTCATTGAACTAAACTTGGATTTCTAACTTTTGGCTTTGCTTCCTTTTCTATTTGTACAGAGTGTGTGTGCACACGCACACATATGAATTTGACACATCTACATATATGTTACACACCTATTCTTGCAACAGTATCTATCTGTCAAAAGTAAAGCATGCCTAACCAGTTTTCCACTGGCACTACCTTTCTTCATCTCCATCTCCAGGCATTATATGTCAAGTATACTTATTAGTCCCAACCTTGCTACAAGGGTTTAACACACATAGTGAAATCTTTTACAATGAAGCTTAGAGATAATAAACCATATACTTCAGTCCTATGCCCAAAAATTTAGATGCCGATTCAAAAACATCAAGACATATGCACCAAGAGAAAAAAAAAACTTAATAATTATTCTAGCAACTGAAAAATACTTCCTGTGGCGCCAATTTACAATGTCATCCAATTCGATTAAATCAAGTCAAAGAACATGATACAAAATGAGATGAGCAATATAAATTCCTAATTCCTCAAATCTTGAGTCTATAATCATGTAATTTATCAAGATAACAATAGAATTAGAAAGCTATAAACTTGTTTCAAAAAATTTTAATAGATTATCAAATTTTTTTTAGAAATCTTACAACGATGCTGCCAGACATTTGGTCGACAACGATGCTGCCAGACATGGAGAGCCCCTACTAGATGTTGAGCCGGAGGTTCAACAAAGCAGCCGACATGAGCCTGGAGAGCAAGTTGAAGGCTAGGTAAACTTGGTTCAAGCTTGGAATCATGATAGCAAAAAAGACAGGCAGTCCGCCGGTGATGTTAGTAAATTTGGTGAAGTAGTTCACCAACACTATAGAATGTTTCAACAAAGGTGGAATAGGACACAACTCGAGTGGGTTATTGGTTATTTGACTTTGTTGGGGGTGGCAGAAGTGAATAATTGCTAGCAACAATAACAATAGTTAGAGCAATCGAAAGCATTTGACAAGACAGATTTCTCCTCCATTCAATTTTGATAGAGACCCACAATGAAACTCTTGAGTTGCTCCTTGTTGCTTACTCTATCAGCCCAAGATTGCTTCAATTATTCGGCCAATGACTTGAGAAACTTCTGCCATATGATTTATGGTTCGATTTCAATGAGTTGATTCCCATCGCTATTGAAGACTTAGATCCTTTTGGAATCTGAACAAGACTTAAGTCCACTCTGATACTATTGTCGAGGACCAGCTCCGATGGTTGCAAAGGTGCGCTCCTAGATTTCGTTGCTTGTTGCATGATGGTGAGGAATTACGATTTTAGGGAGACAAGAGAAGACGAAAGCAAGGGAGAGTAGAGAGATAGAAATTGAAGATTCATTACCAAACATAGGTTATAACAAAGAAGCAAATAAGTATAGACACGCCATTGGAGATGTCGTGTCTGTGTTGAATGTGTCCGTTGCATACACGCTACAGACATGGCAAAAACCATGTTATACACACCATGCAACATGTACAATAATTAAAAGAAAAAAGGTTGTGTCATTACCGTATTCGTACTTCTCACAGGTTGTGTCTAAAAACAAAGAGTTAAATGGTATGGAAAAATTAGAAATATATATTGCTTAATAGGTAACATCTACCTATACCAAGTTAGCTTAATGAATTTATACTTTAATATGTTTATGTGAACATTTATTGTTTTCTTTCTATATATGATTTCTTTAGTTCATATTCTCTATGATGATCCATGACTCACTAGCTCTTTGTTTTCTATTTGCCTACAGAGGGAGCGAGGAAGATAGATGCATGGTTATTGACGAAGAAAAAAAAGACTGAGCACAGAAAAGGAAATTCTAGTAAATGGTCACTCAAAGCATACAGAGGAGAATGCAACTGAAAGCCAAAGAATATCTAAAATATTGATTATATATTGTAAGCTAGGATCAAATTAACTACATAATCTGAAACATCTACTCTATGTTTACAATGTTTCTAATCCATCAAAATAGTTTAAGAAGAGATGTATATTAGGATAATAAGGACTCAATATGCAAGTCTCCAAATACGTCAGATGTACAGGTAGAGAAGATAAAAGTAAAATGAGATGCTAATATATTCCTATGCAAAAATAAAAAATAAAAATCATCCAGAACATCTGGATTTTGAGATTACAACAGAAAATTAGCGATTATTCAATTTTAATCACTTCTTTCAAATGCCAACAGCCACTTGATAAAACCTGTAAATTGGTATGAAACTGTCTCGTAAAAGTCCACTTTTTTCCTTTTAAGTCTGTAAGAAGATGCTATAACTCATATATGATGCACTTCTCCAAGAGATAAGAGCATCTTGTGACCGATCCTGCTATCTGTCTTTATTATAAATGTCGCCCGCTTGTGTGGTTCCATGTTAAAATACTTCCATACGTTGTTTTAATGATAAACTTACCCTTCATTTAAAAATATTCAGGGTATGATTTCTTGCAGAATCCTATGAGGAGAAAGTTAAGTACCAATATGCATCCATAGAAATAAAAAAAAGTTGTACAACATAAAGCATACCTCACCAAAAACTGCAGCCCATGGAAAAATTTGATTTTCCTTCAGTGCAGCCTAGTCACCACATACATTATTTAATTTATGTTATAACATAAAAGTTGGATCACAATTAGGTTCTTGACTGTCTATTGTACTATGTAATCATAAGTCCAGTAATGAATAACAATGGCCCTTTTGGAGCATTCATCTTTACCCCATGTGTTCTGATTTCTCTCCACTATAGAGGCTAACCTTGGCCAAATTTTTATATGAATTTCAAAAGCTTAAACAATTATTATAAAATACCATTTTATTAGCAACAAGACTGCATTTAGTTGAACATAATTGGAGTTCTATAAGGACAGATTTCTAAAATTGCTACTCACTTTCATGTCATTTTCCTAGCAAGTGCGGTAGCAAGATTCAATAGATTCTAATCCTCAGTGGATGTAGTTAGAATTCATGAATGCTTGTACTTTCACACTACTTGTAAGTTCTAGAATAGATGCGGTTATCTCTTGATATCCAAGATGGAGATACCTTACCAATATAGAAATTGGAATTTTAACATTTTGAAAGGGACATCTAAACCCTGGTTTCTTAGGGGAGTGACTGAAACTGGAATCCACATCTACAAGAAGCTAAATGGAAGGATCTGGACTAAAACCACAAAATAGGGAATAAACTGGACTCTAACTGCATGCAACCAAGTGTTCTCTGAAATGAAACTTAAGGAATGAACATTTGAAGCAAACTCTTGCATGAAATGAACAAAAAGACATTTGCACATTAATATAAATGTTCCATGAACATGGAGGAATCTGAAGTAAACATGTCATATAAAAGGTTAACTGCTGCTTTGAGAAAATCACTGAAAAGATACAGATAATGCAGAGAGAAACCAACATATATATGGAGAGTGACCAAGGGAAAGGTTTCGAACCTTTACTGATACGGTGTTCTGTCTCCAATACAACAACAACAACTAAGCCTTTTTTCCCAAGTATTTGGGGTAGGCTACATGAACCAAAAAAAGAATCACACCAGATCGATCACTTTGATATTCCTTCTCCATTCATAAATGGTGTTCTGTCTCCAATAATTAGTGATAATTCCACCACACCATTGTGTTATCTCGTGCCATCATCCACCCTCAATGCACCCATCACCAATCCCAGCACCATCACTATCAGAATCTTTTTTATAATTCATTGAGCTAACCTTAGATTTCTAATTCTTGGCTTTGTTTCCTTTCTATTTGTATAGAGTGTGTACACATGCACACATATGAATTTGACACATCTACATATATGTTACACCTGCTCGTGACAATATCTATCTATTAAGGTAAAACATGCCTAACCAGTCTTCCACCAACATTACTTTTCTCCATCTCCATCTCCATCTCCAGGCATTACATGTTAACTATATTAATGAGTCCCAACCTTGCTACAAGGGTTTTACACACGCAATGAGATCTTTTGCAATGAAGCTTAGAGATAATGAACCATATATCTCAGTCCTATGCCCTAAAATTTAGGTACCAATTCAAAAACATCAATATACTGACCTGACCATATACACCAAAAGCAAAAACTTTATAATTACTTTAGCAATTGAAAAATACTTCCCGTGGCTCCAACTTACAATGTCATCCAATTCAATTAAATCAAGTCAAAGAACATGGTACAAAATGAGATGAGCAATATATTTTCCTAATTCCTTAAATGTTGGGTCTATAATCATGCAATTTTAAATCTTGGATCTATAATCATGCAATTTTGTCAAGATAATAACAGAATTAGAAAACTATAAACTCGTAACAGATTATTAGATTTTATTGAAATCATACAAAGTAAGAGAATCTGTCAAAATCAGCCCATCTAAGAGGATTTGTGAGATTTGAGAAGCCCGGCAACAACCAAGAGAATCCTTTAGAGCGTGGCTAGAGTTTCTTGAACCCGGACATTCGGTGACGACAATGATGTTTCTGGAAATGGCGATCCCCTGCTGGTTGTTGAGCAAAAGGGTCCTGATGCTAGGTTCGCCGGAGCTGCCAGCATGAACCTCTAGGTAAACTTGGTTCAAGCTTGGAAAGAAGATAGCGAAAAAGTCGGATAGTCCGTCGGTAATATTAGTAAAGTTAGGGAAGTAGTTCACCTACACAGTGCAATCTTTCAATGAAGGTGGAATATGACACAACTTAGGCGGCTTATTAGTAATTTGACTTTGTTGGGGTGCCTTAAGTGAAGAATTGTTAGTAACGACAACAATAATTAGAGCAATCAAAGGCGCTTACAATACAAACAAGACGGATTTCTCCTCCATTGAACTTTGATAGAGACCCACAATGAAACTCTTGTGTTGCTCCTTGTTGCTTACTCTATCAACCACAATTGGTTCAACTATTCAGCTAATGAATGGATCTTGAGAAACTTCTGCCATACGACTTGTGGGTGTCGATGGACGTTCGATTTCAATGAGTTGATTACTTTCGTGATTGAAGACTTGGATCTGTTTGGAATCTGATCGAGACTAGAGTTCTCTTTGATACCATTGTCGAGGACCGGTTCTGAGGGTTACGGAGGTGCACTCCTAAATTTCGTTGCTTGTTGCATAACAGGAAGGAATTAGGATTTTAGGGAGATAAGATAAGACGAAAGGAAGGGAAAGTAGGGAGATAGAAACTAAAGATTCATTACGAAGTATAGGGTTACAACAAAGAAACAAGTATAGATACGCCATTGGAGACACCATGTCTTTTTTGAATGCGTTTCCAATGCGGACATGCAATAGACACAAAAAAACCATGTCATATATGCCATTCAGTATGTTCAATAATTAAAAGAAAAAAGATTGCATCATTACCGTATTTGTACTTCTTTCAGGTTGTGTCTAAAAAATAAGAGTTAAATAGTATGAGAGAATTAGAAATAAATATTGCTTAATTGGTAACATCTATCTATACCGAGTTAGTTTTATACGTTCTTGTGAACATATCTTGTTTTCTTTCTATATATGAAGAAATATTTTTTTAGTTCACATTCTCTATGATGATCCATGACTCGCTATTATCACTTCCTCTTTGTTTTCTCTTTGCCTAGAGAGAGCAAGAGAGATAAACACATGGTTATTGACGAGGTATGTCCTTTGTAAAGGAATAGAAAGACACAAACCCATACAATGCCCATACAGTACCCGTGCTTTCATTTGCATATTTAAGTAATAAAATTATTATGCTAATTATAGGAGACTATATATTGATATTATATTTTTTTCCTATATCATTTGCCATTTCTGTGTTATCATTTTATTCAAAAATATCATGTCCCACATCTCATATCTATATCATTTCCGTAACTGTGGTCACGCTTCCCAAAATGAGGATTTATATTCCCATCCTCTACAGCTCTTACAATAACGCCCTTATTGCCCCTTCATCTTCACCATATAATCATAGCCTTACTAATCAAAACCAATGGCTACTATATTCTACATTTACTCTATATATACAATTGTTATAATCAACATCTCTCTATAAGTACAGCAGGGTAGCCGTATATATATATATATATATATATATATATATATATATATATATATATATATATATATATATATATGTTGGACTATAGACTTTCCATTATATCTAAGATGTTAGATTTAAAACATCAGTTACCATCCATTTGCCTTGATAAATATTTGTCAAAATTTCAAAAATGAATATTGAGAAGGGAATAAAGTAATGGTGGCCCACTATTATATATGTGATGGAAAAGTGTTAAAATTGACTTTTTAGATTTAATGAAAAATGGTTGGACTGTAAACTTCCCATTAAATCTTAAAATTAAGCATGCGTGTGTGTCTATATATATATACATATATATATATATATATATATATATATATATATATAATTTTAAAAAAATTCCTTTTAGGGTTTACTCAAACCCAATTTCTTGGGTTTTAGTTTTGATTTGGTCCGACATCAAGTTGACACAAATTTTAATGGTTCCCAATGAACAAACATTTTGCATCCACTTAATAAAATGTAAATGAACTTCAAAATTTATGAAATTTGATCTTATTATAATTAAGAAGGTAGAGATTCTAATGGTGGGCCACTAATCAAAACCAGTGGCTACTATATTCTACATTTACTCTATATATACAATTGTCATAATCAACATCTCTCTATAAGTACAGCAGGGTAGCCGTGTATATATATATATATATATATATATATATATATATATATATATATATATATATATATATATATATATATATATATATATATATATGTTGGACTATAGACTTTCCATTATATCTAAGATGTTAGATTTAAAACACCAGTTACCATCCATTTGCCTTGATAAATATTTGTCAAAATTTCAAAAATGAATATTGAGAAGGGAATAAAGTAATGGTGGGCCACTATTATATATGTGATGGAAAAGTGTTAAAATTGACTTTTTAGATTTAATGAAAAATGGTTGGACTGTAAACTTCCCATTAAATCTTAAAATTAAGCGTGTGTGTGTGTCTATATATATATATATATATATATATATATATATATATATATATATAATTTTAAAAAATTCCTTTTAGGGTTTACTCAAACCCAATTTCTTGGGTTTTAGTTTTAATTTGGTCCGACATCAAGTTGACACAAATTTTAATGGTTCCCAATGAACAAACATTTTGTATCCACTTAATAAAATGTAAATGAACTTCAAAATTTATGAAATTTGATTTTATTACAATTAAGAAGGTAGAGATTCTAATTGTAGAAAAAAAATTGTAGAGAAATTATTGGATCACTATATTTTGACCGCTAGCTCACTTAATTTTTCCTGAGTTGGCAGCTTACCTTCAGTAATATATGTGTGTATGTGTGTGAGCCGCTTTGATGGGCTAACATTGACAATCCATCATGTAGTTTTACATGGAGCTTGAACTCTACAATACCAAATAATACCATGCTCATAGGTTGACCAAGCATTACGTCTCTCGTAGGCATTGCAAAATTCTCGATTCAAGGATTTTGCAATGTACTGCTCAAACAGTACTTCCAGACATCCAGTAGCTCCAACAAAATAAGGCAACATAGTTGATTAGGGATATAAAATCTTGCAGAGACTGAGGCCAATGCAATGTGTCTTACAACGCACTGATCGATGGTCGCATACTCATGGATGATTGTGTGGTGCACTGAAATATTTCAATGATATGCAAATGTGTGGGATTGCACTGATGAACTTCTGTTACATGACATAGACAAAGGCGGATCTGTCATGATAGCCTAGGCTTGCCAATAAAGTGCTTGATGAAATGGAAAAGGATAAGGTTTTCGCTGAGCTTTTCTTCATCTGACTCGATATAGCTGAACCAGCTATATTACATTTTCAATTGCTTATTCATAGTCATTGTCATCGTCCTCAAAACATGTGCCTCTCTACTACCTTTTTGTTGCGAGCAATGCTCAATCTTAAAGATGCAAGGTTATTTTTTCATTGACCCTGTGGGCAACATCTTTAATGGTGGAGTATCTCCGGATCAGTCCATAGAAGTGGCCCACAGTACAGAAACCAGGCTATATATATATATATATATATATATATATATATATATATATATATAGAGAGAGAGAGAGAGAGAGAGAGAGAGAGAGAAAACGGGAAATACACCGGCGGTGAAGGAAGTTTCCTTCACCGCCGCTTAGGTGGCCCAATAAAATTATTACACATGGTATCATTTAAGATAATTCATTTATTTGTTATCTTGAATGACGCCCTGTATTATAATTTTATTGGGCCACCTAAGCGGCGGTGAAGGAACTCCCTTCACCACCGGTGCATTTCCCGTTTCCTCATATATATATATATATATATATATATATATATATATATATATATGAGCCCAAGTCCCAGCTGCAGAGGTAGACGTTTGTAATAGCATTTATCGGTAGAGGAAACGAAGAATAGGGTAGCCATTGATTATGAATAGGATGGCTATGATTGTATGGTGAAAGATGCAAGGAGTGAGGGGCATTATTGTGAAAACGGTGGAGAATGGGTGTATAAATTCTTATTCTGGGAAATGCAACCCCATGCTTAGTAATGAATCTCTAATTTCCATCTCCCTACTTTCCCATTCTCTCTTCTTCCTGTTCTTCTTTATCTCCATAAAATCCTAATTTCTAGCCATCACGCAGCAGGCAATGAAATCCAGGAGCAGGCCTCTGCAGTCATCGGATTCGATTCCTGACAGAATTTTCTAGAAGAAATTAAACCTTTTGAGCTCCCACGGAGCATGCAGAAGTTTTGAAAGTGATGAATTGCTGAACATGCACTTTAGAGTTCCATAAATTCCCAAACTACGAAATTGAAAACATCGTAAATGAACTATATATTTTAGATCAATTTTAGATTCCCAATGAACTCCAGGGCTCTTCAATTCGAACAACGAACATCGAGCAACATCGCATCAAGAAAAAAAAATTGGGGGCATCAAGAAAGACATCAGAGTTTCTAAATTCCCTAATAAGCCCCAGATCTATTTCCAAACTAGAACGAAAATTAAAAATCCACAGATCTACAGATCTAAAAAAGTAAATTTGGGGGAAAAAGTTTGTGCGATTGCGAACTACTCACCGGCATTTCGCTGGATCCGATGGCGATAGGCGAAGGGTTCCGATCGAAGAAGACGGTGGAATTTGTTTTTATGTTTTTCTTTTTTTTTTTTTTTTTTTTTTTTTTTTTTGTTATGTATTGTTTTGCCAATAAATAGGAGTTGAGAAACCGAGGGAGAGAGGGATGGGTTGGAGTAGTGTAGTTTTGTTAGCGAGCGCCACGTCGGGTGGGGTTGTTTCAGCGGGAAACGCGTTTTCAAGAGTAATTATTATTATTTTTTCCTTGTCAACGGTGCGAGGGAGGCTGAGATTGACCTGAGCCGGTTGCCATGTTGCCCTGTGTGCAAACGAATAACATGTGAGCACATATGATCGGATTTGGAAAATAAATTCAGGGTTAATTAGAGTTAGACAACTGTAGTATTGGTTGTGTGTGATTTAACATTCTTGAAGTTTAAAATTCTCAAAATTTTTTTCTAAACTTAGTTATTTTCACTCTCTTTTTTTACTAAAGTGCACTCTTATATTTCAAATTCATATTTTACCATCATCCCTCCTTTTAACCAGCACACCCTCTCTCTCTTCTATCTCTCTCTATCTCTTTCTCAGTCACTCTCTCTCTATCCCTCTCTCTCTGTCAGAGAGGGAGCGTGAGTGACTGAGAGAGAGGGATAGAGAAGGAGAGAGAGATGAGAGAGAGAGGAAGTATGCTAGTTAAAGAGAGGGATGGGGGTAGAATAGGAATTTGAGAGACAAAGAGTGCACTTTAATAAATAAAAAAAAAGAGTGAAAATAACTAAGTTCAGGAGATTTTTTGAGAGTTTCAAATTTCAAGAGTGTTAAGTTACATATCCCCAATACTATAGGGATCTGACTGTAATTAATCCTGACGAAAGTAGCACTTACCAAATCTTTATATTTTATTTATTTTATGAATTTGATGATTTGAAAACTTTTTCATAGTATTCATTTATCTATTTCATAAGATTTAGGATAATGAAAAAGAGATGAATTTTGAGCAATGATTGTCAAATATTATTTAAAATAAAAGGATTATCTAATTAATTAAATAATCCGCTCCCTCATCAATCAATTAATTAAAAATAATAATAATAAATTCTCATAAGAGTCTCGATTTCTTCGCAAATAACAGAGATTCCTCACGGGCCTTTTTCATATCACATCAGCCTATTTTCAACATATGATTTGGTAATTTTAGTGAATTTCGTGATCTTATGAACAGTAAAAATTTGTCCAATCTATTTCAAAAAATGTGAAAGAAACATCCCCTCATCTTCCCAAGAATATCATGTAAAGCAAGAAGAGGAGATAATACTTAGTTATTTACGCAAACATCAAGGCCTGTCTAGTAAGCGAAAAAGAATAGAAATGGAATTTTATTTTCAAACGGACATACTTTCCTTATTTGGTAAGTTGCAAATTGGATATAACACACTGCAATTTTGCAGCTAACCAAACAATGGAAAATCCTGTAAACTCTGCTTGAAAATTAATTTTCAGTTCCATTTAACAACTCTTCTCCTAACCAATAACCAAATAGTCCCTCAATATAATTATGGTGCTATGGTACAATATGAAGACATAATATGAATTTTTTTTGCCTATTATAACTACCAGTTAAAATTTATCTCGCTCCAAATTGCAAGTATTTGTTCCTCTCTTATATATTAATGATTATGTGTCTCCTAATCTTACTAGTAATTGCATTAATAGCATGAATATACAGTTTAGGTCCTACTAGTAATTGCATTAATAGCATGAATATACAGTTTAGGTCCGATAGATATAGCTCTACGGTAGAAGGATTCATGGGTGGGTCTATTGATGGTGGTTTTGAGTCATCAATAAACCAACGTATGCTTCAGTATGAGTGGGATCTGTAACCAGTGTTTTAAATATCGGCCGATATACCGGTATATCGGCCGGTATATCAGTAATTATGAAGAAACGAGACGATATGGGCATTTTTTTATCAGGTATCGTTTTGGACCGGTATGGGCCGATATCTCGGCCACGTGGCGATATATCGGCCGGTATCGATATTATCCAATACCGACCGGTATTGGATAATATCAGTTATTGGGTTTTGGATTTTGTTTACGGGTTAAACCCGTTAACCCGTTAATATCCGACCCGTTAAGCAATAAAACGGATCGAAAGGGAGAAAATTTTTATTTTCTTTCGCGTTTTCTCTCTCTTTCTCTCCCGGTGATCCGAGCTCTCTCTCCCCGCGACGAAAACCCTAACCCCAAATTTCCACAAATCAGCCCTAAATCTTCTCTGATTCTTCTTCTTCCACTCTCTGGCTCTCTCTCTCGTTCTCTCCCCGCGTTCGTCGGCCGATCGAGCCGAATGGCGCGAACCCTAACCCTAATTTCCCAATCCATCAAAAAATCTCTCTCGTTTTCTTTCTATCTTTCTTCTCCGCTCTCCGATAGCTCTTCTCCTACTATGCGAGTCTTCGAAGGGTGCTCGTCGTTCTCCAGTGGGGCAGTCGCCGCCGGTCAGGTAAGTTTAGTTTGTTTTTTTTATGTTAATTTGATTTAGAGTTACAAAGTTCATCAATTTCTTTTATAATTGTGCTATTTAGGTTTAATTGATTGCGATTTATATTAGATTTTTTTTTTGTGTAATTTGAGGGAAATTGCTAAGTTGACGCACTGTTTACCGGTGGGTAGTCTACAGTGATTAATTGAATCACTGATTCACACTGAATCAGTGATTCGATTCACTGATTCAGTGTGAATCAGTGAACCGAATCACTGATTCAGTGTGAAGTCACTGATTCACACTGAATCAGTGATTCGGTTCACTGATTCACACTGAATCAGTGAATCGAATCACTGATTCAGTGTGAATCAGTGATTCAAGAAATAATTTTGTGTGTATGAGTTTTATACTAGTTAAAATTTGTAAATTTGAGTATTTACTATTTATATTATTCACTGTTGCAGATTTACTGTTTCATGCAACAGAATCTTGTCATTATTCTAACTGTTGTTGCAGATTTACTGTTTTATGTATGAGTTTCATACTAAATTCATTGTTGTTGTGCATGTGGACTGTATCCATATATGTTTTTTTGTGGATGTGTTGTTGAAAAAAAAATAAAATTTGATAAAGAAAATCCACTAGTTAGCATGATGACTTACTAGTTTGCTAAAAATTGAGTTTTCTGTTAATTTTATTCACCAAGTCCCATACCCACCATCTTATTCTTCCTTCATTTTACTAAACAATAACATCAACAACAACTAACCCTTTTATCCCAAGTACTTAGTAGCATATTCAATTTAATACAGTGAATGTAGTAGAATATTCAATTTAATACAATTTTCATAGTATAGATGCAAATTGATGTGAAATAATATAAGTTTAGTTTTGTTTACTATTTATACAATTTTTACTAGTGTTGTTGCAGATTCTTTAATTATAGATTCACTGCTTCTTAGTTTGGTTATGTGAAAAAAATATAAATTTAGTTTTGTTCATTAAAGTGAAGGGAGATTGCAACTGTATATGACACAAATTGATGCGAAATACACGGGACGAGTATGAGACATCACATAGTATGTATTGTAAATATTGACATATATTTGCAGTGTTTTAAAACAGTAAATACACATAAATACACATGTATAAACACTTTTATTTTATCTTGAAAACTTTTTTTTCTTAATTTTATGATGTATGTCGCTCTGTACATATGCGAACGTTCTAAATGGTATCTGCAAATTCGTAAGTTGAATGTAAATAAGCCAATGTAAGTACTATAAACTTATTTTATGTGTTTTATTATGTTCTATATAGCCAATTATATGATAATTCTTTAACTGGTATGACACCGATATGACACTCCGGTATTTAGGATCATATCGCGATATCCCGTCCGGTATCCAGTAACCGGTATGTAATTTGTTGACCGGTACGAGACCGGTATCCGATATTTAGAACACTGTCGGTAACAAATCTTAATAATGTATAAGTAATTATTAAAATAGATAAGCCAATACAAATTTTCTAATGCCACCATGCAAAAAAGAAATCCGGGCTTATAAGGTGGCTATGGCTCCACATTATGTAGATCCATCCTACCTCCTCCCCTCTGTTCTCTAGTCTCCACCACCAACCTCACTATCCATGACAATTGCCATGCCATATTTTTTAGCTACTTCTAAAGAATGGAAATTGTAAAAAATATAAAACTCACAAGTATATAAATCTTGGAATAACGGTAATATTACCACAGTCATATACAATAACATGTTTGGATTGAAGCTTCCACTAGATATAAAAGAGTTGGTTATAAAATAAGACACACTGCTATGAACATTTTATACAACAGAAGAACAAAAGGAAGAGGCAAGTCCCTATCAAAAGAAATATAGATAACTATATATATATATATATATATATATATATATATATATATATATATATATATATATATATATATATATATATATATATATATATATATATATATATATATATATATGATTCCTAGATCAAGCTTCCACTAGTTACTATCATTTGGCATGTTTGATAAGGTCGCACGGGCAAGCTCTCCTTTCTTATTCTCAACAATTATAGTTCTCATTTTATTAAATCCAATAAGTAATATATAGAGAAAAGAAGACGTACTAACATATTATTAGAGAAATATGAGTATCTGAGCATAATATGTTAGTGACGGTTGTACTAGTATAAATCATGAATAATATAAATAAATATGAATAATATGCAAGTCATGTGCACATATGCATGTAAATAGTATATATAAAAACAGATCTCAGTCACGTTCCATATTAGATATTAAAAACTAAGATGATAGATAAGATGACACACTATTTCCAGTATCGCGTAAGTGTCCATACATTCTTGAAACCCAGTATGCAACAACGTTAAACCATGTCGTACTGTTAGGCTCTAGTGTTTGCTCTCCACAATGATGGATGTTCCGCATCTGGGGAACTAAACTACAATCAGTGGCAAGTACCACCTGGAGCTATTGTAGTAAAGGTCCCCGACCCTAATAATTTCAATTAACCATTTACAGTACCGTTATTATCTATCATGCAGTTTTTCCACTCCCCGTATAACCTATACATGATACACATAATTTATTAGAGATATCATGGTATAATTATTTATTACCGCATAAATATCAGATACTAATAAGAAACCAGTATTCAATCATTTATGGTTCATTTAGACATATGTCATCTCCAATTTCCTCAATCATGTTACGTTACCATGTTCTGGGACGATGTTCATCACGTATCACGTGCATGCATTGTCATGTAAGAATTTCATAATTCATGTGATTGCATTAAGTATCATATTTCATGTTATGTTATGTAATTTATTAGATGTCATGCATTGTTAAATTTAAGTAAAAGCTACTACTGGTTCACAGGTGCACCATTGTTAGGGATGGTAATGGACTTGGGCCAGCCCGAGGCCCAATCGGGTCAGCCCAAAAGGGCTGGATTTAGATCCGCCCATTTTATCAATCGATCCATTTGGACTAAGTTTATTTGAGTCTTTGTCAAATGGACAGGGTTTGGATTTCGGGCTGGATTTAGATCCGCCCATTTTATCAATCGATCAATTTGGACTAAGTTTATTTGAGTCTTTGTCAAATGGACAGGGTTTGGACATGTCCAAACCCACCCAAAAGTGTCCAACCCACCCAAACGTTAGCCCAAACAACCAAATCCATTTGCTCATTCTAGTTCCCAAATTTACTCCGCGTTCGTTCCCTCTCCATCCAAAGTCGACGGCAGAAAAATGCAGTGAGCAATGTTAATGCGAATCCAATAAAAGTAACAAAGATTGCTCCTTTTCTCCTTCAAACGCCATTTTTCCTCAAACCCATCAGCCCAAGACCCAAATTTTGCATCGAACCCCTGCCACCACGACATCTTCTGGTGGAACTCCGCCATCACAATCTGCTTCAAGAACAGCCAAGTTGAGCGAGCATGCCAATATTTCAACCAAATACTGCAGAAAAATGCGGTTACTTGGAACTGCATGATCACTGGGTACGACGAAAATGGCAGGATATCGGACGCACAGAAGATGTTGAATACAATGCCGCTGAGAAATGTCGTGTCGTGGGCTGCCGTGATGATGGGCTGTGCAAAATGCGGAAGGGTTGACGATGCCCGGAAACTGTTTGATAAAATTCCTGAGAGGAATGTGGTTTGTTGGAACTCAATGGTTTCGAGGTATGTGAACAATGGTAGGATAGAAGAAGCAAGAGAGCTGTTCGATTCGATCTCGGTGAGGAATAGCGCCTCGTGGTCGATCATGATATCCGGGTATCTTAGGCTAAGGCATGTTGTGGAAGCAAGGAGCTTGTTTGATAGGGCGTGCTACCGTTCGACTTCACTTTGCAATGCTTTGTTTGTCTAAGTATGTTGAGCTCGGATGTGTTAGAGATGCAGAGGAGCTGTTCTTGCAAATGGATGAGAAGGACATTGTCACATGGAATAGCATGATAACGTGCTACTCGCGAGCTGGGAAGATGGAACTTGCTCAGAGTCTTTTTGATAGGATGCCCAAGAAGAACACCATTTCTTGGACGATAGTAGATGTTCTTATGCTATCTATGATGTTTGAAAAGTCGTATGTTATGAACAATCAACCATTTGAGGTTTAATCTGTGAAGACTGTAGTGGCAACTGCAAACTAGCCTGTTGACTTAGCACTCCTTTCGGTTTTGAATGCAAGCAAATGGAATTTTTTTTGACAGTTGTTAATTGTTGATACAAAAGATGATGCACAGTCATACAAAATTTTATGTTTTGTTGGAGAACATTTTATGATCATAGTATTTTTTTTTTTTTTTGAATTTTGATATAGGCAGATCCAAAAAGTCCATGGACTGTCCGAAATCCATTGGGCCGAGTTGGATTTTTTAAATAATGGCCCATTTGGATTTTGAATTAGTCCAAAATCCAAAATTTTAATTTGGACACTGAATGGATCCAGGTCGGCCTGATCCGGCCCGACCCGTTCTCATCCCTAACCATTGTAGACCCTTCTAGAGTATGGCTCATGTTATTTGTAATGTACACCTCCAGACCCTGACCCATCAGTGAATCAATGCCAACTGGAAGTGGTTCATAACAAATGGTCACAGAACTCCTCCTGTGATCCCAAAGCAAAACTCAAGTCACCCATTTACCCTACATTTCACAACTTCCATATCTAATTTATTATGCTATCAGAATTCTATTTTTTGATAACCCTGATATCGAAACCCTATGACCGATTCTAAGAATATAATATTCTAGGCTCTACTTTCATGTTCTATCATGTTGCTGTTGGTATTTTTAACTCTTCTAATATATTATGACAGTATATATGTAAAGTGGAGGTTACTAATTCTCTGGTTGCAGATTGAAGCATACAGATATGTTTTAGATTAACACAAGAGGGCAGATACACAGAATTGATACTGTTATCTGTAATTAGGTTTGTGTCTATATATATTTCCAGTTTTGAAGTAGAAGAAGACTGTTTAAAGAAAAAATCATCAAACTGTTCTTCTTTATCTAGTATACTATCCTAATCAGAAAATTAAGAAACTGGATTATGAAAAACCTGGTTCAGAAGTTTGCAGGAAGACTGGAAGAAGACTGGATGATGACAGGAAGTAGATTGGATGAAAATCGAGGCTAGTGTTGGACACTATCTCCTTAAAATCGATTCGTCCTCCAGTGTTTTGCTTCTGGATTTCTTGGACGTCGATCTTCCAGGATACAACGATCGATCTGCAGAGGGAAGGAAGCCGCAATCCCTCTGCTCTGGCGAATCTGATAAAGGTTCTCTCTGGTTTATGTTATGCAGGACTGGACTTATTGAATTGATGAACAGAGTTCTTCTGTAGACAGAAATTCAGGAACTTCTGTCTGCAGAAGAAGAGGCAGAAAAGAAAAAACGTGTAGTTTGAAACACTGACCCAGACCCTATTTATAGGTTTTCAACAGTCGCAACGGTTGAGATTTCAACAGTCGCAACAGTTGGCCATTTCAACGGTTGTGACCGTTTAACGGCAACCGTTGACGGCGGCCGGTGACTGTTGGACCGCCGACCGTTGGACTTCAACGACTCTGGACTGGTGGGGCGGGTGCAGGTCGAATTCATTCAGTTCTGAACCCAATAGAGGCAACCCGAATCCAATAGCACCAAAAATCAAAAGTGCAAAGTGCGCCTCTAAAGCGCCCAATACGCCCTAAACGCCCATTCGCCCTCGCACACGCTCGTGCGCGTGCGGGCGGTGCGTAGCACCACCCGTGGTGCTCATGGTTTTCCTCTTCTTACATAAGCAAAGTAAAGGAGCAAGCTATCATATTTAAACCCACATCCTTACATTCCTCTATCCCATGTGGGACTATCCCTTTTTGTTCCTTTGCTATGTACTCAACTTTTGAAGCCAATTTCAATTCACTTAATTCATTTAATTTGAACTAGTGAATTGGCTCAATTTAAGGTTCAAATTAGTGAATAAATTCAACAATCCCCCACATGAATGAAATGGCTTAGACTCTAATGCAAATAACCAGAGAGTGTAATAGAAAGTTATTGCATCGGGAGAGGTGGCTTTTGGCTTTGAACCTTCCCTAGTGAAATATTATCGAGTTTACTTGCTAACCAGTGAACACGATGTTTTTGAACTGTTCAGCTTTTGATGTAAACTAAGACAATAATATTCACACGATTTCTTTCAACTTTATCAGATTCTATGTTGTGTCTATTTTGGCCTTGGACAACCTGGTAATTCTGTGAGTGCTCTTAGAGAACTTAGCCTTTCTCATTCTCATAGAAGCGGCCCCTTCTCACTCACATAGGTGATCTCTTATCAAGAGTATCCTGCCATACTCCACTTAGATTTCTAATATATAAGGATCATTAAAAGCTTGGCTTATCCTAACACATTGCAGGTAATCACTATTTTACCATAGAAATGAGATAGGAAATATTTTCCTCAGTGATTCTTTCGAGTTCCCCCACAATTCGGTTGTCCCTTTGAACCTAGATCTTGGTATCTCCAGTCAGCTAGGTTGGGTTGCCATTATGGAGTTACTCTTTAGTAGGCTGTAATCCCATTCCCCTCGACAACTTATATACTTGATCTCTAGTCAAGCCTTTTGTTAATGGATCTGCAATATTATCTTTTGATTTTATATAATCAAGAGATATTATTCCGTTTGTAAGCAGCTGTCTTACAGTTTCATGCCTACGACGTATATGTCGTGACTTTCCATTATATAATACATTTTGTGCCCTTCCAATTGCTGATTGATTATCGCAATGGATGCATATTGCTGACACAGGTTTAGGCCACATTGGAATATCTTCTAAAAAGTTTCGAAGCCATTCTGCTTCTTCTCCAGCTTTATCTAAAGCTATAAACTCAAATTCCATAGTGGATCTGGCTATACATGTTTGTTTAGAAGATTTCCAAGAGATGGCTGCTCCTCCAATAGTAAAGATATATCCACTTGTGGATTTGATATCTTTTGAATCGGTAATCCAGTTGCATCAGTGTATCCTTCAATCACTGCTGAATATCTTGTATAGTGCAACCCATAGTTAGTAGTGTACCTCAAATATTTGAGTACTCTAACTATTGCTTTCCAGTGGTTCTCCCCTGGATTACTTGTAAACCTACTCAGTTTGCTTACTGAGTATGCTATATCAGGTCTTGTGCAGTTCATTAAATACATAAGACTGCCAATGATCTGAGAATATTCTAACTGTGATATACTAGCACCTATATTCTTTGTAAGATGTAGACTCATATCTACAAGTGTCTTAGCTATATCAGTATTTCCCTTGTCAAATTTTCCGAATATCTTCTCGATATAATGTGATTGGGATAAGGTATATCCATCAGATATCTTGGTGATTTTAATACCAAGAATAATATCTGCAATACCTAAGTCTTTCATATCAAATTTCCGTGTTAACATGATTTTTACTTCTTTAATTAGAGCCACCGTGCTACCGGTGATAATCATGTCATTCACATATAAACATAAAATGACATAGTTGTGCATATCCCCTTTTACATATACACATTTATCGCATTCATTATAGCGAAATCCATTTGACAACATAACTTGGTCAAACTTCTCATACCATTGTTTAGGTGCTTGTTTAAGTCCATAAAGAGACTTAACAAGTCTACACACCTTCTTTTCTTTACCTGGAACTACAAACCCTTCAGGTTGTTCCATGTAGATTTCTTCATCTAATTCACCATTTAAAAATGCTGTTTTTACATCCATTTGATGAAGCTCAAGATTATATAATGCAGCAAAAGCAATTATTAATCTTATGGATGTTATTCTTGTTACAGGTGAATATGTATCAAAATAGGCAATACCTTCCTTTTGTCTATAGCCTTTTATTACAAGTCTAGCTTTGTATTTATCTATAGACCCATCAGGTTTTATCTTTTTCTTAAAGATCCATTTATATCCTAATGGTTTACTTCCTGGAGGAAGATCCACAAGTTCCCAGGTGTGATTTTGAATAATTGATTCAATTTCACTATTTACAGCTTCTTTCCAAAAAGGAGTTTCAGGAGTAGACATAGCCTCTTTATAAGTTTGAGGTTCTTTTTCTAATATATATGTTAGAAAATCCGGACCAAACGATTTATTAATCCTGGCCCTTTTGCTCCGTCTACATTCATCCTCATTGGTTTTATTTCCAGAATCAGACTCTGTTTCTCTTATTATATCATCACAAGTCCTTTTAGAGGAACTTGGATTATATTCTTTACTAGGAAACATATTTTCAAAAAATACTGCATTCCTAGATTCAATAATAGAGTACTTATGTATTTCTGGATGATCAGAGTTAAAAACAAAGAAACGATAAGCACTGCTATTATGCGCATATCCAATGAATATACAATCAATAGTTTTAGGTCCAATTTTAGTCCTTTTCGGAGTAGGAATTGCAACCTTAGCTAGACACCCCCACACTCTTAAGAATTTATAACTAGGTGCTCGACCTGTCCATAATTCATAAGGTATTTTCTCAAGTTTCTTTTGAGGTATCTTGTTGAGAATATAATTGGCAGAAAGCAGAGCTTCCCCCCACATGTTCTGGGGTAAACCAGAACTTATTAACATGGCATTCATCATTTCTTTTAAAGTTTTGTTCTTACACTCAGCAATTTCATTTTTGCTGTGGAGTGTAAGGAGCAGTTGTTTGATGTATAATACCATGTTCTGCACAAATTTGTTCAAATGGTGACTCATATTCTCCACCTCTATCACTTCTTAACATTTGTATCTTTTTGCTAAGTTGATTCTCAACTTCATTTTTGTATTGTATAAACATTTCAATTGCCTCATCTTTTGTTCTAAGTAGATATACATAACAATATCTAGTACAATCATCTATAAACGTAATAAAGTACTTCTTTCCACCTCTAGTTTGAATAGATTTTAAATCACATACATCTGTATGAATTAATTCTAAAGGTTCAGTACTACGTTCTATAGAGTGAAATGGAAGCTTAGTCATTTTTGATTAAACACATATTTCACATTTATTTTCAAAGTTTATATTGAAATTAGGCAACATATTCAAATTTATTAATCTTTGTAAAGTATAATAATTAACATGTCCTAATCTACCATGCCAAATAAAAGGTGACTCAGTCATATAAACAGAAGAATCAATTTTATTGATAACCTTAGGGGCAATGGTCATTACATTTATTTTAAACAGACCATTGGTCATATACCCCTTACCTATATATACACCATTCTTTGTGAGTATAAATTTATCAGACTCAAACATAAGCCTAAAACCTTTCTTACTCAAGACTGAACCAGAGACCAGATTCTTGCGGACATCTGGTACATGAAGTACATCAGTAAGAGTAAGTTCTTTCCCCGAAGTCGTCTTCAGTACAATATTGCCTCGTCCTTCAACCTTGGAGGTTGCAGAGTTGTCCATGTAGAGTAGTTCTCCTTCCACAGAATCATATGTGGAGAACATCCACTTGTTGGCGCAAATGTGGCGAGTGACTCCAGTGTCCACCCACCATTCTTTAGAGTTGCCACCAACTAGGTTAATCTCTGAGACAACAGATATACAATTTACATCTATATTTGCACAAAGATTTTCTTCTTCGGCCAAATATGCATTAGGATGCTTCTTTTTCTTCTTCGAAGAATCTGGTGCCTTTCGCACATGGCAGTCCTTTGCACGATATCCAGGCTTGTCACAGTTGTAGCACTTGCAATTGAATCTTTACGAGTTACCACTCTTAGAGTCTTCACCATTGTGCTTTCTCTTCCTGTCATTAGACTTATTGGAATTTTCCATAACATTAGCTTTAGAAATATTGTATGGATTTCCAATTTTCTTTTCAGAAAGGTGGTTATTTTCTTCAATCCTCAATCGTACAATTAGATCTTCAAGTGTCATTTCTTTTCGTTTATACTTTAGGTAATATCTAAATTCTTTCCAAGATGGTGGCAATTTTTCAATTATTGCAGCCACTTGAAAAGATTCACTAATAGTCATACCTTCAACATGAATTTCATGAATAATCACTTGAAAATCTTGTACTTGGTTGATTACATTTTTAGAATCAACCATTTTATAATCCAGAAACTTACCGACTACATATTTTTTAGAGCCGGCATCTTCTGTATTATATTTCTTGTCTAAGAACTCCCAGAGTTCCTTACCAGTACCAACTAAACTATATACATTATACAGTATATTGTCCAAACCATTGAGGATATAGTTCTTACTCAAGAAGTCCGCATGTTTCCATGCTTCAACTGTCTTCACATATTGTTGATCATCTTCAACAAGAGTAAGCACAGTCTCCTTCAAGTACTTGGCCAGATTCATTGTAGTGAGATAGAACAACATTTTCTGTTGCCATCTCTTAAAATCTGAGCCACTGAACTTCTCTGGTTTCTCGTACTGGCTTGAAGGCACAGTTGGAGTAACCATGACAGGAGTTATCACAGTGGACATATCAGATGTAGTAGCCATCTACAAATATTAAAATTTATCTATCTTAATGTCTTGTAATAAATTTTAACTTTCTAATAAAACTGAAAATCACTCCAAATTACAAAACAAAAATTAACTATCCTTTTTCCAGAAACAATTAAGATTACTTGTCTCCAAATCACCAAATAGAAATTTTCCAGAAGCAATCTAGATTACTAGTGATTGATGACAGTATTCTTAATCTAAAACGAAATATCAGTTTAAAGATTAAATACTATTATAACAGAGTTCTAATTGATAACAGTACTCTGATTGATGGTATTGTGACAGAATTCAAAAAATCAGTTTTTAAGAATGTAGGTTCTAAACAAAAATATTTAAACTCTATTCTTAAAAATTAATCTAAAACAAGTACGAAACTCGATTTTAAGAATGTAGGTTCAAACTAAAAATGTTTAAACTGTATTCTTAAAAAAGTTAATCTAAAACATGTAATAATCGATTTTAAGATTGTTGGTATTTTTAACTCTTCTAATATATTATGACAGTATATATGTAAAGTGGAGGTTACTAATTCTCTGGTTGCAGATTGAAGCATACAGATATGTTTTAGATTAACACAAGAGGGCAGATACACAGAATTGATACTGTTATCTGTAATTAGGTTTGTGTCTATATATATTTCCAGTTTTGAAGTAGAAGAAGACTGTTTAAAGAAAAAATCATCAAACTGTTCTTCTTTATCTAGTATACGATCTTAATTAGAAAATTAAGAAACTGGATTATGAAAAACCTGGTTCAGAAGCTTGCAGGAAGAATGAAAGAAGACTGGATGATGACAGGAAGTAGATTGGATGAAGATCGAGGCTAGTGTTGGACACTATCTCCTTAAAATCGATTCGTCCTCCAGTGTTTTGCTTCTGGATTTCTTGGACGTCGATCTTCCAGGATACAACGATCGATCTGCAGAGGGAAGGAAGCCGCAATCCCTCTGCTCTAGCGAATCTGATAAAGGTTCTCTCTGGTTTATGTTATGCAGGACTGGACTTATTGAATTGATGAACATAGTTCTTCTGTAGACAGAAATTCAGGAACTTCTGTCTGCAGAAGAAGAGGCAGAAAAGAAAAAACGTGTAGTTTGAAACACTGACCCAGACCCTATTTATAGGTTTTCAACAGTCGCAACGGTTGAGATTTCCACAGTCGCAATCTGAACCCAATAGAGGCAACCCGAATCCAATAGCACCAAAAATCAAAGGCTCCTCAGCTCCTCGCGACGTAAGTGCGTCTCTAAAGCGCCCTCGCACACTCGCGTGCGGGCGGTGCGTAGCACCACCCGTGGTGCTCATGGTTTTCCTCTTCTTACATAAGCAAAGTAAAGGAGCAGGCTATCATATTTAAACCCACATCCTTACATTCCTCTATCCCATGTGGGACTATCTTTTCATCTTCCCTTTTTGTTCCTTTGCTATGTACTCAACTTTTGAAGCCAGTTTCAATTCACTTAATTCATTTAATTTGAACTAGTGAATTGACTCAATTTAAGATTCAAATTAGTGAATGAATTCAACAGTTGCAGTAACTATTAAAATTATCTCAAAATATAATTGAAACTACTACTCATCATCAAACTTTCAGGAAGAATTCCATCATCAAGAATCATTGGACCGTTTACTGGCAGTCATGATTGCTTTCTAGCTGTCATTTATTTCCTGGTAATTTCTAAATTCTTTCCGTGACCATAAATTAAAGCAATCTCGTGATTTCCTATTAAATCATGCTCATGACTTCAAATGTAATAGAAACAACATATCTTAAAGAAAACCATAACACCGATATCGAGAATTTAAACTCTAAACCCTAATTTCCACGTTTATTATGCTATCCTGAATATTAACAATAACTAAAAATGCTGAAGTTTTTTTTTACTCAATTTACCTAGTCAAATACTCAAAGAAAAATATAGTACTATATGTGGCGGTATTATTTTAAAGGTTGAAAACATTGGCAGGTGGTCCTCCTATGACATAAGACCCTGAAGAAATTTTCATTGTTTTGGAGCTAACTAGAGAGTCTATTTTCATTCTCAGAACATACCTAGGAACTCCATTTAGAAATTTAGTATGAAACGCTAGTTTATTAAACTAAATTTCAACATAGAGAATTGATAAAATATGTCCTACTTAATTTCTTCCATGCGCATCACAATTCATTGTAAACAAACCTCATGAAATTTATATGCACAAGATAATATGCTTTTAGAAAAAATTTCATAACTATTGAACATGACTAAACCGCTTAGATGGCAGTTCTAACCACTAGCTGACTGTCTGTTCATGCCTGATGGACATGAAATATTCACAGCTTCTTTAACATCACACATAATTACTATTTCCACAATCAAACTCAAGAAGACTTATAGTACGTCAACTCCTACGCATGAACATAAGCAATGTTAATTGAATAAGATTTATGAGATGTGCACACTGTTAGATTAGACTACTATATTGTATTTGGGTTTAGTTTGAGTTTAGTACTACATCGCCTATTAAGTGATTTATATGCAGTTGAGAGAGGTCTATAAATATATGTATTCTCTAATTTATAATAGTATATAGAGATTGAGTTTGGTTCTCATTACTTTATGTCATAGTATCGCAGGTTTAAGAAATAGATCTCAGTTATGCATTCCGATTACCTATCAATCTCAACCATGCACTAAAAAATACAAAAAACTAAGATTACCTGTGGCGGCCGCCGATCATTCTCGTCGCTTCATTCCTTCTGCTGAAATCTGCTTTGTTCAGCATCTTTGTTTAGCATCTTCCCTTCATTCGGCATCCTCGCTTTAGATTTGCTTCGCTTGGTTTAGCATCTTCGTTTGGTTCAACATCTTCACCTAAAGAGGATTTTTTGGTTGAGCATCTTCGTTTGGTTTAGATCTTCCCTTCAAATCTGCTTTGTATAGATCTGAAAGAGGCTCCCTTACTTGTTGGAAAGTCGAGAAAAAAATAGTAAAGAGAAAGATAGTACTTTGGTTCAGTATCTTTTCTTTGAGGGGAAAGGCAGTAAACAAGCTTCCTTTAATATCTTTTGTACAGCAAAGTCAAGAAAGACAGTACTTTGCTTCGTTCAACAGTGTCGTCTTCAATCTTCAGACGTTTCTAGCGAATCACAGTAACGTTTAGCAACTTTGCTCGACTTGTTGCTCTACTTGTTGGTGCTTCAGACTCCTTATTACTGCCGCTGCGTCTCTATAAGTTGGGTTCTCAATTTTTTTTTTTGTAGCATCATCTACTTCAAATACTTCATTTACTACTGCTACTGTTCTTACTGTTATGGTTGAGAATTTATATCCAAAAAACCTTGCTACTATTATTGTTAAGTTGAATGACAATAATTATATTTTATGGACTCAGTCGTTCAGAATATTTGTTAGTACTCAAAGAAAAATTAAGCATTTACTAGGTGATCCACCAAATAAAAACGATCTTATCTATTTTGATTAGCTTATTAATGACTGTTGCATGATTACATAACTCCTTAATAGTATATAAGAAAAAGTAACCTCTGTTGTTATATTCTTGAAAACTATAAAAAAGATATGGGACACTCTTAAAAAAGTATATAAAAATAAAAAAACATATCAATTGTATTTAAACTATATGAGACTTGTTCACTCTCAAACAAGACAAAATATCTGTATCCGAATACTATTATACTCTACGAGGTATATTAGATGAGTTTAATGTTCACCAACCACCGATTACAGATCTTAAGAACTTGAAACAATATCATCAGGATCTCACTGTTGTCAAATTTCTCTCCGATTTCTTTATTTACCCAAGTGAGTGGTCAGATTCTTATTAGTGATAGTATTCCATTACTGATAGCGACGTACTCCAGAGTTCTTCGTATTTCTACTGGATCTACTACATCAGCAACTCAAACCCTTGCCTCCAATAACCATTCTGCCATATTTTCTGTGGGGGACGAGGCCATGGTTGTGGTCACTGTCGTGATTCAAGGGGAGGTTGTGGTCGTGGTGGCCATAGTGGTCGGGACTCTTGTGCTGGATGAGAATCCTGTGAATGTGATTGCTATGGAAGAAAAGGTCACACATCTGTATACTATTAAAAAAAGTTTGGAAAATCAGAATGGGCACAAGCTGTGATAAGTAACTATTCAACTGGATCTTATAATTCTTTTGTTACTATACCTACAACAAAAAATATTACATCAATAATGAATTCTGTTAGCCGTTCGACGTCTTCAATGATGGTTCAGATTCTACAAGATGAACTTGACAGGTTTCTTCATCTTCAATCTACTATTACTGGTCCTTATGCTACTCATACATCCTTGTCAAGTAATAATGCTCACATCACTTTCTCTAGTCAATCATGAATTATCAATTTTAGAGCTCCTCCCATATGACAAGTACTAGAAATAAGTTTGCCTCACTACAATTTTTAGATAAATACCCTCATATCTATATTGTTGATGGTTTCTCTTTTTTGATAGTTGGTGATGAAATAGTTCACGCTACTAATTCATTAACTCTTGATAAAGTTTTGTTTTAATTTTTCTGTTAGCTTGTTATCTATTAGCCAAATTATCAAAAATAACAATTATTCTGTATTATTTTTTCTACTTAGTATGTTTTTTAGGACCTCTAGACTGAGATGGGGATTGGTATGGGTCATGTGCAATGGGGGATGTACTATCTAGATGAGATATCACCTTTATGCTTTGTTACTTACTCTTTTGATTCCCTTTTACAGTAGCATCAATGCTTAGATATCCTTATCTTTAGAGCCTTCGTCTCGTTTTACCCACTACATCTGGTATATCTAAGTTTAAGTATAAGTCATATGAGCTTGATAAACATCATCAAACCTCCTGTCCAAGTCGAGTCAATCCAGGTAGTAGTTTTATATTTGAGTTAGTTTATTCTGATATTTGGGATCTATATTGTTTTTCCTCTTTTTAGGATTTTAGATATTTTTTTTATTTGTGATTGATTTCTCTCGCATGATATGGATGTATTTATTAAGAGATAAGTCATCTGTTTCTAGTATAATTGAAATATTTTATAAAAAATAAAAGATTAATTTTCTATCTCTATTCATGTTTTACTCACTAATAATACTATGACGTATATCAAGGTTGATGTTTTCTTATTTTGTGCTAATAATATAATTATTCATCAAATTCTTGTTCTCACATATCCCAACAAAAATGGTATTACTGAAAGAATGTTTAGACATATTCTATATGTTACTCGAATCTTAATGATTTACATGCATGTTCCAAGGTATTTGTAGTCTAATACTGCTCTATATACTTATCATCAAATAAAATGGATGTCATCTTCTATCTTGCATTGTAAATTCCTATTTTCTTGTCTTTGTCATAATACACCCATGTTTCCTCTCATACCTCGAGTGTTTCGATATATATGTTTTGTTCCAAATTTGTCTCCCGATTTCGACAAACTATCTCCTCGTGCTATCAAGTGTATAGTTGTTAGATACTCTACAACGCAAAAAGGGTATAAGTGTTACGATCTATTATTTAGAAAGTATTTTGTCTCTACTGATATTACCTTCTATGAGTCTATTCCATACTTTCCTTCCACTTCAACATACCAGTTGTATTCTTCTCTTCCTTTACCCTTACATGTCTCTATTACTGAGATTAAACAAGTATCGCTGTCTCATAAAAGGATCAAACAGGTACCCTTCTAATAAACTACTTTTGATATTCTCTCCACATCAAAAAGTATCTCCTCCCAGCTTACTATCTGTTGCTCCCCATCTCCAACTGTAGGTCCCCAACAACTACAATATTCTTCCACTCCTGTCTCTGATCTTTCTAATACTTTCCGGAAGGGTAAACACTCTACTACTGTTTATTCTATTTCTCAATTTGTTTCTTATAATAAACTTCAGCTAATATTCCGCTAGTTTACCCTTTCTCTTTCTTCTACCCCTGTGCTTAGGTCTTTTTAAGAAGCATTATTAGTCTCTGTCCGGCAGACGTCCATGGATGAGGAAATGCAAGCCTTTATTTCTCGTAGAACCTGAAATTTTGTTCTTTCTCCACCTGATGCATGTATTTTTTGTTGTCGCTAGGTATACTTTGTCAAATATAAGCCAGACGACTCAATTGACTGCTATAAATCTCATCTTATTGCGAAAGGTTTTTTCCAAATCTATAGTGTTGATTATTTTGAGACTTTCTCCCCTATTGCACGTCTTAACTCTATTTACATCCTCTTCTCTCTTGCCATAAATCTTCATTGGCTTTTATTCTAATTGAATGTTAAAAATACTTTCTTATATAGTGGTCTATCAGATGAGATGTATATGAAACAACCTCCAAGATATATTGATTAGGGAGAGAATATAGTCTGCAAATTCAATAAAGCGATTTATGGACTTAAACAGAGTTCTCGAGCCTGATTTGAGAAGTTTTTCACTGTAATTATTGGTATTGGATTTCAGCGTTGTTACTATGATCATTCTATTTTTATCCTGCGTACTCATTCTGGTATTGTCCTTCTTGCTGTATATGTAAATGATATTTTACTAACTGAGAATGATACAACAGTTTTGACTAAAATAAATGGTTATCTAAAGTAATATTTTGTAACTAAAGACATTGGAAGACTAAGATATTTTTTTTTCTAGAATTGGGATAGTTTATAAATATAGATTATTTCTCTCTTAGAGGAAGTATGTACTAGATCTCTTAGAAGAAACCGGTCACCTTGGATATAAACATGCTAATACTCTAATAGAGTTAGATTTAGACATGTAAAGTGAAGATAGTACTTTGTATAATGATGTCAAACAGTATAAGAGAATAATTGGTAAGTTTATCTATCTCATGATCACTAAATCTGAAGTTTCTTTTGTTATTGGATTTTTGAGTCAGTTCATACATAAACCAAGGGACAAATACTGAAAAACTGCTCTGAGAATTTTGGTAAGAGCTCTTCTGGAAAGGGGTTATTCTATAAAAAAATATGGATATATTAAAATCTCTATTTTTTCAGATGCTAGATATGTAAGAGACAAACGAGATAGAAAGTCGACGACTGAATACCTTATATTTATCGGAGATAATTTAGTTATATGGAGTAAGAAATAAAATATAGTGTCTCAATTTTCAGCTGAGGCAGAGTATCAGGCAGACACACTCTATGTGCGAATTGTTATGGTTAAAAAACTTACCGACTAAATTTGGGTTCAATCCGAAAAATCCTATATCTATATACTGCAATAATCAATCAGCCATTTATATTGCTCAAAATCTAGTGTTTTATGATCGTACTAAGCATATAGAGCTAGATTGTTATCTAGTTCGAGATAATTTGGTGAAACAGATAATATGTATTCTATTCACTCCTTCGTCAGAATAATTGGCTGATATTCTAATTAAAACAACATTATCAGCTATATTTTCTAATCTATGTAATAAGTTAGGTATAACTGATATTTATATCCCAACTTGAGGGGAGTGTTAGATTAGATTACTATTTTGTATGTTGGTTTTTTTGAGTTTAGTACCATATCGCCTGTTAATTGGTTTGTATGGAGTTGAGAGTTCTATAAATATATGTATTATCTGACTTATAATAATATATATATTGAGTTTTGGTTCTCATTATTTTATGACATATACTTGTCTTAGATTTCCGCCTAATTAGTTATTGCAGCTGTCACTTTCCATTTTTCAGATCCTCCCGAAAAATAGAGTGTACAAAAAAAAGCATCACAAACACATGATTTGAAATAACCGTAACTAATGCTACAATTAGATAATATTATAAGATATGTGAAACTGAGCTAATATCATACATATAAAGTATTGCCATTGGACAATTGTCCATATTCATGAACCACTGCTCTACTTTCAATGGACCATCTATTTCACAAATGTTGATAGTTGTAGTCTTTAGAAATTTGACATTGTCTTTACTCTAGTTGACCAATGTGGCCAGAACATAGTGGCGAGCCGAAGAGGTGAAGAAGGAACCTTATGTTTGGGAACTGTTCATTTAAGTATTCAACGTAAGATTCTTCCATACCACCTCCACCCAATTCGCTTTTACCAACTCTCCTGGCCATAATATGGTCGCTATACTGGCTAAGACATAAAAAGGAGATCCTTGGATTTACAGTAGGGGATCAAATAGTGAATGCCTATGCAGCAGAGTTCATGACGGTGGTCGAGAAAGACAACTGAGCTCACTTATTCTAGCAAGAATTAAGGCACAATATTAAGGAGCATCTGAAAGTCCATATCTACAAGGCATATTGTGAAGTATTTAAAGTAAAGGGTCAGCAGAAGCAAGTGATGAGGAAGACAAAGCTAGCAGTAAGATAGAGACCATATCAAGAAGTTAGTCCTACAACTTGAGAGGATGGTTTTTTTAGCAAAATAACAGACATTGCCACATAGAGATCCAGTAATATGCAAGTTCTGCAACGTACTAGGACATGTCGAGAGGGATTGCAAACTAACCTAAGTAGCATGCTTCTGATATGGGTTGACTAATCATCAAGTGGTCGACTTTCTGAAGATGCCACCAAGCTAACAAATGAAAGCCAAGATCCATATCAGCCAGTGACAAGATCAAAATAATAGTAGTGTCACAAGTCTAGAGGGGTCACGGACTAAGTCTACATAGGCCACTAGACACGATAGTATGCATATGCCTGAGGATGAAATTATACATGTCGGAGAAAGAGAAAATTTATGATGATAACTATTATTAGCATATCTTATGATGTATGACAAATCCTCTAATATTTGATAAATCATCTAATTTATTAGAAAATCTCATGATATCTTCCTAACTTAATATTTGACTACTATTCTCTAATTTATTATTGGATCTCATGATGTCTTCATAACTTAGTATATTTGACGAATATCATCTAATTAGGCAGATTATATGATTGAGAATTTTATATAATTAGTATCAATTTGTATATTCTTTTATTTTTTACCTTTTATATTTGCCACCTTTACCTATAAAGGATAGCCATTGGACAGTTTAGAGATACCTTAGAAACAAAATTATTCTTCATTCTCTCTCTCAGTTCATAGTTTTATTATGGTATCAGAGCCTCTCTGAGGTCTGACTTCTTTTTGTTTTGAGGTCTCTGATCTGCGCCTTGTTCTGCGACCCGTCGATCCGCACAGCATCCATTCCACCAGTGTCTTCTGTTACTCTTATTCGGTTAGTATCATCATTTTGCTATGACTTCTTCTAATGTGATTACTCGCCCTATAGAGATTGTTTTAGATGACACCAATTACAATGCATGGGCTCAGCAAATATCAGTTTTTCTTATTGGTCGTCGCTTTTGGTGATTTGTTAATGGGTCCAAACCAGCACCCACAAAAACTAACTCTGAAAGTGCAGAAAAGTTTGATGAGTGGTTTGAGAAATGGGAAGGTACTCACTGTAAGATTTTTATCTTGGTTTATTAATACCTCCGTTCCTTCTATTCAGAGTCTGCTGCCAAAGTTTCAAAATGTCAAACTTGCATGGGATTTTTTGGCAAATCGATACAATTGTTCTAGTGATGCTGCACTTCAGTTTCAATTGGAATCTAAGTTATATCAAATGTATCAAGAGCTTCACTCTTAGGTTAGTAGCATCTGGGATCAGCTCTCTAAGGCTGATCCAACTTTTTCGGATGAAAAATCTAGCAAATTTTTTGCAGATTATTGAGATCGCCGTTAGTTCATCCACTTCATGATGCATATTCGTGATAATTCTGAAGGTACTAGAGCTTCACTGCTACATCGATCTCCTCTTCCAATGCTCGAGACTGCTCTCACAGAGCTTATTTCAGAGGAGACACGATAGAAGACTCGTCGTGTTTATTCTACTAATTTGGTTATGGCTACTGCAACTCCGAACTCTTCCATCTTAACCCCTCCAGTTGGGGTTGCTGCTTCCGCTAAACCATGCCGCTTTAACAGTTGTTGTTATTATTGCAAGGAAGAGGGTCACTACATATCTGATTGTTTTAAGAGAAAGGCTAAAGAGGCAAGAGATACTCTAAAAGCTCAAATACCCAAGACTATTGCTGCTGCTTCTACCAGTTCATCCTCTTCGGATAATCTATCTGCTTCCCCTCTCTCTGCAGCTGATCTTGAAGCTATTGCCAATCGGGTTCTGTCACGTACTTCTACTGCCTTTTCAATCTCCTCAGGTAAATTATCTCCTTGGCTTTTTAACACTGCTTGTTGCAATCACATGACTCCTGATTCTTCTCTCGTATCTAATAAAAAATCTCAAGAACCTCCTCCTGTCATTTATACTGCTGATGGTTTGCATATGTATGTTAGTCATATTAGTCATGTCTTTACTTCTACTCTCTTTGTACCTGATACATATGTTGTCCTTGATTTAGCTTTAAATCTAATTTGGCCTTATTTTAACTTTTTCTAATAAAGGATGTGATGTGCAGGATCAACAGACGGGCCAGTTAATTGGGACTGAGTGTAAAGTTGGTCGCTTTTTTGAGCTTTCCTCCTTGCATCTTCCAAGTTCTGGTTCTGCTCAACCCATTGCAACATCTATCTCCTCGAGTATTTGGCATTCTCACCTTGGTCATACTTCCTTATCACGTATTCAACTTTTAGTATCAAGTGGTTATTTAGGGAAAGTTATTTTTGAATCATTTGATTGTCTTTCATGTTAGTTGGAAAAACAGACAATTTTACCTTTTAATGAAAGTATTTCTTTGTTTTCTGCAACTTTTGATCTAATTCATTCAGATATTTGGAGGCCTGCTCCTATTTCTACTAAAGGAGAATCTTGTTATTTTGTTATATTTGTTGATGATTATTCACGATACACCTTGCTTTATCTCTTGCATGATCGTTCTGAGTTACTTAGTGTTTTTCGTGAATTTAAGCAGATGATAAAGACTCAGTTTGATTGGACCATTAAAGTCTTTCGTTTTAATAATGCTATTAAGTACACATCTGCGTCCTTTCTTGCCGAACTCACAAAAGAAGATACTTTATCTCATCGTTCATGCCCTTACACTTTACATTAGAATGGTCGTGCTGAGTGTAAGCATCGTCATATTCTTAATACTATTCGCTCTTTGCTTATTTCTGCCTTGCTTCCTAAATCTTTTTAGGGTGAAACTGATCTTATAGCCGTTTACACAATTAATAGGGTTCCATCTACTCTCTCAAATCACTCCCCATATGAGCTCCTCTATGAAAAGGTACTCGACTACTCTCTTCTGAAAGTTTTTGACTATACTTGTTTTGTCTTACTCCCATCTCATGAGCACACTAAAGTTGAGTCACATTCTCGTCTTTGTTGTTTTCTTGGTTATGACATTGAACATAAGGGTTATCGGTGTTATGATCCTGTTACTAAATGTCTTCATATCTCCCGTCATGTTAAGTTTTGGGAACACAAAACTTTCACCAATATCTCCCGTATCTCCTCTAGACTTTCTTCCGCTAGCCCTATTTTCACTAACTCTGCACTTGATATTTTTCTAGACTCTCCTTCTAATGAAGGTACCGAAAGCTCATCAGGCAGTCACTCAACGTCAGTTTCTGATATTTCTGGATCATCTGTTGACCCTATTATTGCATCTGACTCTCCTCAGTCTACTTTATCTATTGACCCATCCACTACGTCTGATACCCTTGAGTCATCTACCAATTTGGATGTTCGTCGTTCCTCTAGGGTAAGCGCTCTCCCTACTCGTCTCACTAATTATCATTGTTTTTATACTCTTACCACTCTTCATGAGCCTCGCACTTATCGCGATGCTAGTTCTAACCCTTTTTGGCAGCAACTTATGTCTGAAGAATTGGATACTCTCCACAAGACTCATACATGGGATTTTGTTGATCAGCCTCCTGGCAAGATTATTATTGGCAATAAATGGGTCTATAAGATTAAAACCGATTCTAATGGGTCTCCAGTGCAGTATAAAACTTGTCTTGTGGCAAAAAACTAAACTTAGGAGTATGGTATTGACTATAAGGAGACATTTGCTCCAGTTGCTCGCATTACATCTGTCCGTTCTCTCTTGGCTGTGGCCTCTACTCGCCAGTGGCCTTTATTTCAGATAGATGTGAATAATGCCTTCCTGCATGCATGGTGATCTAGTTGAGGAGGTCTATATGCAGCCCCCTCAAGGGTATTTTCATCCTCATGGTAAGGTTTGTCACCTTAAGCATGTCTTGTATAGGCTCAAGCAAGCTTCGCGCGCTTGGTTTGCCAAGTTCAGTTCCACTATTAACCAACTTGGTTTTGCCTCCAGCCCACATGACTCTGCTTTGTTTATTTGTCATACTAATGCCAGTATCACTATTTTGCTCCTTTATATTGATGATATGATTATTATTGGTAATGACGCTTCTGGTATTTTTGAGCTTAAGCAGTTTTTATGTCAACATTTTGAGATGAAGGATCTTGACTCTCTTCGTTATTTTCTGGGCTTGGAAGTTACTTCTGCATCTAATGGCTACTATTTAACTCAGGCCAAGTATTGCTCTAATCTTCTTTCATGTTCTGGCTTAACTGATTGTAAAACTGTTGATAGCCCTCTTGATTTTAATGTTAAACTTCGTGCTACTAACGACGAACTTCTTTCCGATGCTACCCTCTATCGATAACTTGTTGGGAGTCTCATCTACCTTACCGTTACTCGGCCAGATATTGCCTATGTCGTGCGTCTTGTTAGACAGTTTATGATGGCCCCACGCACTATTTATTATGTTGCAGTATCCTGCATTATGTGAAGGGTACCTTATTCTATGGGCTCTATTTTTCATCTCGCTCATTTTTACAATTGCAAGTTTACTCTGATGCTGATTGAGCAGGTGACCCTACTAATCGATGATCCACCACTGGATTTCTTTTTTTACTAGGTAAGTCTCTTATTTGCCGGTGGAGTAAGAAGCAGACTGTTATTACTCGCTCTAGTATCGAAACTGAATATCGCACTCTTGCTAATACTACTTCTGAGCTTTTTTAGATTTGTTGGCTTCTCCAGAGTATGGGCGTGTCTCAAGACTATACTACTCCTATTTATTATGATAATCATAGTACTATTCAGATTGCTCACAATGATATCTTTCATGAGCGCACAAAACACATTGAGATCGATTGCCATTTTGTGCGTCATCACCTATAAGCAGGCACTCTTAGTCTTCTCTCGGTTTCGTCGACTGACCTGCTCGCAGATATCTTTACCAAGGTCCATCTACCTGGTCGTCATCATGATCTCGTTTCTAAACTAAAGATGGTGTCTTCCAAACTATCTTAAGTTTGAGAAGGGATATTAGTATATCTCATGATATATGACAAATTCTCTAATATTTGATATATCCTCTAATTTATTAGAGGATCTCATGATATCTTCCTAATTTAGTATATTTGACTAATATCCTCTAATTAGGCAAATTATGTGATTGAAGATTTTATGTAATTAATATCAATTTGTATATTCTTTTATTTTTTACCTTTTATGTTTGCCACCTTCATCTATAAAAGGACGGTCATTGTACAGTTTAGAGATACCTTAAAAACAAAATTATTGTTCATTCTCTCTCTTAGTTCATAGTTTTATCAACTATAAAGAAGGTATAGTCCCTCAAAGCAAACATGGTAGGCATTATCTAGATTGACTAAGCACTAAAGACTTATAATATTTTTGATTGCTTCTATATTGCGCATAATTAAAATTTAATATATGTCTTATAATTTTGAAACTCGAGATGATTTTTGAAACCAGTTATTCTCTCTTAGATGACAAGAAGGAGGATAATTAGCTTCACAATTCTTCCTTTCCTTTGGATGATTGGCTATGCAACTGTCTCTTCTTCACTAAGGTCTTTTCTTTCACCTAATTCAAGTCTTCCAATACCAGAAACAACAAATGCAGAAGCGCAGCCAAGTACTGAAATAGGAGATGGTTCAGTTGCCCTTGATTGAGCCGATTAGAAGATAAAATTCTTTTGGTATATTAGTGGTATATAATATCCCAATTTTCATGTTACTTGTATCTGTTATAGTGTATTTGATTGAGGTGAAAACTCTAATTCAACCATATCAATAACCCATTTGATGTCCGACCAAATTATCTTAAAATTTATGATCCAAAATGAGATTTTAACTTTAAGATCATCATTTTTTTTTAATTTTAGATTCTAGATTTAAAATTTATGATCCAAAATATGTTTTCCTCAGAATTTTTAGGAAAAGACCCAAACAGATGAAAATAATCGATGTTTTATCTTGTAAACTATACATCTAAACATTACTTTGTGAATTGTGCTATAATCATCCCACTTTATTCTATCTTTAGTATTGTTCGCCATAAATTTGATTTTATTGAAACTTCAAAGGAAAAGTTACAATGATAATGGTTGACTATTTACAGAAAATGGGAAATATAGTTTCATCTTTATTTAGTGTCGGGTTCTATTGTAACCATAGAGGACGATCTTGCTCTTTATTGATACTCCAAACACAAATTTTTTAGTTGGCAGCTTTTGCAAAGCTCTTAGGCAGAAAGAACTCTGGATTCTTAGTACAAGTACTCAAGTGGAGATAAACTAACCCCTTTTCTTAGCCACGCTTTTGGTCATTTATAGAGATTGAGAGGCTTTTGAATTGGTATAACTGTCCAATTAATAGCCTCTTTTAAGTGAGAATTGATTTCCTTCTTTTAATCCAATGGATTTGTATTAAATTTTCAGAATTTGTAACTAAAATTTTAAATTCTCTGGATTTGTAACTGAAACATGAATCTCAATTTTAGATCCACATTTTAGCTCTTTGGAGATTGCGTGGCATACTCAGACCTGCGTTTAGGTGCCCATGAAAATAATTTTTACTTCATGAGGTTTTGAATTGAAAACGCAACCCTCTGGAGCTCGCATTTTGGTTATACTTAGCTCCAATTATGGGCTTCAAATATAGATCTCTCTGTAATTGATGATTCTAATAACATGTTTTCCTTGATTAGATCTACGTTTGCCTACAAATGAGAATAGTTTTTACCTTCTAAGACTTTGAAATTAAAATGCAACCCTCCAGGGCTCGCGTTTTAGTTGTTTCTAACTCTAGTCATGAGCTCAAAAGATAGTTTAGAATGTATATCTCTCTTTAATAGGTGATTCACATATTAGTTTCTCAGCTAGATCCGTATTTGTATTGAAACATGGTTAATCTTACAAAATTATGGGATCAAAATATGATACTGCATTTGAAACATGGTTTTAACTTCGCGTGTTAAAGTCAAATAGGAATAGTCTTAATTTTCTAATTTTTTGAAATTAAGACGTGGCCATGTGGGGTTTACACTTAGCCTCAGCCTTTGGCTTAAAGAAAACACGCATCTATCTGATTATGATCCGTGATTTTGATCTCTTGGCTATTTCTAATGCTCCTGAGGGTTGCGTTTTTCTGTATTTGGAGAGATTTTTTGTCTCTTGATATTACATGATCAAAACACGATTTTCATAGGTCCGCATTTTCTTGCATTTGGAGAGATTTTATCTCTTGACATCACTAAGTCCTAATGCGACCCTCAGAGGTCCGCATTTTGATTGTATGATTGCATTTCCCCGTTTAATTCCCAAAAATTTTGCCCACAAGTATTGTTTGGGAAATTTTCTGAGAACATCTCAAAATGCAAGTCCGTGGCCAATTAAAATACTATTTTTTCTTCACCACTAGGACCCACCAACTCTCATTTGTGTTTATCTCCTTGATTGTCCAAGTTAGGTGGGAGATTACTTTGGAAATGCCCAATACGCTTAAATCTTCCATTTTGTCTAATAGTAATAATGATGTTTCTTTATTTTTTGAAAAATTAGAATTAGACATAATTTTAGGAGATAAAAACTCTCCTTTCCACTCTCATTCTCTCTTAAAATAATAAAGCTCTCGTTTTACTAAAATTCTCTCAAGAGGCAGGTGAAGCTCAGTTAAGAGGTGAAGAAGAAAACTTGGGAATTAAGGATAGCTGTATATAACACTATTTTCTCTCAAATTCTTTTTTGTTCATATAATCATGAAGCAATATAGTTTTATGTTAAGACCGTAGAAATCTAATGATAGACGAATGATATTATTTGATAGAAAATTCACGGTCATTAGAGATTATGAGACCACTAGGTAGCAGTCTTGCCCACTACTTAACATTCTATGGTTGGTTGATGATAATAAATTTTACCACAAGGGTGTTCTTCGCTATATAGAATATTTTATAATTGTTAATTTGAGATAATGATAACTGGACAGTGATAAAGCCAAATTTAATTTGAAAAACATATCAAATTTGATATCAATTTAATTATCCGAGTTAAGATTTTATGCTAGATTCCTATATTTATAATATATTGGCATTCTGATAAAGAAAGTTGGGATCACCGATGTGACTAGAATTACTAGAATTTTTTCTAGAATTCATCTGGAGTTAGGAGACTAACAAGTGGCCAGAACCACTAGTTGGTTATCTATTTGACTATAATCATGATGAGATTCTTTAAGTTTGTTGGAAATGGTGAATAGATTATATATGTTTTTTATTTACTTTTATCAGCAATATGATTTATTAAAATTAAATATTGTGACTACTAACAGCAAGTGGCCAGAAACCAATATTGGATTTATATTAAAACGAATATCAAGAACTAGGGTTTGAGGTTGCGACCATGTGTAGAGGGCCTGTTGAGATATTCAGAGTGAAAAAGAGACATGTGAATTATCTAAACATGGTTGAAAGTTGATTAGTTGTCATCAGGAACTATGGGTTTGCTAACTAGTAACTAGGATTGCTAGCTAGCAGCCCAATGCTTCTGATGTTGATAAACTTCATCATGGAAACTTAATTTTGTAGGTATATTCTATTAACATTTTCTTTCATTCTAGTTCATACTGTATCTTGATTAATTAAAAGTTAGGGTTTGAAATTATAATTCCCGAAAATCGGTCATGGAAACATATTAGGCTTTGTAGGTAAAATCGGATTTGAGGGTTTGAAACTAGAAATTAATGGAAAACTAGAGATTCAAATAAATATCATGATCATTTAAGATTCTAGTAATTTTCAGGTACCAGACCTCTACCAAGTAGCGGCTAGAATCTCCACTCAGTGATGGTCATGGTCCTAATTAGACTGGATGTTGGTGTTGGGATCTAGGTTGATAAAGATTACTTTTGTGGGTAGAGATTTTTTATAATGGGTCTGGATCAGATTTGCAATGCATAAATACTTAGATAACCTAAATTGAATATGAGATCTGTACAACTCAGACCCTAAATCTCTATATGAAACCCCTGAATATCTGATTCTTATAAGTTTTATCTATCATACAATTCTGACACCGATACCGGACAAATATAATGCAAGATATATGATAACCGATGATAAAGAAAGCATATATTTTCGATAAATGATACCTAGGATGCAGAATGGACACCACTATTCTGGAATATAATCAATTCTGTAATAATCTGAATATATATACATGACTGAATCTAACCTGTAAATTGTCATTTGATTTATGAATTTCAATTTCTAATATCTAACTCTGGTATTAATGGACATATTAATAATCATATAACGAGCCATAATGTTCCTGATAAGTCCATGTGTATCATATCACCAATAACATGAGGTTCACTGGGGGAAACTACATGATTGATAAGGACTAAATTATATAAGATTTTAGGAGATTGCAATATAGGGACCGAAAACTTTCACTGCAGTGGTTCAAGACAGTAATGGGCTACCATCTGATTTTGAGTTCAAATAGAGTATCCTTTCTAATACAAAATCTGTTCAGAGTGCCTCGTAGTGCACTATGGTTAAACGCCATAAATCTGAGGCCGATTCTTAGGTATGTACATAACATGAGATAATATTATCTTATCCAAACTAGTTTCAAAAATTATTGTGGTTTTGTTTATCTGTCTAATTTTTTATATCTGATTTACTACTCATATGCATCCGATATCTGACTTAAATATTATTTTGAGCTAGTTCTAATATCTGACACAATCCATGATTGAGATATGTTATTTATATTCTATTTACTTATATCATGTTATTTATTATATTGTCACGGTTGATTGTGGCAAGTTTACAATCACCCATTTTGAGTAGTTGATAGTATATATTTCTCTCTTTATGTGTTATTTACTATGTTTAATCTTCTGGGATCTAAATCCAGGACTAGAAGACTATTTATTCTTTTGGGTTCTAAATCCAAGACTAGAAGATGTGGAAGGAGAGGTTGCTCCATCCTGAGACCCATACTTGCTCGAGTAGGTAGAAAGGCTATAAACATTGGAGTACTATCCAGATATTTTCTGTGCATATTTGTTTATATTTTCTTTCGTCTTAGCACTGCTTTATTTCTTTTGTTCTTTTGATAAACATATATAGAGTAATATGTCATGTAATCAACTTTATCAATAAGATATCTTTTCATTTTCGACATGTTATTTATGCATCCGAGTGTTAGAAAATTTTGAACTCCTCATTTTTCGGAAGCAGCTGAAAAAAGGGCATTAAACCAAGCAAGGGAAAAGCCATAAGGACCAGCTTGGAAATGGAATTCTAGTCTACTTCCCTATTTTTGTACCAAGAAAACCCTAAAGGCTGCAAACAAATAATGTGAGATTTTGCTGTAAATTTGTGGAAAATACTGTACCTAGTGGATTTTCCTGCAATTTAGATCAAAGCAAACAAGGAAAATGTAACTGTAATTGTTTCTCAACTCTTTTCTATCATCTAGTTATGTAGAGGGGATTTAGTTTGAACGTGATCAGGCTGCAACCATATTAAAAAAAAAAGAAAAAAAAAAGAAAAAACATAATGATAAGGAATATGAAGATTCCAAATTGAAAAACTAACCATATTGAATGTTATCTGCCTCAGGGATTTTATGTAGAAGCTAAAAAAAGCTACTTGAGCGATAGCTAAACATATGCTTTAGTCGACACCATTGCAAGGTCCATACTTAGTCCACTTAAGAACTTGAGAGATCAGTACAGAAAAAGACGGGGGCTTGTGATGAGGGCCGTGACATCGATCGAGCAGGTGAAAGAGCTCATCTCTGCAGCTGCATGCACGCGTGCTTGAGGGTGATGATGATAGAACAGCAGCCGTACATGAATAGTACTCGATAGCTGTCCAGTTTCATGGCTACTCCACGAGTCCTGCAAGGTGCTGAGCTGCCTATAAATACTCCATTATTTAACACTCTCCTTCGAATTATCTCATCTATTTCCCAATTCTTGATTGTACATTCTCAGTTTGGCATTTTTTGTTCTTCCTTATGGCTGTTTTGTTCAATACATTAATTGTCAGTTACTTGGTATTTTTTTTTTCTTGATTATAGTATTTTTTGTTTCAAACTTGAGTAAGATTGCATCGTATCGGGAAACATGTTAATACAACATATGCCGCATTTGTACTGCACCAGCACCAAGAAGTTACGAACATGAGCTTTGGAACTCTTAGTGGCTTACATTCGAAAATGTAAGTACGTAGCTACAATATTTTCCACAAGAACTTCCTTCCTTTTGTGGAAAAGATTTACATTGTGCCAAAATGTAATCACTAATATAATTATTATCAATAAAAAGTAGTTATTCTAGTTCTAAAATTGTGGATGGAAACCAAAGTCATAACTCAATTGGAGACCTTTATATTTTCATTTTCCTATATTTTTATTTTAAATTTTATTTTGTGAACAAAGCCTGTAATCGGATCTTGAATCTGAGATTCTTATCTTTGTCAAAGTACTTGATGAATAGATCCAAATACAAAACAATTTTCCTGAGGTGTAGTGACATGGACTTCCACATTGTTTTCCACAAAAGTTGTGTTTCTTTTTATTGTCATGGATTTAAAGAATTTCAATAATCTCCAAAATACAATAAAAAGAAAATAGAAAACAAACTAGAGGACTTATATAATGTCTCTCTTTTTTACAAAAGGTGTGGGTTATTGTCTACAAAACGTGTGGGTTATTGTCGTGACTATGCAGCGTCGACCTTGTACTCCGTTGATGATCTGATGTTTGAATTGATCTTAAACATGAAGAGTCGATGATGAAGGATTCTGGCCGGAAGCTTCTTGATACTGGTCGGCATGTTTTTACGTAGAAAATCAACTCACTGATCTCCAAAGATCTCCAAAAAGATTGTCAAAATTCCCTTCTTGGCTCCTATTTATAGTTTTAGGGATTTCTTAGAAACTAAAAATGAAATCTAATCTCAATTTAATCACTAAATTTGTGTTTAGATTTCAAATCTTTAATTCGGAATAATTGGATATGATTAGAGTTGGAATTCTGGTAAAAAATCCCAAAGGAAATCTTGTTTGGAAACTGAATCAGCCCCGTATGCGTGATGCTATTTATGCCGTATGGCCTAGTTTTTCTTGATTCCAAATTTTTCCTCCTGCACACATAATATCCAGAACAATTCATATTCAAATCACATCGGATCCACGTTTAATTGCGAGGAGCGGAGACTTTCAATAATTTTCGTAACATGAATGAACCTTAACAACATTTTTCCTAAAAACTAGGCCACACGGCACAACTAAATTATTAGGTAATGTCCATATGTAAGCAAAGTTTCGATAAAAGCTAATTAGTGGAACATAAGGGGGGTATACTCACCTTTTATGCTAAAAGAGAGAGAAAAAAGATTATACTAAATAACTAGACTTGTTTCCCTTTACTTGCTTATTTATTCTTGTTAATTAGATAGAACATTAAGCTGGGACTGTTAGCATCCATTTTAAGCCTCTGTATCTAACCTAGTTCTCGATGCCGCCATGACTTTTCCACCAAAAAAAAAAAAATAAGAAAATTCATTCACTTGCAAAAAACAGGCATTCTAGGATAGAAAATACAATCATCACAGGATGAACACCAACCAATCTCCGCATACGTCCATAGTACAAAACTTAGAAAGATCTACTACATAGGAATAAGATTATAAAAAACATCCATATATCTCTTAACCTTTCTAACTCACCATATTCCTCTACTTAATAAAAAAATCCAATATACAAGAGATATATTTATAGTGCTGCAGTGATTAAGTTACTAATTAAGCAACTGAATTAATTAATCCACAGAAACCATGCACTAGCCTACTTAATCAAATTTCAAACTAGCACTAGCCTAAAGCGATTGAAATAATTAATTAGTTCATGCTATATAATATAATAGTTCAAAATTTAAATAGTAATGATAGACTAATTACATACTAATCTAAGTAATTTTAAAATATTAACCAACACCTTCGGGAACTCCTACTTGCTGTTGTCTCAAATATCCCTGATCCCATCCATCATCGTCTTCTACATCTGAGAAAGTTGAAAGCTAAGTCATGTTGGTCAGCTTTCCTACCTGCTGGCACCTCGAAGTTCAATAAAAACCTAAAAAAAAGTGTTGTGATCGTGCTCCAAAATATATATATATATATATATATATATATATATATATATATATATATATATATATATATATATATATATATATATATATATATATATTATGAGAAAACGGGAAATTTACCAGCTCACCACCGGTTAGATTGTCCAATACAATTATTACATGTAGCGCCACTTAAAATAACAAATAAAAGAACTCTCTTAATTACCTTTTGAGTGGTGTCACATGTAATAATTTTATTGGACTATATAAGTGGCGGTGAACGAACTCTCTTCACTGACAGTGAATTTTCTATTATTGCAATATGCTTCATTTGAAAAAGATTCCTAAACATTATTCATATACAAAAATATATAATATGAGAATATAAATATGAAAAATATGAAACTCATCAATATCTTAGCCATGTGGGTGCATACGTATTCAAACCTTGTGTACACATACATATTCTAACCATGTGCATGCATACATATATGATACCCAAGTCATATAATATATGTTCTAAAAATGTGCATGTATACGTGTGTGACATTCTATCCATGTGCAGATATATGTGTTATAAGCCCCTATTGGCACAATATTGCATGTGTTACCTTATTCATAATACTATATGTGTGTCCATATTTATATAATTATTTCATACTTATTACCTCTCATTCATACCTGGTAAAATGCATGTATTGTGTACCATACAGGTGATACCATTCTTACTTATTTTACACATTTGCCGATATCCTGATATTAGTGATAGTAATGATATGCATTATTTACTTTCTTAAAAAAACTAAAAGTGGGATGGGGGGAATAAATGGTAGATTGTACATGTATTATAGGAGTTACGTACTACCCAACCACGGGGTTTCTTAGCTGTCCAACAGCCACTTCCGGCTTCGTGAGCTTTGACATGTTATTCCAACTAGCTGTTGATATATTCTGGCTCTACCATTGACTATTCTGGTTATACTTTTGACTTATTCCAACTAGTCATTGACCAAACCGTATGGTCATTGACCAATTCTGACTATGCTAGTGATCGTGATTCCGGACACACACATATATTGTTTTTTCTACACCATATATGTCTCTCATATTTTTTATCCATGCCATATCCTATATGTTCTGTTTCATTTATTTTTATACACGATCACTATGCTATATTCATCATGTTTTCTCATATTTATGCATATATTTACATTCATGAATTTTGACTATATTCTTGCTAATTCTAATCATTAAGTTACATAGAGCTCCATTAAGATCTTGTAAGATCATTTCCTTTTCTTGTATATATTTCCTTTGGGTTGTATAGGATACACACACAGAGTGTATGTGTGTGCACACGTGCATGATTGCACGTATATAGATAACATATGCATGTATACATACATACATACAAATATATATAGAGAGAGAAATGGAAATGAGCTGACAGTTCACATAAGTTATCTGAGCTGTAGTTTATTTCCACTATCTCCAATAATTGAAAAAAAACTTCTTTTGGATTATGATCTCGATCCATACCTAATTTATTGGGTTTTAGTTTTGATTTGGTCTTCCATCAAGCTGACACAAATTTTAACGGTTTTCAATGGATATACATTTTGTATTTTCTTGATGAAAGTATAAAAAAAAAACTCTAAAATTCATGAAATTTAATCTTATTAAAATTACAGAGATAGATATCCTAATTCTAGAAAAAATTTGAAGAAAAATCATTGGATTACTATTTTTTACCGCTAGCTTATGTAATTTATCTTGAACTGGTGGCTGTGTGTGTATGTATGTATGTATATTTAGTTTCCATGTTCTCTCTCTATTGTATCTAGACCTCGCTCGTATATTCTTTTATTACTCGTGTGTTGCTCTTTATTCATACCATATTAGGACTATCATGAGCAGCATATTCTGGTATATATGTATATGCTTTTTCTTATTTCTTTCGATGTTGTGTTACTAAATACTATTATTAAATTGCTTATGGTTCATAGCAAATTAAATATTACCTATTTATGGTTATATGTATATATTGCTTTTTAAGGTCCCCATATATCCTGTTACTTATATTTTTGGAGTACTCACTAGCAACACCTCACCCAATCTCGAGACAAATGACCGAGTACTCCGGTGTATGATTTGTAGCGCTACAGAGTGGTATCAGAGCAATGGCTGAGTACAAAAGATCTTTTGACTCTAATAAATCTACTATATCCATTACATATCCACTAACACTCCTTTGTTTTCCATTCTACTCTTTGATTGCGGTTTTGATCCCAACTTTGTTCCTATTTAAGAGAGATTTCTAGTCATTATTGTGCAAATGCCGACCTAGAAGGGAATTGTGACCAAATGCAACAAAAAATGATACAAGCGGAGTTGAAGGCTGCTTGGGAAGGCTCGGTCGCAGCACAACATGCCACTACTATAGTCTCGGAAAGGTTTATGGTACTAGGGCCTGATACAACTTCATTCGTGCACTCCCAAGTATAGAAAATCGATAAGTAATTATTGGGAGTCAATCTAAATCGTTCACTTGAGGATACCGATTCTAGTGCTAGACACTTATAGTGTGTGTTACGATTAAATTAAAAATGAAAAATAATTGGCTTAAATAAGTATAATTTATTTTAAAGATAATAGAGAGACAGATCGGCTCAGATGAGTCAACAACAGCCCCAAGATCATATAATTGGATAATTATTGTTATAATTATCTCAATTGCATAGATCACATGGTTTTATACAAGCAGAATCTATTTTTTAAGAACACACAATTATAAAAGATAATATTGTTATTAGTTAAATCCCTCAATTAATACTTATATGAAATTTTGGAGTAATCTAAATATGATTTATGGATAATAAAAATAATTATTCAAAATCTAAGTATATACCATATCTAAAGAGTCAATAATATATCAAGAACTAAGTAATAACTATAACATCAAGAAATAAATCATTAAAGTCACAAAATCATGTATCTTCAATCAATAGAATATAGTGAGAAACGAATAGCAATATCATATAAATCTATTAAGCACAAAAGCAATTCTTACCAAATCAAAATCGAGCGTTTGTCTTCTCATCCAAAACTAAAAAAGAGTTACTTATTCATATTAGATATAGTTATCAAATTAAAAAAGAAATCTTTTATTATCAACTATATGAAAAAAAAATACAAAAACTAAAATTATTCAAATCTCTCTAAAACAAAGAAAACTCTTTATATTTTTCTATCGCTCTCTTTTGTAGATACATTGGATATTTATAAACTCCATGGGGCTTGGTTACCTAACAGTAGAGATTTATCCATATACAAACTCTTTTACTCCTTGAAAATTGTCGTATTAGTATGTTTGTGCACACCGTTTCGACAACCACTTCGACATCGGTTCTCTATTGAGCTTTACAGAGCTTTCTTCCACAAGCCTATCAACAGTCACTAGATGGCTGTAAAACAATTCACTATCAATTTACAATTTTTGTAGTTTTATACACAGGCACGCTTTTCGTTTCCATTTCCTGACTTCTAAAATCCTACAAAAAGAAAATAAAACACTAGTTTAACTTGATAAAACACTCAAGAGGAGAATTAAACTAATATACATAAAAAAATTATTAATTTCTCATATTAACTCTTCAAATCTTCAAATTGGATTACGAGTGAATAAAATAGATAAGAAATAATACGTTTTCTGCTCGTAATAAGAGCCAAAAGAGCTAACTGTTGCTAATGGAGCCCATTATCGCAGTGGGTTTCGGTCCACCAAAAGGGGTCCAAAACCGGCCCAAACCCGTTATGATAAAATATATATGAGGTGTGGTGCTAGGGTTTTGGTTGAGCCGAAAAAAAAGAAAAATAAAAGGGGAAAGGGGTGGCTGAAACTAAAGAGGCTGAAGTAGATTAATTTTGGCCAAAGTTAATTTAGCCTTCTGTTTATGGCGACTGCAGCAGTAAACAAACGGTGTTGCTGCTTTGATTTTTGGCCAGAAAAGAAATAAAGCCACTGTTGTTGCTTTCCCTAGTTGCGGCCGAACAAAAGCAAAGCAGCGGGTGGTTTCCTTTGGATTTTTGACGGCCGAAGCAAAAAGAAAAATCACTGCAACAAGAGCTTAGGTTTGATCTCAAAATCTTGTGTGATTTCTTTGCCAATTCTCTTGTGGTTGAGAACTAGAAACTTGTAATCTCTTTTGATATAGTGGAAGTTTTTCGATCGTGTTCCCGTGGACGTAGGCATATTGCCGAACCACGTTAAATCTGCGTATTCTCTGTCTCTGTCATTTTTCTCTTCGGTTAACTATTTGATTCCGCTGGTTGTTGCATTAGTATTATTCCGCTATTTTTGCTAACAATTGGTATCAGAGCCCTGGTTCGGGTCAGATTTCACTCAGATCAGTGTTGATTTTGAGTGGGAGTTATGGCGGAAGATACGAAGGGAAAGATTAAAAAATTTGATGGGACAAATTTTCAATGGTGGAAGTTGCAGATGGAAAATTATTTATATCAAAAGAAATTACATAATGGAGAAAAGCCATAAAAGATGGTAGATGAGAAGTGGGAATTGTTGGACATGAGAGTTTTGGCACAGATTCGATTGTGCCTGACAAAGCAGGTTATGTTCAGCGTCTCTAAAGAGAAGACCACTTCATGTTTGATGTGAGCATTGGCTAAATTTTATGAGAAGCCGTCTGCTTCAAATAGACTGTTTCTAATGAAAAAATTGTTCAATTTGAGGATGCCTTCTGATAGTTCAGTTGTTAATCATTTGAACGAATTTAACACATTATGGGTACAAATTGAATCCTTAGATTTTGTCTTTGCTGATGACATTAAAGTTTTGATATTTATGTGTTCGTTACTGGATAGTTAGAGTAATGTTGTTATGGCCATCAGCAATACTTCCAATACTGCTCTTAAATTTAATGATGTTGTGAGTACAATCATGAATGATGAATTGATGAAAAGAAGTATGGGTGAGAGCACAGTTTTTACAAGTACTGCTCTGTGTGTTGATAATGACAGAAAGAAGGAAAGACATAGAACTTTAAGTAGGGAGTCGAAGTAAAGAGGAAGACCAAAATCTAAGGGAAAGCTCAAGAAAAAATTAGTGTGTTGGAAATATAAGACAGAGGGTCATATGAAGAAGGATTGTCCAAATAAAGATAAGGAAGGAGCGAATGTGGTGAATCCAAGTGAAGAGTATGATGATTTGTACTTGTCTGCTCATACAGAATCAAGGTCAGATATGTGGTTTGTGGATTTAGGGGTTTTGTTCCATTGCACTGCTCGCAGAGAATAGTTTGAGAATTATGTTCAAGGTGATTTTGGGCATGTGACTGTTGGTAATGAGTAAGAATGTAAGATTGTCGGTAAGAGGACAATTCAGTAGAACTTGCATAATGGTGGAAAGTTGCTTTTACAAGAGGTCAGGCATATACTAGATTTGAAGAAGAATTTGATATCTGTTAGTAAGTTGGATGGCAAAAGTTATCAAATCTCATTTGAGAGGAAACAGTGGAAGATCAGCAAAGGAGCAATGGTAGTGGTCAAGAGTGAGAGAGTGGGAACTCTATATTTACTCTCAAGCTCGGTGGATCACGTTGTTTCTTTGACCACTGTGAAAAATGAGAAGGCTACCTTATGGCATCAGAGGCTCGGTCACTTGAGCGAGAGCGGCATGAGGGTATTGCAATTCAGAGATATGTTGACAGATATAAAATATACTAACTTTGATTTCTGTGAGAACTGTGTGTTTGGAAAGCATAAAAGAGTTAGTTTTATGAAGGATGGTAAGGAGAAGAAAAGCAAGAGATTGAAGTTGGTGCATACAGATGTATGGGGGCCTTCTTCGGCGAAGTCTCTTGGAGGTAATTCTTATTTTGTCACTTTCATAGATGATGCAAGTATGAAAACATGGGTGTTTGCACTTAAGTAGAAATCCGATGTCTTCAAGATCTTCAAAGTATGGAAAGCTCTTATTGAGAATGAAATAAGTTTGAAGGTGAAATGTCTATTGTCGGACAATGGTGGGGAATTTTGCAATAGAGGGTTCGATGACTATTGCTCTACCCACGGGATCAGGAGAGTAAAGACTGTACCGAGGACACCACAGTAGAATGGCGTGGCTGAGAGGATGAATAGAACCATTTTGGAGCGAGTTTGGAGTATGAGACTACTGTTCGCCATAAAAAATTGCAAGTTCTTTATATCGAAGTCTTTTCAATAAAAAATTACAATCTAACAGTTTTCCGGTTACAGAAGATGAGGAAGATAGATATCCTCTTTGTTTAAGGCTGGGTCCTATGTAGCTATGGAGGACGATCCTGCTCTCCGTTGACACTTCGTATAATCTCTCTCAGTTGGCTCAAGGAAAAAGAAAGGCTCTCGACTCTTGATCACAAGGGGTAACTCTTAGGAGAAGATATCTGTCTGTGTCCGTCCGTCTGTCTTTCGCTCCCCCGCTTTTATAGGAGTTTTAGAGTAACGTCCCGCCATATTTGCTCGACCGTTAGCTCCCACTACTCGAGAAGTGCTGTCATATTCATTAGGCGGTTGCTCCCACGATTGAAGTAATGCCGCTGCATTCGTTTGGCAGTTAGCCCCACGATCTGAGGTGGCAATTCTTCTGTTCGGATCGGGTAACTTTGTATTAAACCCCTACCCGAAAGCTATGGGTAATATCGCGAATCTCAATTTTAGATTCGCGAACCTGTTCTGTCGTCACTGGGTCGCGAACCTCAATCTTCAGGTTCGCGGATATGCTGAGTTGCGGACTCCTAACTTTGAATCCGCGGATCTGCTTTGCTTTCCAGAATTTTCGCTAACAAAACCCCTTCCAAAGTTTTCAAAACTCACATGATTCTTTGAGGAGTTTTGGAATACTTTGGATATAATATTCTGTATTAGAATCTCCATTGCATTTGCAGAAATCTGTGACTCTGTATTAGCGCCACTACTGATTTTGAAGGAAAATGTGACTCTGTGTTAGTGCCTCATTTTGCAATTCTTGAAACATACGACTCTGTGTTAGGGTCGCAGATTTGTATAGCGAAGAAGAAGACGACTCTGTGTTAGGGTCGCAAACTTTTACTTTGGAAGGGACACGTCTCTGTATTAGGGGCGCAAGCCTTCATTTTGGCGTAGAAAACGACTTTGCGTTAGGGTTGCGAACTTTCGCTTCGGAAAGGACACGTCTCTGTATTAGGGGCGCAAGCCTTCATTTTGGAGTAGAAAATAACTCTGTATTAGGGTCGCGAACTTTCGCTTCGGAAGGGACACGTCTCTGTATTAGGGGGCATGAGCCTTCATTTTGGAGTAGAAAATGACTCTGTGTTAGGGTCGCGAACTTTCGCTTCGGAAGGGACACGTCTCTGTATTAGGGGCGCGAGCCTTCGTTTTGGAGTAGAAAACAACTCTGTGTTAGGGTCGCAAATTTTAATTTCTGAGGGATCGCGACTCTATATTAGGGATCGCGAACTTTCACTTTTGTGGTTGCGGAAAGGCCGGAAAACGGTTGCTTTCTACGGCGTAAGAATTGAGACGTTCTCTGAGCCACATTAAATGAAAAGGTACCCACGAGATTCGGGCCAGATATCACGTCTTTCCAGAGATCTTGGCCATCAAATTATCTCCTATATAACCTCCACTTTATGAGAGAGGCTACTCTTATCTCAAGAAATTTGAAATCCGAGTTCTTCTTTAGAGTTCCTTGGACTTCTCGTCTTCAATCTCCTATAGCTTTCAATTCTCTGTGCGAAGGATTTTCTCAATCTGCAAAAAATACTGAAGAAACCTTCTTCCTCCGATGCTGCTGCTGGTGGTCATCAAGATCCCCAAACAACTTCTAGTCAATAGTGGTTCGACAAGAACCCTTGATTGGAGGTAATAAAAAAAAACTTTCGAAAGGCAGTCTTTTTCTCATCATTTTTTTCTTATCTTGAATTTGAATGTCTCTTGTAGTTGATTATGCCTTGAATCCTTGGCCTAAGGATCATTATTTCGGATACTTGGATTGCTATGATGGGAAGAAAGAGTTCAGATTTGGTCATGTCTTTCCACATTGTACAGTATCAGTTAGCCAAGAGAGAGAAGGCAAAATTCTCCATCCTTCTCGCTCAACATTACGAGAACTGATAACTGATGCACCTTTCGAAGGAGATGATCGGTCTCCGCTATGCAAACCCGCCTTTTTGTTTGGGGACCATGTTTCAGTGCTCGATAGCGGTTTGGAAGATGGAGATTACAAGTGGCTTCGTCAAGTTGAAGGTCGCTACTTGTTTCTCCCCAATATGGAGATGTCTTATCTGTTCTTGTTCTTTCAATCACTTTCCGTACCCAGACGAATGGACTGGCTCATAAACAGGCCGCAAGACAGCATCTTATTGGGGGGTTTCAATGCTCAAGGTGCTTTTTCTCGTAGTACTGGAAAACACTTTCGTGGATTGCTTTCGGGACTGCTTAAACATGACCTCCCCAAAGGCGAGATTCCCATAATCGCACAGACTTTCCTGCACCGATTCACCAATGCACAAGGGGAGTTTCCTGTTTAGGATTTTCGTCCCCCTGGATGGGTTCACTGCTCTTCAAAAGGAGAATGGGCAGTCTTGACTGTTTTCTTCTTGAAAACCTTTAGGGATCAGCTTCATTATGCGGGGCTATATCGTGCTATCAGGGCTGTTCAGCACGGTATTCCTACTAGTAGATTTTATTTTTTTGCTTTACTAGAATTGTACAATCCTGATACTTGTACAGTTTTTAGCCCTCGTGGCGAGTTGGTTTTTGCCCTTCATGAAATGTATGAAGTTTCGGGCTTGCCCATGAGAGACATCCCATATGAAGAGTACGTCCCTACTAGGGAAGACTCCACCTGTTGAAGACCCGGGATCCTTTGATCTATAATACTTACTGGAAGTTGCTCTGTCATTATCATATTTGCACCCATGCATCCGGCACCCTCAGTTTGAAGCCAAAGAAGTGGCTGCAATATCTTCTGTCTAATTTTTCTAAGAATAATCTTAATTTTACTCGCCTTCCTCCAGTCTCTGAGAAGGAGGTAGAGAGAAGAATAGCAAGTTTCGGGACAGATGCTTATGTCGCTGAATATGACGAGAACGTCTTCAAGGCTGGAACGTCCTTTGAAAGTTTTCACTATCAGGCCCTCCAGCCTTTGTCTGATCCTGCCTTCTTGGCGGTATTTGATGGAAAACATACCCATTAGGGCCGTATACCCAGCCGTCTTACTAGCATTTGGTAGGCGGCTCAGTTTGTTGCCCGTGATGATTTGCAGCATCCAAAACGGACTGAGGAGATTATCTGATAAATTCTGTAATGTGAAGAAGGAGCAAAGGAAGAAGGGAGATCCGGTCATTAAGACTCCTAATCCGCTTGTAGAACTCCCTTATATTTATTTGATGGCTTGGCTGGTTCTACATTACCCCACTTTGATGAGTCCTGCAGACTCGCAGATTGACTTAAGTGCTCCAAAAGTGCAGCATTACGAGAGATCACAATGGAAAGGGGGCTACATGGCCACGATCCACAAGACCCTTCATCATTTTTTGACTTTTGAGTTGTTCAGATGTTTTCCGTACTTCCCAAATGCCAGGTATGGGGAGGAATTCGCGGATACTGCCGGTGTCGACAAATTTACTGTTCTGTCCTCGGGGTGCTTCTGGTGGTTGATAAACATCCGCCCAGAACATCTGCTTCTTCGTTTGGGGAACCATTGCTACATAGAGCCTTACTACCCGAGTCGTTTCGCTCGACAGTTCGGGTATGATCAACTTTATGTTGGTAATCCCAACAGAGAAGTAAGTTTTGTTGGGAATGCTCTTGAAGGAGCTTGAGCTTGGTTTCACTTCGTCGCAGGTGGAACTCAGGCCAAATTTGATCTTCCGCTCAAGACCCCAAATTCGAGTATGAGCTTCAGTTTTTGTAAGTGGTTCGCGGATGCTAATTCTGCTCCCCAGAATTTCAATATAAATCATACCAGTCTGCGGGAGATCAGAGCTTGGTATGCTCAGAAGAAAAAGGCTGGCAGCACCAAAGTAGCAGGGATGGAAGATTTCGGGGGAGACAGTGCATCCAATGAATCAGAACCGATAACTCAACAGAGGGAAGAGGACAATGATGCACCAGTTCAAGCTGCCTCTCTTGATGCTTCTCCTCTCCCGACATCGAAGAAAACTTCTCCTCAACCGTAGTCTCCTCCCAAGAAATCTTCACATAAGCGGAAGAGACTAAGGCGCCTTAGTGACTTGCCCACCATTTCGCAGGGGATTGATTCGCAGAGCACCCCATCTGGGACTGGCACTGCCACATCCCTTCTGGTTTCTGAGTCCCTCGTTGAGGAACCCGAGGAGGATGAAGATGACTCATCTTTAACTCTCTGTTCCCATAAGAGGCGTCGGAGTCAAGGACTTGTTCTTTGCAGTGATCCTACTCCCATTACTCAAGAGGGTTCGACCCCCCTTATTTGTCAGGCTACTGTTGAAGTTGGTGTTTCTCTGGCCATACTAGAGGATTATGCAGCTCCTGTTGCTCAAGACACTGCAGATGAAGTGCAAATCATTGGGGAGATTCGCACATCAGGTCCCTCAAAAGCAGGACTTCCTTCGGAAGATGAAGATGAATGGGGCGACGACGATGATGTCAGTAGTGGCAATCTTCGCTCTTCTATCCCTCCCTCAGACCACGGTAAGTACGTTTACCTGAGCGAAGATGTTCGGGCTGAAGTATACGGGTCTGAAGTATTTGGTCATGAGGTGTATGGAATTGGAGAATCCAGTGTCCAACCTTTAGGTCTGCGTCTTCCTTCTTTAGTAATTATGTTATCACCAAATGACACTGTATCATTTAAATATTAACTTTCTCCTTTTACTAATTTCAGTTTCAACTTCAGATGCAAATGTAACTTTTCCAGATGACACCATCGCGGGAGCTGACACTGATGAGGCGACCGAAGTTACTACTCCGTCATTGATACTATGGAAGCAGTGGTCCCCGAAACTACTATGTCTATGGTTTTGGCCACAGCTGTTCCGACCGATATTATGGTTCAGGAGGCTGTAATTGGTAGCTCTGCTGAAGTCTCCAGAAGTTCCATTCCTCCTGGTACTAGCTTGGTTGCCCCCATACAACAGGGCATGGATCAAACCGCCTCTGCCTCAGCCAGTGTCAATCCTTCTCATGCAGAGATTGACATGCTTGAGATTGATTTATTGAAGGACATAGTGGAGACTTTCCTTCACTTCCTGAACCACTGTATTGATAAAATACTGAAGGGGGCTTCTTTTGCTTCACTTGCCAAAGTTCTTAATATTTACTTAACTGGTATTATCAGCATTGGTGGAGAGGATAAAGCTGCTCTCTTTAGGCTTATGATAACTCAGCTTCAAAAGCATGCTGAATTTATATCAAAAGCCAAAAGTGCTGATAAATCCGAGACAGTGAAAATTATTTTTCAGAAGCTGAAAGAGGAATAGTTTAAGTTCCAGAAGGAGACTCAGGAGAAGGCAAATGCTTGCAAAGCCTCCTTAGAAAAGGGTCGATCAGACTGCGAGTCTCTAGTTCTTCAAGTGGAAGCCGCTGCTTCAATTGTCAAGGACCATGACCAAGCTATTATTAGGACTCAAGAGACCATCGCCAAGGCTCAAGCTTTCTTGGCCAAAATCACCAAGGAGCGCGATGAATCAATGAGGAATCTCGCCAACTTATCGCGCCAGCGGGATAATACAACCAGAGATCTCCAGGCGATACAAGTTGAATTGGATACGCTGGAGGCTGCTGCAGCGTAGAATGTTATTGCCAGTGACGAGGAATTGCATCGTCAAGCTACTGTTCAAGCTTATGAGACCCTTCAACAAGACATTGATGATACAGAGGAGAAAATAAAAGCCCTCTTAAATCATTGAACTGTAAAAGTTTGTATACATCTATTTTAGCTCTCTGCTCTTTTTTTGTGATAGTTCAACCTGATTTTGGCCTTCCAAGGTACGGTTTTGCAGTTGTTCTTCAAAGATTTGTAACGAACCTACCATCTTTTGTCTGAAGTTTGCGAACCACCGTAAAATTCTGGTATCTGTATATCTGTTACGCGACTTTCTTAAGTCACGTGAAGTCTAGGAGTTCGCAGATTAACACAATCCATATTTAACCCGCGACCCTGATTTCGGAATTTTGGTTTGCGATGCTTCATCTGGAAGTTTGTGGAATAGACCGTAGACTCTTTCAGAATTTGTAGAGACTTCTGTGAGCCATGGGATGAAGTCGTCGGGCGTGGAATTCCAAGCGCTGCATGTCTCTATTAATGACGAGATCTCCGGACTGCGATATCTAAATGTCTCATGCAACAGTAATAAATTCTGTTGAGATCTGAACTGAAAATCTTGACCGAAGATTTCGGTTTTATCTCATCTAAACTGAAGATCACGGCCACCAGACCGTCTATATAAGACACATGATCTCTTCAATGGAAGATCATTCAGCCGTGAGAAAATTTCTTCCTGACTCTCTTCCCTTCCTTTTTTTTGTAGCCGATCTATCAGTGCAACCATATTTTCTTCTTCTCCAACCAAAGTGATGGATAAGAGTTGGCATGTTACAAGACCTCCAGACTGCATCAATCCAGCGGGGTGTTCTACCGAAAAGGTTCTTCTGACCGTAATCATTTTCCTTAATTAAGGTAAATCTCTTCTTCTGATTCATATCCTCCTCTTCCTTCTTTTTCTTCCCCTTTTTTAACAGGGATCTAATTCGGCTACAGGAGATAACCATAGTAATTCTCCTTAACAATGACCCAGACCCGATGAGCTCGTAATTGCTTCCAATACCTCGAGGGTCTTGGAAGGTCTCATGAATTTTTCATGAGAGAAAAGATTTCGGGTCTGTGGCATTGTTTTTCTTCTTTCCTAGTACTCCACAAGGTTGGGGTACTAATTTGCGCAACCCGTCATATTGTACATCTGAGGTGTGCACTTGGTATGCCAGTTTTGAACTAATCAAGTCACTGGCATCATCACTGGGGGAACCAACCAGGAGGTCTCTGATTGTGGTCGGAAAAAAGAAACAGGATTGTGCCTTTAAGCCGTCCTTAAAAAGGAGGCTACAAGAGCAAATTGGAAGTGGAGACCATGGAGCAAACTTTTTGATCCGAGCCATACCCAAAGAGAAGGCTACAGAAGCAAGTTTGTCATTCCAGATGAAGAGCCTGCAGGAGCAAACTTTTTTGATCTGAACCATGCTGAAAGAGACGATTACAGAAGCAAGTTTCTTTTCTTTATTTATTTTACCTCAGTAATTTGTATCTACTCTTGTTGACTGTACAATACTAGAGAATTCTCTGTAATTTTGTTCTGATGATGAATAAAGAGTTCTTTTCTTTTTACGTAACTAAGAGTATCTGAATGATAATTCTGATATTGATTACCAGAGGTAACTGCTAACTTGATAATCTCAAAATAAATCAAGATTTTCTAAATACCGAAAATTACTGAGAATGAAAGAATTTCTTGTTGACAAATTTGATTCGCCAGAGGTGTTTTTAACTCGGCAAATTTGATAGAAAGAAAGTTTGGTTTGCCAGAGGTATTATTTAACTTGGCAAATTTGATAAAAAGAAAGTTTGGTTCGCCAGAGGTATTTTTAACTTGGCAATTTTGATAAAAAGAAAATCTAGTTCGCCAGAGATATTATTTAATTTGGCAATTTTGATAAAAAGAAAATCTGGTTCACCAGAGGTATTATTTAACTTGGCAAATTAGATGAAAAGAAAATCTGGTTCGCCAGAGATATTATTTAACTTGGCAAATTAGAAAGAGGGGAAAATGTGATTCGCGACCTAAAAATTTTTAGTCCGAAATCAAGAATCTTCATTAATGAACTTCTGATTACAGAGAAACTTTTTATTCATAATTTGCATAGAACTACTCAAGCCGTATTATAACTGGTGTTCTGCAATTTCACTAAGAGTAATACTTCTTCAAGAATTTATCATTGATCTATCATAATCTTATCACCATTCGGCTTTGCCAACCGATATGCGCCGTTGGAATAGACAGTATCAATGACAAAATGTCCCTCCCACTTCAGCTGGAACTTTCCCTTAAGCTTTTTGTTAGTTATGATCGGTCTTCTGACTGACAAGATCAGATCACCTTTTTTGAAAGTTCTTTACTTAGCCTTTTTGTTAAAGGTTCTGGAGATCCGCGCCTGGTATAGTTCAATACTCTGCTGAGCTTCTAAGCGCTTATCATCCAAAGCCTCTAATTCTTGGAGTCATTGTTGATGTCTTTCTTCTTGCGCCATTCTAGTTATTAATGCAACTCGTAATGACGGGATTTAGATTTCCAAACGCAAGACTGCATCTGACCCATATACCAAAGAGAAGGGCGTGGCATTAGTGGGGATTTGGACTGTGGTGCGATACGCCCACAGGCATTCTCCAAGCTTCTCGTCCTAGTCCCTTTGATTGGATGACACAAACTTTTTAAGAAGTTTTACAATGATTTTATTGAAGGTTTCCGCTAGACCATTAGCTGCAGGGTAATATGACAATGAAGCTACATCCTCAATCCTGTACTTGTTGCAGAATCTGAAATACACTTGGCTCACAAACTGGGGTCCGTTGTCATGAATTATTCTTCTGGGCACTCTGAAGCAATAAAGCACATGGTGCTTGATGAATTTGATAACATCTGACGACTTTACTTCGGTTAGGGAAATGGCCTCAGTCCATTTCGAAAAGTAATCCGTTATAGCTAAAATGAACCGGTGTCTCCTTGTTGATGGTGGAGAAATTGGCCCTCCGATGTCCATACCCCATTGTTCAAACGGCCATGACGTAGCCGTTGGGTAAAGATACTCCGGAGCTTGATGTATAAAGTCTGCATGTATTTGGCAGGCCCTACACTTCTTGGCGTAGTTAACCGTTTTTGTCATCATCTTAGGCTAGTAATAACCCATTCTTCGGATTCTATTGCAGAGTTTCGACCCTGGCTGGTGTGCTCCGCAGATACCAGCATGAGCTTCTTCAAGTACCTTTTGAGCTTCGTGGTTAGAGAGACAGCGAAGTAAAATTCCGTCGTAAGATTTCCTATACAATGTCTGGAGTTCTGCATTGCCCTGTTTTTTTTAACCTTCGGGTAATATACCGTAAAGGACATAGTCTATATAAGGAAAACGCCAATCCCTCGGTTCTAGGCTTGATTCGGAAGCACCAGCTTCGTCTTCCTGTGGTTTCTTCATTTCTTCTTTGAGCTCGTCCTTTGGACAAAATAATTCTTTGCTTCCTACTGTAATTTGCCTTCTAGCATGCTTGGGCAAGGCTAATGTAGCAGCCAAGGAAGATAGCGAATCTGCATAACTATTTCGGTGGTGCTTTATGTGGCTGATATAGAAACCACTGAAACCATCGGCGATCTTGATCACCGCACGATAATACGGCAGGAGGTCTTCATATTTGACCTCGTACTCCCTTTTTACTTGATTCACAACAAGTTGAGAGTCCACATATGCCTCCAAATATTTGACCCCAGTTGTTTGGCTATTTTTAAGCCGATTAGGAGGGCGTTATATTCCGCGACATTGTTGGAGCACGAGCTTGTTAATGAGTAAGCTCGAGGAATGATGTGGTTGCGGGGAGAGACGAAAACAATTCCTATCCCCGCTGTCATCTTTCCCTCGAATCCCATTCGGGAGGCACCATAAAAAAAAGTTGCCATACACCTTTCGAGACTGTATTTGCCTCGGAAGACTTTTGCGAGTTATCCTTTTCTGGAATCAAGTCCCATTCTTCTAACTCTCCCGGGATTTGTTCGTATAACTTCGAGGATGCCGGGATTGGATGTTCGGTTAAGAAGTAGGCCACGGCATGTCCTTTAATAAACTTCTGTGGGACAAAGTGCATATCATACTGTGATCGCAAAATAGCCCAATTGGATAGTCTTGAACTTAATGACCCGGGTTTAGTCATTAGTATTCTCAGAGGGTTAACTCTCGATACAACATGGATGGTTTGTCCAGCTAAGTAGTGTCGTTTTTTCTGTATTGCGAATACCAAAACTAGACATTCTTTTTCCATAGGATTATACCTGTATTCTGCCCCGATCATCATTCTGCTGAGGTAGTAAATAGCTTGTTCATGGCCTGACTCATTCTCTTGCGCTAGCAAAGCGCCCAAGGAATGGTTCATAACCCTTAAATATAGAAAGAAAGGCATTTCCGAGGCTGGGGATACAAGCACCGGTGGTTTCGTGAGATATTGTTTGATTTCATCAAAAGCCTTTTGGCATGCATCTCCCAGACAAATGACACTCCTTTCCTCATTAATCTGGTGAAAGGCTGACATTTACCAGACAAATTTGATATAAACCTGTGGTTGTACGCAAACCTACCTTGCAATCCTCTTAACTCTTTGAGGTTATGGGGGCGGGATATTTTGAATAGCCTTGATCTTATCTGGATCAAGATCTTTCGATGTTACGACAAAACTGAGGAATTTTCCACTGGAAACCCCCAGAAAAGACAGTTGGATTCATCTTAAGCTGGTGCTTCCTCATGAGGTCGAACACTGTCTTCAAATCCTTCAAGTGATTGTCTTTGTTTCTGCTTTTAATTACTAGGTCATCTACGTAGCATTCTACTATTTTTCGGAGGTGCTCTTGGAATATTGCATTCATGGCACGTTGATACGTAGCACCTGCGTTCTTTAGGCCAAAGGGTATGACTGTATAGTAATATACTCCGAGTGGTGTCCTGAAGGACGTATGCTTCTGATCATCAGTATACATCTTTATTTGATTATACCCCAAGAATCCATCCATGAACATCATACGCTCATACCCACAAGTATTATCTATCATAATATCCGTGATAGGTAACGGGAATTCGTCTTTAGGGCAAGCCTCGTTCAAATCCCTAAAGTCTATGCAAACTCGGATTTTTTCGTTTTTCTTGGTCACGGGAACTATATTCGCGACCTAATCAGGGTGCTGTTCCTCGAGAATAAAGCCTGATTCAATCAACTTCTTGATTTCAGCTTCTATAGCTTCCATGATCTCTGGGCAGAATCTTCATTGTTGTTTTTTTACTGGCTTAGCCTCTTGCCGGATTTTCAATTTGTGAACCGCCACACTTGGATCCAACCCTGGCATTTCCTCATAACTCCAAGCGAAAATATCAATGTATTCGCAAACGAGGGATATCAATTCCTTCGTTTCTTCCGAGGATAGGTTCTCACTTATAAATATGGGTTTAGGATTCTTTTCATTTCCCATATTGATTTGGATCACTTTATCTTCAGTTGGGGGCTCACGCTGTTCAAATTGGATCTCTCATTTCATATTAAGATGCTTGGCTCAGGGGTCGTCTCTTATTGGCGAGGTTTCCTTTAAGTCTTCGTCTTCTTGGATCACGGAAGCCATGTTCGTGGACACTTCGCGAAAAATCATACAAATACTGATATCTGAGTCCCAACATGATGATTCTGACGGATGATCGTACTGTCTTTCTTCGGTTTTCTCACCTGAGGAACTTTCGGGAGTGGTGACGTATCCCAACTCCCTACCGGTTTTCTGGTAATAATCTGGCATTTTTCCTTCTGGGACAAAAGGTTGAAAGATTATCCTCCTTCTTTTTTCTAATGTTCAACCCCCTGTCTTCGGCCAGATTATATCCCATTTTCTTTATCAATCTATAAGAATTTTCATCGTAATGGAAGAACTCGGGTTTTCCCTGTTCTTCCTCAGAATCTAAGCATTTCTTTTTGTTCTTGCGACTTGCTCTTCCAAATACTATGGCCTTTTGGGTTCTGTTTTTGGGAGGAACCTCAAAAATGACCTGGTTAGCACTTTCAACATCATAACTTAATTCGTGTAAGGATGATCGGATAGGTGCTTGGAAGGAAGTCAGAGAATATATCTCATTTACACAGTCGCTGAATGCATCTGTGCTAGTGCTTGAAGGCTCAGAATCAACATCAGAAGAATAAGCAAACTCTAAATTTTCATTTATCACCAATTCACCATCATAGTGAACGACGTTATTTACATCAAGACCTTTAAGACTTATCACAATGGGCTCACCGTCCCAAATTACAACCTCAGATTTCGAATATTTGGATCCAGATTCTGTATCAGCCTCCTCGCCGCTATCAGAGTCATCTGGAATAGGATGATCTGAAACACCGAACACATCTTGATACAGCAACGCGTCAGTAAAGTAGCTTTCAACTCCTTTAAAGGGTTATTTTTCTGCAACGAGCGTTTTTACGTTCGCGTCTTTATCGACATACTTCATGCATTAGTGTAACGTGGAGGGCACAATGAGATTGCTATGGATCCAAGGTCTCCCCAATAGTAGATTGTATGATGTGTCCGCGTCTATCACGTAACACGTGACTTTCGTCTTTAGATTGCCGATTTAACACTTTAGCTTTATTTTACCCAGCGGTCTATTGCCGTTAGCATTGAATCCGAAAATAGTAGTGTTGGTTTCTGCCAATCTATTAATCGGAACTCCAAGATATCATAGCATCCTTCGGGGCATGATACTTAAGGCCGAGTCTGGATCAACTTGAATGCACTCGATCTCTGCAGATCCTATATATCCCTTGTAATACAGAGGGCGGTGATATTTATTACTCCTGACTTGCATGTCTTCCGAAGAGAAAGTGATGCAAGGGATGTTTTTATCAGAGACCTGGTGACATGTCACGCAAAGAGATTCTCCTTCCTCAATTATCTCTGGTATTTGCGCCAAGAATACTTCTGAATCATGCAGAGCTTCTCTTAAACCTTCTCTAGTAGATTTAGAGAGTTTCAGAAGCTCATACAAGGTTATCCTTGTAGGGATATTGGCCAACTGTGTTAGAATGTCGAACAGGAATGACTTCCTCGAGTCCTCCGCAGGCTCTTTTCCCTTCTTCTTCAGAACTTTATCAAACATAAGCTCTTTTTGTTTGACTTTCTCTGGAGGTGGTCGAGAATCTGTTGTCTGGCCGTAGTTTTTCAAGTAATATTTTCCTGAACGGGTTCCCGCGGGAGGATAATCCGCGTCAGCCACCAAAGAATTTCCGATTTCCTCTTCCGAATCGGTCAAAGCAGGAATGACTCCGTCATCTTCGGGAATCACAGAGACGATATTGGAGGTAAAGGTTTTCCCTCTTCACCTCTTTCTAGATGAACTGGAAGTCCATTTTTCATCACTTAGGAGATCTGGATGCACCCACAGTATCTCCCCTTATCAGTTTCAAAGGAAAACAGTCCTTTCTTTTGCTGTTGGTGCGGATCAAAATTTACGACCTGCATCGTGCCTTTAGGGATGGGTTGCACTCCACCATGAACTGTTGACTCTATCCAGTTGGGCGCTTTGCCGAACTTGACAGTCACCATGTTCGCGGTCACCTTCTTCTGGTGCTCTTGGAGCTTGATGACATTAGCGTCCACTAAGGCTTGAATTTTGTCCTTAAAGATGTAGCAGTTTTGGATAGGGTGGTTAATGATCCTATGGTAGACACAGTACTTAGGATCATTAACTTTTCCTGCTTCTTCTGGACGTTTAGACTCCGACAGTTTTAGCATCTTCTTACTCATGAGGAGGTTGAAAATAGTCTTTGTGTGCTCATCGTTAAAGGAGTATTGCTTTTGCAGCATTCGTGTCTGAGGAGGGAGCTTCGGGGAAGTCTTCGCGGGTTGTGGCATATCAGTGACCATAGTCTCCTTTCCCTTATATCCTCGGGGTCTAGACTTATAGTTGTTATCGCCACTTCGCTTTTGTTTCTCCTTGCCTCCTTCTTCTTCAAGTCTTTGCACAATTTCTTCAGTTTCTTCAGCTTGCAGGGCGAGATTCTTCTAAGTTGAGGACTTCACTGCTCCCATTCTGGCTAGAACCTTAGTTGATAAATTATGTCGACAGGTTTCTGCCAAGGTCTTTTCTGGCATCCCATGCGGACATCTGAGAGAATCGTTTCAGAATGTTTTGATGAAGTCCCAAGCTGACTCTCCTTTCCTTTGTTTAGTGGCTAGAAGTGTCGGCATTGACACCTCCATATCATCTTCATAGAATCTGGTAAGAAAGGCTTTCTCCATGTCGCTCCATGAATTGATGGTTCCTGGCTCTAGTCTCCGGAACCATTTAAAAGCTAGTCCCGTTAAGGCACTAACGAATACCCTCGTAATAATGGGGTCATTTTCGGCTAAATGCCCAATCTGCGATTTAAAATAGTAGAGGTGCTGGTTCGGCGATCCTTTACCATCGAAAGACTTGAGCTTCAATGGTTTATAACTTTCTGGGAATGGCACACTTTCCCATTCCATGGGATATGGCCTTACCACGCCGAGTTCTTGTAAATCGCTCTTATGCATGAGAGTATTCAGTTGATTTTGGAAGCTCTTCATCCAAACAGTATTTGCGTTTCCTTCCTGATGCATGGAATGGTTGCCGTCATCCTCATGATGTTCTGATTCTTTTCATTATTGTGAAGACCTTCTTCTTCTGTCTTCTTTCCCTTGTCAGTATTTGAGTGCGAAGATGTATCCGTCAATCTAGTCTTCTTCAATTTCATCAGAACATGTAGCACATCTTTAAGCTCGCTGATAGCATTCTGCTGTTGCTGGATGTGTTTGTTTTGTTCATCCATTCTCCACATGAACTCTTCTAAGACATTGTTTTGAGTCATATATGCAGAGGCAGAATCTTCTAGGAACGAGTCAGATGTCTGCGATTCAGCCATAACAGATTTGACCATATCTTCTTCATCGAAAGAGATTCCCGTCATCTGTCTATAATTCATGGGGACTGCCGTCCCACTTTTAAGTCAAGTGTTTCGAAAAACTCCTCGCTCTTCATTGAGTAGATCCTTCGAACTCGAAGAGAGCTCTGGATCATAAGCATCTCCTTCGGAGACTTTATTCGCCTTCTTTTTCTTCTTCTTTTCTCCGAAGCTTGTCATGTTGGATGACACTGCAGGATATTCTGGCTCAGAAAACTCAAACCCCTTTTGTCGCCTCCTCTTCGCCAGTTGGGATGAAGATGTCGATGGAGCCGACAATCGATGAAACACGGAGGCTGGTATGGGCTGAACAATGACAGTGAGACAGTACTGTATTGATCAGTAGCTCACAGTGACAGTGAGATACATAGAATTCTTCCCTTTTTTTGTTCAGAAGTTCCCTAAGATCTCTTGCACTGGAATTCTTTGTGACAGCGTCATTCGTGAGAGATAACTTCGGGAACGGCACAGTCTCAGCCTTGCAAATAGGCATGCATTTTCTGCAAATTTGAGGTTTGCAGGTTCCGCGAGCTTCTTCAATCACGTGATCAGACGTTCTCCCTGGAACACAAGGGACGCGGATGTATGCTCTGTGTTTGTGATCAGGGATAACTTTGATGGACTTACTCCGCTTCCTGTAGGAAACGCGAGTAAATCCTTCCGCGTCTCGACCAACCTCGCCTTTTGGCTTCCAAATTTGCGTGGTAGGTTTTTGCCGGGATGAGTTGGCGGTTTCCTTTCGTTGCGTGATCCTGCAGAGGGCACGAACTTTGCTTCTTCTTAGGTTTCTTCTCATTGTACGAGTGAGAGGAACCTCCTTCTCCGCATCACAGTCTCGCGGAGTGTATAGTGGTTGTTTTTCCTTGTTGAAGCGGGGACTTTGGTCCACTTTGCTTGAGGGATCAAGAGTCTTAACCGAAACTGGCATAGAGCCCAATGTTGAGGAGGAGGGTTTCGGACTATCTTGGTCCATCGACTCCCTTGACTGAGTTATTGCCATTAAAGCCTCCTTGGGGATTGACCCCTTGGAGATTTTATGGTATCCCCTTAGAGAGGTAGGGCTCTTGGAGCCTGAAGAAAGAAATTCTTCATATCTTTCCTGGTCGACGGGAATAGTGAGCGAGTCGACCATACTACCAACTAGAATGTTGTCGGATTGAGCTACCACCAGATCACCGGAGGTGATGGTTATCCCCAGCGGAGTCGCCAATTTTCTGTTCGCCATAAAAAATTGCAAGCTCTTTATATCGAAGTCTTCTAAATAAAAGATTACAATCTAATGGTTTTCCATTTACAGAAGATGAGGAAGATAGATTTCCTCTTTGTTTAAGGCTGGATTCTTATGTAGCTATGGAGGACGATCCTGCTCTCCGTTGACACTCCGTACAATCTCTCTCAGTTCGCTCAAGAAAAAAGAAAGGCTCTCAACTCTTGATCATAAGGGGTAACTCTTAGGAGAAGATATCCGTCTGTGTCCGTCCATCTGTCTTTCGCTCCCCCGCCTTTTATAGGGGTTTTAGAGTAACGTCCCACCATATTTGCTCGACCGTTAGCTCCCACTACTCGAGAAGTGCAGTCATATTTGTTAGGCAATTGCTCCCACGATCGAAGTAATGCCGCTCTATTCGTTTGGCAGTTAGCCCTACGATCTGAGGTGGCAATTATTTTGTTCGGGTTAGGTGACTTTGTATTAAACCCCTATCCGAAAGCTATGGGTAATGTCGCGAATCTCAATTTTAGATTACCGAATCTGTTCTGTCGTCACTGGGTCGCGAACTTCAATCTTCATATTCGCGGATCTGCTGAGTTGCGGACTTCTAACTTTGAATCCGTGGATCTGCTTTGTTTTTCAGAATTTTCGCCGATAACTACATGCAGGTTTACCTTTGCAACTTTAGGGAGGCGCTATAGATACGGTAGTCTATCTAATCAATAGAAGTCTAGCTAGTGCTTTGAATGGAGGAATTCCAGAGGAGGTGTGGTCTGGTAAGACTGTGAATTATTCATTCTTAAAAGTGTTTGGTTGTATAGCATATGCACATGTGGATCATGAGATGAGAAAGAAGTTTGATTCTAAATCTCATAAGTGTGCATTCATTGGATACGGTGGTGACGAATATTGGGATTATGAGCATAACAAGGTGATTCGTAGCAGAGATGTAGTATTCAATGAGAGTTATATGTATAAAGACCGAATGTAGAATAAGAGTAAAAAAAGAGAAAACAGTTGAGAATGAGCACTAGGAGCTGGATGAATCATAGAATGGGATGGATCCCATGAATAAAAAAAGGAAGAAATACCATCTGAAGGGGAAGAAATGGTTACACCTGAGAATACACAAGTTTCAGATGAGACCGAACGGGAGAGAGAGCCACTGACTGAACTAGATGGTTCCAGTACTTCATCAGAGAGTGTTCCCACTTTGAAGAGGAGCACGAGGATAAGGAAGTCAACCCAAAAACTTTGCCTTCCTTTATATTATGTTTTATATACTGATGCAGGTGAACTAGAGAGTTACCAAGAGGCTATGCAGGATAAATTTTGTCTTAAGTGGGAGCAATCCATGCTTGATGGGATGTCTTCTTTGGAGGAGAATCACACATGGGAATTGGTAAAGCGACCGAAAAAGATAAAGGTATTGCATAACAAGTGGGTATACAGGGTGAAATATGAGGCAGGAGGGACATAAAGGTTCAAAACTGGACTTGTGGTGAAGGGATACGGTCAGAGAAAAGGTATTAACTTCAATAAAATATTTGCACCTGTTGTCAAGATGACTTCTATCAGAGCAATACTGAGTATTGTGGTTATGAAAGGATTGTATTTAGAGCAGTTCGATGTGAAGACTGGTTTCCTTCATGGTGATTTGGAGGAGGAAATATGCATGGAACAGCCGGAGGGATATGAAGTTAAAGGAAAGGAGAATTTGGTATGTCGACTGAAAAAGAGCTTATATGGGTTGAAACAAGCACCGAGGCAATGGTACTTGAAGTTCGACAAGTTTATGTTGGAGGATTTTACCAGATACAATTCAGATCATTGTGTATATCTACAAAAGTTTATGGATGGTAAGTTTGTTATACTTACTTTGTATGTAGATGATATGCTTGTGGCAGGTACATGCATGAAAAAAATCAATGATCTGAAAAGAAAGTTGGCAGGAAGATTCTCTATGAAGGACATAGGTGAGACTAAACAACTTCTTGGAATGCAAATTATCCGAGATAAGAAAAGTAAGAAATTGGGGTTATCTCAGGAGGGGTACATCAAGAAGGTGTTGAAGAGATTCAACATGGAGAATGTAAAACCGGTAACTACAGCTCTTAGTGGTCAGTTCAAACTGTCAAAAGAGTAAGGTGCTAAGACAGATGAGGAGATGAGACACATGGAGAATGTGCCTTATTCATCGACCGTTGGGAGTCTCATGTATGCAATGGTGAGTACAAGACTAGATATTGCACATGCAGTGTGAGTAGTGAGTAGATTCATGAAGAATCCTGGAAAGGAACATTGGTAAGCGGTGAAGTAGATTTTCAGGTATTTGAAAGGTATTTCAAAGTATTGTTTGTGTTTTGGGGGTGATAATATTGATGTGCAAGGTTTTGTGGATTCGGACCATGCGGGTGATAGAGACAATGGCAGGAGCACCACAGTTATGTCTTTACTGTAGGAGGGATAGCGGTAAGCTGGATTTCAAGATTACAATCAATTGTTACTTTATCTTCGACAGAAACTGAGTATGTTGCAGCTGCAGAAGCAAGTAAGGAGTTTATTTGGTTGTAGCGATTGATGAGTGAGTTAAATTTTGATGGAGTGGATTGCATGTTATTCAGTGACAGTCAAAGTACAATTCATCTTGCTAAGAACTCGGCGTATCATTCACGGACTAAACATATTCACCTGAGATATCACTTCATTAGATCCTTATTGAAGGATAGCCATTTGAAGTTGGAGAAGATTGAGGGCAGTAAGAATCCTGCAGATATATTGACAAAGCCGGTTGATGAGAAAAAATTGAGCTATTACTCAACTTTGGTGTATTTGTGTTGAATGCTGAAATTGGGACTTTAAACAATCGAGGTAAAAGCTTTGGACACTAGAATTATCATGTATAGAGATTATAATTTTTTGCAATAGGTCTCCAAGTGGGAGATTGTAGCTAATGGGGCCCATTGCCGCAGCGGGTTTCGGTCAGCCGAAACGGGTCCAAAACCGGCCCAAACCCGTTATGATATAATATATATAGGGCATGGTACTAGGGTTGTGGTTGAGCCGAAAAAAAAGAAGCCGAAAAAGGAGCCGAAAAAAGAAAAATAAAAGGGGAAGGGGCGGCTGAAACTAAAGAGGTTAAAGCAGATTAATTTTGGCCAAAGTTAATTTATCCTTTTGTTTGCGGCTGCAGCAACAAACAAAAGCTGTTGCTGCTTTGATTTTTGGCCAGAAAAGAAATAAAGCCTCTGTTGTTGCTTTCCCTAGTTGCGACCGAACAAAAGCAAAGCAGCGGGTGGTTTCCTTTGGATTTTCGGCAGCCGAAGCAAAGAGGAAAATCACTGTAACAAGAGGTTAGGGTTTGATCTTAAAATCTTGTGTGATTTCTTTGCCAATTCTCTTGTGGTTGAGAACTAGAAACTTGTAATCTCTTTCGATATAGTGGAAATTTTTCGATCGTGTTCCCGGGGACGTAGGCATATTGCCTAACCATGTTAAATCTGTGTGTTCTCTCTCCCTGCTATTTTTCTCTTCGGTTAACTATTTGATTCCGCTGGTTGTTGTATTAGTATTATTCTACTATTTTTGCTAACACTAACAGTGTTGTTGATTTAAGGAGACTCCACCATGCATTATTCTCAGGAGTTGAGGCACCTATGGAGGCACAGTAGTGAATTGTTGACATGGAGAACCTCCTAGGATCTGGCAGCATTCCAGTGGATAGTCAGGTAGAGGTGGTGAGAATCTAGCTTATAGGTGTGGCTTGGACCTGATGGTTAACCGAGAAGGCAAACTAGTGAGGCCAGTGACATGGAGTGTCTTTTCCAATAGTTTTTTTTTTTTTTTGCCAGTTTATTCCAATTAACAACTCGTTGGGAGATAGACAATAGATTTATAGAGCAGCAATAAAGGGATCGGATGGTAGATCAATATGTGTTGGCGAAATGTTCGAGCAAAGAACAGAAAAAAAAAAAAGGGTTTATAGTTTTAGCCAGAACACGCGGATCATCTTCCAAAAGGAGATCCGCGTATAAAGCCAAGAATGGCTAAAAGCGACCCTCACGAAGTCGCTGTAATCATTTCCCAATAGCTAAAATGTGGATTTTCATCTAGAGTGACCCGCGTATTAAGCAAAGTAAAAACTAACAAATATGGACCCCTAAGGGGTCGCATGTCATTTCCAAAACCTTAAAAATATAAGGTTATTTCTTTTTATACTAAAACGTGGATCATCATTCAGAGAGATCCGCGCAGACCCTGAAGGTCACATTTCAATACAAATGTGAATCTAGTCCGCGACTCAAATGCGAGATTATATTATGGTCCACAAATGCTTATAAAGTCCAAGATAAACCTCGTTTCCATACAAACGTGGGAGCAACTAAAAAGCTAATACTTGGATCATCTAGTACAGAGAGATCCGTGTTTGACCTTTTCTTTTAAATTCATTCGGAGCTAAGTACAGCAAACACGCGAACCCAGGAGGGTCGCGTTTTCATTCCAAAGTCTCAAGAAGCAAAAACCAACTTTATTTGCACTCAAACGCAAGGCTTAGCATACCATGCGAGCTACTACAAGCTAAAATGCGAATTTGAAGACTGAGATTAATATTTCGGTTACAAATCCAGATGATTAAAGACGTCAGTTTTAAATAATGGAGATTTAACGCAAATCCAAGGGATTAAAAAATAAAGAATTAATCCTCAAATTATGAAAGTCATTAATTTGACTGTTACACCAATTCAAAGGTCTCCAAAGCTCTATAAATAGCCAAAGGCTGGGCTGATTACTCGATGAATCATCGCTATCTAAGCACTTGTGCTAAAATCTAGAGCTCTTGCATCCAAGAGTTTTGTATTTGCTAACTGAAGAACTTGTTTAAAGTGTCAACGGAGAGTAGGATCGTCCTTCACGGCTACAACATAACCCGACATTAAACAAAGAGGAATCATTTTCCTCATCTTCTAGAAATGGGCAACCGTTCCAATTGTAATTTTTTTTATTAAAAAGTTGTCAATAAAAGAAATTTAATTTTATAGCGAGTAGAAGATTGGAAACTCCGCTAGAAAACCTATCATCTCCAACAATACGGTTGTAACTCAATCCGACAAAGTCCAAGTTGGCACCATGGTCGAGTCACTCGTCATCGTGTTCAACCAAGAGAAGTATGAGGAATTCCTCTCCTCTGGCTCCATAAGCCCAAAATCCTGATGAAATAGTCGTAAGAAGCATAGCTCTAGGAGATGATAATCTACAAAAGACTGCTGAAGTGAATGCCACTACAGAAGAAGTCTGGCAACTTTTCTTTATTGGTGCTTTCAGAATGAGATCCAAAGGAAAGGTGCTAGCAGGAGTGGGGTGATTTTGGTCTCTCCTTACAATTCACTTACAAAGTCATGCTTTAATAATGTTGCTGAATACAGCGGCTTGATGATAGTCATGAAGATAGCCAAACAGCTGGGGATAAAATATTTAGAAATATATGGAGACTCTCGGCTTATCATCAATCAAGTCAAAAGGGAATATGAAGTCAAGAATGAAAATCTCCTAGCTTGTTACCAAGCTATCATGAAAATGGCTGATAACATTAACGACTTCTATATTAGTCACGTGTCGCGCTATCAGAATAGCTACATGGGCTCACTAGCTTCATTGGCTGCCACTTTAGCGCTGCCCAAGAATTCTAGCAAATGCATAATGGTGGGAAGTAAAGAATTGTTCTGCCCAAAAAATAAACTCAGAGTGGAGTTAAGTTCAAAAAAGAAACAAGAAGCACTTGAAGTACATACTTTTGAATCAGATCTCAAACAAAGCGATTGGCGATTTCCTTATATAGACTATGCTTTTTACGGGTTACTGCCAAAAGACCCCAAAGAAGTAGCAACAATTCAAAAAAAAAGTTGTTCGATTATATTATAATATTGAAGTTCATATATTATATAGAAAATTGTATGATGGAATTTTGCTTCATTGCCTTTCAAATAGATAAGCTCATGAAGCACTTGAAAAAGCTTATAGCGACATCTGCGGAGCATATCAATATGGACTGAAACTCTGGGTTAGACTCTGAAGAATGAGATACTATTGGCCTAAGATGATGATAAACGCAGTTGCTTATGCTAGAAAATGCAGAGTTTGTCAGATATATGCAGACTTCATACATCAGGCACCAAAATATCTCCATCTAATGGCTACGTCGTGGCCATTTGAAATATGAGGAATGGACATTATTAGGTCAATTTCACCACTATTAACAAGGGGTCATCGGTTTATATTAGTTATAACTGATTACTTCTCACAATGGACAGAAATTGTTCCCCTAACTGAAGTAAAGACATCAGATGTTATTAAATTTATCAAACATCATGTCATATATCACTTTGGGTGCCAAGGAGAATTGTTCATGATAACGAATCTCAGTTCGTGAGTCAGTCATTCTCCAGATTTTGCAACAAGTATATGATCGAAAGTGTGGCCTCATCTCCATACTATACTGTAGCTAATGGTTTAGCAGAAGCATTTAACAATACAATTATTAAGTTCCTTAAGAAGTTTGTTTTATCCAACCAATGCGATTGGAATGATAACCTTGGAGAATGTCTTTGGGTATACCGAACTACTATCAGGACACCTACAAATGCTACACCTTATTCTGTGGTGTATGAATCTGAAGCAGTACTTCCTTTGCAGATTCATATTATGTCATTATGAGTCACATTAGCAACCAAAATGGTGCAAGAAGAGAAGCATCAGTAAAGACTTCTAGAGTTGGAAGCTCTTGATTACAAACGTCTTGAAGCTCAATAGAGCATTGAGCTTTATCAATCGCAAATATCCAAAACCTTCAATAAAAAGGTTAAATAAAGAACTTTCAAGAAGGGTGATCTGGTTCTTTCAGTAAGGATACCGATCATAACTAATAAAAAATTCAAACGAAAGTTTCAGCCAAAAATGAGAAAGACTTTTTATCATTGACGCGGTCTATTCAAATGGTGCATACCAATTGGCGAAACCAAACGGCGATAAAATAATAATGACAATCAATGAAAAATTTCTAAAGAAATATTATTCCTAATATAATACTCAAGAAATCAATAACAGAAGACCAAGTCAGTTATCTGGTCTCCGATTAATGTTGAAGGAGATTTTCGATGAGTATTAAGAAGAATCCTAAACCTTTTAAAGGCAAAATAGATTACATACAAATAACTTATGTAATACTAAGAAACAATCAAGTCAAAAAATTGAGTGAATTTGAGATACATATTGATGCAAATAATGGCATGACTACAAAGGAGTCAGTTCAAATTCCAACTGGACCGGTTACAAGAGCACGAGAAAAGAAGTTCAAACATGCACTTAATGGGCTGATTCAAGAGCTTTGGGCTCAAGCAAATTCGTGGAGGCCCATTGAGCATGGTTCATATGTTCAACAAAGATACATCAACATGATTCAACTACTAGAAAATTCTGGTCAAAACTGATTGTTTCCTTTTGTTTTATTTCTAGAACTTTTCTTGTATTGATCAGCCAAATTAAGGGGTTGATTGTTTCCTTTTATTTTGTTTCTATTTCTTTAACTTTCCTTGTATTGATCAGCCAAATTAAGGGGCTGATTGTTTCTTTTTGTTTTGTTTCTATTTCTTGAACTTTCCTGGTAGGAACTTTTCTTGTATTTTTTTCGTCTATAAATAGGCATCTAATGGAATAGATGGGATACAATTTACAGATAATTGGTGAGTTTATTCTCTTGGTTCTTTGAAGGGCTATTCGAACTTCTCGGAATTCTTCCGTGGCGTTCACCATTGACTTATCAAATGGCTTTTCACTACCGTTTGTGACGTCTTCCTTATACCAAAGTTCTTACTTCGCATTAAACAACGGGTTGAGGTCAATTATACCGAGGTTCTTGTTTTTGTTGAAGCAATGGGTCGAGATCTCCTATCCAAACCTGATCGAGGACGTTCTTGGATTTTCCTCTTGTTCTATGCGTCTCGTTATTCTTGACGGGGTTCGCATCATTTGGTATCAGAGCAAAAGATTTCTCGTCTCAGGTTTGCCTATCCCATTTAAATTTAATTTCCTTTTCTTATCTAGCCGAATTTCTTTCTTTTACCCCATTAAAAATCTTGTTCTGTTATTAACGAAAGAGAGAATATGAAAAAAAAGGATCCAAAAAAAAGGATAAAAAAAAGGTCCGAAAAAAAATCCGAAAAAAAAATATCCAAAAAAAAAGGAGTAAAAAGATTCTTTTTTCGTTTGTTTCCAATAAGCCCGAAAATCACCTCACTCCAAAGACCAAAAAAAATTCGTGAAAATTTTGTTGAATTGTGTTTTGAAAATCTAATCACCCATATCTCTTATTTTCTTACCTTTTGAACCTGAATTCTCTTAGTGAGTTCTTGGTGAAATGTTGCTGGAATTTTGAATATTGTTCGAATAGTTTCAAAAGAACTGAAAGAGGATTATCGAGTGAAAAAAGGTAAGAGTGGTGAGAATATTACAGGGTAAAAGTCGATTATACTGAGTGAAACACGAGTGGAATATAGTGAATCATTCTTTGAGTGAAAACACGTGAGGGAGTGTGTGAGGTCTTTTCTTTATTTTCTATCTTTGATTTGCAGCAATCATGTCTCACAACAGTGAAAAGAGCAACGCCGAAGGTGCTACAGGGATGGCTGACCCAAAGTTGCTCATGAAGACCATGATGAGTGAGATGAGGTATGTGATGAGGTTAGAATTGGAGTAGGTACATGAGTGGATTGATCGGATGGAGAATACACGTTTGGAGCAGCCACAAAACACTCATAAGGTGCATAGGAGGGAAAGAGTTCAACATCGGGAAGTGAGAGATGAAGATGGAGAGTATTATGGGCCTGATTTTGTTGAAGAAGAAGATCGGGGTTCAGTTGTTGGTAATAGGAGATATGGAGGGCGGTTTAGAGAAGATAGGAATCGGAAAGATAATAACTTGGGTAGTATTAAGATGAAGATTTCAGTGTTTTAAGGAAGAAACGACCCCGAGACTTATCTTGAGTGGGAGAAAAAGGTGGAGTTAGTGTTCGATTGCCACAACTACTCTGAGATGAAGAAGGTAAAACTTGCTATCATTGAGTTTTCTGACTATACTATTGTGTGGTGGGATCAGTTAGTGCTGAACAGGCGGCGAAATAGGGAACGACCGGTAGAGACGTGGGAAGAGATAAAAATAGTGATGAGGAAGCGGTTTGTGCCCAGCTATTACCACCGGGAGTTGTACAATAAATTGCAAACGCTCCGATAAGGTAACTGGAGTGTGGAGGATTATCATCAAAAGATGGAGATTGCTATGATCCGGGCTAATATCGAAGAATACCGAGAGGCTACTATGCTAGGTTCTTGAATGGTTTGAATCAAGAAATTCATGACAAGGTGGAGATGCAGCATTATGTGTAATTAGAGGATATGGTGCACATGGCCATCAAGGTGGAGCAACAACTCAAGAGGAGAGGTGGTACACGTGAATCCCATAATTCGGATTTTTCCTCATGGAAACCGAGTCATGTGAAGAAAGAGGAGAAACCGACTTCAAAACCTAAATTCGAGCCAAAACAAGAGACAACCAACCATGGCACTCAAGGTAAATCTGACCCTTCCACTTCTCGAAATCGTGACATTAAGTATTTTAAATGTCAAGGCAGGGGTCACATAGCAAGTCAATACCCAAACAAAAGAGTCATGGTGATAAAGGGTAATGGAGAGATCGAAACCGATGACGAGTCCGGTATCGACTCTATGCCACCATTGGAGGACGTGAATGATGAAAAATATGCGGTCCAAGATGAATTGTTGGTGTCAAGAAGACTTCTAAACTTGCAAGCAAAAGAAGTTGAAGAAGCGCAGCGAGAGAACATCTTTCATACTAGGTGCTACGTCAAAGACAAGGTATGTAGTATGATTGTTGATGGAGGAAGTTGTACTAATGTTGCAAGCATAAGCTTGGTGGAGAAATTAGGACTGCCCATACTGAAACATCCTAGGCCGTACAAGTTACAATGGCTGAATGATAGTGGCGAGGTAAAGGTGAATAAGCAGGTTTTAGTTTCATTTCGCATCGAAAAATATGAAGATAAAGTTTTGTGTGATGTAATTCCAATGCAAGCTGGACATTTGCTATTAGGCCGACCATGGCAATTCGATTGGAGAGTTAAGCATGATGGCTTCACCAACAATTACTGGTTCGTACTCAACCAAAAACCCATCACTCTTGTGCCGATGACACCGAAACAGGTTTATGAAGATCAAGTGAGGTTGCAAAAAGAGAGTGATCAAAAGAAAGAGAGTGAGTAAAAGAAAAAGAGTGAAAATCAGAGAGTGGCCGAGCAAAATGAGAGAGAAAAAGAAAATCAAAATTCAGCCATTGAGAGAAAATCAGAGAGAAAAAAAAGAATTTCTATACAAAAGTGAGTGAGATTAAACGAGTAATGTTTTCAAGTCAGCCAATGATTGTACTTTTGTACAAAGAGGCATTTTTAAATACTAACGAATTTGACCCTACTTTGCCCAGTTCTATTATTTCTCTTTTGTAGGAATTTGAGAATGTCTTTCCTGAGAAAATACCACATGGACTACCACCAATTCGAGGGATTGAACATCAAATTGATTTTGTTCCCGGTGCGACAATTCCAAACCGACCAACCTATAGGAGCAATCCTGAGGAGACAAAGGAGCTTCAATGGCAGGTAAGTGAGTTGTTGGAGAAAGGGTACGTGAGGGAGAGCATGAGTCCATGCGCCGTTCCGGTTTTACTTGTACCTAAGAAGGATGGGACGTGGAGAATGTGCGTTGATTTCGAGCCATCAACATAACGGTAAAGTATCGTCATCCTATTCCTCGCTTAGATGACATGTTAGATGAGTTGCATGGTTCTTGTGTATTCTCTAAGATTGATTTAAAGAGTGGTTATCATCAGATTAGAATGAAAGAAGGAGATGAATGGAAAACTGCCTTTAAATCAAAATATGATTTATATGAATGGTTAGTTATGCCTTTTGACTAATGCACCAAGCACTTTTATGAGACTTATGAATCATGTTTTGTGTGCATTTATAGGCTAGTTTGTTGTTGTCTATTTTGATGATATACTCATTTATAGCAAAAACGTGGATGATCATGCCGTACATTTGAAATCGGTTTTAGATGTGCTTAGGAAAAAAAGTTATTTGCTAACCTGAAGAAGTGTACTTTTTGCACCGATAAGCTTGTATTTCTGGAATTTGTTGTCAGTGCATAGGATATACAGGTTGATGAAGAGAAGGTACGTGCAATCCAAGAGTGGCCGAGTCCCATAAGTGTAAGCAATGTTCGTAGTTTTCATAGACTTGCTAGTTTTTACCGGCGCTTTGTGAAGGACTTTAGTAGTATAGCCGCACCACTTACCGAAGTGATCAAGAAGAATGTCGGATTTAGATGGGGAGAAGAACAAGAGAAGGCGTTTTAGCTAATCAAAGAGATGCTAACCAACGCCCACTTATTGTCTTTACCTAACTTTTCTAAAACGTTTGAGATTGAATGTGATGCTTTAGGTATTGGCATAGGCGCAATTCTTATGCAGGAGGGACGACCAATTGCTTATTTCAGCGAGAAATTAAGCGGGGCAGCCTTAAACTATCCGACTTATGACAAGGAGTTGTATGCATTGGTTCGAGTTTTGGAGACATGGCTACATTACCTATGGCCTAAGGAGTTCGTGATTCACACTGATCATGAGTCCTTGAAACACTTGAAGGGCTAACACAAGCTAAATAAAAGACATGCTCGTTGGGTAGAGTTCATTGAGATATTTCCATATGTCATCCGGTATAAGTAAGGTAAGGAGAATGTGGTCGCCGATACACTTTCTTGCAGGTATGCATTACTCTCTACACTTGATGCAAAATTGCTTGGTTTTAAACACATTAAAAGTTTATACATTGATGACCATGAATTTTGTGAAGAGTACCAGGCTTGTGAGAAAAACGCTTGTGGTAAGTTCTTTAAACATGATGGATTCTTATTTCGAGAAAATAAATTATGTGTGCCTAATTGTTATTTGAGGGATTTGTTAGTGTAGGAATACCATGGAGGGGATTAGTGGGACATTTTGGGATTGGTAAGATCTTAGCTATTTTGCAGGAGCATTTCTATTGGACACACATGAAACGAGATGTTGAGCGAATTTGTGGCAGATGTGTCACATGTAGGCAAACTAAATCCAGAGTGCAGCCCAACGGTTTGTATGCTCCTTTACCCATTCCTAGTGAGCCTTAGATTGATATTTCAATGGACTTTGTGTTAGGATTACCTAGGACTAAACGTGGAAGAGATTCGATTTTTTGTGGTTGTGGATAGATTTTCTAAGATGACAAACTTTATTTCATGTTACAAACGGATGATACTTCGCATGTTGCTAATTTGTTCTTTAGGGAGATTGTGAGATTGCATGGCATGCCTGGAACCATTGTTTCGGTTAGAGATGCTAAGTTCTTGAGCTACTTTTGGAAGACTTTGTGGTGTAAGTTAGGTACCAAGATTTTATTCTCTACTACTTGTCACCCACAAACTGATGGTCAAACCGAAGTTGTAAATAGGACTTTGTCTATTTTATTGAGGGCAATAATTAAAAATAATATCAAAACATGGGAAGAGTGTTTACCACATGTTGAGTTTGCTTCTAATAGGTCTATTCATTCTGCTACTAAATTCTCACCGTTTGAAATTATTTATGGGTTTAATCCTTTGACTCCATTGGATTTATCTTCATTACTTTTTTCTGAGCGTGTTAATTTTGATGGAAAGAAAAAGGCTGATTTTGTTAAGTAAATACATGATAAGGCAAGGCTCAACAATGAGAGAAGAACGGAGCAGTATGCAAAACAAACCAACAAGAGGCGTCACAAGCTTGTTTTTGAACCCGGAGATTGGGTGTGGTTGCATAGAGAAAAGAGAGATTTCCAGCACAAAGACATTCCAAACTGCTTCCAAGAGGGGATGGTCCTTTCCAAGTTCTAGAGCGCATCAATGATAACACTTACAAGCTAGATTTGCCCGGTGAGTACAATGTTAGTACTACTTTTAATGTTACTGATTTGAGTCTTTTTGATATAGGTGATGATTTGAGGGCAAATCCTTTTCAAGAGGAGGGGAATGATGCAAATAATGGCATTACTACAAAAGAGCCAGTTCAAGTTCCAACTGGGCCGGTTACAAGAGCACGAGAAAAGAACTTCAAAGATGCACTTAATGGGCTAATTCAAGAGGTTTGAGCTCAAGCAAATTCGTGGAGGCCCATTGAGGATGGTTCACGTGTTCCATAAAGATGCATCAACATGATTCAATTATTAGAAGAATCCGGTCAAAACTTATTGTTTCCTTTTGTTTTATTTCTAAAACTTTTCTTGTATTGATCAGCCAAATTAAGGGCTGATTGTTTCTTTTTGTTTTGTTTCTATTTCTTTAACTTTTCTTATATTGATCAGCCAAATTAAAGGGCTGATTGTTTCCTTTTGTTTTGTTTCTATTTCTTGAACTTTCCTTATAGAAACTTTTCTTGTATTTTTTTAGCCTATAAATAGGCGTCTAATGGAATATAAGGGATACAGTTTACAGATAATTGGTGAGTTTATTCTCTTTGGTTCTTTGAAGGACTATTCGAACTTATCGGAATTCTTCCGTGGCGTTAACCATCGACTTATCAAATGGCTTTTCACTACCGTTTGTGGCGTTTTCATTATACTAAGGTTCTTACTTCGCATTAAATAACGGGTTGAGGTCAATTATACTGAGATTCTTATTTTTGTTGAAGCAACGGGTCGAGGTCTCCCATCCAAACCTGATCGAGGACGTTCTTAGATTTTCCTCTTATTTTACGGGTCTCGTTATTCTTGACGGGGTTCGCATCACATATCTTCTTCAATAACCCTCAATTATGCTTCGAAAAAGAGAGTACAGAAGTATCAAATCATTTGATACACATATTTGAATTTTTCTTTCAACAAAAGAAAAATTCAACATGATTGTTGGTCCGCTCAAACGCCAAACATATGAAGGCTATAAAGAGACTAATGAATGTGTCTCATTTTTGACACTAATATCTTTAAAACATGACCAATTTGCCCATCAATCAAATGGAGTTCATCTGCAAGAAGAAACTATTTCTAACTAGTACTATCTTAATTTCAAAAGATAGAATTCCTATAATAGAGCAGTCAATATTTTGTGGCTTGTTATTTCATCAATTTCCTCAACGGAGTACAGCAGATGAAAATAAGCTAGCTTAACACCAACATGTAGCTCCACATACCAACCAGGGGTACCAAATGAAAATTAATTCTATATCTCTATGACTAAAGATAAAGAAAAGTTTGGCATTTAAATCCAAACAAAATCCTCGCCAGCCTATTATGCTGGGGGTAGAAGCATGAACTACCCAAGACTATCAAGACAATGGACAGAGAACAAGTTTCTTGCCAACCACATCGTGCTGGGTGTTGACAAAAAAAATCAAAATCATCATGCATGAACACCAGTTTAAATGGGAGTTACATATCATTAATGAGTGGTTCAAAATGGGGGTTATACCTCATTCAATTCAAAGTTAAATGTGAATTACACCTTTGAAATGGAGATTACACCTCCATTATCTCTAAATTAATGAGGGTTTAAGTCTCCAAAACTCCTATAAAAATGAAGAAGGCCAAAGAAGATGGGACCTTCCGGAGATAATCCACACACCTCTATGAGAGGATCTATCTTTAGTACAAGAAGAATATATATTCTCATCTTATGAAGAGTTCTACTCTTCCCTAATCGAGAGATTTCTATCTCTTAAAAAGTTTAAACTCTTTTTTAATCTAGAAATTTTTATCTCTTAAAGAGTTCTGCTTTTTCATTTTCAAAATTATGCAAGACTATTTCAACTCTAAGAGTTTGGTGTTAAAACATCAATGGGAAATATGATTATCTCTCACCGCTATATTGGAGAACCTTAACATAATATGGATAATATGTGAATCATCAACTAAAGAAAGATCTATATTTCAAGTTTAAAATGGCTAACACATGGATAATCTATTATAGAGAGATGCACGTCTCGAAAACTAAGAAAGGCTAAAACGGGACCCTTACAGAGTCACATTTTATCTCTAAAAATAGCCAAAACGAGGATTTTCAGTCAGAGAGATTCGTGAATTGGGCTAACAAGGATGGGCCTCATAGAGTAGCGCAGACCCTTAAAATAGCATTAAAATACGGATCTAATCCACGACTCAAATAAGAGATCATGGTATGGGCCATGAAAGCACATAAAAACTAAAAATGATCCCTTTTCAATAGAAGGGTGGGCCTAGCTAATAAACTAAAACGCAGATCATCAATCAAAGAGAGATTTGCGGTTTTAGTTAACTTCTTAACTCATGACTAGAGCTAAACATAACTCGCGCGAACTCTAAAGGGTCGCGACTCTACTTTAAAGTATCAAAGAGCAAAAACCATCTCCAGCAACACTCAAATGTGGGTCCAAATATACCATGCAAGCTACTAAACACCAAAACGTGAGTCTAAAACTTGAGATCCGCGTTTCAGTTACAATTCAGATGATTAAAAATGTCGGTTACAAATTCTGGAGATTTAATACAAATCCACCAGATCAAAAGGTGGAAAATTAATAGTCAGATTATGGAGGACAACCGTTGGACAGTTACATCAACTTAGGAGTCTCCAAAGCTCTATAAATAGCAAAAGTTTGGCGAAAAAGGCATCTAGAAATCAGTATTAAAGAAAAGCTATTTTCACTTATGTGCTTGTGCTATCAAAAACTCAAAATTTTTGCCAACCAAAATTTTATATAGAGTATCAACGGAGAGTAGAATCGTTCTCCATAGCTACTCTTGAGCCCAGTTTTAAAGAAAGAGGGAATTAAATTTTCCTCATTTTCTGTAAATGGGAAGCTATTCATAATTGTTATCTTTCATTGAAAAATCTTAATAATGAATCATTTATAATTTTATGACTAATAGAAGATTGGCGACTCCGCTAGGGAAACATATCATTACTGATGATAAGGTTGTAGCTTAATTTGATAATATTTCAATTGGCAGTATGGTCGAATCACTCATCATTAAGTTCGATCAAGAGAAATATGTAGAATTTCTCTCTTCTGGCTCCAGAAGCCCTAATTTCTTACGAAAATATTATAAGATTTCTAACAACTCAGCTTGTAAAGAGGTTTCAATGACAGCAATCCAATCAAAGGACTCCTCAGACAAATCTGGTCCCAAAGGAGATCCATCTCCGTCACCAGCACGAGACTCAGGATTTGTTCCAACTAAGACCTATGAGGATCTCCTCGAGAAGATGGATCAGGATCCCCATAATAACAAGGGGAAATGACCATTTTCTGATTACCAAAAAGATGACTCAAAAAATAAAGTTTCTCTCACCCGCACGATGAGAAGGAACTTACGAAAAAGCAGAACTCGTGTTTTCCGCATAGCCATGAAGCAACAAGAGGCTGTTGAACTACAGTTGCGAGGATGTACAGTTCAAGTATGGAGACCAAAAAGTGAAATAGTGATTCCATACGACAAAAAGAAAAATCAAAAAACATATGGGTTTACTCGTGTTTCTTACAAAAAACACCGTACACCCACCAAATTTATTTATAATTACAAATGTGGAGTTTACATCCGCGTTCCACAAACCAGATGAGGGCCCCACCCTCATGCCTCGGGAGAAAAATGTGATTTTCAAGATCGCGATTTTACAAATAGATGCAAACTACAAATTCGTGTGCCAATAGAAAAGTGCGATTTTCAAAAGCGCACTTCTAAAGAAGAATCAATTTCTAAGACAAAAGTTCATCCATCTGCTACTCCAGCTAAAGTAAAATTTGCTCCTGGAATTGTTAAAGGAATAAAGACTTTTATTCCAAAGATATCTTTTGGAAGCATTGCCACCGCCACTAATCAAATGATGGGATCCAATACAAGAGATCTCAGGGAGCTTCTCAACAAAAAGAGAGAAGAATCCCGAGTATCTCAGCGTCATTGCGAATGATTAATCAACGCGGTGTTATCGCATTGTCATTGTGTGGCTGCTCTTGACAAACAATCGGTTTTTAATCAACTTACAAATTCTTCGTCTCAATTATAAAAAAGGAGACGACGTAACAAGTAAGAATTTTCTGAATATGAATACCCCGAAAGTATCATCTAATATGATAAGTTTAAAAAAGAAAAAAAAAGAAGAAAAAAAGAATTTCTCTATAAAATATTCTTCTGATTCTGAACATTCTTCAGATTTGAAGAGTGTATTCAACGCGATGCGGGGTGATTTTCATAATATTCGGCTCACGAATACCCCGTATCCGTGTATATGGCACAAAATACTCCAGAAGAGTTCATGAGGAGGATTGATGATAAGCATCTGGAAGCCCAACAAAGAACTGAACTCTACCAAGCGCGGATTTCCAAAACCTTTAATAAAATGGTTAAGAAGAGAACTTTCACGATAGGTGATCTGATCCTTTCAATAAGAAGACCGATCATAATTAATCAAAAATCCAAAGGAAAGTTCCAGTCGTAATGGGAGAAACCCTTTGTCATTGATGCATTCTATTTTAATGGTGCATATCAATTGGCAAAATAGAATGACGATAAAATAATAATGCCAATTCAAGAGAAATTTCTGAAGGAATATTATTCCTAACTGATTGGATCAATTTATCCACCAATCAAATAGAGTTCATCTACAAGAAAAAGCCCATTCTCAATGAGTTTCAAAATGAAATATCGAAATGAATCATATGTCTCTATGACTAAGCATAAAGGAAAGTTTGACATTTAAAGTTCAAATAACATCCTCAACAACCCTACCGTACTGGGATAAAAAGCACGAATAACTCTAATCCATTAAGGTTTAGAGAAGAGGAAAGTTTGACATTTAAAGTCCAAATAAAATTCTCGACAATTCATCATACTGAGGGAAATAGTATGACTAGCCCAATGCAAACGATATTTGGAAAAGGCTTATCAAATCCATTTATAACTGGAGATTTGCTAAAAATCCCATGAATATATCATGATAAGCTCATGTCTTTGACAGATTTGAGATTCGCGAATCTGGAATCAAAGGATCCTAAAATACGAATTTTATAAAGTCACATTTTAATACTAAAAAAAGTTTAGAAATACAGTCTTGAATTCTAAAAGTGCAAATTTTCAGAAAGTCGCGCTATGCTTCCTTTCATCCAAATTTGCTAATTAAAAAATTATCTCTGTCAAAACAAAATTTCCTTCCACCAAAATTTGCTAAGTTAAAAATTACCTCTTGCAAACAAAATTTTATTCCACCAAAATTTGCTAAGTTAAAAATTACCCCTAGCAAACAAAATTTATTTCCACCCAAATTTGTTAAATTAAAAATTACCTCTGTCAAAACAAATTACATTTCACCAAAATTTGCTAAGTTAAAAATTAACTTTGGTAAACAATTTTTCCTTCACCAAAAATTTGCTAAGTTAAAAATTACCTCTGACAAATAAAATTTCATTCACCAAAAGTTACTAAGTTAAAAATTAGCTCTGGCAATTCAAAAAGTTGTTATACTATAAGTCATTGAACAACTAAAAATATAATTTGATCAGGAAAGTTAATGATTATTTCTATTCTGTTCAAGAAAATTATTCATTCGTCGCAAAATCCATTTTGGGCGTTTAAATAATGACTTTATATTGTCAAGTTAATAATTATCTCTGAACAATATACAATAAAAAGTCAATGAGGTATCAAGTTAACAGTTATCTCTAATCATCAATACCAAGTGCATTCATCAAGTTAACAGTTACCTCTGAATGAATGACTACAAAACCAAATTTTCTTCCTTCAAAAGTTGCTAAGTTAAAAATTACATCTGTCAATTCAAAGAGCTGTTATATTACAAGTCACTGAACAGCTGAAAATATAATTTGATCAGGAAAGTTAATAAATACTTCTATTCTGTTCAAGAAAATTATTCATTCGTCACAAAATCCATTTTGGGCGTTTGAATAATGACTCTATATTGTCAGGTTAGTGATTACCTCTGGACAATATACAATAAAGTGTCAATGAGGTATCAAATTAATAGTTATATCTGATCATCAATACCAAGTGCATTCATCAAGTTAACAGTTATCTCTAAATGAATGATGACAAAACCAAATTCCATTCCTCCAAAAATTTGTCAAGTTAAAAATAACCTCTGACAAATCCAAATTTTAATTCCTCCAAAATTTATCAAGTTTAAAATTACCTCTGACAAATCCAAATTTTAATTCCTCCAAAAGTTGCTAAGGTAAAAATTACCTCTGCCAATTCAAAGAGCTATTATATTACAAGTCACTGAATAGTTGAATATACAATTTGATCAGGAAAGTTAATGAATACTTCTATCATGTTTAAGAAAATTATTTATTCGTCGCAAAATCCATTTTGGGCATTTGAATAATGACTCTATATTGTCAAGTTAATGATTACTTCTGAACAATATACAACAAAGAGTTAATGAGATATCAAGTTAACAGTTACCTCTGATCATCAACACCAAGTGCATTCATCAAGTTAACAGTTACCTCTAAATAAATAATGACAAAACCAAATTTCATTCCTCCAAAAATTTATCAAGTTAAAATTACTTCTGACAAATCCAAATTTTAATTCCTCCAAAATTTGTCAAGTTAAAAATTATCTTTGACAAATCCAAATTTTAATTCCTCCAAAAGCTGTTAAGTTAAAAATTGCCTTTGGCAATTCAAAGAGTTGTTATATTATAAGTCACTGAACAACTAAAAATATAATTTGATCAGGAAAGTTAATGAATACTTCAATCATGTTCAAGAAAATTATTCATTCTTCGCAAAATTCATTTGGGATGTTTGAATAATAACTCTATATTGTCAAGTTAATGTTTACGTCTAGACAATATACAACAAAGAGTCAATGAGGTATCAAGTTAACAGTTATCTCTAATCATCAATACCAAGTGTATTCATCAAGTTAACAATTACCTCTGAATGAATGACGACAAATCCAAATTTTAATTCCCCCAAAATTTGTCAAGTTAAAAATTACCTCTGACAAAACTAAATTTCATTCCTCCAAAAATTTGTCAAGTTAAAAATTACCTCAAGCAAATCCAAATTTTAATTCTTTCAAAATTGTCAAGTTAAAAATTATCTCTGACAAATCTAAATTTTAATTTCTTCAAAATTTGTTAAGTTAAAATTATCTTTGACAAATCAAAATTTTATTTTCTCCAAAATTTGTTAAGTTAAAAATTACCACTGACAAAACCAAATTCCGTTCTTCCAAAATTCGTCGAGTTAAAAATTATCTCTAACAAATCCAAATTCCATTTTCATCAAAATTTGTCAAGTTAAAAATTATCTCTAACAAATCTAAATTCCATTCCTCCAAAATTTATCAAGTTAACAGTTACCTCTGACTGAATGACAAGTTTTATCAAACCACAAAGAAATCCAAAGTATTCCAAAATATCTTTAAAAAGTCAAAAGACATTTTGAAAACTTGGAGGGGGTTCTGTTGACAAAAAAAAATCAAAATTATCATATATGAACACCAATTAAAATGAGAGTTACATCTCATTAATAAGTGGTTCAAAATAGGGATTACACCTCATTCAATTAAAAATTAAAATGGGGATTACACCTTTGAAATGGGGATTATACCTCCATTATCTCTAAATTAATAAGGGTTTAAATCCCCAAAACTCGTATAAAAACCAAGAAGGCTAAAAAAGATAGGACCCTCAGAAGATCCACACACATCTATGAGAGAATTCACCTCCAGTACAAGAAAAATAGAGATTCTCATATTATGAAGAGTTCTACTCTTTCTTAATTCAGATATTTATATCTCTTAAAGAGTTTGAACTCTTTTTTAATTTAGAAATTTTTATCTCTTAAAGAGTTCTACTGTTTCATTTTTAAATTTATGCAAGACTATTTCAACTCTAAGAATTCGGTGTTAAAACATCAATGGAAAATATAATCATCTCCCACAGCTATATTGGAGAAGCTTAACCTAATATGGATAATATGTAGATCATCAACTAAAGAGAGATCTATATTTCAAGCCTAAAATGGCTAACACGTGGATCATCTGTCATAGAGAGATACGCGTTTCGAAAGCTAAGAAAGGCTAAAACGCGACCCTCACAGAGTCATGTTTTATCTCTAAAAATAGCCAAAATGCTGATTTCAGTCAGAGAGATCCGCGAATTGGGGTAATAAAGGTGGGCCCCATAGAGTCGTGCAAACCCTTTAAGTAACATTAAAATGCTGATTTAATACACGACTCAAGTAAGAGCCATGATATGACCCGCAAAAGCACATAAAAAGTAAAGATGACCCCTTTTTCAATAGAAGAGTGGGCCCGGCTAATAAACTAAAATGTGGATCATCAATCAAAAAGAGATTCGCGATTTTAGTTAACTTCTTAGCTCATGACTAGAGCTAAACATAACTCACGCGAACTCCAGAGGCTCACGATTCTACTTTAAATCCTCAAGGAGTAAAAACCATCTCCAGCAACACTCAAATGTGGGTCCAAGCATACAATGCAAGCTATTAAACACCTAAACGCGAATCTAAAGCTTGAGATCAGTATTTTAGTTATGATTCAGAGGATTAAAAACGTCGGTTACAAGTTCTGATGATTTAATATAAATCCATAGATCAAAAGACAGGAAATTAATACTCAGATCGTGGAGACCAACAGTTGGACAGTTACATCAACTCAAAAGTCTCCAAAACTATTAAAATACTCAGATCAGCATTTTAGTTATGATTCAGAGGATTAAAAACGTCGGTTACAAGTTCTGATGATTTAATATAAATCCATAGATCAAAAGACAGGAAATTAATATTCAGATCGTGAAGACCAACAGTTGGACAGTTACATCAACTCAAAAGTCTCCAAAGCTCTATAAATAGCAGAAGTTTAGGCAAAAAAGGCATATAGAGATCAGTATTAAAAAAACTATTTTTGCTTAAATGCTGGTGCTATCCAAATCTAAAAATCTATTCCAACCAAAATTTTATACAGAGTGTCAATGCAGAGCAAGATCATTCTCTATAGCTGCTCTTTAGCCTAGTTTTAAATAAAGAGGGAATTAAATTTTTTCCATCTTCTGTAAATGGAAAACCATTCATAATTGTAATATTTCATTGAAAAATCTCACTAAAGAATCATTTACAACTTTATGGCTAACACTAGGGGTAAAAAGCATAAATTGCCCTAAGCTGTTAAGGCTAAGGGAAAAGAAAAAGTTTGGCATTTAAGTCCAAATAAAGTTCTCGATAACTCATCATGCTGAGAAAAATAACATTGCTAGACAAACACAAGCGGCGATTGGTAAAGACTATCAAATCTATTTATAGTTGGGGATTTACTAAAAATTCCGTAAACCTATCATATTAAGCTTTTATTTCTGATAGATCTGAAATTCATTTCCATCAAAATTTGTCGAGTTAAAATTACCTCTGACAAAACCAAAACCAAAAATTTCATTCCACCAAAATTTATCAAGTTAAAATTATCTCTGATAAAACCAAAAGCAAAAATTTCATTCTACCAAAATTTGTTAAGTTAAAATTATCTCTGACAAAACCAAAAGCAAAAAATTTATTCCATCCAAGTTTGCTATGCTAAAAATTACTTTTGGGAAATCAAATTTTATTCTTCCAAAATTTGCTAAGTTAAAAATTATCTCTGGCAAAGTAAAAATTTCATTCCATTCAAATTTGATAAGTTAAAAATTATCTTTGGCAAACCAATTTTCATCCCTCCAAAATTTTCTAGGTTAAAAATTACTTTGGCAAACCAAATTTCATTCCTCCAAAATTTGTTAAGTTAAAAATTACCTCTAACAATTCAAAAAACTGTTATATAATAACTTACTAAACAACTAAAATTACAACTTGTTTAGGAAAGTTAATGATTACTTCTATCATATTCAGGAAAGTTATACATTTGTCTCAAATTTGAATACAGACTCTATATTATTAAGTTAATAATTAGTTATGGATAATATACAGAAGAGTCATGATATATTAAGTTAACAGTTACCTCTGATCATCGATATCAAATTCGCTCATCAAGATTTTACATAAATAAAAAACTTTCATTACCAAAATATTTCCATTCATTATGAATTCAACATTACAAGAGTTCCTTGATAGTATACAATATTAAAAATATGATACAAATTATGAGTCAAGAGAACTTTGATCTTTTCTTTAATATCTCTTATCTCTAATTGGATGGATTCATAAGATTGGATAGTAACTTACCTCTGTAACTCTTTCTTGAGGATGAGAGACGAGAAGATAACAATGCCATAGACTCAAAATTTTTTATCTCATATAAAACACATGAGACTTTCTGGTTCCCCAAAGAAATGAAAAAATGTTGAGAATCAGATGGGTGTAAGTATTGTTTTAGAAATTCTGAAGAGTAATATCATGCATCAGATCCAAAGTTTTATCAAAAGACATAAGTGAAAAGAAACATATATGTGGAGACTGATGAAGGAAACTTACCGTAATTAAGGAGGGTAATTACGGTTATAGGGATCTTTCCAATAGGAATTCTTTTTCTAATGAACCTGACAGTAGACCAGTTATAGGTTTACCAACATCTTCAAGAGGTATACTATCTGGGGATCTTGTTAAATGTCGATCCCAATTCACTGTGACAAGCAAAGAAAAGAATAAGAAAGAAGTTCGGGAAAAGTCGTACTGTTCGAATTTATAGCATGGATCACAAATTCTTGGAGAACCGCGTCTCAAATCAAAAAGATCAACATTCTCAAGTGCTATTTTCGAAATTCAAAACGCGAAGCACAGATCCACATTTTGAAAATTAAAGGAAGCTCTTTTAAGCTTTGAGGGTTGTGAATCCAAGTTTTCAAAGAATTAATTCTTTCAATTCCATGACGACGAATCATAAAAAATCAAGCGATATAAAAACTCATTGACTTACCACAAATCATGGGTTTTTTCCGAACCACGGCCGAAGAAGAGTCAGGAGCTTAAAGAAGCTTGGAAATGAAGAAAACTCAAGAGTTCAAAATATTTTCAGAATGACTTTTGAAAGAGACTTGGTGTCTTATATAAAAATTTGATGGCCGTGATCTTCGGCCAAAAGATTTGATGAGTGATATCTTTGGTTAAGATTGTCAACCCAAATCTCGCGAAGATTTCATTATTAATCAGTTCATAGGATGCTTCGATCTCTGCATTAGAAGAGACTAGGTACCTTGTATAGAAGATGAACGAGATCTTCGGCTAGAAGATTTGATGGCCAAGATCTTTGGCCCAAATCTCATGAAGATTTTATTATTAATGAGTGCATGGGACACTTTGATTTCTGTGCCAGAAAGGCAGAGAAAGCAGCTACGTTTCAGATACGCCGCCTAAGCGCAGAAAGTCATGGTACTCATTTCCCAACAGCAAAAATGTGGGTGGATTGTCATCCAGAGTGATCTGTGTATTAGGCAAAGTAAATACTAACAAATGTGGACTCCTTAGGGTCGCATATCATCTCCAAAACCTTAGAAATATAAGGTTATCTCTTTTTTATACTCAAACGCGGATCATCATTCAGAGAGATTTATGCAAACCCTTAAAGTCGCGTTTCAATACAAACACAGATTTAATCCGTAACTCAAACGCGAGGTTGCATTAAGCCCCACAAGAGCTTATAAAGCTCGAGATGAAGCCCATTTCCGTACAAACATTGGTCCAATTGAAAAGGTAATATGTGGATCATCTATCATAGAGAGATTCACGTTTGACTTTTTCTTTTAAATTCATTTGGAGCCAAGTATAACAAACGCGCAAACCTAGGAGGGTCGCATTTCCATTCCAAAGTCTTAAGAGGCAAAAACCATCTTCATTGATTCTCAAACATGGGTCTGAGCATACCACGCGAGCTACCAGAATCCAAAATGCGGATTCGAAGGCTGAGATCCGCTTATCGGTTATAAATCTAGAGGATTAAAGACGTCAGTTACAAATTCTGGAGATTTAATACAAATCTAACGGATTAAAAGATAAAAAATTAATCCCCAAATTATGGAGGTCATTAATTGGACCATTACACCAATTCAAAGGTCTTCAAATCTTTATAAATAACCAAAGGTTAGGTTGAAAAAGGGATTACAGAGAGACACTCTTTGATTACTCGGTGAATCATCTCCATCTAAGCACTTGTGCTAAAATCTAGAGCCCTTGCATCCAAGAGCTTTGCATTTTCCAACTGAAGAACTTGCTCGGAGTGTCAACGGAGAGTAGGATCGTCCTCCACGGCTACAACATAACCCGATATTAAACAAAGAAGAATCATTTTTCTCATCTTCTATAAATGGGCAATCGTTCCAATTGTAATCATTTTATTGAAATGTTGTCAATAAAAGAAATTCAATTTTATGGCGAACAATATGCAACTAAGTTCTTGAGACTCGGCATGTTTGCTCCGACATTGGTCGCAGTTGAAGAAGATAGAACCCATAGATTTCAGCAGGGCTTGAAGATGGATATCTAGGAGCATCTTGTTGCTTTAGTTATGAGGACTTAATCAGATATTCTCAAAGTAACTTGGTGGCATGAGCAGGTCGTTGATAGAAACAGTACAGATTATGGCCCGGAGCATCCTATTAGCTAGGCAATCTGACTATCGGGCATCACAATAGTTTCAACAAAGCATTATATGACCATATGTGGATTTCGACATCCCCATTTGCACCATCTGTAAGAGACCAGGTCATACCAGGGGTGCATACAGGAGAGCTCTAGTGGCCCCAGCGACTGCCTCGGATACCTTAGTAGAGATTCTCTATGTGCAGAGGAGGCCTTTGGCTCCACAGAATAGGCCTTTGGGAAGATCTAGGCTCAGGGAACATCGGGCTGCAGGCAGGGACATGCATATATTTTGACCAAGAACTGGCTTAGGCATCATGTGAGGTGGTTGATGTGAATAATCTACTGCAAGGGCACAATGTCGATTGTAGCGCAAATATGTCGTTCCCATGAAAATCTAAGGCGTTTTGCATTCTACCTTCTCCTATTATTCTAACGAGCTAATTATGGGTTCTAAGTTGATTTTTAGTTATTCTAATTAGCCAAGGATATGCAATCCACTAGTTCACAATCAAATATTACTTTTTTTTATTTTCTTCCTATCATAAAAACTGATATTTTAGTTTTAATTTTTATTTAAAATGTTCTAAGCATGAGCTATCAAGTGGCGTGCAAGTATAACTCATCAAAAATACCATTTTTCATAAAAACAAACTAAATCATTAGATAATTCTATGAAGAAAATAAAAATTAACAACCTCAAACCTAACTAAGTATAGGTTATCAACAAATTTAACTCAAGTATAACTTATCAAAGTATTAATCTACGAGTTGTTGTATTTAATCTTTTTATAGAAAAATCAAGTCTTTATTATTTTATTTTAGAAAAAAAACAATCAAAAGCAATTATATAGTTGATTCCTAGTTTTATCTATATCCTAGAGCTAAATTAAGGTAGCTACTCATGTTACTAATTAATAATATTATATTTTTATTATTAGAAATCATTAGAAATCTTATTTTTCTATGAAAGCTATTAAAGTCTACAATAGAAAGCAATTAAATCTATCTAAACAGTAAATAAATTATTTCTACTCACTAGAAAGTAATGAACAATAATGGAAGTATCTCTGGAGCTTGGTATGACGGCCATCACCCATTCGGCAAAATCATAATCTTTATTTAATCAAAAGTGTATATAAAACAACATTAAAACCCTAATTTACAAGGATACGACCAATATATAGATCTCGGAATACCAAACCCTAATTTGATTACAATTTAATAGCTAGAAAATTACAACGAAACTCTTGTAAAAATTTCAATACTTTCGGCCCCCACCTTGTCGCCAAGTAGTAGCAAAACAGTAAAATATTGGCTTCGTATTTACTCTACATGAAGCTCTGTCGTTATTCTTCTCTTCTAACTGACTGTATTTAATTTTGGTTCTCTGTAATATCATATTCTTGCAACTTTATTTACTTTTTAACTCTTCTTGAATTTGGTTTCCTAATCTGTATCTGAGTTTATATCATCTCCTTGTAGGAATAGGTCAACATAAAAAATACACTGAAAATACCCGAGTAGTATTATTTATATACAGAAATAAATAATATAAGAATTATAAATATGCAATATATGGAATTCATCACACCCACACACCTATTTTTTACTAGTTCTCGAGAAAAAAAAGAAAAATCTTAATTCACTTTCACAGGAATTGCGGTTGTACTTAACACGTGCAACAAATAATTAAACCCCTAGATTACCCTAATGGACGAGTTGTGTCTCGTGAGGATTTTCAGCGATGTTATCCACAAACATCGTTAAGAAGATAGATTAAGCAATAAATAAAAGAAAAATTAAGATAATTAAAAAACAAGAAAAAGCTGGAAACCCTCACAATATTTGTGGGTAATATCATTGGAAATAACTACTACATAAAGTATTTTTATTTAGAAACCTCTGAAAATAGCTGCTACATTTGTGATCTCTCATCATGCACAAGCACTCTGCACTTATGGCGCACATTAAATATTATTTTGATAGTTAATAATTTTTTTGGATCTTTCTACATCAGTAATGTTAAAATTTATTTTTGCTGCACTTAACTCTCTTAGATAGATCAACTAATGTAGATCTCCGCTCTTTGATAACCTTTGATGTATGAGTGATCCTCGAAATATTCCACTGTTGATAATTGTGCATTCTATAAATCACCTCTAATGTCCAATCTTCTAAGGTCCTGTTTGGCTCTTAGAAGTGAGAGAAGTAGAGAAAAAAATTAGAAGTAACTTCCAAGATGGAAGGTTAAGAAGAGAATTGTTCAATAGACTTCAAGTGTTTGTAAGTTTACTTTTGGAAGTAAGAAGTGGAATATGAAAAATATTATTTTATTGACAAATTAAATAAAAAAGTAATACTAATATATTTGTTAATTGAGTAGAATTGAAAGGTAATAATGAGAAACTAATAAAAAATAATATATTAGTTTGTTTCTTGAAACAAGAGCACTTCTACTCAAAAATAAAGGGAAGAGAAAAGGGAAAGTTGGGATGCCACATAGGATCCACATCATCCTAGTGGAAATAACTTCCAATTCTCTTCTTGACCAAACAAACAAGTGAAGTAGTGGAAATAGCTTTATTTCCACTACTTCCATTCTATTTCTATACAAACAAACACACCCTAAATGCATAACTTTTTTGATCACGTTATCTTTTTGCGTACTTCTATGCCTTTTCCTTTTTTCCATTTAGGTAGACCACCTCATTTGCACCCAAATATCACTCTTCTTTATTTCGTCTTACTACCAATATCTGATGTACGATAACAATCACGAAACAAAGTCTCCGTCCTGTTTGCGAGTCCATTCACACAACCCATCTCTATTGTTAAAGTTTTGCAACTTCGAATAATTTTATGTTATTAATCATATAAGATATAGAGGCTACGTTTGTTCTTCAACTAATAAATACCTTTAAAATAGAAAACTTGTTCACATAATAGCAGAAAATAGGCTGGACTTGACTATATTGGACGGAATATCAGTCTATGTATCATTCATTTTTAGATAATAGTTAGCATTTCTAGCATCTGTGTAGTTTTATATGGACACACACTCTTATATAAGAACAAAACTGAAAGGCGAACATTATGAGATAAATGTTATGAATCCGTTCGGCTCGTAGGCACTAAAATAGTGTTTCTTACACCTTTGTAACAATTGAAATACACAATTTGTAATGTTTATCTCAAAATTGAAATGCGATGGGCAATCTCGGGATTCTATTCGGCTCCTACAAGCCGATGTTTTCGGGAAATTCTATTTGCGCACTGCATTTTACTCTTGGCGTCCTGAATACTTTTTACACCAAACTCTTATTTTGAAATACTATCATTTTACTTTCTGTGCCCAAATTTTTTTCTAAAATACCCCTCCTCAAATATTTTGGTCGGGTATTAATACGCGACTGAGAAACGTGCTGGTCGGGTATTAAAATCCGACCAGCAAGCGAAGTCTCCCTCATAAAAGAAAACTAATTAACGATAAATTTCAAACAAATATGCATAAAACCTAAAAAAAAAAAAAATTCAAATTGTATCTTAGATTTGTTCTTTGATACTAATTACATATTGGAATTTTCCATTTGCATAAGAAAACTCAAACTCAAATTCCAAATCCAAATTTCATTTGTCATGGTGAAATTAAAGAATTTAAAATTCTTTTAATCTTTTCCGAAACTTTAATATAAAAATTTTTAAGGGATCAAGAAATTAAATTGATGATTTTATAGGAGATGTGTTTTTTTTAAATACCAACAAAAATTATTTAGGGTTTTAGAGAAAAAATAGAGGAGAAAGACGACGAGTCGTAGTTCTAAATTTTAAGAAGTTTTAGTTTGAAATTTATAAAGGTAATTTAGTTAAAAAAATAATGATAAACTTGTAATTATTTATAAGTTTCAAAACCGTGCGTCAAGAGTAAAATGCTGGGTGCAAATAGAATTTCCCGATGTTTTCGGCTTATAGAGACCAAACAGTTTTCAAGTTGGTCAGCGACTATGAGCCCAACAGACCCTCCGGCAGCTGATATCGTGCTTTTCAATCTAGCTGCTGGCAATTTTGAAACAAATTTTCTTATAATATACTAACACAAACATCACTCTCCTTCATTTCGATTGAGTTCCATTGGGGCAATTTCCTTAATTCGAATGAGTTTCCATTGGGGCAATTTCCTTAATTATTTCAGTCATTGCGTTCAAAATTCTTACAAACTCCTTTCGAAATCTTGCGGAAAACAATTATAACTATAACAAAATCTAAGAAAGATAAATGAAAGAAGGAAGAAGGGAAAATGAGTACTTAGATTAGTTAGGAAAATTGAATTTGCTCTTATAATATTTGTTAGAGAAAAGAAGAAAGAGAACGGGGAGTGGAAATTTTTTTGAACTCAAATATGTCAAGTTCGGTGTCCTTGGAAGAAAAGGCCATAACAAATTTATAATAAGGAAATTCTAAATGAGCACACCTTTTGAATTTGTAAGCACCACATCCTAGAGTCAAGCGGTGAGCACCAAATGGGCAAGCCGTGCTCACAAAGTCAAGGGATGTGCTCATTTAGAATTTCACTTTATAATATTTCTATAAAGTTATTTGGTAGCCCCAGTAATTTGATGGGAAGGGGAGTTTCTAAAGGGGCACAACATTTTTCCTAGTGAGCCCAATTAAAAATGTTGATTTTATTACAAGTTTGCCATTAATTTTTTTGGACTGAATTGCCCTTATCTTCAACCTATTTCTCTTCCTCTTCTCAAATCAAACTGCAATTCAGTGAACAAAAAAAAAAAAAAAAAAAAAAAAAAACCTAAAACCTACAACTATTCCATCAAATCTTTTTTCATATTAAATAATATCACAAAATAAATTTCGAAAATTGAGTTTATTAGATCTTTGCTTACTTAAAAATCCTAGAAATATTGCAAATTGATAAAAATTAATAACCTAAAAAAACTTATAGTCTGGACTGATAGTCCGGACAACAGTATTTTGTCAGTCCAGACAAAATTTTATTTGTCCGGACTGCCAGTCCGGTCAGCAGTCCGCTGTCCGGACTGGAAGTCCGGACCGGGTGTATACTCCGGACAGGAGGTAAGTAGTATTTTTTTGTCTTATTATCCACAAAGTTGTTGTGGCATAGTGGATAGTAGTCTTGCAATGTCACATGGGTGACCCAAGTTCCAATCCCTGGCAACAACAAGCAAATTTTTAAATTTTTTAAAAAATTGGTTTGCGATTTTTTTTAACATTTTGGTTGTTGTGACAAAAGCATACCGCTATTAATTTTTCTTCTTATTAGACCGCCAGTATGATATCTAATCACATTTTACTTTATTTTATTTTTCCCAAAATAAATGAAATTTTCTCCCAACTAAACAGAATTTATTCAATTTAGTTTCCATTTCTATTCGATTCGGTTTTTTCGAAATTGATAAATATTTACATATGTTAACCACCATAAACAATAAGAAAAATAGAATTAAATACTTGCAACCCATTCCAGAAAAAAAAAAAAAAAACAATCACCAACAGATTCAGAATACACTAATATACCAGCTCAATCATATGGTAAAGAAAATCACGTAATTTATTATTAACTCGGAGTATGAGAAAGATACAATCAACCGACAGAGATCATAGAACTTATACATAAAGTTTATGCTTTCCGACTATAAATTTCATCAATACACAAATAAATCCAAATAAATTCAAAAGATAAAAAATAAAAAATGAAAAAAAAATTGGCTCTTTTTTCCATCCGCCACCGGTCCTTTAGTTGGGGTCAAAAATTCTTGGTGAGCCTCATACCAGATGGAAATCCTTGCATGAATCCATGCCTGCATATAATCAACAATTTGGTGTTTGGAAGGGAATTCAATTAGGATAAAATATTTGAGAGAAATGCATTTAATTCAATACATCAAAAAAATTCAGATAAGGATAAGAGAAATGAGCTTATTTTATAAATGTAAAAACTACTTGAGAAGGCACCTGACCCAAAGTCTTCTGCACAAGATCTGATTAAAGCAATGTAAAGTGTTAACACAAAAAAATTAAACATATCCCAAAGTGCAAAAAGAAAAATAGTTAGAAATTATACACAGTTTTAGCAATGAAATAACAAGAGAATATGAGATATCACGCTGAGATGAGAAAATATTGTATGCACTTAATTGCATAATCCAAAAGCATAACATCAAAAACTAAAAAGAGAAGAAGTTATTATGCCACTATAATGAGATAATTAGACGGCCCAAAGCTCCACGCTGTCCAACTTTACAAAAGACAGTCCAAATCACAAAAGAGAGATACGAATCTTAATAATAGGAAGGGAAAAAAATACTAGAAATCAAATCTCAAAGTTTAAGAATTCCTAGAAAGAAACTTCAAACCAAACCAGTAATTGACACATAAACCTAAGTAACCAAAATTGCACAATTAAGAACCTCTATACATAATAATTAATAGTAGTAAACACGAAATCAAAAATATAAATTTGCACCTAATTCTATTTAGTTAAAAACCAGTTTAAAAACCTACATTAAAAAAGATCAACCAAATTCTTCGCAAAATATAAACAAGAACTTATAACCTATGTGTTTATATGTTGTTGTTTTTATTCATGATAATAGTAACACCACGATTCTAGGCTAATAGCTAGGATTTTTGTGACATTGCATGCTCTTAATTTGTTTTCTAACAAGATCTTATATTTGTCCCTCCACTCATTAATATACATCCAAGCAAGTAATTTCAACATGCAAGTTTGACATGCATGAAAATCAAGTGTGGCATGGAATTTTTTTTTTTTTTTAAATGGTTTTATATCTTTAATTCATGTCCAATGCATCCATTTGGATGGCCAAAAATTGGATTAGAAAAATGACATCAGGGCATCACTTTTTTAATCTAGGGATCTTACGGTATTTTTTGAATTAAAACAATAAAATTATTTCTATTTGATTATGTCATTTTCAAAATGTGCGTTTGCATTGGAACTTAGTTACTCATTTTGAGGACAAGGGCAGCTAAATGCCCAATATAATGATTAATTGTATGCTTTTTAACATACCAAACTCAAACAATCGCTTGCAAAGATCGAACCTTTATCGATATTCTAGAGCACAAGAGCAACAAAAAAATCCTAAACTCCACATCCACAACCCCTAAACAAAATCCCAACTTTATTAAACTACCTGATCAACAAAAACCCTAAACCTCAACCAATGGAATTAGGGAACTTACATCTCCCTCCGACCAAAGAAGGAACCGAGGTCGCAGTGGCGGCGGAGATCCGTCCGCGGCCGCGTGAGACGCCGGCTCCACCGGCAGCCAGCGTGGCCAGAGGTAGCCGAAGGAATTGGAAAAATAACTAAATTTTAATATTAACGTCCATGATTAGAAAAATAACTAAATTTCGCATATTTTACAACTAGGATTACAATATTAAATTTTCTTAATAATTATAATCTACATATTAAAAATAAAAATTAACAAAAAAATGATACAACCAAATTTGCTACCTCCTCCATTCTTGCTCCTCTCCAACCCAACAAAATCACCAAACCCTAATATTGAAGAATTGTTTGATCCAAAAATAAAAAAATCTAAATTTTAAAATAAATATTACTGGATTAGGAAAACTCACCTAGTAATGACGGGAAGGCGGCGATGGCGGCGAGAGAACAGCGGCGGCAACGTCCAGAGCTCCTCGGCGGCGGCGGCGGCGTCCGGTCGCCGGCGAGAGCAGCGCTGCCGGGACTACGAATGGGAGAGAGAGGGAGATTTGGAAGGAGAAGGAGATAGAGAAAAGGATAGAGAGGATGAGGGGAAGTGGGAGGGGAAAGAGGAAGCTAGGGTTAGGGCTTTTTTTGGATTTAACCGGTTGGAGGAGAAAATATGAGAGAAGAGGGAGAGGAGCATGTAAAATATATGTGAAGGGTATTTTTGGAATACCAAATGTGCTCACTAGGAAATTCTTCCTTTAGTAAAAACTATGTGGGCTCACTAGGAAAAAAGTTGTGCCCCTTTAGAAGTTCCCGATGGGAAGCAATTTAGTTGTTGGTCCGGGTTTTCAATGTTAACCCGTTAACAGTTAAAAGGTATCCAAATCTGATACGTGCTGTTCTCCTCTCGGGAACTTCTAAAGGGGCACAAGATTTTTCCTAGTGAGCCCAGATTTCCTAGTGAGCCCAGTTTCATTTCAGAAAAGGAGAGAATTGCTTAGTGAGCACAATTTAATTTCCAAAATACCCTTCAGCTTTATTCCCTCATCTCACTCTTCTCTCCTCACTTCATCTCCAACCCCAAACCCAATCTCTCCTCTTTTCTCCTTCCAAACCCGCCGCTGCCGAAGGCTCCGCCGCCGAGCCACACCCCGCCGCCGCCTTAGCCTCCTTCCAAACCCGCCGCCGCCGTCGAATCCTCCGCCGCCGACCACACCCCGCCGCCGCCTTAGCCTCCTTCGAAACCCGCCGCCGAGCCACACCCCGCCGCCACTGAAGGCTCCTTCCAAACCCGCCGCCGAAGCTTCCGCCGTCGAAGCCTCCGCTGCCTCATTTTCTCTCCTGAGTCACACCCCCACCCTCCGCTGCCTCATCCTCTCTCACTCGCTCACATTCCGAATCTATTTTGCTCGGGTCTCTCGATCGGATCTTCCTCTCTCTTGATCTCAGATTTCTCGGCTCCACAGTGTCCTTTAATTTAATTTTAATTTTGTTTTATTTAGTTTATTCTTATTTGCTCTGTGACTGTCTGAAAACTGAGAATTTCTTGTTTGGTCCGTGCTAACTGGTTGCACTCAGCCAGAAGAACCACCAGAAGAGCAAGCAGAGAAACCAATACAAGATCAATCCACTCCTAATGCACCCGATACGGCAATTATGGCTCGAACCAGAAGCAGATGTCAATCTCCGAGGAAGACAAGGAGACAGTGATTAGATTATATGAGTTGTGTATTGATATGGATGATGTAAGGAACTTCAAGTGGCCGGTGTATTTGTTTTTTGCAAATATTTTGATGAATTTATAGAATATATGATTTTGTTTGTAATGAACCCTACTGGTCGTTTTTTGTTCGATTAATATATACACTACGTTTGTATTTGATCTTATTTCTTTAATTTGTATAAGATCTTGTTTGTTTTATACGTTGGGGACCTTATTTATAATCTTCACTATTTCATTGTATCAGTTATTGTATCGTTGTTTCATTGTATCGGTGTATCAATGTATCATTGTATCATTATATCGGTGTATCAGGAGTATCATTGTATTTGTGTATCTGGAGTATCATTGTATCGGTGTATCATTGTGTATCAGTGTATCATTGTATCGGTGAATTATTGTATCAGTGTATCATTATGTCGGTATATCAGTGTGTCGGTGTATCATTGTATCTTTTTGCTTCCTTCCCTATATTTCGATAATAATGTATAATTAGTTATTAATATAAGTCCTAAAAGTCACGTTAAATTGGGTAAACTAATGATATATTATTTTATTACATTAATAGAGTGAGTGAGGCAGTGATGGAGATATCAGATCGGGTCAAGCCCCTGTCCGGACTGTCAGTCCGAATAGGGGGGTGCTGTTCGGACTTACAGTCCGAACAGACCAGGTCTGTTCGGACTGTTCGAACAGACCAGGTCTGTTCGGACTGTCAGTCTGAACGGTCTAAAAAAAAAAAGCACGAGAAGGCCGGAGGAAGCGGGAGAGGGAAAAAGGGCAAGATGAGAAATTTTTTTTAGGGCAAAATTGATATTTATGCTAAAATTTAACTGGGCTCGCTGGGAAAAAACTTGTGCCCCTTTGGAAGTTCCCTCTCCTCTCGCCTCAGCCCCAGCTGGCAACCAGTAGAAAATTCGGTTTCATTTAATTTTCCCCTTTTTCCGCTGCAAAAGCTTAGGTTTATTTTAACCTAAATTTTCTGATTCCTCTGTGGTATCAGTGAGAAAAGATTCATGCTTTTCATCTTTCAGATCGAATTGGTGAGGGAGTGAGGTTAGGTTGTCGATCGATCGATGGGGTTGTCATCGGCGACGACGACCACCGCCATCGAGGGTTTCCAATTTTGCATCTTCGATTTGAGAAGAGGGCAGTATGAAGGACAAGAGCTCGACAAGATCCTCTTTTTCTTCCCCTCTGAATGCCCCTACTCTGTGCAGTTGTCCGTGATCGGGCTCTGCGAAGGGATGATCACATTCACAAGGTCCGCTCTATGCCAACAATCAATGTTTTTTATTTTATTATGATTACCGTGCGCATTTCATTTTATTTAAAATTGCGAAAGTTCATGATATTTAGTTTGATTCTTTGTTCCGGTAATTGCATTGACAATAAGAGTAATTTTTTTTTTCATTCAGAATTTTTTCGCCGGAGGCAGCGTGTGAGATCATTGAAGCAGAGGGACACTCCCATGTGTTCTATGAAGCTGAGCCAGATATATGGATGGTTATGGTATGTGTTGATTGATTCTTTTCAGAATTTTTTTTTTTCACTCTTACTGTCAGTAGAATTAATGCTTTGTTGTTTATTAAACAAATTACACTGCGTGAAAGTATATAAAGCAAAACTATGAAAGTATCATCGGTAGGCAGACAGATGATCCGTTTTAGTAACCATGAATTTAGAATTACTCAATTTATTCCTTTAGTTATCACTTTAAAATTTTCATATGCTTTTAAGGACAGTTCCCTAAAAATTTGAGACACAACCAGTAGAAATTACTGCTTGCATCTATGTAATAAGATTTATGTGCTTCAAACTTGGCTACAAGATATACTTTAGAAATTTCATAGATGCGATAATAACCAAATAATTCTCCTAGGTTAAATATTACCATCAAAGCTAAATTAAATTATCAGAAAAATCATTGGTCGAACAATGACCTTAAATTGAAATACTATGGATCTCAAACTAAACAATGTTTGAACCACTTGCCTCTTATTACAAAATTCTAGTTGGCTTAAAAGATGGTTGAATCCGAATCTAACTGTAAATCTAAAGGCACGAACCTTCTCCACTCACCAACATGTGATACCAATATGCTAGTTGGAATATGACAATTGTTAAAAAAAATAAATAAAAGGTGAGCTACATGGATCAGTATGCAAACATAATAACTATAGTGGATCAAACTTGATTTCGTATTTACATATGTATATATGTTTAAGGGATGGGGTTATACCAATCAAATTTTAAAGATATTTAGAAATACATATTCTTGCAAATATGACTGAGAAATAGACACATACAAAAGTATATGTTAATTGATGGAATAAATTAACTAAATGAAGTATGGATCCATAACCATAGTATAACAAATATCTAAATGAATAAAATAACAGAGTATCAAAATCTTATATTTATGAGTAGAAATGTTAAATCATAGGGGTATTTACAGATTTGTCCCTTAAATCTTTGTAAATTATAATTTAGTCCTCCAAATCTTCATATTTAGGATTTAGTCCCCTAAATCCTTTAAGTTACTACAATTTAGTCCCCCAGTTTATATTTTGGCCCAATTTTTCCGTTTTACCCCTAATTTCCTTCACTTAATTTTCCCTTCACTCTTCCCTCTCTTCTTAGTTTTTATTGGATTCCTCTCTTCTTTTTCTTCTCTTCTCTTTCTATTCATTTATTGGATTCTCCCTTTCTATATTGAGACCAAATGTATTATTCTCCACTAAATGTATTAAATCTAGAAATGAATTTATACAATATAGAGAGGTGGGGAATTAAGTGAAAAAAATCAGGGATAAAATGGGAAAATCAGGCCAAGATATAAATTGGGGGACTAAATTGTAGTAACTTAAAGGATTTGGGGCACTAAATCCTAAATATGAAGATTTGGGGGACTAAATCATAATTTATAAAGATTTAAGGGATAAATCTGTAAATATCTCTAAATCATAATGTCACACTTCTTAGTGGATAACAAAATAACTAAAGTCATACAATATCGATTTAAATAAATTTAATGTTAAACGATTCAAAATTATATCAAGAAAAATATATCAAAAATAAAATCCCATTTGCTAAGGTTAGATATAGTTCGGTGATATAGGCCAGAACAATATCCGTGGACCTAAGGTGCACATATCATATCACAGTCCAGAAACAGAAAGTCGGCAAATGCCTCAAAGGGCCAAAATGATATGAAGGTTTAGAATTTTCCAAAGAGCCAGAACATAGTATGTAAAATACCCATATGATAAATCAGAATTTCGTATCATAGTTTGACGTATATATATATATATATATATATATATATATATATATATATATATATATATATATATATATATATATATATATATATATATGTATATATATATTACAAAAGAGATTGTAGTTTTTACTCAAGATTTATAAATATGTATAATCGTTCAAACATTCTTCATGACAAAATTCGTGACATCTAACATTAATCACAATATTTGTCTAAGTTTGATCCTTACCTACATTTTAAAAATAAAAGTTTGTACTTCAAATATGTATATTATATCTATGTTCATTAATAATGGAATATAAAAAAATATATCTAAAGAATTAATATCCACTTACCTCAAACTTGGAAATGAAACCTCTAGCAGAAATGCACAAGAAAAATCAACCTTTACTTACCATTATACAAAATATGATTTTAAGTCGTTCTCACATAACTATATCATCAACAAATGCTCTTAATTCTACGAAAAGTCCAATTTAATTTTAGGAATTTAAAGTATTAATGTGCAATTTTAGGAAGCTTTTGAAATTTTTGGCTAGTTTATCAGCCATTAAATCAATTCTACACAAGTTTTTAAGGTTATGGTGCAGTTCAAATATATGGGTATGTTAGTAATTCTTGAACTTGCAAATTTCTATTATTAGACCAGAACTAAAATTTACATGTTCTTGGTGTAATTTACAGTTATAGGTTTATAATGCAAATACTCTTTCAGAATAAAAACAGGAATTATAATTTGCATATTCACATTGTAATTAACAATAGTTCATATGCAAAATTGGATTTTAAGGTTAGGTCATAGGTCTATGCAAAATTATTTTCCCTCTTTTATTTTTATGCATAATAAGGTAATTTAAGAGGTTTATGGAAATAGATCAAAGAGGAATGAGCATATCGTGGCTTAAGAACTATCCTATAAAAGCGTTAGGTTTAATATCGTATCATGGTTTAATGATTAACATATGGATTATCCGTGACATGAACGACATAAAAAAAAAATGGCCTGTGAGCTCTCCTAAATAAGCACCCCGATCTTTCTATATCTTTGTTCTCTTTTTTCTTTTCTTTTATACATATTGCCAATTCTTTTCCTTAAGATGGATATTAAAAAAAAACCTTAACTAATAGGGTGGGGTCTTATCTAATTAGGATTCAAATTCAAAATGAGATCTCAATAGAGATAAGAATACATTTAATATTATAGGTTAAAGATAATTACCAAAATAATTACTTTAAATATAGTTAGACTAATTATTTTATTTTATTTTATTTTATATTTTTGGGTACGTGATTCCCCCTCAAAATGAGTTTCATCTTCCCCAGTTCCACTCTCGCTTTTAACAGCATAATAGAAATAAAAGTGATCTATATAGTATAATGACAAGGCCTATTACCAGATAAGCACAAATATCCAAAAATATATCACATACAAACACACCTTAAGCTTCGAAAAGTCGTGGATGTCTATTCCTCATATTTTTCGCAAGCTTGCAAATAACGTGGCGTCTAGTATGGTTCTTCCATTTGACATTTACATAAGGAACAATGATACACCTTAAAACTTGCTATTTTATGTCAATAATGCAATGTGGTCATTTCTTATATATATAGGACCATCCCGGCACTCTAGGGGTGTTAACTAAATCACCCTCTGCAATAAATTTCCTCAACATCGACATGTGATAAATATTATACAACAAAAATGGTTATAACATTATTCTGGTCATAACTCCTCTCTATTATCTCAGAAGGACCCATGAAATTGGGACTTATCTTCCTATGAATCCCAAATTTTTTTACGTCAATAGTAGGAATACATTCAAAAATAGATGATCGACATTCACCAACTTTGAATTCATAGTCGTTTCCTCTTGTCCGCATTACTCTTCTACCTGCTCTGGGCTATGTGAAGGTGCTCTAATATCGGCTAATTTTGTCCCTAGGTGGTTGAACCATCTCTGGACTTAGTAATTTCCTCTCACATTCACTACTAGCCTACTAGGTCCGAGGATGGTTTAGCAAGCCATGGAGAAACTTCATTTGGTTCAAGTGTGCTTCCGCATAGCCCAGAGTAGACAAAAGATTTATATAGACAAAAGGAAAAGAGACCATGAGTTTGAGGTTGATAATCATAAATTGTTTAAGGCCTCCTATGGTGGTATGAAAAGATTCGCGATTTGTGTAAAGGTAAGCCCTAAGTTTGTGTGTGGTTTTCAGATTATGGATGAGTTCTTGGAGGAGTTGTCTATAGAGTAGTACTACCACCCACTTTCTCAAGGATTTGTAATGTCTTTCACGCGGTGTTTTTGAGAAAACTTGTTAGAGATTCTAATGCAGTGATTGGTTACACCTCTATAACTTAAGGAGGACCTAATGTATGAGGAACGACCATCCTGATATTTGTTGATAGGAAGGAGAAGTTTTGAGGCATATGACTATTTCTAATGTGAAGGCCAATGGAGTTGATGAAGATATGAGCAACAAATATCCCAACATTTCAAAAATCAAGCTGTTATTGTGTGTGATATTTATGTTCATATGGTCTAATGGTAGTATGTGTAGTCATGTATTATTTGGATCATCGTCACATCAATTATGCTATTATCAGTGTTCAAAAAATCACTTTATGTAGCCGTTTATGCAACCACATAAGCGAATGCGGAGTGAAACTATATAGAAACTCAAAAATCACCACTATTATGCAAATAACCTTGTAAAGGGGCATTTATGCTGGTTATTCGCCCGCATAACTCGCATAATATTTTTAATCTGTTGATGGATATTTGGATTTTAAAATATAAAAAATCCAGTATGGATCCTCGTTACCCTTTTAGGGTTACGGGAGATGCAATTTTCACAAATTCTCTCTATTACATGCATTCTCAACACCTTAATAACTTTCCTCTCTTTTTTTTTCCCTGTTTATTGATTAGACTTGTCTCTCGCTGCTCCTAATGCATCTCTTGTTCTCATTGAGACTCGCTCTTGTTATTGTCGAGATTCTTTCAATGAGTCAGTTTTTTTGGAGTCTTCTCTCTGCTTTCCCTCTTGCCGTCTCTCTCTGCTGAGCCCTCTCGCTTTCGCTGAGTCAATATCCTTGGCCCCTCCCTCTTGCCAACTCTCTCATCAGTCTCTTGCACTTGCAGACTCTCTCACCTAAATCTTCAAATCAATGAGGCATTTATCTGCCAGTAAAGTAGATCTCGAATCAATGCAACCAATCCAAAAGAAGGGATCAAATGTGGAGTACGACCCTATTTTTTTAAGAGAAAGGTACGAACATTTCATGTGGTTGATGGTGAAGATGATGCTCAAGCTTGCTTGCATGCATGATGCATGACTATGCATCAAATAAGAGAGAATAATATTCTTTTATGCTCATAACTAATTGCCACTTTCAACAGCTTGAGGAGACTTACATTCTCGAAATGTCACCATCTGTTTACTAAGATCACTATATATTATTATATTCATTGTTGCAAAAATATTATCCGATGGCACACCCAGAATACGGGGCTTGAAATTGTAGAGGAGCACGATCCAAAGCAATGGTTGTTATGAGAATTGAATATTCTAGAGCATTCGCTTCGGAAAAAATTTAAACTAATTGTGCCACAAATTGTTTTTGTCCAGTTGCTATATAGACGTAATACAATGTCTCATTCTCAAAGATTCCCCTTACATTCATTTGCTTTTAGTATAATATAGTGTCAATAACATAGCAGTTTTTTTAGTTTATCAGTTTGTCTATCCCCAATTATAAGTTCTTGTTGTCCATGGACTATAGTAACTAGGCTATTATCGTTTTTAACCCTGTTTGGATGGGCTAGTGCACATATTTATGCACAATAACCTCTAGGGCCTTCGTTTGGACACGTCTTCATCCAAGATTGCTTAGAACTCCTTTCTGTACTCCCAATGTGTCGACCACACGGCCTAGTATGGCCTTTCCTGTGAGAGCATTCCTCTTTATTTATCTCTATAAACGGCTTAAATCACCTTATTATGCATGAGATAAAGAAAGGAAAAGAATTTAGCATAGACCTATGATTTAACCATGACGTTGAATTTTTCATCTAAGATACTGTTAACTACACCATATAATTGCAATTGTTGTCCTTATTTGGAAATAGTATTTGCGTTATAAACTTTGTAAACTACGTTGTGAATTATAGTGTAGCACTTAACTCCATGTGACACTTAGATTGGCACATTTGTAAAGTACTAGGACTATAGCTTCTTAGAAGGTCACCCTTCTTAGTACTACAACCCAAGCATATTTAACTATTAGTTTTTGATTATTTTTAACCACGGATTCTTCTCTAAAAAAGAAGACCAGATACGATTATTTTTTATGTTCATAAAAATCATTATAAACTACACAACTTCTTGTATCATATTTGATATGGATTATTCATAGCTAGGGATGTTACAATCATTGCTTTTAATTGGGGCATTATTATTATTATTATTTTGGCATTTTTTTCTTTTTTCCTTTTTTTTTTGTTTGGGGGGGGGGGGGGGGTGTGGGTATTTGTGTGTGGGGTTGGGGGGGGGGGGGGGGTGGGTGGGGGTGATGGGGGTGGTTTGAACTGGCTCTATCTCTGCTTGCCTACTAAAGGTATGTGGAAACATGCAAGTTACATATGATATACTATTGAAGTTTAGTTCTTATGGCCTTTGCTGTAGTTTGAAGAAGCTGGTAAACTAGTTATATCACGTTATGTGGAATATTTGGGAAACATTAGATGCAAATCTTCAACTCAAAGTTACATCACTTCTTTAGAAGACCAAAAGTACAAATCAAATATCCACCACAATAGCAAATTTTAACCTTGGTGAGTAATTATTTCGGTTGTTTATAATGTGCTTCACAGTAATCTTTAGTCCCTGACAACTTTGTACTCCATGAGAGATTATTGCTTTTGTAGTATGGTAGATGCTTCATTGCAGATGGTGAAATTGATCTACATGATTGGATGATAGGCCTCTCTTCATGCTAACTAGTCTTCTAAACTTTGTGTCAAGGTCCTGTCTTGACCATGGTTTCCTTAAACAAGGAATTTGAACCAACTCTTGGTGGTTGATGTTTGTCAAGTTTGCAAATAGTTGGAGATCTTTTCTATCTGATAATTCTCAGAATGTTTTCCATAGCCACTCCAATTTTGATGGGAATGACTAAATGATGGCGGAGATATCTAATCATAATGAGCACTTTATTTTCAATGAGTAACACCCCTCAGTATTTATTTCACATGCTCGTTGCATATGTGATGAAACATATTCTATAAGTTTAATTTACAATCTCTTGAGAAACATATATGAATTGCAACCACTAGGCATTGTTTTGGTAACCATTACAATTATGTTTAAGATAAATTTGCATTTCTGGTGGTGCAAGTGGCAACTATGTAGTGAACTTATGATGATCGTCTTAGCAATTGCCAAAATCATCTCACTTGTTCCTTCATTTCAAGCTGTCTATATCTTCCTATAAATCTCGGAGTCTTATGAATTCAATGGAAATATCCCAAGTTCTTTAATGTCAGAGGTTGTCCTGTTCTGGTTATTGAAACATTTTTATAAAATAAAGAGAGTAATATGCAGGGTATCAAATCCTATACATGCATATCCAATTGGGTATGTGTTAAATTAATCATGGAAGAGTTTTGTTTTGGTCTCATACTGGGGTATGACCTTGTTTTCTTCATTGGAAGATGCTCATTCTTTTGCAGACTGTATTATCGTATCCTAATGTTCTGCTACCATTTGCATCTTATCTCCACCTATGATTTCTATATTAACATTCATATCATTTGCATTGTTAATCATATGCTTTTATAATTGTTTCTGTCATCTCTTGAGAGAAAGAACTTATAGTTTTTGCAATAACTTTCTTGATAAGAAAGTGTGATTCTTCTGCCACTCCAAAAGGTTCCCAAATTTTATCTGCAATTTAATCAACAATCTGCAGTCTGCACCTTCAAGCAGATGATAGCATCTTTTTGTAATTCGCTGTGGTGTGAACAAGCATGGTCAGTATCGTGTAGTGTGCATTTGTTGGAATACTCCATGTGCATAATGGGCATGCCGGAAGGCATTATCCAAAAATTTTTAAACATGCAAACTGCGATGGTTAAGTGCGAGTGTATACTTTTTTTGGTTGTATGTATTATGGTTATCATTGTATGAATAGTGGATTTATGGTCAAAGATACCCTGAAGTCGACAGAAAGTTTTGGTTGCTTTAAGGGCACACGCTTAGCAACTTGGAACGTTACGAAGAAAATTTTCCAAAACATGATTTTAGCTTAAATTTGAATTTTGTGGGGACTTGATATCAATATACATTGTGCAGTTGGCAAGTCAAAAGTAGCACCAAGAAATAAGATTATGAAGACACCATATAACATGGTCAGGATAGGTTTTACAGACTAACGAATCCTCTCATGTTGGGTGACACAAGATCTTAGAAGCACTGGAGTACTTAAAATGAGAAGTTAACACGAAGTAGGGATGAGACTATAAAAGAAGTATATTGGTTTATAATTTAACATAGGAGTAGGTTGATGGTCCCAAAGCCTTGGTGTTATGTACTGGAATTATGTATAAATGAGGCTTTTCCATTTATGTTAGTTCTTATTCTTTGTTGCAAATGATGATGTACATAAGAATATTAGCTTGCAACCCTTGGTATCGATGATCTTTCCATAGTGAAATGTAATGCCTTGTCGTACTGAACATAGTCGTTATTGTTAATTAACTACTGCTATTGCAGGTAGTGGAGAAAAATAAGGACACTGAATCTATTTATCGATGTGATGCACTTAGAGAAATTCTCAAGGAAGTACATTCTCTTTTTACGATGTTTCATGAATCTCTTAGGGCTTTGCTTGATAAACAACTCAGTGGTGAACTTGCTCGCAGTCAGTTATATTCCTTTGTATTAGATTACCTAACAGGTAAGATAGCACCCTATCTCAATCTTCAAGTTGAATCTCATTTGTTAGTTTCTCACTTTCATGCTGATTTGCAATTTGTGCAGTGAGTACACTTGCTTCTTGGTTCACAGTTCACATAGACTTGTTTTATTTAATTGTTACAAATGCGCACATTGATTCTTTAAACCAACTCTACCTTGTAGCAGAGTTTCATATTGGGAAAAGAATTCAAATGCCATCATTCCGCGAATGTTTAAGGGAGCGGGGAACTGTTCAGATGCTGACAATGTCTAGGGAAGTTGCTATTGAAGTTCAGGTGCATCATGCCCCTTAAACTTTGTGATATAAAGTTTGCACTCTTGTTATAGCTATAAAATTATACATATCCTTTAGCGTGAGGGCCTTCTCATAAAACCATGAAATATGATGAGCAGAACTTTTGATTCGTATTTGATCATGTTGATTGAAATAGTAAGAATGGCTCCTTATAGGCATTCTACGTTACCCTCTTTCTTGAGTCTCATCCTAGCTTATCTCATTTTTATGGAAATGGGAAAAACTTTGATTTATTCTTTGAAATGGAAAAAGAAACAATAATTTATTCCCCATGTAATGGTCAGTTTGAATGATTATGAGTGGAAAAATACATAATAATTCTAACTGGAACACATGCGATGATGTCCAATCAAACTGATGGGAAGTTGAGATTTATCAGTTATACAATGTAGTTGACATGAATCAAATTCACTCCTTTCTGATCGGACGCCTAAAGGGATTTCTTATCAATGACTAATTGAAGAGGATGGCACCAACGAAGGTTTTTATGGGTTCTCTAAGAGGTGCAGGTATCCTTTTTCAGTGAGGCCTAACCCTACTGAAATAACAGAACTTTTTCAGTCTTCAGGCTTGTTGCACCAGTATCACGTCTAAAGTGGTTTGAAGAAACATAGTTGAGTATGGTATGCTAGAAAATGCTGGCATTTTCGTGTATATGTGTGTGTCCACATGTGCACTCACAGAATTTTCAGGACCTTATTATTGATATCTAGATTATAGTATCATAATACAAAACCTTGTTGATCTGCATCAAACTTTTTTGGATCTCATGCAAATCACGGATCTCGCAAATGGTTAGGATTTTCTGATCCAACTAACTTTAGCTCCTATGCATGCAAGACAAAGCGATAAACTTACTTCATGTTGAAATTAGTACAATACATTGTTTTTAATTTAATGGCATATTATTTATTTAAAGACCTGTACATCATATCTTTTCTTTAAGCCCATTTTCTCATTAAAGCTTTAAACTTTTTCAGAAGAATGGCATAATTAAGAATTAAGATATGAGCAACAATGCAATCTTTTCCCTTTGTCATTTGACCATTGAAGTTTATTAAATCTAATTCCATTTATCGTGTAACACTTTTTTTAACATATTTCATTTGCACTTGGTGATTTCCTAAGAGTACTTCAATACATTTGGGATCATAAAATCCTTTCAGTCAGCTTAGTATCATATATTTTACTTTTCCTTGTAACTGTTAGTCAGAAAGGAAGTCTTGTAACATAGCAAACTAAAGAAACAGTCATTAACTGAGATGATTAACGATTCATATTTCTTTTCTTTTTTTTTTCTTTTTTCTTTTTTGCTTTTTATATCAACTAACAAACCATATGGTGAGGCAAATCAGGAAGAAAATTAGAGCCACAATATGGTTGACAGTTTGATCCAGTCCTATCAGTGATATGATAAGTCATGAAACCAATTTCTGATATCGGTACACACATGTAAGATCGTGCACGTGTCATTCCCATTAAAAATTACTTTATTTTCAATCAACGTGATAATTCTGGGATGCGCCATTTTGGGACACCATGGGTCCAGTACTTGGCTGTTGATTAGTTATTCATGGGCTGAACAGTAATTTTGTTGGATGTTATTTTCACTCACCGGTAACTCTTAAGAAAATGTCCTCCTTGGTAACATTTTCCAACCCTCTTCCTATGCAGTGTTATCTTCAGTAACATCTTACAATAAAGTTTTTCCTTTTAGTAAATGAGAAATACTGATGTTTTGAAGCGAACAAGGTTTAGCCACAAATACTGATTAGTTTGTGTGACCTGTTTGTTACTTCAAGTATGTCAGCTGAACTAGCCCTTTCGTTGAAGTCTTCCAGAATTATTTCCTTTGTTAGTACACTTTCTCAATATCATTATTTTTCTGCAATGCTGCAAGACAGGATGTTCTTTGTCAAAATTAGCTAACAACTAATTTGTTTTTTGTTTTTGCAGTCACTTGTCACTGTCTTGGGATCTTCTGTGGGAAACACGGTGTGCAACTCTCTCATATTGTTTCAAGACTTGCTGGTGTCTACAACTCTTTCCCCTGTATGGTGGTATTTCCGGTTCTATCTTTTAATTGCTTACTAATTGCTATTAAACATCTGGCTAGTTTTGGAGGCATTTTAATTCGAACATACTTGTTGGATATTTCATCTTGAATAGAAAATTAACCTTTATGCTATTAATGGTAGGATGACACAACAAACGTCTTTTCATATGCGGTATTGAGGTTGACTCCACATGCTTTATCCTCCAATACAAGTTCTTGGTCCTATTTGCGGAGGGCCAAGTCTGCATCTAATGTTGCGGCTGTTTCGAGCATACCTACATCTGGACCTGAGGAATCTCATTCTGCATCTCGTGATACTTCCCCTGGAAGAGAACGCCAAGGGCATCACATGCCAAGGCCTCTACAACGTGATAAATGGTCTAAAGGAAAGGATGGTTTTGTTACCACTAACATTTGGGGTGCAGAAGATGGTAATTTAATGTCTCTGACTCCAACTGTATGGCTCCAGCAAACGGAAGATCGCATGTGTCTTTGTGTTTATCAACACAAGAACCTGACTATAATACTCCTCATTCCTCTTTCATCATTGGCAAATGGGCACAGCATGGCTTTTGTGAAGAAGCAACTTCTAGAAAATGTCAGCAACTTTTCTGCGACTAATATTGTTTTTCTTATTTCCTTTTTCCAACTTCTTGCATATATGGGTTATTTGATCTTCCTCTATGTGGACTTATACAGTTATAATAGCAGTATGGTTATTTGTATTTCACAACTTCTTTCATTTAGATTTTTAGTAATGATAGCAGTATAGTTAGTTGTATTTCACTTCTTCTTTCATTTAGATTTTCACAGAATGCTTCAACCTTCTCTGAATTTTGCTTGGTTGTTTTCTTTTTTGTTTGGAATACTCAGATGTCTAATCATTTAAACTTTCACATCCCCGTCTTCCTATTAAACTTCTCTCATTTAACATGAAAGCGTGCTTAATTTTCTTTTATTTGCTAGTCATTTCGCACACCTTACGGTGTTTGTATCTTTTGTACAGGCATCTCAGAAGATTATAAATGTTGAGGAGAAACTGTCCAGGGGATGGGGTGGTGAAAATGCATATCATGTTAGTGGGTATCGCTACTTACTAATTGATGGCGAAAGGAATATATCAAGGGCTTCACCACCAGGAAAAGTGACAACTCTAACAAAGGTTTGCTTTTCTTTCTAGAAATATTAGTATGCTCTGAGCAACTGCTTAAATAGGTAGTCTATTGTATTTTTGATAAATTATAATGAACCATTGGCTACTTTTCCATAGTTTTAGTTCATCCCACTTTCATCAATTCCTTGCAAAATTATTGCGTTCCTTGCAAAATTATTGCGTTCTTACAAGTTTAGATACAATTATTTTTTTGTGTGTTGTTTTTTTAATAACTATCTCATTTGTTTGGGGATTCCATTAAGCAAGCCAGGGAAGTAAGAAGAGTATATGAAAGTGATTTCATGTTGATGCCAAAGTATTAGCTATCTTGACCCTCTCATAAGCTTAGGTACGGATTATGATTTACACTTAAAACAACACTCGTTTCAAAGATAGAAGAGTGACGTACTGGACCATAGCTAATAATCTTGTCATGGTTACTACCATGGCAATGGAGTACAAACATTTTACCTCTGGGCCAATGACAGACTTCATTTTCTGAATACCTATAAAATTACATTGATGCAACTAGTTATGGAGAGCTCTATAAATGAGATCAGTAAAGAAACTCAAAGGGAGATGGTCCTTCTAAGAGAAGGATTTCCATTAATCGTACCTTTGAACTTCTAATACTCTTAATATTTGCATCTAATAACTTTATGACCATGTCACTTGAATACCAAATGTTGATGGCGTTTCTTACAGGTTATTATGTAATGCAGGATTCCTTGCTTGCCCTTAATAGACTAAGGGAAGAGGTAGATTTAGAGAAGGCGAGAACAAAGCGGGATAAACCTGAGCATGCAAAGGATATGGAAGTGTGTATTAGAGCCAGAAACAATGCCTGGGTTATTGCTAGGATTGTCAGGGGCAGGGAGCTTTACATGGTTTTAGAGAAGGCAAGTGAAACACTTCTCTATGCATCCGATGCTCTTGAGAAGTTTAGCAACAGGTAACTATTCTCTTTTGTTGCACCTTAAACTTTTTAAAACCCCTGGAAACTAGTTTTTAGAAAACCTCTTATTATAAGACCAAAAGTTCCATATTCATTTATATGGCTGTGGTCTAGATACTTAAGATAGTGGACACATAACATGAAGCTGTGTCAAATACATATTTGACATAACACTTCTTGGATATTCCTGTACACGTGTTGTACAATTCTCAAACTCCTCATTAATTTATGAGGTCATTAATTTCAAACACCAGCACTTCTCCAGCATTTCTTTAATTTATGCTTTTCGTATCTCATGGTTTTTTTAAAATTTTATTTCTTGTTAAAAATAATCACTTTTTCATAGAAACATTTGCATAGCAGTTTATGTTCAACAAATTTGTAATAGATTCCAATATTGGACAGATAAGTTGATGTCCTCTCTGGGTAGAGGAAGATGACATGCTGAGAATTACCAGCATAATAGTCTGTAAAATCATTCAATTGTATAAAATGTCTTGTTTGTACATGAACTTATGCTGGTTACATTAATGGGTTTTTAGTTAAATCCACTCCCCCCACAACCCAAAAAAAAAAGGGAAAAAAAGAAAAAGAAAAATTAGCTTTTCAGTAAGGATTAGCGGTGGCAAAACTCCATCCATCCCACTTTTTGACTTTGGTCAAACTCTACGGTGCTTATCTGCATGCGTTAATGTTTGCTCATACCCAAAAATTATGAGGTTTAATGTTTATTTGCCGCCCATACCCATTGGTGGATATCAAATGTAATAGCCTCATTGTCAGTAAACTGTTAATTTTATGTCATCTAGTTAATTGAACCAGTGTTCTAAAAAGCATATTATGCAGACGATTATGCATTCGCATAATCGTATGCGGACTTTAAACGCACGTAGAATTAATAAATCGCCATGTCCATATGGACAGGGCGATTAATCTTTCTGAATATGGATTATGTGGGTATGCACATGCATAACCCGCATAATCCGCATGCGGGTTTGTTTTGTTTATGGTTTTAAACATGAAAAAAAACACAACCTGCTCTCTTAAAACCCCCTTTCCGCAGCTCCTAGGATACCCAAATCAAATTCTTGATCAATCCCCAATTCCTTGATCTCAGTCCTTTCTCGCGCGTCTCCGGTCTTGGATCAATCCCTGATTCGTTGCCTCCGGTCATCGCTCGCCTCACATCACATCCTATCGTCATCTCTCATTTCCTAATCATCCATCACCCGCAACTCCCTCTCTCCTCTTCAATTTCTGATCACCGACCTTAACATGATTCTCTTACCACACTTACATCCGACTCCTACCTTCCTCTTATATTCAATTTTTGATTGGCAACTGGTCTAACTCTAATCATGATATTCAAGAAACACTATGGGGAAGAAACAAATGAACACAAAGAAAAATCATCAAATTGAACATCATGAATAGGTTTAAGTTAGGTGATTAGGTTATTATTTAATTTTTTTAATACTTTTTACTAGTGTTTTTGAATTTTGTAACACTCAATATCTGCATTTTTAAGAATTATTATATTAATATCAATGTTTAAAATAGCGATAACGGTAATATAATGTTTTGTCTCGGTTAGGTTACATCGCATATAGCGTAACGTATAACGTAGATTATGCAATTTTCTATTTATTTAATAAAAATAAATATAAAACTATATAAAATAATTTTTATAAATTGAAAAATAAATTTAAAATTTCTAAAAAAAAATACAACCATTTTGTAGTACATAAACTATTCTAATTTTATATTAAGTTTTACAATAATTTTCACATTTTTCATAAATTATATTAAGTTTGCAGTTGTAATTCAAGTCATTATTTAAACAAGAAAACAAGATTCCAATCTTTTATATCAATTCAGTTATTATCATTACTGTAATTTATATTTTGTAATGTGCAATTTATTTTATTTGTAATTATTGATTTCAGTTCAGTTAAAAATTTAATAGAATCAACAAGATATTTCAGGAAACAAAGATAAATTACAAGTGAATAAGAAAAAAAACATAAATTAGTAAGTTAGCAAGTAAGTTAGCAATTGCATAAGCAATCAAACAAGCCAACAACTAATCGACTAAGAAAATTTAAGCAATTCTCTAATAATTAAATAATAAGCAACAACAACATAGAATACTAAGAAAATAATTGTAAATAACATATCATAATATAATTTAACGTAACGTTACGTAATATAACGTAAAATAACATAAAAAACGTATTGTTACGGTACATTGAGTTATTTTCTGTTGTTACGTAGTGCTGAAATTCTGTTAGATTTCATAACGCAACATAGCGAGTTTCATAATGCGTTATTTTCAACAATGATTAACATATATTAAAATATTTATATTCCGATAATTCCACATAATTTGTTTAATCTCTGTAGAATCCGCTTATGTATTATGCACTTCTGAACCGCGCGCATAATGAAAATGCAATTAGAACATTGAATTGAACGCAAACTACAAGATTTTGGGTGTGAATTAACCCTAGGGATGGAGATCAACACCTTAGACCCTGATTAAATAAAATGTGGAGGAACTTTGAATTTTTACCGTTGTAGGAGGAACGTTGGAAATCCATTTTTCTCTTCTAAATATGCCTCCATAATATTTAGATACATGCCCTCCAACCATATAAGTGCACTCAATATGTCCCTCTTTGTTCAATTAATGAAATATAAATAATATATTCCATATATTCTCTTATGCAACTTTCTTAGTTCTTAGAATACCCCTTCCCTAATTAAAAGAGGAGACCTCTCTCCCTCTCATGTGGCTCAATTACCAAAATACCGTTCTCTAATTAAAAGATGAGACCCCCACCTCCTTCCCCATGTCCTCTCCATCGAGTCTCCTCTTTCTTCCCGTCAGATGATCTAAAGTAGATCAGGTTAGGGATGTTATTAAAGAGTTTGGAGAGAGAAAAATATAAATGTTTTGTGTTTTCTTAAAGAGAGAGGATATACAAGACATACCACTAATCATCTATATTTTAACATGAGGGGTATTTTGAGTGCCACTTATATGATTTGGAGGGCATGCCTCTAAATATTGAGATTTGTGGAGCATAAAATTAAATATCTAGGATTGGGAGGGTATGCAACTGAAAACTTGATATTCTTAAGGTTATATTTCGAGAGGAAAAAAATTCATCTAAACCTGCTTTTAAACCTCTTCATTTATTACACTCACCAAACTTATTTTACTAAATTCTTATTTTTTTTGTTTTTTGGTCGTGGAAACATTAGTGAAAGACAGGTTTGTCCTTATGCTTACAAATTAAAGGGCTTGCAATAGGATAATCTTTGATCTTATTGTTTGTTGTATCACAAGAGGGAAAAAAAAATCTTTGCCCTTGTCAAGGAAATAGGACATACTAAAGTTTGATACACATCTTATATCAAATTCGGAATTAAACATACTAGTACTAACAAATTCAAAATTAAACTAAATGTATGAACGTAAATCTCAGCTCAAGGGATTTTTTTTAACAAGTTTTAGTAGTATGTATCGAGGTTTTAAATATCATTTGATTGATGCTGATGCATATTACCAATATTGTCGATATTTTTCGGCTAATATCTTATATTTTTTTAGTCATTATGGCGAGCATGAGACCTCCGCATTCCATAAAATGATATTACATAACAACGCAGTAAAGTACAAAGTACATAATATATGATCTAACAAAGATGGTAAGAGATAAAAGTACAATAACTGCTACAACAAGATATTATGCAAGCAACTAAATAGTGGCCAGCACGCATAAATGACTTTAGATGTATTGATCACAGCCCTCCTGATCACTCCTCCCAGATATGGCATCATCTAATGCTCTCCCATAAGCTGGGGATTCATGTTGGTCGACCTCCATAGGACAGTGAACATCATCCGACATCTTGAGATCCTCTCCTTTAGAGATGAGTGCTGTCCATAGTTATTGTCAAGAAAAACAAAAAAATACTCGTGTAAATTGTGTGTTAGGTTCCTAAAGGTCTAACTGATAGGCTCCTTTGAAACATTCCAAAAGATAGTTGTTGCCATCAAGTATCGAAACTGAGCTCTCTCGCCTGATGCTCCCCAACCAGGGCCAAATACTGCATAAATCCTTCATGTTGATGGTTACACGGAATGCAACCACACAATTGACCAAATAGTTTTGACAAAATCGGAAGATGTTATGAAATGATACACCGATTTGCCATTTATCCCATGGAGAGCATATCTATTGGGAACTTGCCTACTTTTTTTTAGGTTATCCTATTTGAGGATAGCCTCCTTAGCAACCAATCACAAGAAGACTTTAATTTCCAAAGGGCATTTTACCCCCATATTACCCATGCATTGGCCAATCTAGTTCCATCATATGTCAACTGTCGATCAGTGCTCTAATAAAAAACCATTCAGATATATTCCATCTCAACATAAGACATCATCGACATTGCTCTTCGGGACACCTCGTTTAATGAAATATAGAATTTTTTTTACTTTCTAATTCCTACTTCAGAGTCCTCAATATGGATTAATGCAAGTTGCCACCTATTTTAGTGCTAATATCCATCTTTATTTGCAGCCAATCCATACAACGAAGGGTTTAGCGATCTAGAGGGTATCTGCTTCACCATAAGTTGTGTCACCATTATCCTTCCTAAGTTTGTATGGAACCCCGGACCAAAAAATGCCTTTCGAGAGGTTAACACCTTTGTAGAGGCGTGAAATGTTGGATGAATTGCACGACTTTGCTTTTCATATTCCTCGTTTAGGGCCATATTTGGTGTGAAGTAGTCACTGCAAGGACCCCAGTAGTCGAGAGATAATGTTCCATCTTGTTATTAATGTAAGGTTGAAACTTGAAAGTATGTAAATCCTATACTCCTGAACCTCCTTTGGTCTTGGACCTACAATTCTATCCCCACAAGATCAGGAGATACTTGTGCCTTCCTTCAGAGATATTCTTTCGAGGAATATGTTATTGCTCCTATCTAATCTATCCCTTACTCAGTGCAGATGGACGAAGAATGATATTTAATATAGGGGTATAGAATATATAATTGTGTTAAGTAGTATGATCCTCCCTCCTGAAAACAACAGTTTCTTTTTCCATCCATCAAATTTCTTCTCCAATCCATCAAACAGAGGCTCCCAATCTTGTTGATTAAGTTCGTCAGGTCTTATTGGGATCCCGATCCTGAATTATCTAATAGAGTCCTCCTGATAATCAAATATGCTGATAATTGATGGTAGAAGTGAAAGTTTTATTTCCAACAAGGACAAGTGAACTATTGTGAAAATTAATGCACAAACCCAAAAAATCTCAGAACAATATTGAATCCATTTTAAGGGTTATAACTTGTAACATATTGTAATGTCCAAAGCAATGTTGAAAATAACGCGTTATGAAACTCGTTATATTGCGTTACGTAACCTAACAGAACTCCAGCGCTACGTAACAACTGAATATAACTCAGTGCACCGTAACAATACGTTTTTTTTATGTTATTTTACGTTATATTACGTAACGTTACGTAAAATTACGCTATGTTACGTAATTTACTATTATTTTTTCGTAATATCTATATTTTTGTTGCTTATTATTTTGATTATTAGAGAATTACTGAAATTTTGTTACTTGATTTGGCTTATTTGATTACTTAATGGAATTACTAACTTGCTAATTAGCGATTGTTTCCTTATTCGCTTGTTGTAGTTCCTATACGGTTGCTGAAATATTATATTTATTGATTCTATTAAATTTTTAACTGAATTGAAATCAATAATTACAAATAAGATAAATTGAATATTTGAAAATATAAATTACAATAATGATAAAGAATTGTAATCTTGTTTGTTTATTTAGGTGGTGACTGTAATTACGATTGTGGACTTAATATAATTTATGAAGATAAATGTGAAAATGATTATAAAATTTAATAAAAATTTAGAATAGATTATGTATTACAAAATGGTTATATATTTTTTTTAGAATTTTTTAATTTATTTTTCAATTTATAAAGATTATTTTATATAGTTTTATATTTATTTTTATTAAATAAATAGTAAATTGCGTAACCTACGTTATGCGTTACACTATATGTAACATAACCTAATAAAGGCAAAATGTTATGTTAAGGTTATCGCTATTTTAAACATTGGTCCAAAGGTAAAGGTGTCGTCGACGTATTACAGATTTATGAATGTCGATGATAACGAGCCAGCTAGCCCCTTAATCAAACTGGCTTTCTCTGCCTTTCAAATCATAGCGTGTAGACTGTACACAACCAAGACAAAAAGTATTGATGATAAAGGGTCGCTTTGATGCGAACCTTTTTTTAAAAAAAAAAAATTCCTTAAGTGCTTCTCCATTAATGAGGACTTAGACCTTTGCCTAATGCAATCATATTACCATCTTGGATAACCATCTATTCCTGATCCTCTCTTAACCTCGAAGACCTCTAATAGATAATTCCAGTTAACTATATTGTATGCTTTCTTGAAATCTAGTTTCAATTGTATCCAGGAACTCCAGTCGTTTTGCCCCGATGGATCACTCTTTGAACCACCACAATACCCTCCAAGATATTTCTGCTAGTAATGACGCCCTGATAGATAATTTTTCACTAGCTGGCTCAGAATATGGAACAGCTTATTAGCTAGGATCTTGGAAATTATTTTGAAAGACATGATTGAAAGAGCGATAAGCCTGTAGTCTCCCACCTTTGACACAGTATTGTTTTTTAGGAACTACTTAAGAGTAGTTTATTCTGTCCAGCCCGGAGCAATCTCTATTAGGATGTCTCTAAGCTCCTTTTTAGTCTCCTCTGAAAAGAGATAGAAGAAGAACAAAGGAAAGCCATTTGGTTCGGGTGCACTGTCTGAATCTAGGGCCCTGACCACTCTTTTAATTTCTTTCACAAAAAATCCGCCTCCAATTCCTAAAGTTCAACCCCATTGTTCCCGACCCTGGGAAACATTATTTGATGATGCGTGTTAGAACATCCGAGAGCCCTTCAAAGTGGTTGAATATATGAGAATGTAGTAGACAGTCTCCTTGAGTAAGACGACCTTCTGATGATACTGAGTGAATCATGTTAATCCTTCTAATACTCGCAGTCTTTTGAAAGGTCATATTATTATCACCTTCTATAAGCCACTTGCTCGCGCTCTTCGTCCCCCCTTGATATTTTATCTATTGAGGCTGTATTATACTCTCTTTGTTTCCACATGATTCCAGTATTGTCGATACAATACGTATAACATTTCCAGCTTGCGGTGCCATAAACCATCTATCGACATTGATACTAATTTCAAGTTTTTAAACCTTTGCACGTATAGTTGAAGTATTTATTTTCTTTTCCAATTTGCTTATTATTAAAGTTAATAGCTGAGTCATAATTTTAGTTATATATCCACTTCAATGCTTTTGAGTCCCACTTCTAGTTGAATATCCATTTCCACGTTTGATTTCAATCGGCATGTCAAGAAATTCTTTACACAACATATTGGATGTCAGCTAACATTAAATCCTGCTTCTTCATTCAGCATAGTTAAGAGCCATATCCTTTTTTGAATCAACAACTATCATTTGTTTGTTCTATCTGATTATATATATATATATATATATATATATATATATATATATATATATATATATATATATATATATATTTCGATGGCATCCTGTATGGATCATGTTGCATTCTATGTAATAAAAAATCCATCATACAGAGAAACCATAAGAAAGCACACTTCTGCTCTATTTTTGGGGAGCTTTCTGTATACTAGCATTCTTATCTTGACCACAAAGTCATCACATTATGAAGCGCTATCTACTGCATATTTTCAATGTGCCAGTTTTTTCAGCTGTTTCCTTGGATAGATAATTTGCTCTTACATAGTTAGAAGATACTGATAAATAAGTTTCTTTTATTAATGTTTTTCGTTCTGTTTCGAAATCCATGCATTGCTTGTACGAAAATGACTCCATTGAAAGAGACCGTGTGATTTTGAAGTCTCCTACTATGAAGCTGCTATTGAAAACGTAATTTAGGATATAAGATCAATGTTCAAAAATTCGTTTTCAGTATGCGTGCGGTCCAGGACCGCATAACGCATAATCGGATTACGCGCCGATTATGCGGATTACGCGGAATTATGCGGAATATTAATATTTTAATATATATTAATATAATAATTATTAAAAAATGGATATATTAATGCTATAAAACTCTAAAAAATTATAAATAATAACCATAAGCAAATAAAATGAATATAAACTGGCTCTACATAAGAAAATAAAAAGATAAAAAGACTTATCTCTTAACTCCCAATGTAAAAAAAAGAACGACGCATGTATGTATGGATCAAAAACGTCACTCACCTGCAAATCGAAAAGAAAAATTAAATGAGAATCAATTTATATGATATATAAGAAAGTTTTAACACATAAAAATGAAGAATGCATGTACAAATGAACATATGACAACCACACATTGCTAATACATGTTTGTGTCAACTACATAAGTAATTAGTTTTACATATTCAAAAAATAATACAAGTTTTTTTCAAAAACAGTTCATCCCACTCAACAAATTCTCTACTATTCCTCATTGTCATCTTCATATTGAACATTATTTCCCAACTCCTCCTCAGAACTATCATCATCGTCATTCGCATCATCACCCTCTTCTTCTAAAACAGCTATAGCTTGATCATGTTCAGGAAGATCTTCAACAACTGCACTGGATGAACTCTCTTGAGCTCTGCTTCCTGCTGCAGCTCTCCTTCTTAGTGTCCTTTTGCTCCTCCTGAGTCTATCTTCATTAGCTCCACTCGCCGCAGCAACAAGATCCCAGGTCAAGCCGGAACCAGGGAAGATCTCCTCTTCGTCATCGTTCTCTATTTCTCTAACAAATTCATCTTTCCAGTGCAAAGCTCTGGAATCATCTGGAGCAATCAGCACATCCTTACTATCTCCATCTTTCTTCTTTGCATTCCTTTTCTGTGCCATTTTTTTGTTAAACTGAACGAAAACGAGATCATTTAACCTCTTAGCATCCAGCCTGTTTCTCTTCTTTGTATGTATCTATAAATTTATATATGATTTTACACAAGATAAAAGAAAAAGTTAGAGTGTTAACTCTGAAATTAATGTAATTGAAAATTATAAAATATATAATCATTGTAGTATTAATGTAGTATTTTGCATTTACCCCTTCAAATACACTGAAATTTCTCTCGCATCCTGAAGAGCTACTTGTCAAACTTAGGATCTTAATTGCTATTTGTCGAAGCTTTGGTGCCTCTCCTCCATAAAAATCCCACCAATGAGCTATTAAAGCAACATATAACAATATGTTAACAATTAAAAAGAATATAATTTAATATTAAATTATTTTAAATTTCATATATAAAGTTTACCTGGATCAAAATTATCCGTGCCATTAAAGCTCATTCGATACCTTTCCGCCATGCCACTCCCCATAAGTCCCCCCTTATTTTTGTAGACAATTAATTCATGCGAGCCAATCTGATCTTGGATGTCATGCTCAGGATAAAATATGCATATGCAATGCATGACGGCATTTATTACTAGTGTATTATCTTGGACTGTCTTATCCCTATAATAATAATAGGGATTAAGATAATATGCCGTCAAATGCAATATGCTATCAAGTCTGCCCCTGAATTCTTTCTCAATTATATCAATAATTGGTCTAAATGCAGACTCCTTTCGATTGCAAGCAGCTTTGATCTCATCATTTGCATCTTCCAGCATTCCATATACAAAACCCATTGAAGGTCTACGATCAGCATCAACAATTCTCAACAATTTAAATAAAGGAGTATATACCTTCAGAAGCTCTTTAATATCTTTCCAAAAGGAGTCAGAATATATTGTGGCTTTAGTTGACTTGCCCTTCTCTGTTTTGGACCATCTGTTGTTATCCCATTTATCTGAAGAAACCATAGCAGCCAACTGTGATTTTTTGTCTACCAGACAGCTCAAGCTTAGGAAGGTGGTGGCAAATCTGGTGATTCCTGGACGAACAAGCTCTCTCCTGTTTGTAAATGAGCGCATCAAAGCCAGAGTACTGTGATGTGCATAAAGAAAAACTGTCATTGATCTTGCCTTCTCAATCACCGCTTTGTATTTTGGTATCTTACCAATACCCTCCAACATGAGATCTATAGTGTGGGCTGCACAACTGGTCCAAAATATATTAGGCCTTCTTTCCTTCAACATATTTTTTGCTGCCATATTGGATGGGTGGTTATCAGTAACCACTTGCAGCACGCGCTTCTCACCCACTTCCTTGATGCAGTTTTCCACCCAATTCAATATGTATTCGCCAGTATGTGCATTGGCTGAGTCCTCAATTGATTTAATGAAGCATGTGCCGCTCTTGCAATGGACACATAAATTCATAATATTTCTATGCTTTCTGTCAGTCCATCCATCAGTCAAAATACTGCAGTCATATTCATCCCACGCTTCCTTTGACTTCTCTAAACTGTCTTCAATTTTTTTGTATGCCTTATCTAAGAGAGACACTCTCAATTGATATTGACTGGGCCCCTTATACCCTGGACCGTGCTTGCCAACAGCCTCGCAAAACTGATCGAACTCCTCACAGTCGAAAGTGTTAAAAGGAATTCCTTTGGCATATGCCCACATGGCCGCATAATCATGTGCCAGCTCCTTCCACTTCCTTCTCTCTCCTTTATTGATAACTGTTTGCTTCCATTTACCTTCATCCACCAGTCTGTTCAATGGACCACTAACACGGGGCCTGTGATCTCCAGTGAGTTCGGGTTCTTCTCTCTCTCTTTCCACTGATATCTGCACCTCTTCCCGGAGCTCATAATCAGCTTTCCGCTTGTCAACTTTTTTCTTCTTGATTCCCTCCAAGTTCTCCCTACATATACGCCTCTCTTCATCTGTGGCAAGCACACATGCTGATACTTCTCCTCCAACTCCTGCAACATATTGTTTCAATCTATTTATTCCCCCTTTCACAATCTTATTACATTTGATGCATTTCACATCATTATAAGATCCTCTCTTTATTAGCCTGCCATAATTCCACCCAATGTCATTTGATCCTGATGGTTTTAATGGAATCTGGCTATCTTCCTCACTTAATGGATTTGGCCGTCCACAACTACTTGAATTTGAGGCCATTGATGATGACATACAAACTTATCTGACTTAAAGAAATTCCTACATCATCATTAAGAGAAACAGTAAACTCTCACTATCATTGATTGGCATATACAGAATGTCTCTAGCAAGCTGATTAAAGCTCACTGATCAGCGACATTTAAAATTTCAGTCATTCATCAAAAATTAACAAACAAAATGTAAAAAAAAAATTAGCTCACTGATCAGCTACAGTCACTGTCACAGAAATTAAATTTTTTTAATCATCAATTTTTACCATCAAAATTCAAAAGAAATTGGAAACCTCACTGTCACTTATCAGAAATTAACATACAAAATTTAAATAAATTAATTAGCTCACTGCTCAGCTACAGGAACTGTAACTGAAATTTACAGTTTTTTTTTATATCATCAATTTTTACCATCATAAGATTAATTAGCTCACTGTTCAGAAAATGAGCTCACTGTTCGGCTGTTTTTTTAATTTTACAGAAATTATCATCAAACACTGTAACAGAAATTATCATCAAATTTACAGTTTTTTTTAATTAACAATCAAAATTTAAAAAAATTAATTAGCTCACTCGGCTAGTCACTGTAACAGAAAAAAAAAAAAAATTTTAATCATCAATTTTTACTATCAAAATAAATTGGTAAGCTCAAATTAACATACAAAATTTTTAAAAAAAGTTAGCTCACTGATCAGAAAATGAAAAAAAATCCCTTACCCTAACCGTATGCCTAACCCTTAGAATAGTTAAAAAAAAAACAAAAAATCTCACAAAAAATTTAACAAATGAAATTAAACAGGAGTAGAAACAGCTAGAGAAGAAAGTAAAAAAAAAAATTTACCGCCGGAGAGGAGCTGCGGTCGCCGGAGGGGGGAGGACCACGGGATTGATGATCGGACTCTGGGGACTTGATGGATTGATGATCGGAGGTGGTTAAGGCACTAGGGATTGATGATCGGAGAGTTGATCGACCGATTCCTACAAAGGATCAGCGATCGACCGGACGATTGATCTAACGGGTCGGTGAAGAAAAAAATTTCAGGGTCGACGTTGAAAGGAACGATCGACCGATCGTCTGATCGCGGGAAAGGAAGATCAGAGGAGATTTGGGATCGGAGGGGAGGGAATTTGGGAATTAGGGTTTTTTTGGGGATAAATTTTTCCGCGAACGAAGACTCGGGTCGCGAAGAAAAGGGAAGAGGAGGGATTTAAGTATTCGGGTGCGGGTCGGGTGAATATCGGGTGCGGGTTTTTTTTAAAAAGTTGCTGAAAACCCGTTAACCCGCCAGGCGATTATACGTTCCTATGCGGATTATGCGGCCGCATAATCGGCATAGGAACGCATAATCGCCCTGTCCGCATTGACAGGGCGATTTCGCCCGTTTCCATGCGTTTTCCCTCCGCAAACGCATATGCGGCCGCATATGCGGCCGCATAGAGCGTTTTTTTGAACACTGTATAAGATGCACAATGCACAAGATTGATCTTCATAGGAAATGTGAAGGTGCACCTATGCTGTACCTTTGCACAGTGGCACCATCTCATACTGGGATTTATGGTTTGAGCAGTTTCCAGGGGGAAAGAATGATCGTAACTCCCACTTGATATGCACTCCTCTCACTGGTAAAGTGGGAGGTTATAAATTATCAAAAATAAAAATAAAGGAAAATGAAAAGGCAGAGGAGTAATGAAAGCCCTTTGGTTCAAAACCAAACTATGGCCTTTGTTTTTTTTTTAAAAAAAAAAACTTTGTCTTATTGGATAATTTTATTCTTCTTACTTTTATAAAACCCAGATCCTAAATCCCTTCTATTCGTCATCATTTATGTGGCATAGATATTCTTCTTCAACATAGATTTGGTGTTGCCTTGCATTTCAGCCCAGTAATATTTTGAATAAGATGGTGCCTCCTGAGTTCAGGCCAAGATATCATCTACTAATCCATGCTCATTGACTATTTACAGAAGAGTACCAAAATTCAAATTGATCTACACTAACTTTGACTGCCATGTATATGTTAAGACGGACTAAAAACCATGGTCTATGCCCCTAAGAATCCCCACTATAAAACGAAAATGCTACCTTTTCTTTTACCGAAGGTCTAGTGTTCCTCCCTTTGGAGTCTTTAGTAACGAGGGTCTTGCAGTTAGTACCTATGATAATTGTCTTCTTAGAGCAATTTTTCTCTTCTCCATATCTCTTAATCTTCCATGGAATTGTTGATTCACTTAATGATGAGAATTGGGGAGTTAAGGGCCTATTTTTTGTCAATCCTGTTCAAAATTTTGAATTAGAAAAATAAATTTTTTATCGTATTTATTGACCTAGAGAAAGCTTATGATAAGATACCATTTGAGATATTTTGGTAGACATTGATGGAGAAAAGAGTCCCCATCAAATATATTGACATAATTAAGGACATGTATGATGGAGTAGTGGTCAATATCAGAACATGTAGTGGTCTAACAAGTGATTTTTCTATCACAATTGGATTGCATCAAGAATCTGCATTGAGCCCGTTCTTATTTGCTATAGTGATGGATGAACTTACTAGAGCTATTCAGGATGAGATACCTTGGTGTATAATATTTGCGTGTATAATATTTGCTGATGATATTGTCTTAGTTGATGAGATAAAAGCAAGGATGAATGTCAAATTAGAGTTATGGAGCACACATTAGAATTTAGAGGTTTTAGATTGAGTAGGTTTATAACGGAGTATATGTAATGTAAATTTAGTAAAACATAGACCATAGACTATAGGGCTGTAACACTAGGTGGGCAATAGATACAAATAAGCAGTCAGTTTAGGTATTTGGGTTCTATTATTCAGAATGATGGAGAGATTGATAGTGATGTCAACTATAGAATACAAGCTACCTAGTTGAAATGAAGGAATGCAACGGAAATTTTATGCGACTGTAACATTCCGTTAAGGTTGAAGGGAAATTTTTATAGGACTGCAATTAGGCCAGCTTTATTATTTGGTACGGAATGCTGGGCTATAAAGAAACGTCATTCATAGAAAATAATTGTAATAGAGATGCGCATGTTTCGTTAGATATGTGGCAACAGTAGGAGAGATAAAATGAGAAATGAAGATATTCGTGCTAAGATAAGTGTAGGTCATATCGATGAGAAGATGCAAGAAAATCGATTAAGATAGTTTGGTCATGTGCAACGTAAACCTATAAATGCACCAGTTCGATAAGGGGAGCTTATCAATGTAGGATAAGTTGAAAGAGTGAAAGAAAAGCCGAAGAAAATATGGATGGAGGTGATACGAAAAGATAAGGATTTTAGAGGTTTAAATAAGAAAATATTACTTGATAGGAATGAATAGAGAAGGATTATCAATGTGATCAATCCGGCATGATTCTTTTTTGGTTCATGTAGCTTACCCCAAGTACTTGGGATAAAATGCTTAGTTGTTGTTGTTTGTTGTAGAAAAATAAAATTTTTATTTTTAATTTAAAATTTTAAATAGGATGGGTCACTTCCTTTCCAATGTCATCCTCATTTTCTCGGACATGCATGCATATGAGAGAACTTTTGCATCTATCAAAGCTATTACAGTTAGATTTCTATTCTAAGAAGTCGCCCTTTTGATAATGTCTTTCAGGTACTGTGATGGAGCATTTTCTTTGGGCTAGAGAGAGCATCAGACAGATTGCTGGAGGTTGTCAGATATTTTTTTGGTTTCTCTGTCCTACTCTGTGGTACTGTAGTGCAAAATATACCTTTGATTTCACTTCAACGGTTGTATAAGTGTATTTACAATGGGTATATGCTGCTTACAAGAAGAAAAGGGCCTGCAGCTTGCTTCTGTACTCGTAAACGTACTTTGAGATCAAGGGACGTGTAAGATACAAACTGAAAGTCTATTTTTACTCTATCTAGTAGTGGTGGTATCGAGTTATGGAACAAAATGAACTTTCTGATTGTCGTAAATCATGTCTGTATCAAGTATCATGCCTCCATCCTCTGAAAGAATGAACGCGCCAGTGCACTTGAGACTCTCTTGAGCTGATCTAATTAGCTCTTCCGGTGTCGATGGAACCCACAGAATGACGCCTTCTCTTCTCTTTTCTTCAGGTCGCCACGGATGAAAAGGGAAGACCGTACATTTTCGTGCATGCATTTTATCTGTTTTGGTCATAAGGAGCAAAAATCAGCAAATATATCATATATCCTGTGTTGCATGGCAGTTTGATTTAAAACAAGAAGCACTACCTTGCCTTTATCGGCCACTCCAAAATTTTCCCCAAAAACTTCCACATAACTTGGACTTGGTAGTTATAGTAAAAGAAACTACACAATTTAGGCTTTCATTTTCCATTTTTTTCACTTCTCTAGATGTATTTAAAAAAACTTAAGAATATTTAGTCAGAAGAAGAAGAGATAAGCAATATATACATAAATCCCTTGCAATTACACGAAAACTTGTGTCAAATATACCTTGCATTTCTTGATCTTGCTCCTCAGGAAACTTGGATAGTTCTTCAGATTTAGCTTCTTCCATTAGAGTTATCAGGGGTCTGCTTCCGCTTTTACGTGCTTCGTCTAACGGTGTAGATCCCCGTCTGCATTTTCAAACAGTAATCAATTCCAAGCCAATTACGCCAGTTACAGTTCTCTTGAAGTCTAGATATCAAAAGATAGATTTGATATATTGATAACAAATTTGTGTACAAACGTGTTAACATCGATGGAAATGAAAAAAAACAAATAGGAAGGCACAATTATGAAACAAGTTTTGATATATACTCAGTAAACAAGGTTTTGACTCTCCTAGCTAAAAAAACTTGAATTTATTGGTAGGCTTGTGATGTGTGAGAGTCTCCTATTGATATACTTCCCCATTAACTGCCCAATGGGAACATAGAGGACATTTACTCTAAAGAATTATAAAACCAGTTTAGATATAAGTAATTCGGCAATACATATATCAGAAAAAAGCTAGGAGAATGGATATAACGAGGGCAAGCAGCATACAGCCACACATAACCAAACCAAACATCAAAAGAAAAGTGGTGAAGTACATGGCGATTTTTCTGTATTATCTTTATAAAAGCATATTCCGATTTACCATATAAAATCATTCCTGATTTTACCTTCTAGGCTTATCAATCCAAATGGACGAGAAACTGGGAAACAGGTTCCAATTCTTTTTTCCTCTTTTTTTTTTTTTTATAATTTTTTTTGCTGAAACAGATTCCAATGTTGGCTGCAAATATTCACAGAGGAGTTACAGAGGAGTTACAGGAGAGCTTGGCACCGTAGTCAGTTCAAAGATACTAACCCTAAGTTGCTTGTAATTGCAACAAGTAACTTCACAACCAGATGATGCTGTATGTTTAAAGGACTTATAGCTTATGGAGGATGGCTTTCATGTACTTGGGAAGATGGTGAATCAAAATTTTCGAAGAAGTGTAAACTCGAGGAGTATGAAACAGCACATTATAAATGGAGGGAACTTAAATGACAAGGAACTAACATGTGGTGCCTATTAGTGAAGCACATATCAAAATCATATGGATCTAATAGGAAAAACACCTCAAGATGATTGTTCTCCGCTATACAACTAATAGTTGTGTGATTTCCAGTCAAGCTCCTTCAATTATAAAAAATAATAAATTTCATGTTTGTCCTTCCTTTATTTTCTTTTTTCTGAGCAAACAACCAAGTGTGCAATGTATATCTTTATTCATGCTCATCTGGAGAGTAGGGAATGACAAAGCCCAATTGATTGAAGAATATGGTCAATATAAAGTCAGATCATTGCTACTTGAGTATCTGATGAAGACATTCTCTTTGTTTGACACCTGATATGCAATTTTTTTAGTAAAGACAGTAACGATCAAAGCAATAAATTTTAGAATACCAAATTAAAATGATTGTTGAAGATCATCTCCAATATATTAATTCAAACTCCTGGAGGAAGAATTTAGAATTCATTAGCTACTGGACTCATGTTCAACACTGTTTTTCTCCAATTGAATCCCTATTGTTCACCTTAATTGATTTGAGATCCACAACAAAAATTCACCGACACTCGAGATATGAAATTTAAGAAGTTTACACTAATTAAATGCATTTTTATTTAACCTTTAAACCTTATATTTTTATTGTTCATTTGAATCTTTGATTTCCTATCCAGAATCATTTATGCATGCTCGCCATTTACTTTTGCAAAATGACAAAAGTGGAAATGAAAAAGAAAACAAAAAATAGAAAATATCTCTTACATAAAACTAGAACTGGAGCCGAATAAGAACCAGATCAACAAACAAAACGTCAAGAAAGAGAGATAGGACCAAGAGTGAAAAAAACATTTCGAACTCTTGTCTTCATCAGATACCCAAGTAGCAATGATCTGACCAAAACCAGGAGTTTCTAGAGGGGCACACCATTTTTCCTAATGAGCCCAGTTTTCCTAGTGAGCCCACCCTCTCTTTTGAAAAGAGAGGGATTTTCCTAATGAGCACACCATATACCCAAAAATACCCTCACTCACTTCATTGGCAGGGAGCGAGAGGCATCGACCGGGAGCGATGGAGGCCGAGGAATAGCCGGTGGCGACAGCAGCAGAGGCCCAGAGGCGAAGAAGACGAATGAAGAGATGGAGGCCGAGATAACGAAGGCCATGCTCTCTCGCGTCGACGATTTCAAGCAGCAAGCCAAGTATGAGACCTCTATCCCCCCCCTCTCTACCATTGTTCAAGTAAACCCTACTGCTTATTTCAATTATTATCCTTGGAATTGTTAATTGAAAGTTGAGATTTTCGATGAAATTGTTAATTTGGTTGAATTTTGCGAATAAGGAAAGTTGAAAATCTTGAGTTCTACAGAATTTGTTTGGGCCTAGGGTTTTGTTATTTTTTTTTTTTTTTGAGTTCTACAAAATCTTGAGTTCTACAGAATTTGTTTGGGATCATAACAACAACCACATTATTATTATTATTATTATTTACTGCTGCTTGTTATGAGATAAAGTATCCAAGTAAGATGAAATGGGCAACCCAAAAAGGAAAGGTGATCACAAAGGAGAGAGTGACCATCTTTTTTTTTGGCTCTCTTTCTCAGAGAGAAAAAAGCAATTTTTAAGGGTCTTGAAAGCACAGATTTATCAGAAGTTGCTCAACTGTTAATGGATATGCTGCAAATCATCTAAATTTGAGATTTTATTATCTGGGTATGATTCGCATTGGGCTATTTTTTTGTACCTATATAATGTTTGATGTTTTGCTCATGAGAAATTTTTAGAAAAAGTAAAAATTTTCTTCTTTTTTTTTTTTGGTACTTGATTCATATCGAAACATCAAATTAGGCTGATCTATGAAAGCTCATACTATTTTGTGTGAAAATATTAAGTTTTTATATGAATTGTAAGTATTGTTTAGTATTTACTATTTATTATTCTATTTTATTCAAGTGGGATGTAGATTATGTGTATCAGGGGTTAGGGTCTGATTCTGATATTCAATGTAATTAAATTAACTTTTGACAACTCCACTTGTATATTTAAATTTTATGCTGGTTTTGTCTTATTTTCCACTTGTGTACTAAATATTTATGTTTATCCACTTACAGATATTAAGGTATCGATATTAACAAAGTCTTATATTACTGAAGAGTCTTATGGAAGAGCAAATATTAATGAACCAGAATCAGAAAAGAAATGCAACCAATTAGGAGGACTGGTTGAATTAACACTCCTCAAGAGTTTCAAGATCTAAGGACGTTAGATTTAATTATTTTTTATTTTGGATTGTAATTTGAAATGACTGTACTTGAAAATAATGTATTTTAGATGGTTGTTCGAGAATTGTTTGCTGCAAATGAAACTTTGTATATATATATATATATATATATATATATATATATATATATATATATATATATATATATATATATATATATATTATGTAATATTGTGCAGATAAAATAGATGGCAGTTCATAGTGCAGATAAAATACTTTTTCTTAAGAATGTCAATAAAATACTAAATAATTGAACCACGTAAATAATAGAAATATGAATATTGTTTTACTTACCTATCTCCATCATCTGTTGCCACGTAAATAATGAAAGTATAAAATATTTTTTCTTGGTGTTTGTTCCTTGTTGTTCATGGTGACGAGCATATGTAAATATTTATCAATTTCGAAAAAACCAAACCGAATAGGGATGAAAATTAAATCGAATAAACTCTGCTTAGTTGGAAGAAAATGTCATTTATTTGGGAAAAATGAAATAAAGTAAAAAGGGATTTGCTATTTTGCCAGAACAACCAAAATGTAAAAAAATTGCAAACCAAAATGTCGCAAAAAATGGTTAGCTATTGCCGGGGATCGAACCCGAGGCGGTCGCGTGACAGGCAGGAATACTCACCACTATACTACAACGACTTCATGGATAACGGGATGAAAAAAAACTTATTTATAGTAGCCCTTATCTCCTGTCCGGGGTGGACAAAAATTAACTATCTGGACTTCCAGTCCGAACAGTGGACTTCTATCCGGACTGGCAGTTCGGACAAAATTTTTTTGTCCAGAATGCCAGTCCGGACAGTAGTCAACTGTCCAGACTGGATGTTCGGACAATTAATGGACTATCCGGACTATCAGTTCGGACAGTGGGAAGTCGTCCGGACTGTGAGTTTTTTTTGGATTCATAACTTTTATCAATCTACAATATTTCTAGGGTTTTTAATTAAGTAAAGAACTAATAAATTCAATTTTCGAATTTAATTTGTGAGATAATTTAATATAGGAAAAGATTTAATAGAATAGTTGTGGATTTTAGGTGTTTTTTTTGGGTTAACTGAACTGGAGTTTGAGAAGAGGAGAAAGAGGTTGAAGAATGGGGTATTCCAGTCCAAAAAATCGATGGCAAAATTGTAATATGAAAGAAATTTTTAAGTGGGCTCACTAGAAAAAATAGTGTGCCCCTTTAGAAACTCCCCCAAAACCGTATATTGACCTATAACAATATTTATTACCTATAACCATTTTTATTCTTTTATTACCTACAACAATTAGGAACTTTTCCATTTCCTTTTCGCCTTTTGTTGTTTCAGATCTCATTGAAGGTTACTTTTGTAGTAGGTTCATTTAAAACCTTAAGGGTTGCTCATATGATTGATTCTTCTTTTGCTTAAAGAAGAGATTATTTAGGAATCATTAGTTTCTGTTATTTTTCTCCAAACAAAAGTTTCTCTGAATAGTAATAGGATCGTATAACCATTTTCAATTTGACTTTATTGTAAATGGAAAACCATCATATAATTTAATATGGATGCTTTATATATTCTATATTATCAAGAGTCCTAGATTTTTAAGTGTTCTTTAACATACTTATTCACTTGCATTTTCTTGAAATGCTTGCTTTATACGAATGCTTTATATATGCTATGTTATCAAGTGGCCTAGATTTTGATGTATTCATTAAGACCAATGTTTAAAATAGCGATAACGGTAACGTAACGTTTTGCCTTTGTTACGTTATGTCGCATATAGCGTAACGCTTAACGTAGATTATGCAATTTTTATTTATTTAATAAAAAATAAATATAAAACAATATAAAATAATTTTTATAAATTAAAAAATAAATTTAAAATATTAAAAAAAATATAAAACCATTTTGTAATATATAATCTATTCAAATGTTATATTAAGTTTTTTTTCACATATCTTCATAAGTCATATCAAGTCTGCAACCGTAATTCCATTTATTATTTAAACAAGAAAGCAAGACTCTAATTTTTTATTTCAATTCTAGTTATTATCATTGTTGTAATTTATATTTTGTAATATTCAATTTATCTTATTTATAATTGTTGATTTCAGTTCAGTTAAAAATTCAATAGAATCAATTGAGTAATTTTCAGCAACCGGACGAGAAATACAACAAGTAAATAAGGAAACAAACTTAAATTAACAAGTTAGCAATTTCACAAGCAATCAAACAAGCCAACAACTAATTAAGTAAAAAAATTACAGCAATTTGCTAATAATCAAAATAATGATCAATAACAATATATAAATTACTAAAAAAATAATTGTAAATAACGTAGCATAACGTAATTTTACGTAACGTTATGTAATATAACGTAAAATAACGTAAAAAACGTATTATTACGGTGCACTGAGTTATTTTCAGTTGTTGCGTAGCGTTGAGATTCTGTTAGGTTACGTAACGCAATATAACGGGTTTCATAACGTGTTATTTTCAACATTGATTAAGACTTATTCATTTACATTTTCTTCAAAATGTTTGCTCCATTCAGTTTGTATTTATTTTATTTTAGGTTGATGTTCTCTAAAATAGGCATGTATTGGTTTTCCATAGGCAAGGCTTTGTACTTGAGATCAATCAAGTAATAATATCCAACAAAAATATGCTTTAGTTTTATATGTACATGGACATGGAAATAGGGATGAGAATAGGTGCATCCAAGGACCAGCCCTTTGCCCGCTCTATTCAATTTTATGAATTAAAAATAAACTTTACATTTTTTTAACTCAAAATTTTGAGTATGGAGGGCCAAGAACTAGCCCTAGGACCTGCATTCTCATCCCTATTTAGAAGCAAGAGTCAAAACATTCAAGCTTACTATATTTAGATTCTTTTAATAAAAGAACTTGTCATAAATCAGCTGTTATCTTAACATTCCAAAGCCTCTTTTATATTCTTAATATACGTCATGTAAATAGTACCCATATACTTTTTATTATCAAAATACCACAAGTGATATAATTTCTCACCAATCTCGGATAAAAATGGTAATTCAATTTTTAATGATTAGTTATCTTTGTTTAAGTTAGCATTTCTCAAAGTGTGATTGGTCAAAATATGACGAGTAAAACTGATGGAGAGAGTAGGAATCTAGCACGAGAGCTCATTATGCTGCAGTATCACAGAAAGAAGACACGACAACTCCCTATGTTGTAGTAGAACACTGATCAAATGGTCTCGAAAGTAGGTTAAGACTAGGTGCAAAGCAAGATCAAGCACAACTGACTTCTACACACCACAGGGCTTCTCCCATCTCATCTGTACATAAGTGAGGGGGCCATCCAAGACGTAATTACAACTGCCCACTACATTTGGAGACAATTATGGTTCCTCTTTTTTTTTTTTTTTGGGAAAAATAGGTAGTGGACAATCGTGAATTGCATTGCACAGTTCTCTCATATTTGCAACAGATGAGAGGATTCAGATCCACCGGCTAGCAGTCTAACATGTCCAGGACTGCAAAGGGAGGTATCTAAAGCCACAAGAAGAGGTTGCTGCAACATTGCAGTGCATAAGGTAACTCTAACAGGTGACAAGAAGGATTGGAGAAATGTAGCAACATCACCAATGCAAACAGTCAACAAGGCCATCAATAACAAAGGAGACGAGAAAAAAAATACCTACGTACAATTACATTAGACAAACCAAACTGATAGATCTACAAGGGAGTACCAAGATTTATAGATGACCTGGCCATATTTTCATTTACTAATTCATAGGTTCTCTAGTCTATCATATGCTAGTACCCTGGTGTGATGCACGCGTGCACAGTATGGATATGAGTAGCAACATAGTAGAAAATTATATTATTTACATTTTCTAGTATAACAATAACAAGGAATATTAAGATTACTTACTTTGCTAGAAGAGAGAAACTAGCTGGCTTCTTATTTCTAAGAATTAATGACTAATCTCAGGAATGTGATTATTTTCCAACAATATGCTGAAGTATTAAAAGATTATAATTGTGCGAAACTTCTTTTCAGCAGACAATGAAAATTACAAAATATGAAAATAACTTCAAACATGTTTTTGTTTCTAGTTGAAAATTTTAATTGCAATAAGGGGATCCTGGAACCATACAGAATTTGTTACGAAAAAAATATGAACCAAGAAGGAGATCCGAAAAGGTAGAAATAGAAACATCCACAGTACATCAGGCTTTTGGAGAAGGGTTAGAAGCACGAAAGAACTATTTTGATAGGGGATCACATATAACGTAGGTAAGGGCGATTGATGAAGATCAGATTTGATTCTGGAGATTAGACTCCAGATCAGATTTGATTTTAGAGATTAGATTTGATTTTATTTGGATCTTATTAGATTTTTTATTTGATTCTATTAGATTTTGCTTGTTAGGATTTTTCTATATGTATATGTGCTTTGCATGAAGTATTGGAAATGATGAATAATATTGAAAAAATTCTCAAAATTTCTTGCATGAATTTTGCTTGAATTAAAATCTTTTCTCGTGGATTCGTGGAGAGTGGACGTGAATTCGCTTGGGTGGATTCCCAAACCGGTGTAAGTTTTTTCTCAATTTATTTATTTTCCCCAATTCATCCAAAAAAAATCCTAATTTTCAAAACACTAACCCTAAATTCGCTTCCGTCATGCGTCAAACTTGGTATCATAACCTAAACTTCTTTTCCTCGCTCTTTGCATCTTTTTCATTTTATTTTAGTTTCAACTTTAAAAAAAAAACAGAGAGAGCGAGAAAGAGAGTAGAGATCTGCAAAAAAATAAAAATAAAAACTGAGCTTTCAGATATGTAAAAAAAAAACACCTTAAAGATCCGCAACAAAGAGAGAGAGAAAAAAAAAATTCTTCTCTTTCTCCTCTCTTTTCTCCCCCGACCCGTTTCCCCCTCCTCAACCCAACCCACCACCGATTCCTTTATTTCTCTACCTAAAGGAAGAAGAAAAAAATTCCCTTTCTGTTTCTTCTTCTCTATATCTCCTCTTCTCCTTCTCCTTCTCCATCATTAAGCCTGATCTAAGTTCACCCCCGACCAGATCTAAAGTCCAGCCCTCGACCCGATCTCCTCTTCCACATCTTCTTCTTCTCCCTCATCACTTTCTTCAAATCTCCACCCTCTCCAGATCTCCACCCACTCTCCATTCTCCGGCAAATCCATCGCAGCTCCTCACGGCTCGCCGCCGTACAGCCGTCGACCCGACGCCCCTCAAGCCTCTCCACCGAGCCGCTTTTGCCTCCATCATCAGCAGCCCTCGGTAAACATCGCCCTCAAGCCTCATCGTCAACGCGACCACTGCGGCCACCACTACCTCCTTCCTCACTGTCCGCCGCCCTCAGTGCCTCTTCCAACACCTCCGACAGCCGCCGCGTTCTCCAGAACTGTCGCAACTCCTTCAGCCGCCGCAAGGAACGATAGAGAAGAACAGTGGATTTAATTTGACTTTGGACTTGTTGATTTGGGTCTGATTTGGATCCAATTATTTGGACCCGTAACCAAGAAGGCAGAAAAGAAGAAGTTTGAATTTGATTTAATTGAGACCCGACCCGCAGTGGAAGATTTAACCCCATTTCAATATTGGGCCAGTTAAGCAGATCCGACCCAAAGAGCGACAATCCAGACCCAGTGCAGACCTGTTAAGGAAAAAGTGGTGATTCGAAACCCGTTCAGAGTCCAATTCGAGCAGTTTTCGACGCAATGTTCTTCTAATCACACTTGGCACTTATTACAACTACACCAGAGATTCCATACATAATTATTAGAGCTCAATTGTGAGTAATCTTTTGAAAAACTATATACAATCCTACATTTGGGCATGAACTACTCATCCCTTCAGGTGATACCTAATTTGAACTGAAATTTTAATTACTAAATTCTTTGCAAATATTAGTGGATTGCAATAATTTGTTAACATAATGGTTAATTGCTTCTCTCTAGTGATTCCTTAATTATTTGCATATTTGGTTGATTAACATTACATGATTTATTCTAGATTATAAATGTTACACTTTACAACATGATCTAATCGTTATCTAGAGTCAAAGAGGCATAATTATATATATGATTTGTGTACTACTAGAGAGATATTAGATAAAATATTTTGGTATAAAAATCCGGTATTTGATGGTTATTCCTCTACTCATGATTTTATTGATTGAGTAGTGAATATGAAATGCTACTTCAATTGTTATGAGATATCGAATAGACGTAAATTTCAATTTGCAAGAAGACGATTATTGGGAAAAGTAAAAGATTTTTGGATTTCAGTAGAGATATATCGTGAGGAATGTTATAGGAATCCTATAAATTCGTGGGAAGAGATGAAAAATATTCTTATAAAGGAGTATCTTCCTACTTATTATAGGACTCGTCTTTTAAATAAATTGAAAAATAGATTCCCTCTAAAAGTTAGAATACAGTGCCTTAAATATGACAAATATGGACACTCTGCCTTTCAATGTACCATGATCAAGTATTCTAAGTATCGTATATCTTAGCATTATGACTATAACTGTCCCCTCAAGAGTAAATAAATATCATGCCTACTAATCACGTTAACAATTCAGGAGTTATTGAGGTTCTTATTTCTAAGGAAAGTACTGTAGTTGAACTACAATTAGAATCAAATACGTCTATTTTTATTGCCAATACTACCATTCCTTCTATGCTTAATGATGATATTATTAATGAGACACAAGAGTCTAATATACATGCATCAATAGAAATTCATGTTCCTATTAAGATCCATACTACCGTAAAGAGTACTACTGATACTCAGAATATTTTAGTAGAGTCTAATGCACCCCCACATGATACTAGGTGTTCAATTTTGGAGTAAATTGTAAAGGAAGAGACCAAGCATGAAATAGTTGACACTAATATTGCTATCAGTAAGTTTTTGAGCATCCTTCCTATGTCTTGACAGATTACTCCTAATATTTCATTTTCTAGCGATCGTTTGGAGTTTCCTTTCGAGATTTATCAAGTTCCCATGCAGTGTAATAACGTTATATTATTTGCGGTGATTGATATATGTCATCTTAGGGAACAAACATATCTATTTTTTGGAGTTGTATCACTTTAGTCTGTTGCATTGCATTTGCCTGATATGCATGTTATGTATAATGAGATCTCTAGACAGATAGCAATTTGCAATGATGAATACAAATTTGTTGTATATCCACATAATATTTTATAGAAATTTGTACATGATAATGAAATGAAAGTTTTAGTTCCCCCTGAGAGGTTCCTTCTAAAAATTGTGAAAAAGTTACATGTTCCACATACAGATTCCTATAAAATTTCAATGAAGTTTGCTTCCACTATCATTGGCTTGGATATTTTATTGGATCCTTATTTGATTAATTCTGTTGCAAGTGCCTTTCCATATCTACCGTGGTTTGATACAAGTTCACTAAATAAGCCAGTTCCCCCTCCACCACTTTGGTTCAGATATGATAACCTAACTACAGTTCATCGAGCACCACCATGGCCTAATTGGAATGTTTCATGAATGTTGATCAGCTCAACCCAGATGTGCTTAACAATTTTTATCTTTTCATTCATCGGAGATGAATGTTTTGAAGCCGGGAAGAATTGATGGAAATCAGATTTGATTCTGAAGATCATATTTGATCTTAGATATTAGATTTGATTTTATTTGGATCTTATTAGATTTTTTTATTTGATTCTATTAGATTTTGGTTATTAGGGTTTTTCTATATATATTTGCTTTGTATGAAGTATTGGAGATGGTGAATAATATTTTAAAAAAATTCAAAATTTCTTGCGTGGATTTCGTTTGAATCAAAATCTTTTCTCGTGAATTCGTGGAGAGTGGGTGTGGATTCGCCTGACTGGATTTCCAAACCTATTAAGTTCTTCCCCAATTTATCTATTTTTTCCAATTCATCTAAAAAATCCTAATTTTCAAATCCTAACTCTAAATTTGTTTCCATCTTGCGTAAGGGGTACTGTTGCATTATGGGAAGATACTTGGTGTGACAATCTCTCACTCAAGGTGTCGTTTCCGTTGGCTCACGAGACATGTCACCGAAGACAAGGTATGATAATGGAATTCTGTGGCAAAGGTAGATGGAGGTTGGGAAATGAAGCATGATTGGGCTGGCAAGCCATATGCAACTTATTACAGCACATCCAAATCAACGATAATGAGAATTATCCGATTTGAAAATGGAAAAACTCTTGACTCTTTTTCAGCGAAATCAATGTATGATTTCCTTAACAACGGTGGAATCGAATCAAAGCAAGTAGATCGCATATGGAAGACTAAATGCCCCCTAAAAATAAAAGTTTTTCTTTGGCTAATAGATAAGAAAGCGATTCTCACTTGGGAGAATCTCCAGCGAAGAGGGTGGCAAGATCCTAGTAGATGCGCCTTGTTCAGATCCGCCATTAAAACAATGACACATGTTTTGGTGGAGTGCCACTTTTCCACGATGATTTGGGTGGAAGTTGCCCGCAGGTAAAATATCCGCCTTAGGATGGATAGATCGTTGTCGATCTGGAAGAGATTCTTCCATATGAGTACTTATAACTTAGATGAGTCTAGAAAACTTATAGCTGAACCTATGGTTAAAAAGAAATAGAAGAACGTTTAGTAATACTGCTTATAGTTTAGATCACTGTATTTATTGTATTATTAACGATGTGTCATTATGACAGCTGTATTCGGAGATACAGGGACAGCCCATCACTTCAATTCTCCCAGGATTACTGCTCTAGTTACTCTGAGATTCCCATCGGGGTCAGCAGTCGCAAATGCTGGAGAGGATATAGCTCCCCCATAGTAGCCCACATGATGAGGAGTAAGGATAGCAAATTTCTATCACCCACCGTCGTGGCAGGGTGTACTTGACTTATTTTGCTATGTAGTTTATACTATACTGTGTTTTTACCTACTTTTGCTTTCGAACGGGTATATGTACTCTTTTTTTCCGTTTGTCTCTCTCTATTTGTAGTTCTATTAAAATCGTTTTAATAGAACATGAGGGGTAGTTGCTCACCATTTTATTTCAGAAAAAAACATATATATATGTTGAGTATCATTACCTAAACCAATCTCGAGTACAAAGCTTATGGAAAATTAACACATGCCTACTTATAATGAACTTCAACCTAGAACAAAATGAACACAAACTTCAAAAAATGGAGCAAACATTTTGAGGAAAATTCAAAATGAATAAATCTTAATGAACACATGAAAATCTAGGCCTCTTGACAGAATATATGAAGCATCCATATCAAAGCAAATATTTTAAAGAAAATGTAAGTGAATAAAACTTAAAGAACACTTAGAAATCTAGGCCTCTTGATAATATATAATATTTGAAGTATCTACCATAGTTTACCATTTACAGTAAAATCAAATTAAAAATAGTTATATGATGTTATTACTGTTGCGAGAGAAAATAATAACAGAAACTAAGGATTCCTAAATAATCTCTTCTTTGAGCAGAAAGAGGCATCAACCATATGAGCAACCCTTAAGGCTTCGAATGAACTTACTACAACAGTAACAATCAATGAGATCAGAAAAAGCAAAAGGAAATAATTCTAATTGATATAGGTAATAAAAGAACAAAAAATACCTCAGAGTTCAAAGTGTATTTCCTTCTTGCTCCTATCTTCCTTTCTTGATCTTTCGCTAGTTGATCTAGTTTTTCTTCAACTCCTGTTCTAGTTTTACTTGAGAGATCAATTTTTTTTTTTTTTCATTTTAAGTTTTTGTTGTTTTGGGACAGGAAATTAAAGGCATGCATGGCAACAGCTTTAATTTGCCGCTATATAGGAAAACGAAGAGTCAAAAAAACAATAAAAATGGAAGGTTTATAGTTTTAAATGAAAAAGGCATTTAATTAGTGAAAAGTTTCATAACTCCAGTGTTGTGCATTTCTTATTGTGGATCTCAAATCAATCAAGATTTGGTGGTGATTCAATCAGAGAACAACATTCGAACGTGAGTTCATTAGCTAATCAATTCCAAATTCCTCAAGGGGTTTGCATTAATATGGTAGAACTGAATTTTTGCATGGATGAGATGATCCAGGTTTGCCGGCTAGCAGTCTAACTTGTGCTGGAACAAATATCGTAAACATCACGCTGTAAGATGATCATCCTGATCCCACATTGATAATAAGTATCACTTCGAATTACCTCCTCCCCATGCTTCTATTATGGCAAAGAGTGAAGACTAGGGAAGGCTTCATTCAAGTCCCCTAAGCTATTTTGATCCTTCAAATCCCTGTATAACCATTTGATAAAGCTGATGCCACCCACGCATCAGCAGCAACATCAGAAGTGAGCTCAGCACCTTGTAGTCAACGTTGGCTTCCTTCGAGCTCAACTTTCACTAGTTCAACTAAACAGCACACCAATCCCCAAGGTATCCCCTAAAACCTATTTTTCCTCCCACCAACCAAACAAATCCTCTTGGTTTAACTCACTCGTAATCCTTATCCTAATCATTTAAATTCCAAGCACCACTTTTGTCTAATTTTGTAATCTACATCAAATGAAACCTCCGTTGCCACTCCAACCTAGCTCCTCTTGTGCTGGTGATAACTTTTTTTTTTTTTTTTTTGTATAGAGCACAATAGAGAACAGCCTTTGTTGGTAAGAAATATGGAGAAAACTTGGAATATAAAGTCATTTGGCATAATCTTGGATTGGAGTGGGGGACTAACTGAGTCCTCTGCCCAAAATGACAAATCAGGGACACGGGTGTGGAATACAAATCCTGCAAATTTTGAATTTCAAGAATTCACCCAAAACATTCTCCTGCAGCCCCTCCCTATTTCTGGTGTAAGCTTTCTAATGGAACAGCGACCATCTAAACTTAGCTACCAGAATTTATGATAATATTGATGGTCATTGGTAACATGAAATGGTTTGAATTCTTCCCCCACGACTGCTTGTAATCGACTTCCCCACAACCTATCATGAGGATGCTAATGATCTCTCTTCAAGGAAAGGAGGATCATTTCAGTAAGAAACTGTAGACAAATCCTGCAATAAAAGATATGTAATGCTATGTGGTGCCCACAAAAATTTTGAGGCTTCATTTCCAAATACTTTGCACCCGATCCTCCCTAGTAAAGCATTCCCAAGAAAAGAGTTATACGGACAGGCAACAATGTCATGCCATTGCTGTGCAGTCAACCATCCAGGAAATTCTGAGGCACATTCAACAATGATTGAAGGCAGAAATCCTAGTAGTAAATAGGAAGGTGACAACAAAGGTAAATTGTAGTCATCCACCTAAAATAAGTGAAACATCTCAAACAAAACCCCTGATTATCTTATTACTACAAGTTTGATGGAAGGTGCCAAATGACTTGTGCTTCAACTCGGAAAATTTGGTTAGGATATTCAGTGGCCTGTACTTTAATTTATCTATTTTTAATTTAGGGAGATTCCTAGAAATTCGTCACAGGTTAACAGCTTGTAATTTCCATACCTTCATATGGTTACATATTACATCTCTAGACTGAGGCATGGGAGATAATGAGATTAGTGAATCAGTGCACAACTTCAGTCATTATCATTAGCCAGTATAAATAGATGATAGCCTTGAAGGAAACAACAAAGGTCATGGTAATGCATACAATGGATAAGACTTCGACATCTTACCTGTCCTTCGTGAAAACACTTGCCCCATTCTCCAAAAGCATTTTTGCTATCAAATATAAACCTTCTGCAGCAGCTATATGAAGTGGTGTACGGTGATCATAATCTCTCGAGTTTGGATCAATGCCATAAGATAAAACTCTCTTTAGAAAGTCTGTGTCCCCCTTTGCAACAGAAGTGCAAAGTCGGCTACCGGCATCAGTAAGGCTCAAGTTTGCTCCATTGTTGAAGAGTAGGGAAGCGACTTTGTCGTGTCCATTTTTTATAGCCTCTAATAATGGTGTGGTCCCAAATTTATCTAATTGAAGTGCAGATATTTATCAATATAATTGTGATGAGAAGCTTGAAAATGGACATATGCAGTATGCAAGTAATGAAACCTAATAAGAAAGAACTTGTTCTCCCCTAAAAGTGGGAACATTGCAAGTCTAAAGGAGAAGCCAAAGAATAGGTACTGAAAGAAAGTTACCTGTAGCGTTGACGTCCATGCCCTCTTGAATGAGGAATAAAGTGGCATCTTCATACCCTCCTGATGCTGCAAGGTGCTGAAAGGAAAATCAAAGTTTAAATAGGCAACAAGTTCGAGGTCTAAACTGTTCTGAAGAGTTTAAGGAAATATTTATGTGTATCTCTGGGCTTGATGTTTATGCTCATTCTTTTCAGTTAGTCAGGTTTGTGCCACAGTTGCATCCTGAAAGTGCCTTCATCATGAGAATTTGTAAATTTTACATAATTTTTTTCTCAAAATCTGTTTGAAACTTAAATGATTCTTATATGTGATAGTAAACTTGATCTTTCTAGACATGCTTATTAATTTAAATTCCCGTAAGTCACGGTACAGAATAATCCTCAAGGTAAGTATCAATTTTATCAACGTGTGTTTGGGTATTATCCTTGCTTGGACCTGAGCCCTTTTCATATCACCCCTAGTTAACTTAACAAGAAATTTATTTCTAAATATTAGTAATTCATGTTAAGTTTGAAAAGATGACTAGTAAACATGGATGCAGAATATACATAAACATGGATTGAAATTTCTGAACTTTAAAACTAAACAAACAAGAAATGACTTGTACTGAGTATGAAAGAGGAAAAACTTCAGATGTTTGTGAACTTCAGATGCAGAATATACATAAACATGGATTGAAAATTCTGAACTTTAAAACTAAACAAAAAAGAAATGACTTGTACTGAGTATGAAAGAGGAAAAAAACTTCAGATGTGGGAAAAATTGTAGACTGAGATCAATACATGGTCAAAATAATAATAATTATCATCACACTAGAATGCCAAGCATCTAATAAGAAAGAATTTCGGGTAGCTGTAAAAAGATGAAGAAGTAGTTTGTTTGAGTTTTTCTAATTGGTGAGATCACTCCAAGTTTTCATGAAAACCACATAATTTGCAGATGGCGTAGGTTGATCTACCAACCAGTACAGTAACAAGATTCACCTTTTTAACAGCAAATGCCTAGTTTTAAAATTACTCCTAATATCTATAAAAGAGCATCTCCAAATAGTACATGATGCAAACTGGAATAAATAAAATTTCTCTATTGTCAAATCCCAGTGACCCTAAGCTATACCAGCAGAAAGTACACTGACAATTAGCAGGTACGATAATTGGATCATAAGCACAGTATACCCTATTAAACAGTATTGTTTAAGGATGACTAAACTAACAGGGCAGATAATTCAAATTTGTATTCTATCAAAATCATACCAAAGGAGTGCGCCCATCATAATCAGTCTTCGAGGGGTCTGCCCCAGCTCGAATCAAGCCCTTTAGGTGATATAAATCTCCATTAAATGCAGCACTATTTACTCTTAATGCAAGTTCAGCTTCTTGTTTCCCAACATGGAATGTGATATCAGATTCAAGTTGTTTGACGCGAAGATTGGATTCGTTCCCCTGAGGAAGCAAAAAGATCATGTCAATAAGCATTCCTTCGTCAATAAGCATTCCTTCACATGATAGATCAAAGATTTCAAATAAATAAATAAATAATAAATACATAGATATAAGAAAATAGGGCTCAAAAACATCCAAGAACAGGATAAAACTTTATCTTATATACAAGATACCATGAAAAGATTGTTTAGGACTGAGGAGGCAAGAAGATCATGTCATTAAGCATTACATCACATGATAGATCAGAGATTTCAAAAAAATAAAAATAAAAAAATAAAAAAAAACCATAGATAAAAGAAATTAGAATATGTATACAAATTAAATTGCTCAAAGACATCCCGAGGATAAAACTTTTATCTTATATATAGAAGATACCTCTAGAAGATTGTTTAGGACTTTCCGGCCATCCACAAAATATATCTGTAGGATATTTGAGAACAGTTGCTTATCAATTCGCAAGAGTCTGCAGAGTTCACAAACGCGCACCGTGTAAGGCTGAGGAATGTTGCAAAGAATGGCAATGTCTCCAAATGAGTTGTTAGGCTCCAACATTATAACAGTTTCCTCCATTCCATCTTCACCAATCCCAACAGCTTCCTAGAATAAGAAATTGATAAATCTCATGAATGGATATAAAGAGCTGTAATGATGAATCATTTCTGTGGCATCCAGTTTCCTGAGAATAACCAAATTAGAGTTTTAAAGATCTAATAGAGGAACTCCTGAGGAAGTTGAGGAATACGTTCATTTATATACAAGGCTTTTTTGAGGTTACTAACATAACGGAACAATTCACAATCACATACATATGTATCCAAATAACTTTTAAATGTCTGACATACTAAATGAATGCAGAAATATGCTCAAAATAGTTTCTGTGAGAAATTAACACTTATTTGTGTAATATTGTCGGAAATTATGTAGAATACAAGTGATGGACATGCCAAATATGGTAAAACATGTCATGAATAAACAACAAAGAAAAGGAGGGGAACTCCTTGGTATGGTTCAACATCTAGTTTTTGGTAGGAACGCATTGGACTATGTCAAGTCAGGTTATGTCAAAACATAAAGGCATTTGTTCAATTTTAATTGGCTCTAATGTTTCTTCTTCATATTGGTTTTGATGGCACTTCTGTTAGATAAAATTGATTACTAGCTTTTTATTAGACAACTGAAGTTACATTATTTACCATATGTTTTATTATGTGGATAATATCATAAAACCTCAAATGCTTATGACATCCATATGTTATTATTTGAAACTTCTCGTATGTCATCTGCTTACTATCTGGTATTTGTTTCAAAGGAAACATCACAAAGAAACATATGTATGAAGAAGTCATAAGCTTAAGGATTCTGCTGCAACTTTAACTTAAGTTTTTGAGTTATGCCCAAGTAATGGATGTTAGATAATATGTATTTGGATATTTGGTTATTCGGGCTTAGTTATAGACCTATACCGTTGCTAATAATTAAATATTAGGTAGAGAAGACCCCCAACACTTTCTAAACCTAATTTTACCAAAATCTTGAAATGGTATCAAAGCATGATCCTTCTTTCTGCTCAAACCCTAGGCAACATCGTCACTGATGTATTGCTAACATAATTCATCTCCTTCTCTTTCAAGAACCAGTCATCTGCTCGAACCCATTATCTCCTCAAAACCATCATCACTGAACCCATCCGCAGCGTGTCTTCATTGATGTCTGCCTTTGCCGATGCCTCCTCGCCATGGCTGACACCACCCTGACTTCCTCTTCATCAATGCTGATATGATATGATGCAAATCTCACCTCATCTGATTAATGTTGATGACCTGCTATTTATCCTATCTGGTTACAACCAAGCTCTAGTTCGATCGGTCACGAACTGCTCCTCTTGACCTGACTTGTCATGAGCAGCTCTGTCGTGATCTAGAAACTTCTGACCTGAGTTGACTCACTCCTTAACTCACTGAGCATACTCAGTGAGACAAGTTGACTCAACCTGACCTCTTTGCAGCAGTAATTGACCTTCCTTCCTATACAAGAAGGAAAAAAATGAAAAAGTCTGCAGCAGTGATCCAGAGAGCTACTGTAGCAAAAAATATATATTCATTTTCTTTTCAGGTATATCCTTGGCTGCCTCATGACCTGGCTATCTTCCCAGGTATTTTTCTCTTGGTTTGGTCCTCTAGTTATTTGTCTACTATCTAAATTATGGCTGAAATCAACGAAGTGCTTACATCTTCAGAACCATGCCATTTGAATCTCTTGTCTGCAAGGCTTTACCTGCTACGACTATCAGATTCAATTGCACTATCTTTTATAGTCCAGTCCCTCCGCCTTTTTATTGGCAATCACGACACTTGAAACACACCATATTGATACTTCTCCGAGTACAAAATCGGATGGTTATGATGATTGGCAGCCAATAATTGTTGTCTGATGACTTGGCAACTCAATAGCACAAAGAGAAAATGAATTTGCAAGTGCCATTTTCATGAAAATTGCAAAGGAGATTTGGAATACACTGAAGAAAATGTATTCTAATGAGCACAACGTTTCTCGAATAGTAGAACCTGTATGAGAAGTTGTTCTCTTCGAATAGGATGGTCGACCAATAATAATAAGTTGTTCTCTTTGAATAGGATGGTCGACCATTATCTAACTACTATTTCGAGCTGAAAAGTCCTCTTGATAAGTTAACCTTCAAGTTTGGTTATTCTCTCTAATACTCCATTACGGTAGTGTTATTGACTTGGATATCCATTCTTTAAAAAACTATGTTAAGTATTGCTTATCGCGTCTTTTGTGTCAACTTTATAGTATGAGTCCTCTTAGTTAGTCAAACATTAATTTACTTTCTATCCTTCTGTGTCAATAATTGGAGTCAATTTCCTTTGGCGCTAGTATATTCAAATGTTTGGGGGTCTTTGTCGTGTTACTTCCGAGCTTTAGGTATTTTTTAGTTATTGTTGATAATTTTCTACGAATTTTTATGTATATTTGTTGAAAGACAGGAACAAGTTCCTGGTGTTATCAAAATTTTCTTTTATAAAATAAAAAGCAATTTTCTACTTCTATTTGTGGTTTATGTACTGATAATGCACTTGTAATATATGTAGAATGAAGTTTCTAGTTTCTGCACATCTAATAGTATTTTACCTCAAGGTTCTTATCCTCACACCTCACAACAGGGGTGGCAGAACACGAACATGGAATCTTTTAGTTGTGGCTTAACTCCTGATGATTCACATGAATATTTCTAAGTAATTTTGGCCTGATGTTGTCCTTTGTTTTTGCCATCTAATAAACCGGGTCCCTTCTTCTGTACCTAGTGATACTATTCCTTTTCATATTTATATCTTGATAAACTCTCTTTCTTTGTCAAATTGTCTCCTAGGTCTATTAAATGTGTCTTTGTTGGCTATCTAAAACTTAGAAGGGATATCGATGTTTTAACCCTCTGCAGCACAAGTATTGTACCTCTGTTGATGTGATTTTTTTAGTATGTTCCACATTTTTTTTCTGTAGTTTAAGAAGCCATGTTACCTTCACTTATTTTCAAATGCATAGTTCCGAAGTAAAGGAGGTACTAGTAGCCTATAAATGTTTAAGGTACATACTAAACGTTCCAAGACTAGGGTACCGATTTCTATCCCACCTCATCTAGTGTCCCTAGTTGCGGATCCTGGTCCTTCTAACCTGATTATTTCAATTAAACTATGCAAGGGTAAACAATATACTACTATGCATCTTATTTTTCATTTTATTTCATATGATTGTCTTAGCTCTCTTGCTCATCAGTTTATATCATCTTTGTCCTTAGTATTTGTACCCAAATCATATTAGAAAACTCTAATGCATCTGGCCTAGAAAGCAGGCTATGGATGAGGAGATGCATGCCCTTGTTTCACGACAGACATGGTGATGGAGATCAGATTTGATTAGATTTGGATCTTGTTAAGATATTTGATTGGATTTTGGATTTTATTAGGATATTTGATTGGATTAGGAGTTTGGATTCTATTAGGATTTTGTTTATTAGGGTTTTCCTATATATATGGGCTTTGTATGGAGCATTGAAGATGAATAATATTTTGAAAATTTTGAGAAATTTCTAGCGTGGATTTTGCTGAATTAAATCTTTTCTCATGGATTCGTGGAGAGTGGGCATGGATTTTCCTGGGTGGATTCCCAAACCCTGTAAGTTCTTTCTATTCTTCCCCAATTTCTCCAAAAAAAAACCCTAATTCTCAAACCCTAACCCTAATTTCGCCTCCATCCTACATCAAACTTGATATTAGAGCTTAGATTTTATTCTCTATCATCATCTTCTTCTTCCACATCTCCATCCTCTTTTTTATTTTATTTCAGTTTTTATTTTTATTTTTGAAAAAAAAATCTGAACTTTCAGATCTAAAACAAATAGATCTGAGAGAGAGAAAAAAAAATAAAAAAAATTAAATTAAATTAAAAAAATAAATTCTTTTCCCTCTCCGTCTACTAGCGCTCCACCTCTTCTTCTCCTTCATCTCTCTGCCTTCTAACCCAAAAGCCTATCTCCTCCTCTTTTACAGCTCCATCCTTGTAAAAACCTAATTTCATCATAAGTTACATTCTTGATATCAGATTAATTCCAAAATAAATGTGTTGTGTTTGACTCATTTTTCTATATTTTTGTGATTTTCTTGAAATTTTTAAGATAGTCACTTAAAATAATATTATTTTAATCACCGATGAGTCCTACACATATTTTTACTAGTCTTTCTTCTTTGACTTGTAAAGATGAAGTTTGACTTTTTTTTGGGTTAGTTTAATTTGAAATTATAATTTTAAACAACTCTAATAACCTATCATTAGTATTCATTTGTCCTATACCTATTTTGTTTTATTCACACCCATACCTTACTTTACCATGCTTGTCCTTTGGACAAGCATGACAACCATCATCTAATCCCCCATATCCCTCATTTATTATATTTTTTTTCTTCCCTTTCATTTGTTTTCTCCCCTTCATTTTTCATTCACCTCCTTTTTATTTTTTTTACTCCAACTCAAGAGAAGAAGAAAAGAGAAGAAGAATAAGAAAAGAGAAGAAAAAGAGAAAAAGAATAAGAAAAGAGAAGAAAAAGAAAAGAAGAAGAAGTTCCCTAGCCTCAAGATAGGCTTACCTTCTCTAACCAATCAAGGCAAGTAAAATCACATCCCCTCTCGTGTTTTATTTCTAATTCTAATTGTTTATGGTTAACTTAGAATCTTGATTTGTTTAATTTTAGAAATGTGATATCTTTATACAAAATTCTCTATAATTATTTTAAATATAAAAATATGATTCTTACACTCTACTCTATGTTTATGTATTAAATTTATGATTTTATTTAAGGTCTCCTATGCTTAAACTATAAGTTACAAATTAAACTATATGTTTTGTTTTGAAATTACAAAGAAACCACCTTTATGAATGTTCATCATATTGGATATAAATTTGAAGTTTCCTACATAAGTTCTTATTATATAATGCAATGATTTTTAAATCATTTTCCACTTGCCATTAGAACATAGGTATATATATATATATATGTATGTAATCATAATCATGTTTTAAAAAGAAGATTTCAAATAAATAAGTTTCTACATTAAATTGTTAAAATATTTCTTTCATACGAGATATTATGTTAGGTCATAATTCTTTTTATACTAATCCATGTTTAAATATATACATATATATATATATACATGTCTAAGATTTAACAAATTTGCTATTTTCCATACTATGAAATCATACTAGAATTTAGAAAATCAATATGTTGTTAAACTAATTGTTATAAAAGTGTTAAGCATATTTAATTCATATCCTTACAAATTTAGTACCCACTTGCCTAATGTGTTTATATGCATAATTGTATTGCGTGGTTTACATACATGATCATTATTTGCATAACACATTTTAATATTCTATGACTATCATGCTTGCCTTAACATATACGTACTAGTAACTTGTACAACATACATGAAATTATATATGTGTTTATATGCATAATTGTATATGCATGATTCACATATATGATCATCATAGGTATCTTTACATCTTAAAACTCACATATGTATTTATATGTATACTTGTATTTATGTGTAGTTTTCATAAATGATCATTTTCATAACATTCATTCTAACATTCTATACTCCATCATACTTACATTAACACATACATACTAGTTACTTGTACAACATATACGAAATTATGCCGGATTTTCCTTATTAGTACATACACGTCTTGATAGTGCCATGGATTTTGACTTGCCTGTCAACTTGATTTTGACATTCCATCATATTTATTTCGACATATACATACTAATTACTTGTACAAGATACATGAAAATATTCCGGATTTTCCTTGTTAGTATATACACATGTCTTGATGGTGCCATGGATCCTAACTTGCCTGTTAACTTGATTTTGACATGGACCACATCTTGCTTATTACTAGACATGTATATGTATTAATCTTGACATGATTAGTTTATCATATTTTCGGATTTATTTGCATGTAATATAACTTGAAATCTTGGGTTATGGGAGAACTAAAGGGTGGACAAATATTGTATCGTGAAAGATTTAGGATAGGTTGCGCAACCGAAATAGGGGCCCATCCGCGGGGGCGTCCGGGTGGTACTGAGCCATCATCTCTTGTTTAGTCCATGTTGATGGGACAACCGATTACTCAGTAATCGGTATCTGCTTGAGTGCTTAGCGGCACGGCTGGTTCAGCGCCAGCATCTTGGCCGGGTCCCGGGTATGCACGGGTACTTTCACGATACGAGTCATTTCTTCACCATTCAGTTCAAAACATTTACTAAAATAAGATATTAATTTAAACTTGATATGCATTAGTCTCCGTACTTGATATTGATCACATACAGGTTTATTTCTTCACCAGTTAGTTCAAATATAAATTAAAATAAGATGTTAACTTAGACTTGATATGCATGTATATCTCTGCTTGATATTGTTACTTGATCGTTTAATGTTTTTCACACATGTGCATACTTTCATATCCATACTTATATCTTCTTATTCGTTTATATTATACACTCCCTATCTTTTATTGTTTTACTTGCAGGGTTTGACCCTGAGTTTTTCCACACGCTCAGGTACTGAGCATGTGAACGAGGATCCGCCATCGCACGACCCGTACTTTCTGGAGCAGGCCGAGCAGCAGTAGATTCTTAGGCCTCCACTTTTTGTATTTTTGGGTTTGGTATGTATACCTCTTTTGAAGGCTTAGTTGGAGTTCCCAACTTCTGTATCAGTACCTAATTATTGCTTTCTGTTTTAGACATGTATATCTTCTCTTTTATATGGCAGTAGACTAATTTCTAAGATCCTGATTGATAACTAGTATTCAGCTCAATTCATTTTTTTTCTTTTACATACTTATAGGCCTCGTGCACGTCGACTTACACGTGCCCGCCGGTAACGCACTCCGTTTTCTTGTCCCTCCGGAAAATGGGGCGTTACAGAGTGGTATCAGAGCTCTAGGTTGATTTAGGAAGACCTTAGGACTACTGCCATATGTGTGTATATATATACACAAAGGAACATGTCTACTAACAACATTTTTTTTATTCAACACCTATTCCTTGACTCCCTTGTAAGTTGAATATCTACTATATTCCTTTCTCATTTCTATTCTTGTTCAAATTTCAGCGAGATGCCACCTCGTCGTCCTCCTAGAGTTGGTCCAGCTCGAGCACGTCTGCATGGAGCTGGTCCAGCTAGGGCCGATACGCAAGGAGTCACTCAACAGGATCCAGTTGCAGAGCTTAGAGATTTAGTTATAAAAGTTGCCCAGGCCCAACAGACAACGGCAGCAGTGCTGGAGCGCATGACAGGACCCCATAGACAAGAGAGACCCGGGACAGTATCAGATTTCCGTCAGCTTCGACCATCTACATTTTCGGGTACAGGAGGCCCGTTGGAAGCAGAGCAGTGGATTGTGAATATGGAAAATCTTTTGAAGGCTGCTAGGATTCCAAATGAGAGTCGTGTTGATGTTGTGCAGATCCAGTTGGTGGATATTGCGCGGATTTGGTGGTTAGCAGAGGAGAAGAGGCATGTAGGGCCTGTAACATGGGAGGAGTTCGTTGAGGCCTTTTATGACCGTTTCTTTCATCCATCGGCTCGACGTGAGATGGAGAGGCAGTTTATGGTTCTCCAGCAGGGAGATAAGACAGTTGATGAGTACGCAGCAGAGTTCGTCAGATTGAGCAGGTTTGCTCCAAAGTTGGTTGAGACTGAGGAGGACAGAGCTTATCGCTTCCAGCAGGGACTGCGTTATGACATCCGAGAGCATCTAGCATCGCAGGTCTTCGGTTCATACTCTGAGGTATACAGTGCAGCTTGTCGACAAGAGCAGGTATCTAGAGAGAAGAGACCTCAAGTTGCAGCGCCGAAGAGACAGTTCCACCAGATCGCAGGACCCTCAACTCAATATGTTGGTGCTCCTCCAACCAAGCGGCCAATGGGGCTTGCACCAAGCCAGATAGTGTGCCGCTTCTGTCGCATACCAGGACATATGCAGAAGGATTGTAGAAGGGCACAGGGATTATGTTTGGCTTGTGGATCATCGGACCACAAGATATCCACATGTCCAAATAGACAGCAGTTAGCAGGTAGTACCAGTCAGGGATTCGAGCGATCAGGAGGTGTGTATCAAGCAGTACCTAGGCAGACAGTGACAGCACCACTAGCCCAAAGACCCCAGGAACCAATTCAGAGGAGACCATTGGTGCCGCAACAACATGGCTTTAATAGAGCTCAGACCGGGAAGGGCAAGAAACAGGGACAAGTCCGATTGATGACGGCCGAGAAGACTCAGACTTCAGGAGGGGTTGTGGCAGGTACGCTTCTCGTAGGCCGTGCTCCAGCTCATGTATTATTTGATTCAGGTGCATCTCATTGTTTCATATCATCGGATTTTGCTTTGCGTAACTCAATTGATTTTGTTAATTTATCTGTTGGGTGGGATATTAAGACGGGAAATGGTAGTGTTATATCTAGCCGAGAGTGTCGATTGTGTCCCGTGGTAGTTAGTAGCCGAGAGTTTTATGCTAATCTCTTGGTGATAGATAATGGTGGATATGATGCCATCCTAGGGATGGATTGGTTGAGTACTTTCTATGCAGTGATTGATTGTCGTGGCAAGAAGGTGATATTTCGAATTCCAGGTCATACTGAGTTTGAATTTCTTAGTGGAAGTAAATCCTTGGAGCCAGCTGGGCTCAAGGTGATGCCGAGAGGTGGAGTTCTTGATGCCATAGAGATAGGTGAGGGGATGATTCCAGTAATATCAGAATATTTAGATGTGTTTCCCGAGGAGTTGCCAGGGTTGCCTCCAATCAGAATCGTAGAATTCACCATCGATACTCTTCCTGGTGCAGAGCCTGTATTCAAATCACCATACCGAATGGGTCGAGAAGAGCTAGCAGAAGTCAAGAGACAGGTTGATGAGCTACTAAGGCTTGGATTTATCAGGCCTAGTGTTTCTCCCTGGGGAGCTCCAGTGTTGTTGACAGGAAAGAAGGATGGTAGCCAAAGGTTATGTGTTGACTATAGGGGTTTGAATGCAGTCACCATTAAGAATAGATACCCTTTGCCAAGAATTGTGGACTTGTTTGATCAATTAGGCGGAGCTAAGGTATTCTCTAGGATTGACCTTCGTTCTGGTTTTCATCAGGTGCGAGTTCGAAAGGAGGACATTCCAAAAACAGCATTTAGGGTGCGGCATGGACATTTTGAGTATCTAGTGATGCCATTTGGTGTGACCAATGCTCCCGCAGTCTTCATGAGTTTGATGAACCAGGTGTTCGCACAATATTTAGATCAGTTTGTAGTGGTGTTCATCGATGACATTCTCGTCTACTCTCGGAGTAGGGAAGAGCACGCAGAGCATTTGAGGATAGTTTTACAGACTCTCAGGCACCAACAATTGTTCGGCAAACTGAGCAAGTGCGACTTCTGGTTGGACAAGATTGCTTTTTTGGGCCATGTAATATCTGGAGATGGTGTTTCAGCAGATCCCAAGAAAGTAGAGGCCGTACTTAATTGGCCGATTCCAAAATCTGTTTCAGAAATACGCAGTTTTCTTGGATTAGCTGGATACTATAGGAGATTCGTACATGATTTCTCTAAAATAGCAGCGCCACTAACAAAGCTGACGTGGAAGGGGGAGAAGTACGAGTGGACCACGGAGTGTGATAGTGCATTCGAAAAGCTGAAGTGCAAATTGACTACAGCACCAGTATTAGCAGTTCCTAATGATTCAGGCGGTATGAGAATATACTGCGATGCATCTAGCAAAGGGTTGGGTTGCGTACTTATGCAGAATGGTCAAGTGATCGAGTATGCTTCCCGACAGCTTAGGCCTCATGAGCGAAACTATCCTACACATGATTTGGAGCTAGCGGCAGTAATACATGCCCTTAAGATTTGGAGGCATTATCTATTGGGCGAAAGAGTAGAAGTGTATACTGATCACAAGAGTCTTAAGTATATCTTCACTCAGAAAGAGTTGAACATGAGGCAGCGCAGATGGCTTGAACTTGTAGCAGATTTTGACTTGGACATCCGCTATCATCCGGGAAAAGCCAACGTAGTGCCAGATGCCTTGAGTAGGAAGCCGATGGCTATGTATCTGACTCGACAGAAAGAAATTTTAAAAGACATGGAGAGGGTGGAATTAGAAGTTCTACTGTCAGGAATGACAGCACAGCTCATGGAGTTACGATTTCAATCTACACTAATTGATAAGATCAAAGAAGCCCAGAATAATGATGGGAGATTGGAAAGGCTTAGGAACAAGATGGAAGCGGGCAAGAGACCAGATATCTCAGTGCATACAGATGGCTCACTTCGTCTCGGTGGCAGGCTGTGTGTACCCAGAGGAGAGGTTAGAGATGAGGTGTTAGCAGAAGCTCATAGATCAGCATATTCTACTCACCCAGGTAGTACCAAGATGTATAGAGATCTGAGACAACACTTCTGGTGGCCAGGAATGAAAAAGGAGATTGCTCAATATGTATCAAAATGTTTGATTTGTCAGCAGGTGAAGACCGAGCATCAGAGGACCGCGGGTTTGCTTCAACCCTTACCTATTCCGGAGTGGAAATGGGAGAAGATAGCCATGGACTTTGTGACGGGTCTTCCCAGAAGTCCGAAAGGTAATAATGCAATTTGGGTGATCGTAGACCGCTTGACGAAATCAGCCCATTTTATTCCTTTTAGGGTGGGTCAGTCGACAGAAAGGTTGGCAAAGAGATTCATGCAAGAGATAGTGAGACTGCATGGAGTTCCAGAGCGGATTGTTTCAGATCGTGATACTAGGTTCAGATCGCACTATTGGACCAGTCTGATGAAGAGTTTGGAGACTCATTTAGATCTTTCTTCAGCATATCATCCTCAAACAGATGGACAATCTGAGCGGACCATTCAGACCTTAGAGGACATGCTAAGGGCTTGTGTGCTAGATTTTGGAGGTTCATGGGAGGATCATTTGTATATGGTAGAGTTCTCCTACAACAACAGTTATCATGCGAGTATCAAGATGGCTCCATTTCAAGCTTTGTATGGCAGGAAGTGCAGATCGCCCTTGTGTTGGGACGATGTTGGAGAGCGCAGCATATTAGGACCAGAGATAGTCGCTCAGACGATAGACCAAGTAAAGGTCATCAGGGAACATTTGAGGGTTGCACAGGATAGGCAAAAGAAATGGGCGGATCATCACAGAAGGCCATTGGAGTTCGAAGTTGGAGACAGAGTATTCCTCAAAATTTCACCAATGAAGGGAGTTGTTAGATTTGGTAGGAGAGGGAAGCTCAATCCTAGATATATTGGTCCTTTTGTTATTGTCGAGAGAGTTGGAAACTTGGCTTATCGACTTGACTTGCCATCAGAGTTGGATGCGGTGCATAATGTATTTCATATTTCTCAACTGAGAAAATGCATTGGAGATGAGAACCGTATTGTAGATTTTTCCGATGTGGAATTGGGAATAGATTTGACTTTTGAGAAGGAACCAATTGCCATCATTGATAGAAAGGAGAGAATTCTGAAGAACCGCACGATTCCCCTCGTTCTCGTGTCATGGGATAGTCACTCGCCAGGAGAATCTACCTGGGAACGGGAGGATGATGTCCGGAAGAAGTATTCCCGCTTGTTTGAGTGATCACGTAAGATATCAATTCATAATATTAATATCCATTCCCGCTTGCACATGCATATATATGAACTTATTATTGTATTTATTCTTGTTTCCCAAAAAAAAAAATAATAAAATTAAATTAAATTAAATTAAATTAAATTAAATTAAATTAAATTAAATTTCGAGGACGAAATTTTTCTGTAAGGAGGGTAGGATGTAACAACCTAATTTCATCATAAGTTACATTCTTGATATCAGATTAATTCCAAAATAAATGTGTTGTGTTTGACTCATTTTTCTATATTTTTGTGATTTTCTTGAAATTTTTAAGATAGTCACTTAAAATAATATTATTTTAATCACCGATGAGTCCTACACATATTTTTACTAGTCTTTCTTCTTTGACTTGTAAAGATGAAGTTTGACTTTTTTTTTGGGTTAGTTTAATTTGAAATTATAATTTTAAACAACTCTAATAACCTATTATTAGTATTCATTTGTCCTATACCTATTTTGTTTTATTCACACCCATACCTTACTTTACCATGCTTGTCCTTTGGACAAGCATGACAACCATCATCTAATCCCCCATATCCCTCATTTATTATATTTTTTTTCTTCCCTTTCATTTGTTTTCTCCCCTTCATTTTTCATTCACCTCCTTTTTATTTTTTTTACTCCAACTCAAGAGAAGAAGAAAAGAGAAGAAGAATAAGAAAAGAGAAAAAGAATAAGAAAAGAGAAGAAAAAGAAAAGAAGAAGAAGTTCCCTAGCCTCAAGATAGGCTTACCTTCTCTAACCAATCAAGGCAAGTAAAATCACATCCCCTCTCGTGTTTTATTTCTAATTCTAATTGTTTATGGTTAACTTAGAATCTTGATTTGTTTAATTTTAGAAATGTGATATCTTTATACAAAATTCTCTATAATTATTTTAAATATAAAAATATGATTCTTACACTCTACTCTATGTTTATGTATTAAATTTATGATTTTATTTAAGGTCTCCTATGCTTAAACTATAAGTTACAAATTAAACTATATGTTTTGTTTTGAAATTACAAAGAAACCACCTTTATGAATGTTCATCATATTGGATATAAATTTGAAGTTTCCTACATAAGTTCTTATTATATAATGCAATGATTTTTAAATCATTTTCCACTTGCCATTAGAACATAGGTATATATATATATATATGTATGTAATCATAATCATGTTTTAAAAAGAAGATTTCAAATAAATAAGTTTCTACATTAAATTGTTAAAATATTTCTTTCATACGAGATATTATGTTAGGTCATAATTCTTTTTATACTAATCCATGTTTAAATATATACATATATATATATACATGTCTAAGATTTAACAAATTTGCTATTTTCCATACTATGAAATCATACTAGAATTTAGAAAATCAATATGTTGTTAAACTAATTGTTATAAAAGTGTTAAGCATATTTAATTCATATCCTTACAAATTTAGTACCCACTTGCCTAATGTGTTTATATGCATAATTGTATTGCGTAGTTTACATACATGATCATTATTTGCATAACACATTTTAATATTCTATGACTATCATGCTTGCCTTAACATATACGTACTAGTAACTTGTACAACATACATGAAATTATATATGTGTTTATATGCATAATTGTATATGCATGATTCACATATATGATCATCATAGGTATCTTTACATCTTAAAACTCACATATGTATTTATATGTATACTTGTATTTATGTGTAGTTTACATAAATGATCATTTTCATAACATTCATTCTAACATTCTATACTCCATCATACTTACATTAACACATACATACTAGTTACTTGTACAACATATACGAAATTATGCCGGATTTTCCTTATTAGTACATACACGTCTTGATAGTGCCATGGATTTTGACTTGCCTGTCAACTTGATTTTGACATTCCATCATATTTATTTCGACATATACATACTAATTACTTGTAAAAGATACATGAAAATATTCCGGATTTTCCTTGTTAGTATATACACATGTCTTGATGGTGCCATGGATCCTAACTTGCCTGTTAACTTGATTTTGACATGGACCACATCTTGCTTATTACTAGACATGTATATGTATTAATCTTGACATGATTAGTTTATCATATTTTCGGATTTATTTGCATGTAATATAACTTGAAATCTTGGGTTATGGGAGAACTAAAGGGTGGACAAATATTGTATCGTGAAAGGTTTAGGATAGGTTGCGCAACCGAAATAGGGGTCCATCCGCGGGGGCGTCCGGGTGGTACTGAGCCATCATCTCTTGTTTAGTCCATGTTGATGGGACGACCGATTACTCAGTAATCGGTATCTGCTTGAGTGCTTAGCGGCACGGCTGGTTCAGCGTCAGCATCTTGGCCGGGTCCCGGGTATGCACGGGTACTTTCACGATACGAGTCATTTCTTCACCATTCAGTTCAAAACATTTACTAAAATAAGATATTAATTTAAACTTGATATGCATTAGTCTCCGTACTTGATATTGATCACATACAGGTTTATTTCTTCACCAGTTAGTTCAAATATAAATTAAAATAAGATGTTAACTTAGACTTGATATGCATGTATATCTCTGCTTGATATTGTTACTTGATCGTTTAATATTTTTCACACATGTGCATACTTTCATATCCATACTTATATCTTCTTATTCGTTTATATTATACACTCCCTATCTTTTATTGTTTTACTTGCCGGGTTTGACCCTGAGTTTTTCCACACGCTCAGGTACTGAGCATGTGAACGAGGATCCGCCATCGCACGACCCGTACTTTCTGGAGCAGGCCGAGCAGCAGTAGATTCTTAGGCCTCCACTTTTTGTATTTTTGGGTTTGGTATGTATACCTCTTTTGAAGGCTTAGTTGGAGTTCCCAACTTCTGTATCAGTACCTAATTATTGCTTTCTGTTTTAGACATGTATATCTTCTCTTTTATATGGCAGTAGACTAATTTCTAAGATCCTGATTGATAACTAGTATTCAGCTCAATTCATTTTTTTTCTTTTACATACTTATAGGCCTCGTGCACGTCGACTTACACGTGCCCGCCGGTAACGCACTCCGTTTTCTTGTCCCTCCGGAAAATGGGGCGTTACAATCCTCAACCCCGAACAAACCCCCACCACTCCATCCTCCTCTTCTACCTCTCCATTCTCAACCCCGAAAAAGGTGACTTGCACCTCTTCTTCTCCTTTACCTTCCCCAACTTATCCTTTCTACTTCTCATCTCTTTCCCCCACCACCGGACCAAACCTCCTATACCATCCAACAACCCACATTTCCCTCAATATCAAAATTCCCCTACTACATCACCTTCTCCGGATCCACCGCGCTCTCCCTTCTCCGGCGAATCCACTGCAACAACGGCAACAACAACAACAAGCAAGAGCAGCAGCAACAAGCAGGAATAGCAGCATAGCAGCAAGCAACAGCAGCAGAACTGCGGCAGTAGTGGCAGAACTGCAGCAGCAGCAGTAAAACTGTTGCAGGACAGCAGCAACGACAGCAGAACAGCAGTGGCAGCAGCCAGTAGCAGCAGAACAACAGACCAGTGCAGCAGTGAAGGGAAAAGTGGTGATTTGGAGCCCGTTCGGAGTCCAATTCGAGTCAGATTTGAAGCATTGTTTTTCTGGATTTGTTTCCAATAATTGTGGTAGGATTTCAGCGCTCTTTAGCAGGCGAACCAACTTCGGAAAACTCCAAGCGACTACTATAAGTGTACGAACTTCTTTGGTATTTGGGTAATCTCTAAACTAACCCATTTTTTTACAATTATTTTTGTGAAATTCTGCATAAGATTGTTAGTTAGAATTACTAATAATTATTTGCCAACTCATTGCTTGCGTGCATACACACATTTTAGGATCCATTTCCTTACATTTTAGAAACTAAACCTTAGAAAATTTTATTTGATCATATAGTGCACGCATATAGAATTTGACTGAGTCTAGGAAATTGCATTGCATACGCTTGTTTGATTATATGCTTCTTCGTAATGGTAAAATGACCACCCCAAATTCTAATAATGTGGATGAAAAGTTAGAAATCATGATGAAACAATTTAAAACTATTACTGAATAAATGGAACAGTTTAAAATTGTTAATAAACGATTGGATGCACTAGAATAACAAATGGACAACCTAAAAGAACAAAACAATCGAATTTATAAGAATAAATATAATGAAAGGAATCACAATCAGTATAGAGGACTAAGAGATCGAAAGGAAAGGAATAGAGATGAGAGTGTCCCTAGAACTAGGCGTGTTGAAGATGATATCACATGTAAGATAAAAATAGAAACTCCTATATTCAACGGCACTCACGACCCTAAAGTCTTTACTGACTGGCTCGTAGACATGGATTACTCTTTCAATTGGTATGACATGACTGAAGAGCGTAAAATACGATTTTCTCGGATGCGACTGACAAGGGCCGCTAGGATATATTGGATATCGGTAGAAAGAGAGTGTGACAGATATCTAAATGCGATAGAGACTTGGAATGACATAAAACCTAGACTTAAAGAGAAGTATCTTCCAGTCACATTTAGGAGTCACCTTTTATATAGGTTACACAGTTTTCGCCAGGAGAGCATGACGGTCCAAGAGTGCATGACTCAATTTGATGAATTGACACTTCGGTGTGATTTGCGAGAGGACCGACACCAGGCGATATCTAGATTTCCTTCTGGGCTGCGCACTGACATACAACAAGCCATGCATATCTATTCCCGAAATATAAGTTCTCTTGTACAAGCTTGTTAATTAGCAGAAAATATAGAACACTCTCTCAAATTTTCTACTGACCGCAAGTTTACTCTTAGAGACAGGGAACAGTCCAGATGCCCTTCTGAGGATAACAAGAAACCTAACACCCAATTCAACAAAGACTTTAAGGGTAAAGCCGTAATGAGTGAGTCATCTAAACAGGGCACGAAGGGCGTAGAGTATTTTAAGTATCACGAGTATGGCCACATAGCTTCACAGTGTCCCACTAGAGATTTACTCATGGAAGGAGAACATAATAATGATGATGATCTTGAGGAAGAAGTATATGAACCAGTAGGAAACGCTAGTGAGTCAGACGAGGAAATAGCCATTTCAAATGTGCGCTTAGGCGTCATTATGTGTCTTTACACTAAAACGAAAAATGAAAATTGGCATAGATCTAGCATTTTCACTACGTACATCACACACGGAGGAAAGAGTTATCGAGTGATGATTGACGGGGGTAGTTGTGTGAATATAATCTCAAGAACAGTCGTTGAGAAAATGGATCTCAAAGCTGAACCCCATCCACAACCATACAACGTAACATGGAAAGATAAAACTGCTCAATCTATTACCCAGCATTATCTAGTGTCTATCCAGATGTCAAGCTATTAGGACCAATTTTGGTGCGATGTGTTAGATATGACCGTCGCACATATCTTGCTTGGTAGGCCATGCTTGTATGACTTAGATGTGACGAGTTTCGACAAGTCAAATACATATACATTCAAATTTAATAAGAAGAAAATTGTTTTGAAACCCGCGTCACCTAAGTCTAGTGATGAGAGCCCAAAAAGCGAAAAAGTCACAGGACAGGTACATAAAAAGTCTCTTCACCTGGTAAGTCGATCATAGTTCCTCAAGGAAAGTCTAGAGGAGGGACTAGTGTATGCGGTAATTGCTCTAGGAGAGTCTTCTAGTCCACTTGTCATTTACCAGCCTGAGATTCATCAGATTTTCACTGATTTTCAGGATATCATGCACGATGAGTTACCTGATGAACTTCCTCCCGTTCGGGACATTCAACATGCCATTGACTTTGTGCCAGGGTCCAGTTTGCTCAATTTACTTCATTATAAGATGAACCCTGTTGAGTACGCTGAGTTGAGAAGGCAGGTAGATGAGTTATTACGGAAAGATTTTATTAGAGAGAGTTTGAATTCTTGTGCCGTTCCCACTCTACTCACACCTAAACAGGATGGTAACTGGAGAATGTGCGTTAACAGTCGCGCCATCAACAGAATCACCGTCAAATATAGATTTTCCATTCCTAAATTTGATGACCTATTAGATATGATGGCTGGCTGTCAAATCTTTTCGAAGCGGATATCATCAGATTCGTATCCGTGAGGGTAATGAATGGAAAACTGCTTTTAAAATTAAGGACGGATTGTATGAATGGTTGGTCATACTTTTTGGTTTATCTAACGCATCCAGCACATTTATGAGAGTTATGACCCAGATATTGCGTCCTTTCTTAGATAAGTTCGTTGTCTATTTTGATGACATTCTCGTTTTTAGTCAAACCCAAGAAGAGCATCTTTCTCATTTGACACAAGTTTTAGAGACTCTCCGTAAGGAGAAACTATTTGTCAATTTGAAGAAATGTGCGTTCTTCGCTTTCTCTGTTCACTTTCTTAGGTTCATTGTCTCTAAAGACGGAGTGGCAGCAGACCCTGACAAAATTAAGGTCATAAGAGAATGGCCTACTTCTCGTACGATCCATGAGGCCAGAAGCTTCCATGGTCTGGCCACATTTTATAGGAGGTTTGTTAGGGGATTTAGTACCATCATGACTCCGATCACTGATTGTCTTAAGAAATGGGAGTTTCAATGGACTAAATCTGCTACTCATATTTTCGAGGAGATTAAGGAGAAGTTGACTGCTACTCTGGTCCTTCATCTTCCAAATTTTTCGAAGGTTTTTGAGATAGCATGTGACGCATCAGGTGTAGGTATAGATGGTGTCTTGAGCCAAGAAAATCATCCTATTACCTTTTTTTGCGAAAAGTTGAATGAGACGAAGCAGCGTTATGATATCTATGATCGATAGTTTTATGCAGTAGTACAATCTTTGCGTCACTATTTGCTACCAAAAGAGTTCGTTCTATATTCAAACCATCAAGCTCTACGCTATATTAATTCCCAAAAGAGAGTAGGATATCGATACATCAAGTGGCTTGAGTTTATTCAGGAGTACAATTTTGTGCTCAAACACTATGCCGGAACTGAAAATAAAGCCGCTGATGCATTAGGTAGGAAACTTTGCACTTTACAGATGATGAGTGCAAAAGTTATCAGATTTGAGCAAATCATTCAAAACTATCCTACTTGTCGGGATTTTGGTGACATCTATACATATCTGACACAGGATCCTCCTACTATACTAGATGCCTTCACCATTATTGAAGATTTTTTATTTCGAGGTACCCGTCTATATATTCCCAATACTTCTTTGCGTGATCATCTTATTTGGGAAATGTATGCGGGAGAAATCGCTGGTCATTTCGGTCGAGATAAAACTATCATTTTTGTAAAGGATCGATTTTATTGGCCAAGCATTAAACGTGATGTTGCGCGAGTTGTGTCGTATTGTCAAGTTTATCAGGTAGCTAAAGGTAAGAAGCAGAATAAAGAACTCTACACACCATTACCCATATCCTTTACACCTTGAGAGCATCTTAGCATGGATTTTATTTTAGGACTCTCTCGCACTTAGGAAACATAATGCTATATTAGTTGTAGTGGATAGATTTTTCAAAATGGCACATTTTATCCCTTACCACAAGACTTCAGATGCCTCACATGTTGCACACTTGTTCTGTAAAGAGATAGTCTGTTTGCATGGTCTTCCTAAGTTGATTGTTTCTGACAGAGATGTTCGGTTCACGAGTCATTTTTGGTGAACTCTCTGAAAGAAAATGGGTACCACACTTAAGTTCTCCACTGTTTATCATCCACAGACAGATGGTCAGACAAAAGTTGTCAATCGGAGCTTAGGAGACTTGCTTCGATGTTTAGTGGGCAACCATTTAACCACGTGGGATTTTGTTTTGCCTATAGCGGAGTTTGCATAAAATGGTTCAGTCAATAGGTCTACTGGGATGAGTCTATTTGAGATAGTACAGGTTATAAATCTAGAAAACCTATAGATCTTTTTTCCCTCCCCATAGGCAACCGAGTCTTTTGCACAGTATTTGCATGATTTGCATGATCATATTCGTCGGCAAATAGCAATTAGTAATAATAACTATAAGTCTGCAGTAGACTCGCACAAAAAATTGTAGGAATTTGCAGTTGATGATGAAGCGATGGTTAGAGTGCGTCCGGAGAGGTTCTCTCCAGGAACCTTGAAGAAACTTCATGCTCGACATATGGGTCCCTACCAAGTTTTAAAGAGAATTGATTCTAATGCTTATGAGCTTGGGATTCCCTACAATCTCGGGATCAATCCAGTTTTCAATGTCGAGGACCTGACTCCATACCGTACTCCATTTGATTATCCAGTAGTTATTCCATATCTACCATCATCAGCTTCGCCAGGACATCGGCATTTTTCCATCCGTACACCGTCTCCTCCTGCTCCACGGATGCGTCATATAGATCAGATTGAAGACATTCTGGAGAATTAGATTGTTTCGACTGCTAATGGTGGATATCAACGTTATTTAGTGCGCTGGCGTGGACGTACAGACTCAGATTGCACTTGGTTGCGCACCGAAAAAGTCCAGCAGTTTGATTCGGATTTACTCGATGATTATCATTTTCGTCATTCACTGGAGTTTCATGTTTTGAAACCGGGGAGAATTGATGATGATCAGATTTGATTAGATTTTGATCTTGTTAAGATATTTGATTGGATTTTGGATTTTATTAGGATATTTGATTGGATTAGGAGTTTGGATTCTATTAGAATTTTGTTTGTTAGGGTTTTCCTATATATGGACTTTGTATGGAGAATTGAAGATGAATAATTTTTAAAAATTTCGAGAAATTTCTGGCGTAGATTTCGCTAAATTAAATCTTTCCTCGTGAATTCGTGGCAAGTGGGCGTAGATTCGTCTGGGTGGATTCCCAAATCCCTGTAAGTTCTTTCTATTCTTCCCCAATTTTTCCGAAAAAAAAACCCTAATTCTCAAACCCTAACCCTAATTTCGCCTCCGTCCTGCGTCACATGGAACATGGTTCCTACTCCAAAATTGGTTGTTGTAGATGTCATTGGGTGTTCATATTCAAATACCGTCTCACTAGAATGGTGGATATATCAAATGCTCATTTCTTTGGTAAAGGCTTTACCCATACATATGGTGCTGATTACTTTGAGAACTTCCCTCCTATTGTTCGCCTCAATTCCATTAATGATATCTTCTCTATCATTGTCAACCAACGAAGACTGATGTTCCAATTAGATGTGAAGAGTGCTTTCTTATATGACGACTTTAAGGAGAAGGTGGAGCAATCTCCTGGATTTATTGCTCAAGAGAAGAATATGGTATGCAAGCTCAAGAAGGCAATTTATGGCAACAAGTAGAATCTATGATGCTAGATTGAAATTTTTAGTAGAATTACACTGAAATTGGTTTCTAGAGACATTATTCAGGTAACTATGTCTATTCATCATGGTTCTTTTGGATCCGTGGTATAGGCTATTAATGTTGATGGTATTTCCGACTGGAAAGCGAAATTGATGGAATTCAAAAGACCAAGACGTATCAAAAGGATTAGTTTGTGACCAAAAATGGGGAGGTCATGATTCATTTTGGGATTGAAATTGCTTAGAGAAACTTAGAGTGAGTTTTTCTCAATGAAAGTACGTCTTTTGATTTACTATATAACAACTTAATTTTTATCATAACTTAAACTCCTAATGTCAAATTAATTCCGAGATAAGTGCATGGTGCTCATCTTATTTTTCTATATTTTTTTTATAACTTTCTTGAAATTTTCTAAACAATCACGTAAAATAATATTTTTTTAATTATCCATAGGCCCAACACATATTTTGGCTGGCCTCCACCTTCTTTTGACTTGTAAGATCAAGTCTTATATCATTTGGATTGGTTTAATTAGAGTTTTATAGGTTTAAATAACTCAAATAACCTATTAACTACTAAGCATTTGTCCTATACCTATTTTTGTTTTTATCTAACCATACCTTCCATATCCCCATCTCGCTAAATTGTGGATCTTGTCCCTACTTTGCTGTTGTACTAAAATAAACAAGAGTGCAGAGAGACTCTCTCTCATTTTCCCTTCATAAACTCTCTCATTCTTTGTCCCTTTCATATCCTCATTAAAGTTTGGGTTTATGAAGAAAAGAACAAATTTTCAAGCTTGTTCAACCTCCATAACTCCAACATCATCACTCTCATTTTAATCATGTACCTCTAGAATCCAAGGCAAGTAGAATCACATCCATCTCCATAATTATTTATAACTAAAATAATTTTACAATTAATTTATATACTTGATTTGTTTAAGAGTATATACTTGATTTGTTTAAGCTTATAGAAAAATTTATACAAAATCTTTATGATTATGTTAAACAAGAAAATATGATAATCACACTTTACTCCATGTTTATGTTGCAAATTTATGATTTTATATATATCCCCCATTCCTAACCGCAAGTTGTAAATTTTAACTGTATGCTCCAAATTTAAGTTATAAAGATGATATTTTCACTACATTTGGATCCAAATATTTAATTTTTTCATATAAGCCTTTCGTGTTTAATACAACGATTTGATTCCTATGCAAATTTCTTTTCAACTTGCCATATGAAAATTTCCATACAATATATATTCCTTCAAAATCATTGTCAGAAAGTATTGAGAACTAAAACTCAATCTCTATATTAAACCACTCAATAGGCGATATGGTACTAAACTCAAACTAAACCCAAATGCAAAACAGTATTCTAATCTAACACTCCCCCTCAAGTTGGAATATAAATATCAATCATACCCAACTTGTTACATAGATTAGAAAACACAGTTGGTGATGCAGCTTTAGTTAGAATATCGGCCAATTGCTCTGACGTAGGAGTAAACGGAGTACATATTATTTTCTTTCACCAAAGTATCTCAAACCAGACGACAATTTGCCTCTATATACTTAGTACGATCATGAAACACTGGATTTTGAGCAATATAGATGACTGGCTGATTATCACGGTACATAAGGCATAGGATCATTAGAGTTGAACCCAAATTCAGTAAGCAAATTCTGTAACTATAACAATTGGCACGTAGTATGTGTCATTACTCGATATTCTGCCTCAGTTGAAGATCTAGACACTACATCATATTTCTTACTCCTCCACGTAACTAGATTACCTCCAACAAATGTAAGATATCTAGTAGTCGACTTTCTATTTCCTTTATCTCCTACATATCCAGCATCTGAAAAACTGGAGATTTTAATATGTCCATATTTTTTATAAAATAATCATTTTCTAGGAGAGCTCTTAATATATGTCAAAATTCTCATAATAGCTTTCCAGTGTATATCCCTTGGCTTATGCATGAACTAACTCAGCAGCCCAATAGCAAAACAAATGTCAGGTCTAGTTACTATGAGATAGATAAACTTGTCAACCATTCTTCTATACTGCTAGATATCCTCATACAAATCACTATCTTCACTCCACACGTCTAAATCTGACTCTATTAGAGTATTAGCAGGTTTACACCCAAGGCGACTGTAACGCCCCATTTTTCGGAGGGATACGAAAACGGAGTGCGTTACCGGCGGGCACATGTAAGTCAACGTGCATGAGACCTATAAATATATAAAAGAAGAAATGAATGGAACTGAATACTAGTTATCAACCAGAATCTTGAAAATTAGTCTACTGCCATATAAAAGAGAAGATATACATGTCTAAGATAAGCAGCAACAAGTACAATACTGATACAAAATTTAGAAATAAAGTCTCAAAGGGGTGATACATACCAAACCAAAAATACAAAAGCGGAGGCCTATAAATCTATTGCTGCTCGGTCTGCTCTATAAAGTACGGATCATGCAGTGGCGGATCCTCACTCACATCTTCAGTACCTGAGCGTGTGGGGGAGTTCAGGGTCAAACCCGGCAAGTAAAATAATAAGAAGTACGGAGCGTGTAATATAAACAAATAGGTAAGATATGAGTATGGACATGAAACTATGCGCATGTATGGAAAATATTAAATGATCAAGTAATGATATCAAGAAAGAATGTACATGCTATCAAGTATGGAGACTAACGGTGAATAAATAGCACATGCATGGTGAACTAATTGGTGAAGAAATAGATCTGTATCGTATGTGATCGATATCAAGTACGGAGACTAATACATATCAAGTCTAGGTTAATATCATATTTTATTTTATATTTTGAACTAAGTGGTGAAGAAATGACTCGTATCGAGGGAGTGTGCAATATGCACTAACAAGTAAAATATGAATTGATGTAAAAAGCATATGCACATGTATGGAAACAGTAATGATTAAGTAGCAATATCAAATAGGGATATACATGCATATTAAGTCTAACTTAATATCATATTTTATTTTATAGTTTGAACTAACTGGTGAAGAAATAAACATGTATCGTGAAAGTACCCGTGCATACCCGGGACCCGGCCAAGATGCTGGCACTGAACCAGCCGTGTTGCTAAGCACTCAAGCAGATACCGATTACTGAGTAATTGGTCGTCCCATCAACATGGACTAAACAAGAGATGATGGCTCAGTACCATCCGGGCGCCCCCGCGGATTGACCCCTATTTTAGTTGCGCAACCTATCCTAAACCTTTCACGATACAATATTTGTCCACCTTTTAGCTCTCCCATAACCCAAGATTTCAAGTTATATTACATGCAAATCAATCCGGAATATGATAAACTAATCATGTCAAAATTAATACATATACATGTCTAGTAACAAGTAAGATGTGGTTCATATCAAAATCAAGTTAACAGGCAAGTTAGGATCCATGGCACCATCAAGACATTCTTATATACTAACAAGGAAAATCCGGAATATTTTCATGCATCTTGTACAAGTAATTAGTATGTATATGTCGAAGTAAATATGATGGAATGTCAAAATCAAGTTAACAGGCAAGTCAAGATCCATGACACTATCAAGACGTGTATGTACTAATAAGGAAAGTCCGGCATAATTTCGTATATGTTGTACAAGTAACTAGTATGTATGTGTCAATGCAAGTATGATGGAGTATAGAATGTTAGAATGAATGTTATGAAAATGATCATGTATGTAAACTACACATAAATACAAATATACATATAAATACGTATGTGAGTATTAAGATGTAAAGATACCTAGGATGATCATATATGTGAATCATGCATATACAATTATGCATATAAACACATATAATTTCATGTATATTGTACAAATTACTAGTATGTATATGTTAAGACAAGTATGATAGTCATAGAATATTAAAATGTGTTGTGCAAATAATGATCATGTATGTAAACCATGCAATACAATTATGCATATAAACACATTAGGCAAGTGGGTACTAAATTTGCAAGGATAGGAATTAAATAGGTTTAACACTTTTATAACAATTAGTTTAACAACATATTGATTTTCTAATTTCTAGTATGATTTCATAGTATGAAAAGTAGCAAATTTGTTAAATCTTAGACATGTAGATATATATATATATGTATATATTTAAACATGGATTAGCATAGAAAGAATTATGACCTAACATAATATCTCGTATGAAAGAAATATTTTAACAATTTAATGTAGAAACTTATTTATTTGAAATCTTCTTTTTAAAACATAATTATGAATACATACATATACCTATGTTCTAATGGTAAGTGGAAAATGATTTAAAAATCATTGCATTATATATAAAGAACTTATATGGAAAATTCAAATGTATATCCAAACATGATGAATATTCATAAAGGTAGTATTTTTATAATTTAAAAATAAAGCATATAGTTTAATTTTACAACTTGTAGTTTAAGAATGAGAGATTATAAATAAAATGATAAATTCGATATATAAACATAGGGTAAAGTATAAAAAATCATATTTTTATTTTTCTAGAATAATCATAGAGTTTTTTGTATAGAGATATTATGTTTTTAAGTTTTAACAAATCAAAATTCTAAGTTAACCATAAACAATTAGAATTAGAAATAAAACATGAGAAGGGATGTGATTTTACTGCCTTGATAGGTTAGGGAAGATAAGTTTATCTTGAGGCTAATATTCAATTGGAATAATGGTCAATCAAGATTCACAGTAAAAAAGAAGAGAATGCGAATAGAGTTAAGACGTGCTACAAGAGAGAAAGTCTCAAAGTAATCAACACCATAAGTTTGGAAAAAGCCTTTCGCAATAAGACGGGTTTTATACCTATCAATGTAGTCGTCCGGCTTATATTTGACAGAGTAAACCCAGCGACAACCAACAATACAGGCATCAGGAGAAAACAAAACCAAATCCCAGGTTCTATGAGAGACAAGGGCTTGCATCTTCTCATCTGCCAGGCAGAGACTAACGTTGCTTTCTGAAATGACCTGAATATAAAAACTGAAAAAGAGAAAGGGCAAACTGGCGGAACATTGAGTGAAAGTGATTATAAGAAATAAATTGAGAAATAAAATGAGCAGTAGTAGGGCGCTTACCCTTCCGAAGAGTAATGGAAAGATTAGAGACAAAAGCATAAGAACATTGTGATTGCTGGGGACCTACAGCTGGAGATGGCGGAGCAACAGGTAGTGAGCTGAGAGGAGGCACTTTCTGACGACAAAAAAAATCAATAGTGGTTTCTTATGAGTCACTTGTTCATCCCTTTATGAGGCACCGGTATTTATCCAACCTCAGTAGTAGAGGCAAGTAGGGATAAAGGATGAGAAGTATCCAACTGGTGTAACAATCTAATTTCATCATAACTTACATTCTTGATATCAGATTAATCCCAAAATAAATGTGTTGTGTTTGTCTCATTTTTCTATATTTTTGTGATTTTCTTTTAATTTTTAAGATAGTCACTTAAAATAATATTATTTTAATCACCGGTGGGTCCTACACATATTTTTACTAATCTCATCTTTGACTTGTAAAGATGAAGTTTGACTTTTTTTTTTTGGTTAGTTTAATTTGAAATTATAACTTTAAACAACTCTAATAACCTATTATTAGTATTCATTTGTCCTATACCTATTTTGTTTTATTCACCCATACTTTACTTTACCATACTTGTCCTTTGGATAAGCATGACAAACCACAATATCCCTCCTTTATTATATATTTTTCTTCCCTTCCTTTCATTTGTTTTCTCTCCTTCACTTTTAATTTATCTCTTCCTTTTATTTTTTTTTACTCTAACTCAAGAGAAAAAGAAAAGAGGAGTAGAAGAAAAGGAGAAGAGGTTCTTTAGCCTAAAGATAAACTTACCTTCCCTAACCTATCAAGGCAAGTAAAATCACATCCCCTCTCATGTTTTATTTTTAATTCTAATTGTTTATGGTTAACTTAGAATTTTGATTTGTTAAAACTTAAAAACATAATATCTCTATACAAAAATCTCTATGATTATTCTAGAAAAATAAAAATATAATTTTTTATACTTTACCCTATATTTATATATCGAATTTATCATTTTATTTATAATCTCTCACTCTTAAACTACAAGTTGTAAAGTTAAACTATATGCTTTATTTTTAAATTATAAAAATACTACCTTTATGAATATTCATCATGTTTGGATATACATTTGAATTTTCCATATAAGTTCTTTATATATAATGCAATGATTTTTAAATCATTTTCCACTTGCCATTAGAACATAGGTATATATACGTATTAATAATCATGTTTTAAAAAGAAGATTTCAAATAAATAAGTTTCTACATTAAATTGTTAAAATATTTCTTTCATACGAGATATTATGTTAGGTCATAATTCTTTCTATGCTAAGCCATATTTAAATATATATACATATATATATATATATACATGTCTAAGATTTAACAAATTTGCTACTTTCCATACTATAAAATCATACTAGAATTTAGAAAATCAATATGTTGTTAAACTAATTGTTATAAAAGTGTTAAGCCTATTTAATTCCTATCGTTAAAAATTTAGTATTCACTTGCCTAATGTGTTTATATCCATAATTGTATTGCATGGTTTACATACATGATCATTATTTGCATAACACATTTTAATATTCTATGACTATCATACTTGCCTTAACATATACATACTAGTAACTTGTACAACATACATGAAATTATATATGTGTTTATATGCATAATTGTATATGCATGATTCACATATATGATCATCCTAGGTATCTTTACATCTTAATACTCACATACGTATTTATATGTATACTTATATTTATGTGTAGTTTACATACATGATCATTTTCATAACATTCATTCTAACATTCTATACTCCATCATACTTGCATTGACACATACATACTAGTTACTTGTACAACATATACGAAATTATGCCGGACTTTCCTTATTAGTACATACATATCTTGATAGTGCCATGGATCTTGACTTGCCTGTTAACTTGATTTTGACATTCCATCATATTTACTTCGACATATACATACTAATTATTTGTACAAGATACATGAAAATATTCCGGATTTCCTTGTTAGTATATACACATGTCTTGATGGTGCCATGGATTCTAACTTGCCTGTTAACTTAATTTTGGCATGGACCACATCTTGCTTGTTACTAGACATGTATATGTATTAATCTTGACATGATTAGTTTATTATATTCCGGATTGATTTGCATGTAATATAACTTGAAATCTTGGGTTATGGGAGAACTAAAGGGTGGACAAATATTGTATCGTGAAAGGTTTAGGATAAATTGCGCAACTGAAATAGGGGTCCATCCGCGGGGGCGACCGGATGTTACTGAGCCATCATCTCTTGTTTAGTCCATGTTGATGGGACGACCGATTACTCAGTAATCGGTATCTGCTTGAGTGCTTAGCGGCACGGCTGGTTCAGTGCCAGCATCTTGGCCGGGTCCCGGGTATGCACGGGTATTTTCACGATACAGGTTTATTTCTTCACCAGTTAGTTCAAAATATAAAATAAAATATAATATTAAGTTAGACTTAATATGCATGTATATCCCTACTTGATATTGCTACTTAATCATTACAGTTTCCATATATGTGCATATGTTTTTTACATCAAGTCATATTTTCTTTTTAGTGCATATTGCACACTCCCTACGATACGAGTCATTTCTTCACCATTTAGTTCAAAATATAAAATAAAATATGATATTAATCTAGACTTGATATGTATTAGTCTCCGTACTTGATATCGATCACATACGATACAGATCTATTTCTTGACCAATTAGTTCATCATGCATGTGCATATGCTTTTCACATCAATTCATATTTTACTTGTTAGTACATATTGCATACTCCCTAGCATACAAGTCTATTTATTCACCATTAGTCTCCATACTTGATAGCATGTACATTCTTTCTTGATATCATTATTTGATCATTTAATATTTTCCACACATGCGCATAGTTTCATATCCACACCCATATCTTGTCTATTTGTTTATATTACACGCTCCGTACTTCTTATTATTTTACTTGCCGGGTTTGACCCTGAGCTCCCCCACACGCTCAGATACTGAAAATGTGAGCGAGGATCCGCCACTGCATGATCCGTACTTTCTAGAGCAGACCGAGCAGCAATAGATTTATAGGCCTCCGCTTTTGTATTTTTGGTTTGGTATGTATCACCCCTTTGGGACTTTATTTCTAACTTTTGTATCAGTATTGTACTTGTTGCTGCTTATCTTAGACATGTATATCTTCTCTTTTATATGGCAGTAGACTAATTTTCAAGATTCTGATTGATGACTAGTATTCAGTTCCATTCATTTCTTCTTTTACATAATTATAGGCCTCGTGCACGTCGACTTACACATGTCCGCCGGTAACGCACTCCGTTTTCATATCCCTCTGGAAAATGAGGCGTTACAGAGTGGTATCAGAGCTCTAGGTTAATTTAGGATGTGTTTAGAACTACTGCCATATATAAATATGTCCAAATTTTTCCTTGATCTGAAACATTATCTTGGTCCTATTATTAGTTGATTTTCTATCTTGCCTTGTTCTTTTATCCATACCGTATCTATTTTTTTATTTTCTATGTACCTAGTCTTGTATTTCTGTTGGTCGAGTTCTATTGAGTTGACGTGATAATTATAGAGTTTTATTCTCAGTCGACAATGTAACGCCCCATTTTCCGGAGGGACAAGAAAACAGAGTGCGTTACCGGCGGGCACGTGTAAGTCGACGTGCACGAGGCCTATAAGTATGTAAAAGAAAAAAAATGAATTGAGCTGAATATTAGTTATCAATCAGGATCTTAGAAATTAGTCTACTGCCATATAAAAGAGAAGATATACATGTCTAAAACAGAAAGCAATAATTAGGTACTGATACAGAAGTTGGGAACTCCAACTAAGCCTTCAAAAGAGATATACATACCAAACCCAAAAATACAAAAAGTGGAGGCCTAAGAATCTACTGCTGCTCGGCCTGCTCCAGAAAGTACGGGTCGTGCGATGGCGGATCCTCGTTCACATGCTCAGTACCTGAGCGTGTGGAAAAACTCAGGGTCAAACCCGGCAAGTAAAACAATAAAAGATAGGGAGTGTATAATATAAACGAATAAGAAGATATAAGTATGGATATGAAAGTATGCACATGTGTGAAAAACATTAAACGATCAAGTAACAATATCAAGCAGAGATATACATGCATATCAAGTCTAAATTAACATCTTATTTTAATTTATATTTGAACTAACTGGTGAAGAAATAAACCTGTATGTGATCAATATCAAGTACGGAGACTAATGCATATCAAGTTTAAATTAATATTTTATTTTAGTAAATGTTTTGAACTGAATGGTGAAGAAATGACTCGTATCGTATGTGATCGATATCAAGTACGGAGACTAATACATATCAAGTCTAGGTTAATATCATATTTTATTTTATATTTGAACTAACTGGTGAAGAAATGACTCGTATCGTGAAAGTACCCGTGCATACCCGGGACCCGGCCAAGATGCTGGCGCTGAACCAGCCGTGCCGCTAAGCACTCAAGCAGATACCGATTACTGAGTAATCGGTCGTCCCATCAACATGGACTAAACAAGAGATGATGGCTCAGTACCATCCGGGCGCCCCCGCGGATGGGCCCCTATTTCGGTTGCGCAACCTATGCTAAAACTTTCACGATACAATATTTGTCCACCCTTTAGTTCTCCCATAACCCAAAATTTCAAGTTATATTACATGCAAATCAATCCGGAATATGATAAATTAATCATGTCAAGATTTATACATATACATATTTAGTAACAAGCAAGATATGGTCCATTTCAAAATCAAGTTAATAGGCAAGTTAGGATCCATGGCACCATCAAGACATGTGTATATACTAACAAGGAAAATCCGGAATATTTTCATGTATCTTGTACAAGTAATTAGTATGTATATGTCGAAGTAAATATGATGGAATGTCAAAATCAAATTAACAGACAAGTCAAGATCCATGGCACTATCAAAACGTGTATATACTAATAAGGAAAGTCCGGCATAATTTTGTATATGTTGTACAAGTAACTAGTATGTATGTGTCAATGCAAGTATGATGGAGTATAGAATGTTAGAATGAATGTTATGAAAATGATCATGTATGTAAACTACACATAAATACAAGTATACATATAAATACGTATGTGAGTATTAAAATGTAAAGATACCTAGGATGATCATATATGTGAATCATGCATATACAATTATGCATATAAACACATATATAATTTCATGTATGTTGTACAAGTTACTAGTATGTATATGTTAAGGCAAGCATGATAGTCATAGAATATTAAAATGTGTTATGCAAATAATGTCATGTATGTAAACCACGCAATACAATTATGCATATAAACACATTAGACAAGTTGGTACTAAATTTGTAAGGATAGGAATTAAATAGGCTTAACACTTTTATAACAATTAGTTTAACAACATATTGATTTTCTAAATTCTAGTATGATTTCATAGTATGGAAAGTAGCAAATTTGTTAAATCTTAGACATGTATATATATATATGTATATATATTTAAACATGGATTAGCATAGAAAGAATTATGACCTAACTTAATATCTCGTATGAAAGAAATATTTTAACAATTTAATGTAGAAACTTATTTATTTGAAATCTTCTTTTTAAAACATGATTATGAATACATACATATATATATATATACCTATGTTCTAATGGCAAGTGGAAAATGATTTAAAAATCATTGCATTATATATAAAGAACTTATATGAAAAATTCAAATGTATATCCAAACATGATGAATATTCATAAAGATAGTATTTTTATAATTTAAAAATAAAGCATATAGTTTAACTTTACAACTTGTAGTTTAAGAATGAGAGATTATAAATAAAATGATAAATTCGATATATAAACATAGGGTAAAGTATAAAAAATCATATTTTTATTTTTCTAGAATAATCATAGAGATTTTTGTATAGAGATATTATGTTTTTAAGTTTTAACAAATCAAGATTCTAAGTTAACCATAAACAATTAGAATTAGAAATAAAACATGAGAGGGAATGTGATTTTACTTGCCTTGATTGGTTAGAGAAGGTAAGCCTATCTTGAGGCTAGGGAACTTCTTCTTCTTTTCTTATTTTTTTTCTCTTTTTCTTCTCTTTTCTTATTCTTCTTCTCTTTTCTTCTTCTCTTGAGTTGGAGTAAAAAAAATAAAAAGGAGGTGAATGAAAAATGAAGGGGAGAAAACAAATGAAAGGGAAGAAAAAAAAAATATAATAAATGAGGGATATGGGGGATTAGATGATGGTTGTCATGCTTGTCCAAAGGACAAACATGGTAAAGTAAGGTATGGGTGTGAATAAAACAAAATAGGTATAGGACAAATGAATACTAATAATAGGTTATTAGAGTTGTTTAAAATTATAATTTCAAATTAAACTAACCCAAAAAAAGTCAAACTTCATCTTTACAAGTCAAAGAAGAAAGAATAGTAAAAATATGTGTAGGACTCATCGGTGATTAAAATAATATTATTTTAAGTGACTATCTTAAAAATTTCAAGAAAATCACAAAAATATAGAAAAATGAGTCAAACACAACACATTTATTTTGGAATTAATCTGATATCAAGAATGTAACTTATGATGAAATTAGGTTGTTACATCCTACCCTCCTTACAGAAAAATTTCGTCCTCGAAATTTAATTTAATTTTTTTTTTTTTTTTTTTTTTGGGAAACAAGAATAAATACAATAATAAGTTCATATATATGCATGTGCAAGCGGGAATGGATATTAATATTATGAATTGATATCTTACGTGATCACTCAAACAAGCGGGGATACTTCTTCCGGACATCATCCTCCCGTTCCCAGGTAGATTCTCCTGGCGAGTGACTATCCCATGACACGAGAACGAGGGGAATCGTGCGGTTCTTCAGAATTCTCTCCTTTCTATCAATGATGGCAATTGGTTCCTTCTCAAAAGTCAAATCTATTCCCAATTCCACATCGGAAAAATCTACAACACGGTTCTCATCTCCAATGCATTTTCTCAGTTGAGAAATATGAAATACATTGTGCACCGCATCCAACTCTGATGGCAAGTCAAGTCGATAAGCCAAGTTTCCAACTCTCTCGACAATAACAAAAGGACCAATATATCTAGGATTGAGCTTCCCTCTCCTACCAAATCTAACAACTCCCTTCATTGGTGAAATTTTGAGGAATACCCTGTCTCCAACTTCGAACTCCAATGGCCTTCTGTGATGATCCGCCCATTTCTTTTGCCTATCCTGTGCAACCCTCAAATGTTCCCTGATGACCTTTACTTGGTCTATCGTCTGAGCGACTATCTCTGGTCCTAATATGCTGCGCTCTCCAACATCGTCCCAACACAAGGGCGATCTGCACTTCCTGCCATACAAAGCTTGAAATGGAGCCATCTTGATACTCGCATGATAACTGTTGTTGTAGGAGAACTCTACCATATACAAATGATCCTCCCATGAACCTCCAAAATCTAGCACGCAAGCCCTTAGCATGTCCTCTAAGGTCTGAATGGTCCGCTCAGATTGTCCATCTGTTTGAGGATGATATGCTGAAGAAAGATCTAAATGAGTCCCCAAACTCTTCATCAGACTGGTCCAATAGTGCGATCTGAACCTAGTATCACGATCTGAAACAATCCGCTCTGGAACTCCATGCAGTTTCACTATCTCTTGCATGAATCTCTTTGCCAACCTTTCTGTCGACTGGCCCACCCTAAAAGGAATAAAATGGGCTGATTTCGTCAAGCGGTCTACGATGACCCAAATTGCATTATTATCTTTCGGACTTCTGGGAAGACCCGTCACAAAGTTTATTTCTTCACCATTCAGTTCAAAACATTTACTAAAATAAGATATTAATTTAAACTTGATATGCATTAGTCTCCGTACTTGATATTGATCACATACAGGTTTATTTCTTCACCAGTTAGTTCAAATATAAATTAAAATAAGATGTTAACTTAGACTTGATATGCATGTATATCTCTGCTTGATATTGTTACTTGATCGTTTAATATTTTTCACACATGTGCATACTTTCATATCCATACTTATATCTTCTTATTCGTTTATATTATACACTCCCTATCTTTTATTGTTTTACTTGCCGGGTTTGACCCTGAGTTTTTCCACACGCTCAGGTACTGAGCATGTGAACGAGGATCCGCCATCGCACGACCCGTACTTTCTGGAGCAGGCCGAGCAGCAGTAGATTCTTAGGCCTCCACTTTTTGTATTTTTGGGTTTGGTATGTATCCCTCTTTTGAAGGCTTAGTTGGAGTTCCCAACTTCTGTATCAGTACCTAATTATTGCTTTCTGTTTTAGACATGTATATCTTCTCTTTTATATGGCAGTAAACTAATTTCTAAGATCCTGGTTGATAACTAGTATTCAGCTCAATTCATTTTTTTTCTTTTACATACTTATAGGCCTCGTGCACGTCGACTTACACGTGCCCGCCGGTAACGCACTCTGTTTTCTTGTCCCTCCGGAAAATAGGGCGTTACAGACAACAATTACAGTCATTCATTAGAACTATAGCAAGCAGATTTATGAGATACTCCATAGTTGATTTTCGACCAAAATCATATATTTTCGCTATTATGAGTCTTACCTATTGGCGTGGCAATAACTGATCTGCAGGAAATTATTGCAGCTATTCACAAGGACCTTAATAAGCGAGACTTATGATATTTTTTCCATCATATATCTTTGATTATTTATCCCACTAGTTTAGATAGTATGACAAGTTAGTTAGTTTTCAGCTATATTCTGATTGGAACAATTTTCTCAATAACCACATTCATATCAATTGATTGATATCTTATTATTCCAATTAGTTAAAAAATTAAATTTCGAGGACGAAATTTTTTTGTAAGGAGGGTAGGATGTAACAACTTAATTTCATCATAACTTACATTCTTGATATCAGATTAATCCCAAAATAAATGTGTTGTGTTTGTCTCATTTTTCTATATTTTTGTGATTTTCTTGAACTTTTTAAGACAGTCACTTAAAATAATATTATTTTAATCACCGGTAGGTCCTACACATATTTTTACTAATCTCTTCTTTGACTTGTAAAGATAAAGTTTGACTTTTTTTTTTGTTAGTTTAATTTGAAATTATAACTTTAAACAACTCTAATAATCTATTATTAGTATTCATTTATCCTATACCTATTTTGTTTTATTCACCCATACCTTGGACAAGCATGACAAACCATTATCTAATCCCCCATATCCCTCCTTTATTATATATTTTTCTTCCCTTCCTTTCATTTGTTTTCTCTCATTCACTTTTAATTTATCTCTTCCTTTTATTTTTTTTTACTCTAACTCAAGAGAAAAAGAAAAGAGGAGAAGAAGAAAAGGAGAAGAGGTTCTTTAGCCTAAAGATAAACTTACCTTCCCTAACCTATCAAGGCAAGTAAAATCACATCCCCTCTCATGTTTTATTTTTAATTCTAATTGTTTATGGTTAACTTAGAATTTTGATTTGTTAAAACTTAAAAACATAATATCTCTATACAAAAATCTCTATGATTATTCTAGAAAAATAAAAATATAATTTTTTATACTTTACCCTATATTTATATATCGAATTTATCATTTTATTTATAATCTCTCATTCTTAAACTACAAGTTGTAAAGTTAAACTATATGCTTTATTTTTAAATTATAAAAATACTACCTTTATGAATATTCATCATGTTTGGATATACATTTGAATTTTCCATATAAGTTCTTTATATATAATGCAATGATTTTTAAATCATTTTCCACTTGCCATTAGAACATAGGTATATATATATATATGTATGTATTCATAATCATGTTTTAAAAAGAAGATTTCAAATAAATAAATTTCGACATTAAATTGTTAAAATATTTCTTTCATACGAGTTATTATGTTATGTCATAATTCTTTCTATGCTAATCCATGTTTAAATATATACATATATATATATATACATGTCTAAGATTTAACAAATTTGCTAATTTTCATACTATGAAATCATACTAGAATTTAGAAAATCAATATGTTGTTAAACTAATTGTTATAAAAGTGTTAAGCCTATTTAATTCCTATCCTTACAAATTTAGTACCCACTTGCCTAATGTGTTTATATGCATAACTGTATTGCGTGGTTTACATACATGATCATTATTTGCATAACACATTTTAATATTCTATGACTATCATGCTTGCCTTAACATATACATACTAGTAACTTGTACAACATACATGAAATTATATATGTGTTTATATGCATAATTGTATATGCATGATTCACATATATGATCATCCTAGGTATCTTTACATTTTAATACTCACATACGTATTTATATGTATACTTGTATTTATGTGTAGTTTATATACATGATCATTTTCATAACATTCATTCTAACATTTTATGCTCCATCATATTTGCATTGACACATACATACTAGTTACTTGTACAACATATACGAAATTATGTCGGAGTTTCCTTATTAGTACATACACGTCTTGATAGTGCCATGGATCTTGACTTGCCTGTTAACTTGATTTTGACATTTCATCATATTTACTTCGACATATACATACTAATTACTCGTACAAAATACATGAAAATATTTCGGATTTTCCTTGTTAGTATATACACATGTCTTGATGGTGTCATGAATCCTAACTTGCCTGTTAACTTGATTTTGACATGGACCACATCTTGCTTGTTACTAGACATATATATGTATTAATCTTGACATGATTAGTTTATCATATTCCGGATTGATTTGCATGTAATATAACTTGAAATCTTGGGTTATGGGAGAACTAAAGGGTGGACAAATATTGTATCGTGAAAAGTTTAGGATATGTTGCGCAACTGAAATAGGGGTCCATCCACGGGGGCGCCCGGATGGTACTGAGTCATCATCTCTTGTTTAGTCCATCTTGATGGGACGACCGATTAGTCAGTAATCGGTATCTGCTTGAGTGCTTAGCGGCACGGCGGTTCAGTGCCAACATCTTGGCCAGGTCCCGGGTATGCACGGGTACTTTCACGATACAGGTTTATTTCTTAACTAGTCAGTTCAAATATAAAATAAAATATGATATTAAGTTAGACTTAATATGCATGTATATCACTACTTGATATTGCTACTTAATCATTACTGTTTTCCATACATGTGCATATGCTTTTTACATCAATTCATATTTTACTTGTTAGTGCATATTGCACATTCCCTACGATACGAGTCATTTTTTCACCACTTAGTTCAAAATATAAAATAAAATATGATATTAACCTAGACTTGATATGTATTAGTCTCCGTACTTGATATCGATCACATACGATACAGATCTATTTCTTCACCAATTAGTTCACCATGGATGTGCATATGCTTTTTACATATTTGTTAGTACATATTGCATGCTCCCTACCATACAAGTCTATTTATTCACCATTAATCTCCATACTTGATAGCATGTACATTCTTTCTTGATATTGTTATCTGATCGTTTAATATTTTTCACACATGCGCATAATTTCATATCCACACCCATATCTTACCTATTTGTTTATATTACACGCTCCGTACTTCTTATTATTTTATTTGTCGGGTTTGACCATGAGCTCCCCCACACGCTCAGGTACTGAAGATGTGAGCGAGGATCCGCCACTGCATGATCCGTACTTTCTAGAGCAGACCGAGCAGCAATATATTTATAGGCCTCCGCTTTTGTATTTTTGATTTGGTATGTATCACCCCTTTGGGACTTTATTTCTAACTTTTGTATCAGTATTGTACTTGTTGCTGCTTATCTTAGACATGTATATCTTCTCTTTTATATGGCAGTAGACTAATTTTCAGGATCCTGATTGATGACTAGTATTCAGTTCCATTCATTTCTTCTTTTATATATTTATAGGCCTCGTGCACATTGACTTACACGTGCCCGCCGGTAACGCACTCCGTTTTCTTGTCCCTCCGGAAAATTGGGCGTTACAAAATATTTCTTTCATACGAGATATTATGTTAGGTCATAATTCTTTCTATGCTAATCAATATTTAAATATAAACATATATATATACATGTCTAAGATTTAACAAATTTGCTAATTTCCATACTATGAAATCATACTAGAATTTAGAAAATCAATATGTTGTTAAACTAATTGTTATAAAAGTGTTAAGCCTATTTAATTCCTATCCTTACAAATTTAGTACCCACTTGCCTAATGTGTTTATATGCATAATTGTATTGCGTGGTTTATATACATGATCATTATTTACATAACACATTTTAATATTCTATGACTATCATGCTTGCCTTAAAATATACATACTAGTAACCTGTACAACATACATGAAATTATATATATGTTTATATGCATAATTGTATATGCATGATTCACATATATGATCATCCTAGGTATCTTTACATCTTAATACTCACATACGAATTTATATGTATACTTGTATTTAAGTGTAGTTTACATACATGATCATTTTCATAATATTCATTCTAACATTCTATACTCCATCATACTTGCATTGACACATACATACTAGTTACTTATACAACATATACGAAATTATGTCGGACTTTCCTTATTAGTACATACACGTCTTGATAGTGCCATGGGTCTTGACTTGCCTGTTAACTTGATTTTGACATTCCATCATATTTACTTCGACATATACATACTAATTACTTGTACAAGATACATGAAAATATTCCGGATTTTCCTTGTTAGTATATACACATGTCTTGATGGTGCCATGGATCCTAAGTTGCCTGTTAACTTGATTTTGACATGGACCACATCTTGCTTGTTACTAGACATGTATATGTATTAATCTTGACATGATTAGTTTATTATATTCTGGATTGATTTGCATGTAATATAACTTGAAATTTTGGGTTATGGGAGAACTAAATGGTGGACAAATATTGTATCGTGAAACGTTTAGGCTAGGTTGCGTAACCGAAATAGGGGTCCATCCGCGGGGGCGACCGGATGTTACTGAGCCATCATCTCTTGTTTAGTCCATGTTGATGGGACGACCGATTACTCAGTAATCGGTATCTGCTTGAGTGCTTAGCGGCACGGCTGGTTCAGTGCCAGCATCTTGGCCTGGTCCCGGGTATGCACGGTTAATTTCACGATACAGGTTTATTTTTTCACCAGTTAGTTCAAAATATAAAATAAAATATAATATTAAGTTAGACTTAATATGCATGTATATCCTTACTTGATATTGCTACTTAATCATTACAGTTTCCATACTTGTGCATATACTTTTTACATCAAGTCATATTTTCTTTTTAGTGCATATTGCACACTCCCTACGATACGAGTCATTTCTTCACCACTTAGTTCAAAATATAAAATAAAATATGATATTAACCTAGACTTGATATGTATTAGTCTACGTACTTGATATCGATCACATACGATACAGATCTATTTCTTCACCAATTAGTTCATCATGCATGTGCATATGCTTTTCACATCAATTCATATTTTACTTGTTAGTACATATTGCATACTCCCTAGCATACAAGTCTATTTATTCACCATTAGTCTCTATACTTGATAGCATGTACATTCTTTCTTGATATCATTACTTGATCATTTAATATTTTCCACACATGCGCATAGTTTCATATCCACACCCATATCTTATCTATTTGTTTATATTACACGCTCCGTACTTCTTATTATTTTACTTGCCGGATTTGACCCTGAGCTCCCCCATATGCTTAGATACTGAAGATGTGAGCGAGAATCCGCCACTGCATGATCCGTACTTTCTAGAGCAGACCGAGCAGCAATAGATTTATAGGCCTCCGTTTTTGTATTTTTGATTTCGTATGTATCACCCATTTGGGACTTTTTTCTAACTTTTGGATCAGTATTGTACTTATTGCTGCTTATCTTAGACATGTATATCTTCTCTTTTATATGGCAGTAGACTAATTTTCAAGATCCTGGTTGATGACTAGTATTCAGTTACATTCATTTCTTCTTTTACATAATTATAGGCCTCGTGCACGTTGACTTACACGTGCCTGCCGGTAACGCACTCCGTTTTCGTATCCCTCTGAAAAATGAGGCGTTACAGAGTGGTATCAGAGCTCTAGGTTAATTTAGGATGTTTTTAGGACTACTGCCATATATAAATATGTCCAAATTTTTTCTTGATCTGAAACATGATCTTGGTCCTATTATTAGTTGATTTTCTATCTTGCCTTGTTCTTTTATCCATACCGTATCTATTTTTTGATTTTCTATGTACCTAGTCTTGTATTTTTGCTGGTCGAGTCCTATTGAGTTGACGTGATAATTATAGAGTTTTATTCTCAGTCAACAACAATTACAGTCATTCATTAGAACTATAGCAAGCAGATTTATGAGATACTCCATAGTTGATTTTCGACCAAAATCATATGTTTTCGCTATTATGAGTCTTACCTATTGGCGTGGCAATAACTGATCTGCAGGAAATTATTTCAGCTATTCACAAGGACCTTAATAAGAGAGACTTATGATATTTTTTCCATCATATATCTTTGATTATTTATCCCACTAGTTTAGATAGTATGACAAGTTAGTTAGTTTTCAGCTATATTCTGATTGGAACAATTTTCTCAATAACCACATTCATATCAATTGATTGATATCTTATTATTCCAATTAGTTAAAAAATTAAATTTCGAGGACGAAATTTTTTTGTAAGGAGGGTAGGATATAACAACCTAATTTCATCATAACTTACATTCTTGATATCAGATTAATCCCAAAATAAATGTGTTGTGTTGGTCTCATTTTTCTATATTTTTGTGATTTTCTTGAAATTTTTAAGACAGTCACTTAAAATAATATTATTTTAATCACCGGTGGGTCCTACACATATTTTTACTAATCTCTTCTTTGACTTGTAAAGATAAAGTTTGACTTTTTTTTTGGTTAGTTTAATTTGAAATTATAACTTTAAACAACTCTAATAATCTATTATTAGTTGTAACAAACTAATTTCATCATAAGTTACATTCTTGATATCAGATTAATTCCAAAATAAATGCGTTGTATTTGACTCATTTTTCTATATTTTTATGATTTTCTTAAAATTTTTAAGATAGTCACTTAAAATAATATTATTTTAATCACCGGTGGGTCCTACACATATTTTTACTAGTCTCTCTTCTTTGATTTGTAAAGATTAAGTTTGACTTTTTTTTGGGTTAGTTTAATTTGAAATTATAATATTAAATAACTCTAATAACCTATTATTAGTATTCATTTGTCCTATGCCTATTTTGTTTTATTCACCCATACCTTACTTTACCATGCTTGTCCATTGGACAAGCATGACAACCATCATCTAATCCCTCATATCCCTCATTTATTATATTTTTTTCTTCCCTTTCATTTGTTTTCTCCCTTTCATTTTTTATTCACCTCCTTTTTATTTTTTTACTCCAACTCAAGAGAAGAAGAAAAGAGAAGAAGAATAAGAAAAGAGAAGAAAAAGAAAAGAAGAAGAAGTTCCCTAGCCTTAAGATAGGCTTACCTTCTCTAACCAATCAAGGCAAGTAAAATCACATCCCCTCTCATGTTTTATTTCTAATTCTAATTGTTTATGGTTAACTTAGAATCTTGATTTGTTTAATTTTAGAAATGTGATATTTTTATACAAAATTCTCTATGATTATTTTAAATATAAAAATATGATTCTTACACTCTACTCTATGTTTATGTATTAAATTTGTGATTTTATTTAAGGTCTCCTATGCTTAAACTATAAGTTACAACTTAAACTATGTTTTATTTTGAAATTACAAAGAAACTACCTTTGTGAATGTTCATCATATTGGATATACATTTGAATTTTTCCATATAAATTCTTCATGTATAATGTAATGATTTTAAAATCATTTTCCACTTGCCGTTAGATTATAGGTATATATATATATGTATGTAATCATAATCATGTTTTAAAAAGAAGATTTCAAATAAATAAGTTTCTACATTAAATTGTTAAAATATTTCTTTCATACGAGATATTATGTTAGGTCATAATTCTTTCTATGCTAATCCATGTTTAAATATATACATATATATATACACATGTCTAAGATTTAATAAATTTGCTACTTTCCATACCATGAAATCATTATAGAATTTGGAAAATTTATTCATTCTCACATTTTATACTCCATCATACTTGCATTGACACATGCATACTAGTTACTTGTACAACATATACGAAATTATGCCGGACTTTCCTTATTAGTACATACACGTCTTGATAGTGCCATGGATCTTGACTTGCCTGTTAACTTGATTTTGACATTCCATCATATTTACTTCGACGTATACATACTAATTACTTGTACAAGATACATGAAAATATTCCGGATTTTCCTTGTTAGTATATACACATGTCTTGATGGTGCCATGGATCCTAACTTGCCTGTTAACTTGATTTTGACATGGACCACATCTTGCTTGTTACTAGACATGTATATGTATTAATCTTGACATGATTAGTTTATCATATTCCGGATTGATTTGCATGTAAAATAACTTAAAATCTTGGGTTATGGGAGAACTAAAGGGTGGACAAATATTGTATCGTGAAAGGTTTAGGATAGGTTGCGCAACCGAAATAGGGGCCCATCCGCGGGGGTGCCCGGGTGGTACTGAGCCATCATCTCTTGTTTAGTCCATGTTGATGGGACGACCGATTACTCAGTAATCGGTATCTGCTTGAGTGCTTAGCGGCACGGCTGGTTCAGTGCCAGCATCTTGGCCGGGTCCCGGGTATGCACGGGTACTTTCACGATACGAGTCATTTCTTCACCACTTAGTTCAAAATATAAAATAAAATATGATATTAATCTAGACTTGATATGTATTAGTCTCCGTACTTGATATCAATCACATACGATACAGATTTATTTCTTCACCAGTTAGTTCAAATATAAACTAAAATATGATATTAACTTAGACTTGATATGCATTATTCTCCGTACTTGATATCGATCACATACGATACGAGTCATTTCTTCACCACTTAGTTCAAAATATAAAATAAAATATGATATTAATCTAGACTTGATATGTATTAGTCTCCGTACTTGATATCAATCACATACGATACAGATTTATTTCTTCACCAGTTAGTTCAAATATAAACTAAAATATGATATTAACTTAGACTTGATATGCATTATTCTCCGTACTTGATATCGATCACATACGATACGAGTCATTTCTTCACCACTTAGTTCAAAATATAAAATAAAATATGATATTAATCTAGACTTGATATGTATTAGTCTCCGTACTTGATATCAATCACATACGATACAGATTTATTTCTTCACCAGTTAGTTCAAATATAAACTAAAATATGATATTAACTTAGACTTGATATGCATTATTCTCCGTACTTGATATCGATCACATACGATACGAGTCATTTCTTCACCATTTAGTTCAAAATATAAAATAAAATATGATATTAATCTAGACTTGATATGTATTAGTCTCCGTACTTGATATCAATCACATACGATACAGATTTATTTCTTCACCAGTTAGTTCAAATATAAACTAAAATATGATATTAACTTAGACTTGATATGCATTATTCTCCGTACTTGATATCGATCACATACGATACGGGTCATTTCTTCACCACTTAGTTCAAAATATAAAATAAAATATGATATTAATCTAGACTTGATATGTATTAGTCTCCGTACTTGATATCAATCACATACGATACAGATTTATTTCTTCACCAGTTAGTTCAAATATAAACTAAAATATGATATTAACTTAGACTTGATATGCATTATTCTCCTTACTTGATATCGATCACATACGATACGGGTCATTTCTTCACCACTTAGTTCAAAATATAAAATAAAATATGATATTAATCTAGACTTGATATGTATTAGTCTCCGTACTTGATATCAATCACATACGATACAGATTTATTTCTTCACCAGTTAGTTCAAATATAAACTAAAATATGATATTAACTTAGACTTGATATGCATTATTCTCCGTACTTGATATCGATCACATACGATACGAGTCATTTCCATTTCTTCACCAGTTAGTTCAAATATAAAATAAAATATGATATTAACCTAGACTTGATATGTATTAGTCTCCGTACTTGAGATCGATCACATACGATACAGATCTATTTCTTCACCAATTAGTTCACCATGCATGTGCATATGCTTTTTACATCAATTCATATTTTACTTGTTAATACATATTGCATGCTCTCTACCATACAAGTCTATTTATTCACCATTAGTCTCCATACTTGATAGCATGTACATTCTTTCTTGGTATCATTACTTGATCATTTAATATTTTCCACACATGCGCATAGTTTCATATCCACACCCATATCTTACCTACTTGTTTATATTACACGCTCCGTACTTCTTATTATTTTACTTGCCGGGTTTGACCCTGAGCTCCCCCACACGCTCAGGTACTGAAGATGTGAGCGAGGATCTGCCACTGCATGATTCGTACTTTCTAGAGCAGACCGAGCAGCAATAGATTTATAGGCCTCCGCTTTTGTATTTTTGGTTTGGTATGTATCACTCCTTTGGGACTTTATTTCTAACTTTTGTATCAGTATTGTACTTGTTGTTGCTTATCTTAGACATGTATATCTTCTCTTTTATATGGCAGTAGACTAACTTCCAAGATCCTGATTGATTACTAGTATTCAATTCCATTCATTTCTTCTTTTACATATTTATAGGCCTCGTGCACGTCGACTTACACGTGCCCGCCGGTAACGCACTCCGTTTTCGTATCCCTCCGGAAAATGGGGCGTTACATTAGTATTCATTTGTCCTATACCTATTTTGTTTTATTCACCCATCCTTACTTTACCATGCTTGTCCATGACAAACCATTATCTAATCCCCCATATCCCTCCTTTATTATATATTTTTCTTCCCTTCCTTTCATTTGTTTTCTCTCCTTCACTTTTAATTTATCTCTTCCTTTTATTTTTTTTTACTCTAACTCAAGAGAAGAAGAAAAGAGGAGAAGAAGATAAGGAGAAGAGGTTCTTTAGCCTAAAGATAAACTTACCTTCCCTAACCTATCAAGGCAAGTAAAATCACATCCCCTCTCATGTTTTATTTCTAATTCTAGTTGTTTATGGTTAACTTAGAATCTTGATTTATTAAAACTTAAAAACATAATATCTCTATACAAAAATCTCTATGATTATTCTAGAAAAATAAAAATATAATTTTTTATACTTTACCCTATGTTTATATATCGAATTTATCATTTTATTTATAATCTCTCATTCTTAAACTACAAGTTGTAAAATTAAACTATATGCTTTATTTTTAAATTATAAAAATACTACCTTTATGAATATTCATCATGTTTGGATATACATTTGAATTTTCCATATAAGTTCTTTATATATAATGCAATGATTTTTAAATCATTTTCCACTTGCCATTAGAACATAGGTATATATATATATATGTATGTATTCATAATCATGTTTTAAAAAGAAGATTTCAAATAAATAAATTTCTACATTAAATTGTTAAAATATTTCTTTCATACGAGATATTATGTTAGGTCATAATTCTTTCTATACTAATCCATGTTTAAATATATACATATATATATATATATATACATGTTTAAGATTTAACAAATTTGCTAATTTAAATACTATGAAATCATACTAGAATTTAGAAAATCAATATGTTGTTAAACTAATTGTTATAAAAGTGTTAAGCCTATTTAATTCCTATCCTTACAAATTTAGTACCCACTTGCCTAATGTGTTTATATACATAATTGTATTGCGTGGTTTACATACATGATCATTATTTGCATAACACATTTTAATATTCTATGACTATCATGCTTACCTTAACATATACATACTAGTAACTTGTACAACATACATGAAATTATATATGTGTTTATATGCATAATTGTATATGCACGATTCACATATATGATCATCCTAGATATCTTTACATCTTAATACTCACATACGTATTTATATGTATACTTGTATTTATGTGTAGTTTACATACATAATCATTTTCATAACATTCATTCTAACATTTTATGCTCCATCATACTTGCATTGACACATACATACTAGTTACTTGTACAACATATACGAAATTATGTCGGACTTTCCTTATTAGTACATACACGTCTTGATAGTGCCATGGATCTTGACTTGCCTGTTAACTTGATTTTGACATTTCATCATATTTACTTCGACATATACATACTAATTACTCGTACAAAATACATGAAAATATTTCGGATTTTCCTTGTTAGTATATACACATGTCTTGATGGTGCCATGGATCCTAACTTGCCTGTTAACTTGATTTTGACATGGACCACATCTTGCTTGTTACTAGACATGTATATGTATTAATCTTGACATGATTAGTTTATCATATTCCGGATTGATTTGCATGTAATATAACTTGAAATCTTGGGTTATGGGAGAACTAAAGGGTGGACAAATATTGTATCGTGAAAGGTTTAGGATAGGTTGCGCAACCGAAATAGGGGCTCATCCGCGGGGGCGCCCGGATGTTACTGAGCCATCATCTCTTGTTTAGTCCATGTTGATGGGACGACCGATTACTCAGTAATCGGTATCTGCTTGAGTGCTTAGCGGCACGGCTGGTTCAGTGCCAGCATCTTGGCCGGGTCCCGGGTATGCACGGGTATTTTCACGATACAGATTTATTTCTTCACCAGTTAGTTCAAAATATAAAATAAAATATGATATTAAGTTAGACTTAATATGCATGTATATCCCTACTTGATATTGCTACTTAATCATTACTGTTTCCATACATGTGCATATGCTTTTTACATCAAGTCATATTTTACTTTTTAGTGCATATTGCACACTCCCTACGATACGAGTCATTTCTTCACCACTTAGTTCAAAATATAAAATAAAATATGATATTAACCTAGACTTGATATGTATTAGTCTACGTACTTGATATCGATCACATACGATACAGATCTATTTCTTCACCAATTAGTTCACCATGCATGTGCATATGCTTTTCACATCAATTCATATTTTACTTGTTAGTACATATTGCATACTCCCTAGCATACAAGTCTATTTATTCACCATTAGTCTCCATACTTGATAGCATGTACATTCTTTCTTGATATCATTACTTGATCATTTAATATTTTCCACACATGCGCATAGTTTCATATCCACACCCATATCTTATCTATTTGTTTATATTACACGCTCCGTACTTCTTATTATTTTACTTGCCGGGTTTGACCCTGAGCTCCCCCACACGCTCAGATACTGAAGATGTGAGCGAGGATCCGCCACTGCATGATCCGTACTTTCTAGAGCAGACCGAGCAGCAATAGATTTATAGGCCTCCGCTTTTGTATTTTTGGTTTGGTATGTATCACCCCTTTGGGACTTTATTTCTAACTTTTGTATCAGTATTGTATTTGTTGTTACTTATCTTAGACATGTATATCTTCTCTTTTATATGGCAGTAGACTAATTTTCAAGATCCTGGTTGATAACTAATATTCAGTTCTATTCATTTCTTCTTTTACATACTTATAGGCCTCGTGCACGTTGACTTACACGTGTCCGCCGGTAACGCAATCCTTTTTCGTATCCCTCCGGAAAATGGGGCGTTACAACTGGCATTTTGATATGCAAGTGAAATAGGAAACAGACTCAAAAAAAGTAACATCAACAGAGACAAAATACATTCTAAAATTAGATCATAACACCTATATTCTTTTTGTGTCCTAAAGTATCCAACAAATACACACTTGATAGCACGAGGAGGAGATAACTTGTCCAAAGCAGAAGATAAATTTTGAACAAAACACGTACAACCAAATACTCGAGTTATAAGAGAAAATGTGTGTATCAGGATAAAAACAAGAAAAATAAGTTTTACTATACAAAACAGATGATGGCATCCTATTTATTAGATGACAAGCACACAAAACAGTATCAGATCACAAATATTAAGAAACATGCATGTGAATCATTAATATCCGAGCAACATCAAGAATATGTCTATCCTTTCGTTCAGCAACACCATTTTACTGGGATGTTTGAGAGCAAGAAGTTTGATGAATAATTTCATTATTAGCACAAAATAAGGAAACATCAGTTTTTACAAACTCCATAGCATTATCAGTGCATAAAATACTAATAGATATAGAAAATTAATTTTTTATTTCTTTATGAAATAGTTTAATTATACTAAGGATAGCATACCTTTCGCTTAACAAATACATCCATGTCATGCGAGATAAATCATCCACAAATATAAGAAAATATCTAAAATCTTAAAAAAGGAAAAACGATATAGACCCCAAATATCATAATGGACTAACTCAAATGGAAACCTACTACGTGAATTGACTCGACTTAGATATGAGATACGATGATGTTTACCCCGTTCACAAGACTCACAATGTAAAGTAGATATGCCAGCTACAGTGGGAGTGGATACAACTAGATAAAGACTTTGGAGAGAAGGATATTCAAGATGGTGATGTCACTGTAAAAGGGAATTAGAGGAAGAAGCAAACCCTGTAAGTGATATCTCATCGAGATAGTTCATCCCCCTTTACTCACACCACGTACCAATCCTTATCCCAGTCTGGAGGTCCTAAAAACACAGTAAGTGTTATAGAATAAATTAATTTTGGTGATTTGACTAATATACAACAAACTAATAGAAAAATTAGAAACAAATAAAGCGTTATTTAGGATTAATGAATTGGTAGCGTGAACTTTTCTATCACCAATAACAGAAGAAGAGGAGTCATTAGCAATATGGATAGGAAGGTATTTATCTGAAAAATATAGGAAGGCAAACTTTTTTCTAATACATGTCATATAGGAGAAAGCTCTAGAGTCTATAACTTATGATTGGTTAGAGGAAGCAATGTTAGTATCAGTACCTGACAAGAATACAGAAGTAACATGCGGACCGGCCACGATAAACTTGCTTCTAATACCTGTCATATGGGATAAAGCTCTAGAGTCTATAACCTATGGTTGGCTAGAGGAAACAATATTACTATCAGTACCTGACAAGAATGCATAAGTAACATGCGAACTGGCCATGGTGGATTAAAAACGAAGTATGTCAAGTTTACTTTGTGGAATCTGAACTATTATTGAAAATGTAGAAATGCTAGCAGAATTCATTGTCGATACAGTATTTTTTATTGAAGGTAAAGTAGTAGCAGCTTGTGTCCATTCTGGTTTTCCATACTTCTCCCAACAGTATGCAGATGTGTGATTTTTCCTGCTGCAGTAATCAGATTCACGGAATTCTCGTCCACTACCGGAGTTTTGATCATCATTGCCACCACGACCACGGTCTCCCCCTGAATCACGACTGCAATTACAACCACGGCCACACCCTCGTCCCCGACCAGAAAATAGGGCAGAATGGTCATTAGAGATGAGCGTTTGAGGTGCTGATGTAGTAGAACCAGTAGAAACACGAAGGATTCGGGAATACGCCACTGTCAAGGATGAAACACTATCACCGGCAAGAATTTGACCCCTCACCTGAATCAATAAAGAGCAATCCAATCCAAAAAGAAATTTTGCAATAGCTAGATCCTGACGATATTGTCTCGAGGTATTAAGATCTGTAACCAGTAGCTGGTAAATTTCAAACTCATCCAATATGCCTCGGAGAGCGGAATAGTACTTGGATACATACATTTTGTCTTGTGAGAGTAAACAAGCACTCATATAGCTCAAAAACTCATGATATATTTTTCTCATTACCATATAATTCTTTAAGGGTTTTTCCATATCTCTTTTGCAGTTATTTTTTCTTCCATACTATTAAAGAGCTATATAATTACGCAACAGTCATTAACAAGCCATTCAGAATATAGAGAATTGTGTGCATCTGGTGGATCATCCAATAAATGCGTAATTTTTCTTTAAGCATCAATAAATACTAAAGACTGAGCTCATAACAGATAATTATTACCATTCAATTTAACAGTAGTAGCAATAAGATTTTTTGGATATAAATTTTCAGTCATTGTAGTAACTATATCACTAGTAGTAGATGAATCATCTGAAATTGATGATGCCATAAAAAGATGTAGAACACAAAGTATAGTGAAGTGGTTTGAGTAATAGCAGCAATAGACTTGTCGCGATTTTTGAACAAAGAAGTTTCGGGCAAATAAATTTACTGACTGTCCAAGGCAAATCTCTCTGCTGCTACTGTGCTGCTACTACCCTGCTGTTGCTGCGCTGCTGTTGCTCTGCTGTTGCCGAATTTAGGGCAAACAAAAATAAGGGCTTGAGATTTTTTTTAATTTGGGGATGAAAAAGAGAGGCAACTGCAGCACCTCTGCTGCTAGGGTTGTTTGAAGGAAGCCGCCACAGGTAAGTGAGTGATTTTTTTTGTATTTTTGAGTGGATGGTTGAGATTGATAGGTAATTGAATCGCACAGTTAAGATCTATTTCTCAAACCTACTCTAATACCATATCAGAAAGTATTGAAAACCAAAACTCAATTTCTATATTCATAAGTCAGAGGATTACATATATTTATAGACCTCTCAACTCTACATAAACCACTCAATAGGCAATATGGTACTAAACTCAAACTAAATCCAAATACAATATAGTATTCTAATATAACAATCATATTTTAAAAAGAGTGTTTAACATGAAGTTTCATATTTAAATTGATAAAAATATGGCTTTTAAACAAGTTATTACGTTTATGCCATAATTTTTTTATACTAATCTTTAAAAGCTATAGCTAATTGTAAGTTTTAGCAAATTTATCACCTCTTTACACTATGAAAGCACGCTAAGATTTGGTAGAATTCATATATTATTAAAATAATGGTCATAATAGTGTTGAACCTATTTAATGGATATCTCTACAACTTAGTACCCACTTATCTAACATGTGATTTATATGTATGATTTGTATACATACCTCATGCACGTGATGAATATTTTCATGACACTCGTTTTAGCATTTTATAATTCCATTGTGTTTGGTCTTGACTTATACATACTAGGTACTTGATACATGATACATAAAAATATGTCAGACTACTATGATTAGTACTTAGTCGTGAATCCTGAGTTGCTCGTTAACTTGATTTTGCTATAAACCATGTCTTGTTTGTTGCTCGAATATTGATTTGATGATAGACATGTATACATATGTAATCTAGATCTAACTGGCTTATCGTATTCCGACCTATTTTTCATGTGACATGACTTGAAACCCTAGGTTATGGAGAACCAAAATAGTGGACTAATACCACATTGTGAAAAATTTAGGATAGGTTGCCGAGCGTAAATAGGAGCCCTTCCGCAGAGGCACCCGGATGGCACTGGATCATCATCTCCTGTTTAATCCATGTTGATGAAACGACCGATTATCCAGTATCGATATCTGTTTAATTGTGTTTCTCTATACAACTGGTTCAGTGCCAGCATCTTGGCTGGGTCCCTGATATGCACGGGTATTTTCACGATATGAGTTTATTTCTTCATTAATTAGTTCCAAGAGCAAAATATTAATTTAGACTTGACATGTACGTATATTCCTGCTTGATATCTTACTTGCATATAATATTTAACTATATATATCCACATTCATATTCTATTTGTCAATTTATATAACACAATTCTTACCTTATTTGTTATACTTGTTGGCTTTGACCCTAAACTTTCCCCACATACTCAGATACTGAAAATAAAAGTGAGGATCTGCTAGTGTACGATTCGTACTTTTTGGAACAGACCGAGCATAAGTAGATTTCCTAAGCCTCTATTCATGTACTTTTGAGTTTGGTATGTATTACTTTTTTGTGGGCTTAGTTCCAAACTTTCGTATCAGTACTATATTTAATGAACTGAATCTATCTATTGTACTTGTTGTTTTCTGTTACAGACATATTGTATATCTTCTTTTATATAGCAGTAAACTAAACTTTCAAGATCCTGCTAGATGAGTTAACTTTATTCATTTCTGCTTTTACTTACTGGGTGGGCTTATGCACGTCGACTTACACGTGCCTACCGATAATGCAGTCAGTTTTGTATTTAGTCGAGAATGGGGAGTATACTACAAGAGACTGGATTACTTGGTTGTATGTAAGCCAGCAAGCACTCCTATAGATTACTATTGTTGATTTATGGGATGAGACTAGACAATTGTTTGAGGATGCTTCCTAGTATAGGAGGTTAGTTGGTAAACTTATCTATCTCACTGTTACCATCCAGACATTGTTTTTGCTATGGAATTGGTGAGTCATTTTATGCATAAACCAAGATAGGTTCACCCAAATGCAGCTTTGAGGATCATAACATACATGAAAGGCCCACCTGGAAGAGGTTTATTGTATAAGAATCATAGGCACATGAGAACAAAAGATTTTTTTCATATTCTGATTATGCTGGGGACAAAGGAGATAGGAATTCTATTTCTAACTACTGCACCTATATAGGAGGCAATCTTGTTACATAGAGAAGTAAAAAGTTGATTCACACTCCTTTCACGCTTTCATTAGAGCAATTAATATGATTGATATCTATGCCCTAGTTTGAAGCGGAATGTTAGACAATGTCTTTCGACATTTGTGTATTCAGGTCTTAGTTATAGACCAAGTTATAGACCTGTACCATTTCTATCTTATAATTAAATAACAGCTAGGACCTCAAAACTCTCTACCCTAATTTTCCCAAAACCTTGAGAATGGAGAAATACACCTAATTAAGAACCTAAATTTATAATGAAACTAGAAAATAAGTTGTTAACCAGCTGAAAGTTCAAAAATTGTTCCTTGAAACATGTATGTGTTTAATAATACATGTGCATGATGAGTGCACATAACTTTGCGCACATAAATGGAATGCATTCCTCTGCAAGGCATGAAAAGATGGATGCGATGAGGTATAGAAACAATACCAGAATACCATGGCAGATAAAATAAAGTTGATCAACTGCATTGCCTTGTTCTATGACCACTTCACCTGGAAGAAAAAACTCTTCTTGCAGCTTGATCACCTAGAATGTAGAGCTGAAGTAATTAATTTGTGTAAGAAATTGTTCTAGCATTGCTAGAATACACAATGCTATCAGCTAACTAAAAGCCAAGCATGAAACAAACAATAACTATACTAAAAACTAATCATTTGGAAATGGAAACATATATTCATTATATGAAGGTTAAATTTCAACTTAATGTGGACATATCAGAGTTTGTTATGTGAATTCAAGCATAACAAGCTTCAGATCATATAATGTAAAATCAAGATTCCATCCATGCAAGCCTGCAACACAAAAATATTAAGGATGCAAGAGACTTCTGCAAAATTGATTGCAGAACATCCAACTTCTCTTCTAGTAAGGTTCATATTTTCTTCGAACATTTTATCCAATTATTACTACATATTTTCTCTTTTGGTTCATGTAGCCTACCCCAAGTACTTGGGTAAAAGGCTTAGTTGTTGTTGTATTGCTACAGATGAAGGAGATGCTTGCCATAAATAGCCCTAGAGTGACCATTTTCATTTAAGGTCAAATACAAATAGGAACATTTTTTATGATTACATGAACATATATGCACATCAGTTGTTTTAGAAGTGTAATTGCTTGGGAACTTACAATCTGATGAATAAATTCTGAGGAGCATCCTCTAAATAGAGGAACATTTTCAATATACGCTCTGTATAAGCTTTCTGAAATCTACAAAAGAAAGTCAACTAGTTAGGTCAATATGAAGCTTAAAGGACTATAATAAATCATCAGCCATCTGAAGCAGTAAACATCTAAAACATTTTGTACTTGAAAAAGAAAAATCTTGTGCCATTTTTCTTTTGCCATTCAGAAGAAAATATTTATGAATATGCTTCTGCAACATTTCTTTGTGCTAATTTTGTTTCTTAGGGTGTAATATGGTAATGTTAATCTTCGAACATTTATACATCACCTTCGCACGAATGGACACAGGGATATCTTCAAGAACAGAAGACTCTGTATAGTTGCTTTCATACTGCAAGCGTACGTGTCCTTTAATCTGTTCTCGTATATCTCTATCAAGTCTGTTCCTGTTCATATACTTCATTAGATCCTTCATTTTATCCCTGAATCGTTCTGTCCTAGATCCCTTCACAATCAGTGCTGTCATGTTGCCAATCAGGTAAGCTCCGAGAATCATATCAAAAGAAACATAAACCATGATGAATATCATTTCTCTGGTATTGACAGCATGAATATCACCATAACCTGTGCACAGAAACAACATTAAAGAAATACAAGTCAGAAAATGATAATAATGAATTCTTTAAATAAAGAAAAAGAAAAAAGATATAGTAATTTAAGAAATTTAGTGGTTGTACAGATTACTATATTTTCCAAGTGATGCAAGCAATCAACATTAACAAGAAGTTTTCAAACCAACACATGTGCAATTAAAGCTTAACCTTTCCTTAAGAAGGTTTATTTTCATTATAATTTCAAATTTAAACTGCTTTCTTTTCCACACCGTTCCTTCCCTCAACACATACAGATTTTTCAAGTAATCAAATTATGCTGCAAGTAGAACTAGAGAAGCAAGGATATTCTTTACAGTTTATCATCTTTTACAAGTGAAAGCAACCTTTCACTTGTAAAAGATAAACTGCAAACATTATTGAAAAGGTCAAAGAATATTTACCTACAGTTGCCATGGTAACTATGGCAAAATATAATGAAGTGAAGTAACGCTTTGAAAGATCAATATCCCTGAAATGTGAATAGCTGTAATCTCCGAGCTTTAAGCTCCCTATCCATGTATAACCTTCCATAGATGCAGGCAGCGTTGTTGCAAGGTAGTAAAAGATGCAGGCAGCAGTATGTCCACAATAGAGTTCAACAACAATAAGTTTCACTATACGTGTAAACAAATAATTTACTCGTATATCCTTCTCCATCTTATGGAAAAAATCTGTCACTTTCCAAACCCTGCTTAAACGAATCCATAACAGGTATCTCACTTCTTCTCTATGTCCGCATGCCTGATTTATAAACAAGAAAAAATTTTAGGAAATCTTTTACTGTACAGATAAAACAAGTAAAATGCAAAAGGACTCATATGAAATTATAGGACATATATTGACTGCCCGTTCAATAGTATACAACAAGTAATTAAGTTTCTGACCATTTGGAGAATAAGATCAGTAGCGAATGATTTGAGGACTTTAACATGGGCAGCTTAGACTAGGGAAGATGAACCGAGCTGAAGTCATTTTCATTCTTTATATAAAGGAGGCGGCCCATTAGTCTTCTCAAGTGTTTTGTTGAGATTCTAACCAAAGTCCTCACCAACAGACTCAAAAGAACTATTAACAGGCTTGTGGCTCATGAGCAAAGGGGTTATATAAAGGGCAAGACATCTCGGATAGTGTGACGTGCTCCTGAGCTTGTCTTTGGGTGTCGCACATTTGGGGATAAAGAGTTCCTCTTCGAATTTGACTTTGTAAAGTCTAATGACTGATGGCCTACAAGAGAAGGGATTTAGGAAGCTATGGATCTCACAGTTTGGCCATTGTTTATGAATAGCTAGAAGGAATATCCTCACTAATGGAACTAAGATATCAATCATAGGTGTTGTCTCAGACAAGACATCAGCTCTCACAGTTGCTTGTCATCAAGTAGGTTCTTGGTCTGATTCATTAGGCTTCTTTATCTTTTGGGATATAACATTATACTTATTGGAACGGAGACCACTGATGACTCTATCATTATGAAGGAAACTCTATATTGCTTTGAAACCAGTAAGACCTCAAGATCAACTTTCACAAAATACTGTTTCACTACCATAAAGGAAGATATCATGCCCCATGTGAATATCCCTATGTGCGAAATAGACAACTTTTCCTTGCACATGAGGGATCCTCTACAAGCCATGAAAGTCAACCAGAGAGGATTGGCCATCTCTAATGATAAAGTGAACAAAAATCATATTCATAAATGAAAAAAAAAAAGAAAGGTCCACTGGTTGGAAGGGAAAGAAATCCTGGGGAGAAAGGTTCACTGGTTGGGAAAAGAAGTTATCCTTGGGAGGACGATCAATGGTAGTCAATTAGGTCCTCTATCGTTTAATGTTCTAATCAGCATACTTTATGAGCTTCCCTCATGGGCTATAAAACATATTAATAAGATCCATAATAGATTCCTTTATAAGGGTTCTGATGACGATGGTAAAGGGGTTCATTTGTCAAAATGGGAATAGGAATGTAGATGCAAGGAGGATATGAGGATGGAGAAAATCAATATGAGGTGATATCTTCATTCTTTTTAATTGGTGGCAGTAACAATTCCATTCCATTAGGGAATGATGGGCTCGACTTAATGAAACTGGGTGGTTACCAGGTAGATCTGTCATAAGTCCTACCTCAAGAAGGGTGTAGGAAGAGTGAGAAAAAAATTGTCGCATGCCACATGGGCACAGACAGCTTGATCAAAATTTGGAAGGATAAATGGTATTTGGGTGTCCAATATGATGTCTCTTTCTAAACTTCTCAAAGCCCTCATAGAAGCTTCATGTAATAAAGTGGATTCATTACCTACACCAAAAATATGAGATCCTTCTCAAACTCTTTAATCCACATAAATATCAATTTTTAATTGAACTAAACAAACGGATGTGGGTTTTGGAATCTCCTAAGAAATTCTAAGTACGATAAACATACCATTAGTTAAATTTAGGTGAAATAGATTGTCTAAGTCCTTGATCATTTGGAAAGCTATGACTCCTCTAAAACTCATAGGTTTCGTATGGCTCTTATTACGTGAAACATAATATCATAAAGAGAAACATAATAGATGCCAGAGAGTAAAAATATCCGGCAAATATTTGTTTTTTTTCTGTCCAGCAAACATATGGGAAGTAGTCATTTGAGCCTTTGGATTCTTTGTCAAACTTGATGACCAATTGACATTGACTGGCCATTTTTCATAAAGATCATCAGTCCTAGAATATTATGCCTTTGCAGAATTAAGTTCATATGGATATTTGTTGTTTTTCATAGGTTCACAAACATCCCAAAGTATCTTGTCTAATACCTTCTATCGTGTCTACTTAGGTAGTATTTGTGGCAACTATTGTTTAACATAGATTGGCATGATTACACCTGTCATTATCCATCTGCAACCATAATAACAAAGTAACACACGTTCAGGATGATGATGAGGGGGTTGAGGACAACCTCTCCAAGTGGCTACTTTGCGCAACTAGCTCCTTTTTGGGTTCGAGAACTCCAATTTCGCACATTTATTCTCTTCTGTACACTTTGCTTTATTATACGGTGTTTGGATCCATGCATAAGAGTATTTGTTCTTGATCTATCTAAGGGTTCTTATTTCATACCCAATGTGTAAATGTGTAAGGGATTTTCCAATTTTGCTGAGGCCCCAGGTTGCTGTCCTCTCTTATACTCCATATTCTTAGTATTATGATCCTTCTTTGATATGGCTGGTGATTAGAGCAAGTTAAATTTGTATTATAACAGTTCATAGATTCCTGAGTTAAAAAGCAAGTCGTCAACCGAGTGTAGCTTAGACAAAAGACCATGGAAAATTTTGCAGATCTACTTCACAGAAGGTTTGTTATTCCCATGTTGTCTCCTACAAGGCCTCTCCATGGAGAACCTCAAAAGAAGGAACATAAACGATATTGGAGAGGCCCAATGAATTCAAAATCTTTTGAGATAGTCAACCTCATTATCGTGTAGTGTAAGCAAGTAAATTACATATGGAACATTATGATCATGGCATTTGGTATATTGAGGAGTCTAAGGTAGGTTGTTGATTTATGGGGTGATTAGAGACTTGGATATGTCTAACATAATTATAAGGTGTCTTCAACTTGGTCGTAGCGGATATATAGACTCAATAGTAGATAAAGGCAAATATATTATTCAACTATTACATCATATTTTTTCATAATTATTTTTTGTTAGCATGTTATTGGGCTAGGTTAGCCTAATTCGAATATTGGAGACGTCAAAGAGTCATGATCCAGAGGCTGTATGCATGACCTAGTTTTTACGAATATTATGCCCTTATAGACATACACTTGGGATGACTTAGCATGATATATAGTTAAATTTATATGCACACAACATTTGAATCATAGGTGATTCATTGGTATACAAAATTTTTTTATGGTTTTTTTGTTGAAACTGGTTCCCATATTTTAGTGCAAATCCTGAAATGGTTATTAATGACAAAAGGACAGTTTTTGAGAAAATTGACAAAAATACAGAAAGGATTTCCAGATATTAAAACAAGAAAAAATCATGAGAATACAATACTTCCCTTCGTACAAGTTTAAGAGTAGACATATCCAAAATGATTTATTGGATGTGATACTCACCTAATCTTAAAAAGGCAAAGTTTCAGCAATCACGATTAATTAAGCCCTAGAATTCCTATTAAACAAATTTTGCCCTAGAATTCCTATTAAACAAATTTTAAGCGGCAAAATTTGTGAAATATAATGGAGATTGTGAACCAAATTGACTATGCAATTTCATAACTTTGTTCATACAATCTTCAGAAAACTCAGTAATCAGTCAAGAACTTACAAGTATTCTCTAGATGCCAATAGCAGTTTCTAGCAAATCTCCATAGCATTAAAATTGTATTTTGCTGCAAACTATCATAATTACATGAAACTTAATCACAAGTTCTCCTTACAAAACTATATAATTCTTCATAGAAAACATTAAAATACTAAATTACATCCCGAAAAATATAAGTATTTTGATTATTCGCCCCATCGTAATTTATAGTGACATCCTTTCTCTTGAAGTTCATAAGCTTTTGATCAACTTGGGAGGTCCAAAGATTCGGTGGTTTAATGTAGTCTGCTTCCGAAATCCTATCCACGTTGTCAAATAGTTGTAGTCTTTCATTATATTGCAGAGAGATGACGACAAAGTACTAATAATGTTGTGGTTCCTTTTTACGTCGAATTTTCATTCATCAAGAAACTACGAAGATCTTCAAAATCTGCTACAGTGAAACCCTCTAGCTTGTCTTCATTCTTTAAAGTAGTTATTCAATTAAATTCGCTATGTGAACTAGCATAGTGCCAAGATCATAAAAATTCATTCTATTTTTTGCTCTGTCACTATTATCAACTCTCATCTTATCCTCGTGCATAGTTTCTTACCATATGTTGAACTTGATTATATACTTACTAGCGTAATGGTGAATGGTCTACGTGGACTCAGAAAATATATGTCCATAAACTATGTCTAAAGCTTGAATGTAAAGAAGTGCATCCACCACACCCACTTATACTTTTTTAAAATTGTTAAGGGGCATGTTATCCCATCAACTAGTGAATATGGATGACATCAATTTGTTTACTTCTTCAAGCTTCAATGTGTTTCCATCAACAACTCATAGCCCGTAAGATGCTATACCTTACACGTGCAAATATAAAAATAATCATAGCTATAGAGAATATTTGGGGTCTATGGGCCATTGCAAGAGCAGAAATTTCAGGTTATTCAAAAAATTTGCACTTCTTGAAAAATTCAACCTTGGAGTTTCTTTTCTTGTGAGGATGCTCCACTTCTGAATACTCTGGGTTGTTATCTTTATAATGAAAATGCTCCACTCTTGGTTAAGAATAATATCTCATTATTCCAAAATCCTCATGCAATCACTCAAACTTATTTCTTAACTTCTACTGGTTTGATGAGTTCTATTCCTTTCGAACCCATAAATATTCTTCAAAAGAGAGACCCAATAAAAGGATCAACGACAGTAATACCCCTTTTCTCTATTCTATTGTCACCTCAAAGGCTAGGACTTGAACTGAAAGAAGCCCTTAGCATTTTTCATGATTGTGATCATCCAACTTCAATAAGCTGTAGGTGTTAAATTTTACATTTATTGGATATAAAGAGACTTAATTGGTGCAACCATTTAAATTTGAAGAAGTTTCAAGCCTACTAAGAAATGGAAAAGCCATACCAATCCTATAGCTTAATTGATTTAATAATATTGTATCTAAAGTGTATGTGAAAATAGTTATAGGAAGTAGGAGCACCTTGAAGGCATTAGTGGAGCACTTTTTACAAGGAAAGAAGTCGAGGATTTTGCGAGCCAATATGTTTCAACAAAGTATAACGTTACAAGAATAGGTGTAGAAGATCCATATTATTATTCATTAAAAAGTTATCTTGATAACTGAATGGATTAATCTAAGTTAGGGCTATTGACTGGTGTTAAGACTTTAGATACTTGAAGTTGGAACCAATTTCAATCTACATTTCAGTTGGTTTCATAAATCATAGGTCCACGTAGATACATTGAATGATGTTGTACCTTACAAAACCAAATATATTTATCTTGAAAAGGAGTTCAACTCTCTTAAATCCCTCTCATTCTCCTAATCCCTTCAGCTTCAAAGCTATTGCAACCTTATCATCTTCAGTCATATTATGCATGACGATTAATCCTCCATTTATGATACCCTTTACAACTATATTTTACTAAAAACTAGAGACTCTTGTATAATTTTCTACGGTGTTTCCTGTTTTCCAATCATGCCACCCCTAATTAGATTTGCCCTAGGTATGAGAAAATGCCCATTTCTTGAGGTTAATGGCCAATATTTTATACTCAATCATATCCTTACACTCACTTATGCCTAGAAATGTTCCACTCCAAGAGAAACTCAACTATGAGAAAGAGAAACTCGTGGCTTTCATTAAGATTTTAAATATTGGCTATAGCGGATATATTGAATTAGAAAATTTTACAACAGTTATCGTTATTGGAAAAATATTGGGATATTTTTCAAATATCAGATGTCAATATTGGAATGTAAGTATGCATGCATATATCATAAAAAATAAATATGAATAAGGTGATTCATGCATACATAATAAAAAGCTACATAAAGTATCATACATATATAAATTTAGGATATACTTATCACGACAACTTGGCATCATATTTTGATTTTGGTATCACAATGGAAGAAAAAGATTTTTCAATATAGTTATAACCATGATTCCAAATTGACACAAAAACATATCATTTTTTATGCATAACATAAAAAACAAACCAAATATAAAACAAAAGAAAAAATATAGGGGCTGCTATTTTGCATCCGTTATAGCGGTCGCAGTATCTGGTCCATGCTGATATTTTGTTACTATTTTTCCAAAAATTCTGAACACTATGAAACTGATTATATCATGATGTTTTTTTTCCAAAATGCAATATCGGCCGCAATATCAATATTACGACAGATATTTAAAACATTGGCTTTCATCTCTTAGCGCTTTTTTTCACAATGCATTTAGCTTCTTTTGTAATAGTACTACCGAGTATATATGCATTTAGTTTCTTTTATAGTGGTTTGATTATTATAGGGTTGATTAACTGGATTTAGACCCATTAAAGGTATTATCCACTTTGTAGTCATATATATATATATATATATATAGACACACACACGTGTGTGGATGCTCTCTATGAATAAGAGCAATTTGTTACTCAATAACATTGTATCAAAACAAGGTTATGAAATAAATATCAACTTCCAGTCTCAGCCCTTCATTTAAATATCAAATATAACCCTAACCATCTACTAAAGGAAAAAGCCTAACCCTAATCCGTTGTTGCCTCCATTTCCTCCATACCGTTGTCGACATCTGTAACAGCCCCAGCTAAGACTGTTGCGGCCTGCAGGGGGCTCCGTCGGTCTCACCGGCTTTACCGCTATCTCACGAAACCTTGATGCAAGCTGTTATTGGGTCCTTTACCTACTAATGCTCCTATTATTGTTATAGCTATTTTTTTAATGCATTTTTTATGCCAAATCAGCCCTTTTCATGGTACTACTACTGATGTAACAACCTAATTTCGATAATAACTTACATTCCTGATAACAGATTAATCCCAGAGTGAGTGCATTATATTCGTCTTATTTTTCTATTTTTTGGTGATTTTCTTGAAATTTTCTAGATAGTAACTTAAAATAATAATATTTTAATCACCGGTGGGCCCTACACATATTTTGACTAGTCTCTTCGTTTGACTTATAAAATCAAGTTTGACTTTATTTAGGTTAGTTTAATTAGATTTTATGGCTTTAAACAACTCTAAAAATCTATTATTACTAGTCATTTATCATATACATATTTTGTCTTTATTTACTCATACATCCCATATCCCATCTCCCTAAATTATGGATCTCAAACCCTCCCCTATTGCTGGACTGAAATGAAAAAAGAGACTTTTTTATCTCATTTTTCACTCAAAAACTCCTTCATTCTTCCTCTCTTCCATACATTCATATTAGATTTAGATTTTTTGAAGAAAATATAAAGTTTCCAAACTTTCTCAACCTCCAAATTTAAATATCATTTCACATCTTCAACCTCTACTTCAACAATACATTACAAGGCAAGTAAAATCGCATCCACTCTTATATTTTTTTAACTCAAAATGTTTTATACTTAACTTAGAATCTTTTATTTGTTAAAACTTAAGATAAACGTCTTTATACAAAAATCTCTATAATTATGCTAAATATAAAATATGATTTTTTTTTACATTTTAATCTATGTTTATATATCAAATTTATCATTTTATTTATGGTCTCTCATTCTTAAAGTATAAGTTGTAAATTTAAATTATATGCTTTATTTTTAAATTATAAAAAAGCTACCTTTATGAATGTTCATCATATTGGATATAAATTTGAAGTTTTCCACATAAATTCTTCGTGTATAATACAATGATTTAAAATTATTTTCCACTTGTCATTAGAAAAAAAAAAATAAAAAAAAAAAAATATATATATATATATATATATATATATATATATATATTCATAATCATGTTTTAAAGAGAGTGTTTCACATAAGTTTTTATAATAAATTTGCTAAAATATTTCTTTTATACAAGGTATTATGTTAGGTCATAATTATTTTTATGCTAATCCATGTTTACTTTAAATATATATACATTAGTAAACTTTAATAAATTTGTTACTTTATATATCATGAAATCATCCTAGAATTTAGAGAATTTATATATTGTTAAAATAATCATTATAATAGTATTGAGCCTATTTAATTCTCATCCTTATACCTTAGTACCCACTTATCTAATATGTGTTTATATGCATAATTGTATATGTGTGGTTCACATACATGATCATCATAGGTATTTTTACACCCTAATACCCACTCACATACGTGTTTATATGCATATTTGTATATATGTGTGGTCTATATACATGATCACTATTTTCATAACACTCATTCTAATATTCTATAACTCTATCATACTTATCTTGACATATACATACTAGTTACTTGTACAAAATACATGAAAATATGCCGAATTTCTCTTATTAATACATACACATATCTTGGTAATGCCCTGTATCCCGACTTGCCTGTTAACTTGATTTTGATATGGACCATATATCTTACTTATTACTCGAATATTGATTAGATGATAGATATGTATATGTATTAATCTTGACATAATTGGTTCATCATATTCTGAATTGATTTACATGTAATATAACTTAAAAGCTTAAATTATAGAAGAACTAAAGAGCGAAAAATTATTCTATCGTAAAAGGTTTATGATAGGTTGGCAACCGAAATAGGGGTCCATCCACGGGGGCGTCCGGATGGTACTAAGCCATCATCTCTTGTTTACTCTATGTTGATAGAACGACCGATTACTCAGTATCGGTATCTGCTTGAGTGTTTAGTGGCACGGCTGGTTCAGCACCAGCATCTTTGCCGTGTCCCGAATATGTACGGATAGTTTCACGATACGAGTCCATTTTTTCACTATTTAGTTTAAAAAATGAAACAAATAAGATATTAACTTAAACTTGATATGCATGTGTGTCCGTACTTAAAATTGTCACTTGATCATTTACTGTTTTCCATACATGTGCATACTTTTTATATCTACGTTCATTTTTTACTTATTAGTTTATATTGCAAACTCCCTACCTGTTATTATATTACTCATCAGATTTCACTCTGAGCTCCCCCATACACTCAGATATTGAAGACTTGAGCGAGAATCCGCCATTGCATGATCCATACTTTTTGAAGCAAACCAAACAGTAGTAAATTCCCAGGGCTCCACTTTTGTATTTCTGAGTTTGGTATATATCATTCTTTTGGGGTTAGTTCCTAACTTTTGTATCAGTATTGTACTTGTTACTTTCTGTTTTAAACATGTTATACATCTTCTTTTATATGGCAGTAGACTAATTTTCAAAATCCTAGTAAATGACTAGTATTTAATTCCATTCATTTCTTCTTCTACATACTTATAGGTCCCGTGCACGTTGACTTACACGTACCCACTGGTAACGCACTCTGTTCCGTACTTAGTGAGGAACGAAGCATTACAAAGTGGTATCAGATCTCTAGGTTAATTTAGAATGTACTTAGAATTACTGCCATATATAAACGTTTCCATTAATTTTTCTTTGATATGAAATCTATTATCTTGGTCCTCTTATCATTTAGTTTTCTATCTTTTCTCTTTTTTTGCCCCTACCATACGTATCTTTTGATATGTCATGTACCTAGTCTTGTATTTTCACTATTGGAGTCCTATTGAGTTGACGTAGTAATTATAGAGATTTATTCTCAGTCGACAATCATTACAGTTATTCATTAGAACTATAGCAAGCAGATTTATAAGATACTCCATATTATCTGTACCTATTGATTTCTGATCCAAATCCGATACTTTCACTATTATGAGTTCTTACCTGTTGGTGTGACAATAATTGTTCTGTAGCCAATTATTGCAGCTATTTGTAAGGATCTTAATAAGTGGGACTTATGAGATTATTTCCATCATATATTTTTGATTTATTATCTCACTAGTTTAAATGGCATGACAAGTTTGTTAGCTTGTAGCTATTTTCTAATTGGAATTATTTTCTCAATGACCACAATCTTATTGATTAATTGATATCTGATTACTCTAATCAGTTAAAATTAAATTTCGAAGACGAAATTTTTTTATATAGAGTATAAAATGTAACAAGCTAATTTCAATTATAACTTACATTCCTAATAACATTTAATCCCAGAGTGAGTGCATTGTGTTCGTCTTATTTTTTTTTTTGTGATTTTCTTGAAATTTTCTAGATAGTCACTTAAAATAATACTATTTTAATCACCGGTAGACCCTACACATATTTTAACTAAAATCAAGTTTGACTTTATTTGGGTTAGTTTAATTATATTTTGTGGCTTAAAACAACTCTAAAACCTATTATTACTAGTCATTTGTCATATATCTATTTTGTTTTTATTCATCCATACCTTTCATACCCTATCTCCCTAAATTATAGATCTTAAACCCTCCCATATTACTGGACTGAAATGAAAAGAGAGGGAGAGAGACTTTTTTGTCTCATTTTCCTCTCTTTATACAAAAATCTCTATAATTATGCTAAATATAAAATATAATTTTTTATACTTTACTCTATATTTATGTATCAAATTTATAATATTATTTATGATCTCTCATTCTTAAACTACAAATTGTAAATTTAAACTATATGTTTTATTTTTAAATTATATAAATGCTACCTTTATGAATATTTATCATATTAGATATAAATTTGAAGAATCATTTTCTACTTGCCATTATATATATATATATATATATATATATATATTCATAATCATGTTTTAAAGAGAGGGTTTCACATAAGTTTTAACAATAAATTTGCTAAAATATTTCTTTTATATAAGGTATTATGTTAGGTTATAATTCTTTTTATGTTAATCTATGTTTACTTGAAATATATATACATTAGTAAGGTTTAATAAATTTGCTACTTTCCATGTAATGAAATCATGCTAGAATTTGGAAAATTCATATATTATTAAAGTAATCGTTATAATAGTATTGAGCCTATTTAATTTTCATCTTTACACCTTAGTATCCACTTACCTAATATGTGTTTATATACATAATTGTATATGTGTGGTTCAAATACAAGATCATCATAGGTATTTTTACACCCTAATACATATTTACATACGTGTTTATATGCATATTTGTGGTCTACATACATGATCATTATTTTCATAACACTCATTCTAATATTTTATGATTTCATCATATTTGCATTGATATATACATACTAGTTATTTGTACAACATATATGAAAATATGCAAGATTTCTCTTATTAGTACATACACATGTCTTGATAATACTATGTATCATGACTTGCCTGTTAACTTGATTTTGATATTAACAATATCTTTCTTATTACTTGGATATTAATTAGATGATAGACATATATATGTATTAATCTTAACATTATTGGTTCATTACATTCCAGATTGATTTGCATATAATATAACTTGAAATCTTGGATTATGGGAGAACTAAAGGGTGAAAAAATATTGTATCATAAAAGATTTAGGATAGGTTGTGCAACTGAAATAGGAGCCCATCCGCAGGGAGCGCCCGGATGGTACTGAGCCTTCATCTCTTATTTACTCCACGTTGATGGGACGACCGATTACTCAGTATCGGTATCTACTTGAGTGTTTAGCGGCACAGCTGGTTCAGCGCCAGCATTTTGACCGAATCCCAGATATGCACAGGTATTTTCACGATACGAGTCTATTTCTTCACCATTTAGTTCAAAAAATAAAACAAAATAAGATATTAACTTAGAGTTGATATGCATGTGTGTCCGTATTTGATATTGTCACTTGATCATTTACTGCTTTCCATACATGCCATACATTTTATATCCACGTTTATATTTCACTTATTAGTTTATTTTGCACACTCCCTACTTATTATTTTACTTGTCGGATTTGACCCTGAGCTCTCCCACACGCTCAGGTACTGAAAATATGAGCGAGAATCCACCATTGCATGACCCATACTTTTTGAAGCAGACCGAATAGTAGTAAATTCTCAGGCTTCCACTTTTACATTTCTGAGTTAGGTATATATCACTCTTTTGGGGCTTAGTTCCTATCAATATTGTACTTGTTGCTTTCTGTTTTAGACATGTTATACATCTTCTTTTATACGACAGTAGACTAACTTTCACGATCCTAATATATAATTAGTATTTAATTCCATTCGTTTCTACTTCTACATACTTATAGGCCCCGTGCATGTTGACTTATACATGCTCGCCGGTAATGCACTATGTTCCTTACTTAGTGAGGAGCGGGGCATTACAACTGAATAAATCAGTTGCCAAGTCAACTCAACCCCTTTACCTTTCAGAGTCAAATCCATCTGTTACCAGGTCAAACTATTACTATTTCTGAATTACCTCTTTGTCGGTTGCAACTCATCTATCAATCTATGCTTTCCTCATATTAACAAATTTAAATTTTTTTAAATTGTTTCCGTAGTTGAATGGTCTTAAAATCTTTGACTTGATTCTCTTTTTAATTCCTTAACTACATGCTCGATTTACCAAGATTTTCATTTAATCCTCAAATATTTGACTTATCATTAAGAAATATGCAAGGATTTTTTTTTGATTTGGTCGTCTCTTTAATCTCGTATCTTATTTGCTAAAATTTGGTCTCCTCTCTTAATCTTCTAGTTTTATTTGCTAAGATCTTGTCTCATCTCTTCATCTCCTACCATATTTAATAAGAGTTATTTTGATATGACTTTCTTCTCAAGTGATTCGTTTGTCACTACTACTGCTCCAAATGTATTTGAGAATTTATTTCAAAATCTCTTGTTATTACTACTATCAAATTTGATGGCAATAATTATTTATTACGGGTTAAGTTGTTGAAGATTTTTGTTGGTGCTTGGAGAAAGAATAAACACCTACTTGAAGGTTCACCAAATGAAAAAGATCATACCTATTCATATTGGCTCGTTAACGACTGTACTGTAATTATTTGGCTCCTTAATGGTATAAAGGAGAAAGTAAGTTCCAAGATAATGTTCTTGAAACTACTAAGGAGATATGAGGCACCCTAAACGAAGTTTATAAGAATAAAACTCTAGTACTTGAATAGTATAAGTACTTGTTTACTTTTAAATAGGGAGACATCTATTTGCAAATACTATTTTACGCTCTGAGGCAGATTAGATGAGCTTGATATTCACCGACCCTTGGTGATAGACATAAGACTTTAAGACATTATCATCAAGATCTTATTATACCAAAGTTTATATCCGGTCTGGATCCATCTCTATTGACCCAGGTTTAAGGACAGATTCTTGTCTATGACATGTCATCTCTCTGATATCTACTTATTCTAGAGTACTAAAAGTATATACTGGATTTGGTGCAACCACTGAATCTACTCCACCTCCTATCTCGAATGCATAGTTTGCGTTATATACTAAACGAGGTCGTGATCGTTAAGGTTGTAAACGTTGTAGATTAGAAAACTATATTGTATTTAGGTTTAATCCCACATCGCCCATTGGATTGTCTGTATAGTGTTGACACATATAAATATATGAATTTCTTGTCTCACAATAAATATATTGGTTGGCTCCGATTATTTCATAATATGGTATCAAAATGCATTATGAAATAAATCTCAACCGTCAATTTCAACAATCATAATCTTTGGTCTACTCTGCTTCTGACTTTGATTCCGACTTCAACTCTGCAATCGTACCACCAATTTGATGTTGATTCTGACTCTGACTCCACAATCGTATCACTAATTCGATTCTGCATCTGCTTCTAAGAAGAAGTTTTTCTGCTGCCTATTGTTGCTTCTAAAAAAGAAGTTTATCTATTACCTATTACTACTTCCAAGAAAGAAGTTTATGTATTATCTATTCTACTACTTCTATGAAAAGTTTATCCGTTGTCTATTACTGCTTCTAAGAAAGAATTTTATCTGTTACCTACTACTGTTTCTAAAAAAAAATTTATATGCTGCCTACTGCTGCTTCTAAAAAAGAAGTTTATCTGCCGTCCACTAATACTTGTTGGAAAGAAGTTTATCTGTTGCTTATTATTGATTCTGAGAAATAAGTTTATCTACTACCTATTATTGCTTTTAAAAAAAAGTTTATCTGTTGCATACTACTGTTTCTAAGAAAGAAGCTTATTTACTGCTACCTATCAACTTTCAATGGTAGGATAAAAGCCCACCATAGTAGTGACAAGGGTGCTCTAATGATTCAAGTAATTCATCTACTACTGCTGCTGCTCATCCACTTCAAGTTAATATGTACTATTAAAGAGAGAGAGACAGTATTTTTTAATCTGTGTAACAAGTTGGGTATAATTGATATTTATACTCCAACTTGAGCAGAAGTGTTAGATTAGAAAACTATATTGTATTTTGGTTTATTTTAGATTTAGTCTCACATCGCCCGTTGGATTGTCTATATGGTGTTGAGACACTTATAAATATATATATCTCTTGACTCATAATAAATAGATTAGTTTGCTCTGATTATTTCATAATATATGATTTAGGAGGCTGTGGTCATGGTCGAGATTCAAGTGAAAGAGGACAGCATTAATGTAAACACTGCAATCGGACAAATCATATTTATGAGCATTGTTGAGAAAAGTTTGGCCAACCAGCATAAGTACAGATGATGAATAGTGATCCTTCTAGTGCTTCTAGTTATGATATCGGTTTTTCTACTATTTCAACCTTATCCTCTCAGATGGTTCAAATCTTTCATGCTACCCTTTCATCATCAGTCTCCTTCAACTGGTTCTCAAGCTACTCATGCATCCTCTGTAGATATGGATGTTTACATTGCTTTTTCTAGACAACTCTGGATTATAAATTCTAGAGCCTCCTCTACATGACATGTACCACAAATAATTTAATTCATAGAGCTTTCAGACATTCTCACTCGCTTCTAGTTCATATTGTTGATGGATATTCCTCTTTTGTGGTTGGCAATGGGATAGTTCATGCTACCTCCTCACTAACCCTTCAAAATATATTTTTTATCCAAAAATTTTCAATCAATCTTTTATCTATCGGTCAGCTTACTAAAAAAATAATTATTATATGATATTCTTTATGTCTTAGTTTGTCTTTAGGACCCTCGGATTGGGTTAAGGATTAGCAAGAGTTGTGATAAAGGAGGCATTTTACTTAGATGAAGGGATTACTTCTAAGGCTTTGCTGCTACCTCTTCTAATACCCTTCTCCAGTGGCACTAGCGTCTTGACCAACCTTTCCTTTAGAGTCTTCATAAGGTATTACTCGTAGCATCTACCATCTTCCCATTCGAGTGTAAGTCTTATGAGCATGGAAATTATCACCGTACCTCCTATCCTAATAGAGTCAATAACTATAGTATTGTTCCATTTGAGTTCGTCCATTGTGATGTGTGGAGTCTTTATTATTTTCCTTTCTGCAAGTATTTTTTGGTACTTCATTATTTTGTAAATACCTTCTCTCGTATGATTGTTATATCTTTTAAAAGAGTGACCTAAAGTTTCCAGTTTTATTAAACTTTTTTATAAAGAGATAAAAACTAGTTTTCCACATCTATTTTTGTTTATGCATTGACAATAACATGGAGTTTATGAAAAATGGTGTCTCTATTTTATGTGCTTACAATGAGATCATTAATCAAATATCTTGTTCTTAAACATCCCAACAAAATGGTATTACTGAAAGGAAAATAGACATATTCTAGATGGAGCTCGCACGATAATGATTCATATGTGCGTTCCCACATATTAATGCTCAGATTTTGTTTTATGTGCAAATCACCTGATTAACCGAATGTTATCTTCGGTTTTGTGTAATAGAACTCCTTTCCAATATCTTTTTCCCATCAAAGCAATGTTCCTACTTTTACCCCGTGTATTTGGTTGTACCTTTGTTCAGGACTTATCTCCCGAGTTGGACAAGTTAGTCTCTCCGCTATATTAAATGTATATTTGTAGGCTACTCACATACTCAAAAATGTTTTGGGTGCTACCATCCCGCGTATATAAAATATTATATTTTTGTAGATGTCACGTTCTTTGAGTTTGTTTCTTATTATCTCACCATCACTTTCCAGCCGATTACCACCTTCTTTTTCTATGACTATGCTAATGCCCAATATAGGGATTGAAAAACGCCTCAACCGTCATAGCTGCAGGTGTATTCTCATCATCCAAAATTACCTACGCCAATCTTGTGCTCAGCTGATCCTCTCTCTCCAGTTGCTCATTCTTCCCATCACCCTATTATCCTTTGATCTTGGTCTTCCTATTAATCTTTGAAAAGGCAAATATTCATTGACTGCTCACCCTCTTTCTCACTTTATCTCCCATTGTAAGCTCACTCCTTCCTTTCACTAGCTTACTCTTTTCTTGTCATTTGTTTCTATACCCAAGTCATACCAAGAAGCTATGTTAGTATCTGCCTAGCAGTAGGTAATGAATGAGGAGATGCAAGCACTAGTATCTCGAGGGACCTGAGAGTTTGTGCTCCATAAGTCACTCCAGTCATTGGTTGTTACTGAGTTTATACTGTCAAATTCAATCCAGATGGATCTGTGCACAAATCAAGGCCCAACTTGTTGCAAAAGGGCTCTCAGACCTATGGTGTTAATTACTTTGAAATATCCTCACCCTTGGCTCCTCACAATTCCAGTTGCATATTATTTTCTCTTGTTAATTTAGAGTGGCCCATTTTCCAGCTAGATGTCAAAAATACTTTCCACTATGGTGATCTATATGAGAAAAGCTTATATGGAGCAAACTCCAAAGAATGTTGCTCAGGGGGAGAGTATAATTTGCAAAGCCAAGAAAGTCATTTACGAACTTAAGCAAAGTCCTCAAGCCTAGTTTGGAAAATTATCTACAATAATTTTTTATTTGGTTTTTAGAGGTGTCAATACGATCACTTTGATTTCATTCAGCATGAGACTTTTGAGATTGCTCTTTTTTCCATTTGTGGAAAATATTCTCATGACCGAAAGTGAGCAGAAGTTTTGACTGAGATGAAAACTATATTAAGTAGCACTTTGTGACGAAAGATATGAAAAAGCTAAGGTACTTTCTTGGGATTAAAGTTTTATATAAGAAGAACAGACTGCTTCTTTATCGGATAAAGGTTGAATCTGACTAGCCTTGATTCAAACGATAGGATCGTATCTTTATGCAACCAACCCTTGGATTTTCTTCAATAGCAGCTACACCAATAGCTAAGGATTCCTTCACCCTCAAAGCCTTTTCTAATTTACTTTTTTCCTTGGGATTCTTTTTGACATCAGGCCTACCCTCATTTGTGGGGGATTCGATAGCAGTAGCAGCCTAGCCTATTCATTCTAATGTCATGTCAAGCCTGCAAATAAGCCATTCTATAACAGAGTTAGGAAATCTTTTGTCGAATTAACTATTAAAAAAGAGCTACGAGTTGGATCAATTGCAAGAGACAGCTCTACTTGGGCGCAAACCTATTAGTACAACTATAGAAGCCGACATGGACTTTTGGAGTGGAAATAGCAATGTTTATGATGATGTCAATCCATACAAGAGAATGACCAGAAAACTCATCTACCTCATGGTCACTAGACCAAAGATTTATTTGCTATTGGACTACTGAGTTAGTTCATGTATAAGCTAAAAGCTGCTTTGAGGATTCTTTCATACACTAAGAGTTCTCCGAAAAAGGAATTTTTATACAACAAGCATAGTCTTTTTACTTCTCTGCATACTCATATGCTAGATATGCATGAGGTTGAGCTGACAAGAAGTCTAGTTACCTAACATTTGTTGGTTGCAATTTGGCATGGTGAAACAAAAAATAAGATGTATCTTGGTCGAGCATTGAGGCGGAGAGTCGAGCAACGATACTACATGTGAGCTACTGTAACAACTAATTGACTCATTTTGGCTTTAAGTATAAGAGTCTCATGCCCATGCATTATGATAATCAATCGGTCATCCATATTTCTAGAATCAAGTGTTTTATGATTGCACAAAGTATATCGAAGTCAATTGTCATCTTGTTCAAGATTGTTTAGTGAAGAAGTTGATTTGAACTCCATTCACTCCATCATCAAATCACTTCGCCTTTATTTTGATAAAAACTACATCAATTGAAGTTTTCTCAATATTGTGTGACAAGCTGAGCATGATTGATATGTATGCTCCACTTTAAGAGAGAGTATTTGATTATTATGGGTTTGGTTAACTTGGTTTAGACCCATTAAGAGTTCTATCCGCTTTGTAATCTTATGTATATGTGGTTGTTCTCTACTAATAAGAGTGATTTGTTATTCCATAGCAGTGGTATTACTGAGTATATATTTTTATTTGGCTTACATTAGACTTCATGTGTGGAGATTATCAATTGGACCGTGTGCCTCTTGATAGAATGTTTTGTTAGACATAGTAATGAATTAAGATGGCTTAAATTCACCTTTTAGTTTAAAAAAGGATCAATATCTTTATATGCAATTTTAGAGGTAACGCTAAACTTCAGCATGAAGAAAACATGATGGAGAGAGAACCTTATAGATAAAATCCCACGGTAGGCAACCAAATAATTCAAATATGAAGCCCGATTTCATTTATCTGCACTCATAAAGACACCAAACATGAATAGGGATTAAACCAAAAGCAAGTGCAATTGGAAAAAAGTGGACCATGGGGGGGGGGGGGGGGGGGGGGGGGATAGAGAGAGAGAAACCTGAGAGCAATGGAAGAGTTCTTGTACACCATGCGATAGGTCCGATCATCACGATAAGCAAGGAAGAAGTGGATGACAATGTCAACGAGAAAAGCAATTTGGCCAGCACCATCAAGCCAAAAGAGATTACTTGGGAGGCCACGAAAGAAGCCGAACTCCAAGGGTGTGAAGAAGGACGAATACACTGCCCATACTAGTATAAAGTACCTCCAAAGACGATACCACCTACAACAATCAAAATGACTAACTCGTCACAATGAAGCCGACTCGAATAAGGAATCTATAAGATTTTCTAGGCCAATATTTGACAATCAACCCTACAAGCTAAGCTAGAACATTCTTAACTTGGGGAACAAAAATCATTAAGTTAGCAAGTAATTTTGTCAATATAAGGATCAATGAAAACAATCGTTTGAAACACACGAATTTTATTGGTTTAATGAAGGTCTGAATATTTGTTTTATTGATTTTGGAAAGAATTTTTTTGTTTATATCTTACAAGTTAAATATTATGTTAAGTTGCATGCTTTCTAAGTTGAGTCTATAAGTCACCCTTGCCATTTTTTGCTATAACAAATTTGTGATGCGTTCAATCATGTGAATCCAGTTGCCTGCACTACTTATTTGTCCCCTGCATGTTCTGGTTAGTGTTATAGAAATTTGAACTTTAATCATAAGTCCTTGAGGCGTAGCTCCGATGGTGGAGGACAGGAGATGGATTCAGAGAAATCCTATGTTTAAATACCGTCTACAGTATATAAGCAAAAAGAAAAAGCGAATCGTGCACAATAAACTGAAGGTATATCAAAAGTTATACACTCTATTGTGTTTGTGATTGGATTATTCCAATTCAAACAATAATTAGTTTGCTCCCCTTATTAGTAGATAGTCAAACGGAATTATCAAATATAATGTAAGATGGTTAACTCAAGAAAATACTCCCATGGTTTTCATTGATCAGTACATAAGATATTCACTGAATAATCCTTCTAAAGTCGGTTGGTTTGACAAAGAACTAGCCATACTAAATCCAAAACCGACAAAGTATGGAATTAGAACCTAGAATCCAAATCCAAATCCAATAAACACTTCATGCCCAAATTCAAGAACTCGTGTGAGATTCCAATCTGATAAGTGGGTGTTGAGGCACCAATTTCTAGATCCTTTTGGACCTCGGATCACAGCTTAATCAAGCGTGAACTGTCGTCTGTATCAACATCACCAAATTTGTCTTATTAAAGCTGTCCAAATCAAGTGAGTTTGACTGTTTCATTTAGTTCAAGTTTTAAATAGAAGAACACAGTCATCAAACCATAAGATTCATACAGGTAGCAATAGTTAATAGATATGCTTAATTTAATTTCATATTAATATGACACAATACAATATAGTATGCTTAATTCTCAAACATCACAATCATCAAGGTGTTAAACTAATTCATCTTCCTCAACAGCTGGGGTGCTCTTAATGAATAAATAATTCCTTCCAGCAAAAGACAACTAATCTACTTGTTAAAGATCATGATGTGGATAGTGGGTGCTAATAGTTTCTTCGTAAATCGACCTAATACTAATAATGAGTCCCGCATGTGGATTTCAAGTAGGGATGAGAATGGACGAGTCCATGGGCTAATTTTTGGCAAGTCTAACTGATATCATGACGCATGAAGGCTGCTAAGTCTGACCAGCGACGTGGACATTTACCCACGGTGTAAGTAGGCTGCTTATTAGTCCAAGTGTAGAGGCCAGAAGCAGTTCCAAACAGTTTGTTGTATGTTTTTAGGGGTAACTAGCAATTGGATCGCTTCAACAATGTCCAAGAGCCAGCAGTTGTACAGAGAAATTGGTAAACTTTTAGGGGTAACTAGCAATTGGATCACTTCAATACTGTTCAAGAGCCGGTACTTGTACAGGGAAATTGGTAAAGCAAAGGTCATCACTTAAAATTATCGTCATGGAGTTGCCTCAACTTAAAATTTCAAAAAGACCGAAAAAGCAAAATTTGTAAAAATGCAAACGTCAGAATTAAGATGAGATGAGAATTGATCATTAAAATTAAATCCAATACCTTGTATCGGGATGAATGACCCAGCGGGTGAGAGGACGGTCGACCGCGGTGGTCCGCCTTCTGAAGCGCATCTGGGCGAACTCGCGGGCGAAGAGAGCCAACCTGCTGCCATGGTAATGGATCCGATCCTTGAGGTCGTCGACCGTGTACTCTGCCTCACGATCGGGGTTGGAATTCGAGGAGGAGGTACCTTCGCCAGGTGGCGACATCGGTTATTTTTAGTAAAATCACCGGCGGGGATCGGATCGCAGGGGCGGAGGTGACGGGACTCGGCGTTATGGAGAGAATGGAGCAGGTTTTCATAACATATTTTATTGGAGAGAGAAGGCCGGAGGAGATGAGACGGGTACTAGCTTATATAGCGACTCGTGTTGGCGCTTCGGGAGTTGGGACGTGTTTGGATTTCCAGAGACGGTGAAAGTAAGTAAGAAAGAAAAACTTCAAAAAATAAATTAAATAAATGATTGGAAGTATCATAATTTTTATATTTTTAGTGTTTGATTTTTATTTTTAAAAATAAAAGGGTTAATTACAGTTAGATCTCCTGTAGTATTAGAGGTATAACTTAACACTTCTGAAGTTTGAAACTATCAAAAAATCCCCATAAACTTAGTTATTTTCACGATCTTTTTTTACTAAAGTACACTTTTGTCCCTCAAAATCTTATTCTACCTACATCCTTCTTTTTAACCAGCACACTTATTAAAGAGAGGGATGAGAGTAGAATAGAAATTTGAGAGATAAGAATGCAATTTAATAAAAAAAAAGAGTGAAAATAACTAAGTACAGAGAGTTTTTTGAGAGTTTCAAATTTTATGGGTGTTAAATTACACACACCCAATACTACAAGTAATCTAACTGTAATTAATCCAAAATAAAATAGATGAAAGAGAAATAATTTTTTTTAGAAAAAAGGGAAAAAAAAGTTTAAAATACAAATCATAAAATATTAATATATTTTACTTTAAATCCTTATTCCATTCAAATACTTATTCCATTCAAATTCTCTGTGAAGAAAATTTGAAAGTAAGGTACCACTTAGAATTTAATTTATTATTTTAGAAGTAAGTGTTTGTTTGCATGGAAGTATAGAGGAAATAGTAGAAGTAAAGTTACTTCTTCTTCTTTATGTGTTTATTTGGTTTGGAAGTAAAGTGAAGTAAAGTTACTTCTTCCTCTTTATGTGTTTATTTGGTTTGGAAGTTATTTCCATAATGATGAGGTGCATTCTATGTAGCAACCAAACTTTTCAAATTACTTTACATGGATTTTGGATGGAAGAGACTTGAAGTAAAAAGTATTCATATTTTATTATCTTGTATTTTACTTTTCTTTTCTTTATTCTAAGAAATAATTATTTTATTTATTTTTCATTACTTCCTTCTTCTAAAAAATAAGAAATAAACACTAAAATTATTAGAAGTGTGATATTTCCAATTTTTTATTTTTGAAACTAACTACTAATTTACTTTTTATTTTTGAAACTAACTACTAATTTACTTTTTTACTTCCACTACTTCTAAATACTCAACCACATCCTAAGAGCATGTTTGGATATTGGAAGTAGAAAAAGTAAAAAGTAAATTAGAATTAGCATGTGGATTGACCAAAAGGTGGGAGCCCTCCTATAACATAGTTTTTACTGTTTCATATATATATATATATATATATATATATATATATATATATATATATATATATATATATATGAGGAAACGGAAAATACACCGGCGGTGAAGGGAGTTCCTTTACCGCCGCTTAGGTGGCCCAATAAAATTATAATATGGGGCGTCATTCAAGGTAACAAATAAATGAATTCTCTTAAATGACACCACGTGTAATAATTTTATTTGGCCACCTAAGCAGCGGTGAAGGAAGCTTTCTTCACCGCCGGTGTATTTCCCGTTCTCTCTCTCTATATATATATATATATATATATATATTATTGTAGGTGTCCTGCCAGATCAGAAAAAATTACATGATACAATGTTATATTAATGATCGGTCGTCTTAACGTGCACTTGTCGATGGATAAACTAGTGAGAAATTTGATTGCCAACACCACTTCATGTTGATCGTAGGAAGGGGTTGTGATCACCAACGTGAAGGGTTTAATTACATGCCTAGAAATGGGCTACTACACAGCTCGCCTCCAGTTTATATAAAAGATACAAGTACTTACACTTATCAGGTTTTGAGAGTGGGTTTGGATTATAATAAACAATGTCGCCTTGGACTTAATTTTGAAGAAGATCAACTACACACTCGGATTCAGCAAAGTTCCCCCAGCTGAAGGGTAGGGTTGACTTTGCACGTTCGAATATATATAAGTCCATCGTGAACGGCCCTACCTCTATAGAGTTATGCTCCCCAAAGTTGTTCCTGTATATGGACTTAAAAGAAAAACACCCAACTGAAATTTGGCAATAAATCATCTTGGCCAATTGAACCGGTAAATAGCACATGCAAGAATTGATTGGTTCATGGAAAGTGGAACAATAAAAACTAGATTGGTTGGGCCAACAATTTTTCATTATTTGTTTCTGTTTTCTTCATTGGTTCATGAAAAGTGGTCATAACAAATTGTCTATGACTTTTCATTGATTGTTTTATAGAAAGTGATTATGAAAAGTAAAGAGAGATTACCATAGACCAATAAGTCTCTCTCCCACCCAATAATAATATACTATCCACTTTTAGCCGAATTTAGCATAAAAAGTGTTGAATCCATTTTCTGAACACAATTGGTACTTTCCATCTGTGAAAAATAGAGGGAATGGAAACTGTACTTTTTATCTACTTTCTAAACCATTTCTAGGGACACTTTTCATCCATAAGCCAATCAACCCTTTATATAATTTAAGATTTGGTAGAAAAAAATCTCACAATATTTTAGGTCAGCTTGAGAGATGCTTCATAATATCTAAAGTAATATAAAACTAACTTCAACTGAGTTTCAGTAGAGCAAGAGAGATTTATAAAAGGGTTTCTGCAAAACCTTCACGATACATTGCTATGTACACTATTTAAATTAAAAAAAAAAAAGGGTAAATTTTGGTGCAAAAATGCTTATCACGACAAGTCAAGCTATTACTATCATGTACATTTTCAGCATTTTCACATATAAAGAGTCAAATCTTAAGAGTTCGGCTCATTTTTTCTCCCCAAGTTCTTAGTCCCACTAATCCATATCTGACCTATTATCAGTATTTTATCCTAACTAGAAATTTCTTTTACCTCATGACAACACGAACTCCTTAGTTCAGTCGTAAAACAATGTGTCCTTGTATACTGTATTCGCTAAAAAGAAATAAATTTGATTTTCCTAAGTTCTATTTTAGAAGAATATCTGCTCTTGTATTGTATTTTATTCGCTAAAAAGAAATAAATCTCAAATATGATATATATCAGTCAATATTATAAATATGCCAATGTGATTTTATATAGATCCATCAAAACTAGCACAAAAAATTTCATGATTAATCTATTGAACATATATAATGCATATATAAGGATCTCGCGCAGGGTTTAATTCGGAGATACTAATTTATCATTTTTTTTTAATATGCGCATTAGATGACAAATTTTTGTTGTGTTTCTCTGCAACAAAGGTCTTGGCGTAGAGTTGATTGTTTTTAAACATGAGAATAGGCGGGTGTAAGGGACAACTTTTGTCCTGTTTTATTCAAAAATTTAAATTAGAAAAATTAATATTATGGCTGATTAAATATTGGTCTTTGGATCCATCCCTTCTCATCCCTAACGGTTGTGATTGTATATTAAATATAAGGTTTCCGTAATTGTTGGTAATATTTTTCATTTTAAGTTATAGCAACGGTTGGTTTTGTGGCTCACATCCGTTGAGTATACAAACGTGATTGAGGATCACAAGGAGTCCCAATTGGACTTAGATCAGAAAATTAGAATTCTAATTGGATTGAAACACCAATTAGATGGTAACAGTGCTATTCTAATAGGCTTAGAATATGAACACTATATATATCTCTTGTATGTAATACGAGAGAGGGGGAAACAATTGATAAGAGAGATGCTTATAGTATTACGAGAGATGTGAGAGGTAGAGAGATATTTGGATCTCTTTTTGTAACGTTTTTCCTCATAATGAATATCCCTCATTGTCCCGTAGACATAGGTCATAATTGGTCGACCAAACTACATTAATTCTTGTGTTGTTTTTGTGATTGTATTATTTTCTTTATTTTTACGATCTCGATTGGGGATTCAATCCCCAATAAATGGTATCCAAGATTGAGTTCATGAGATGGAGGATGAAACGGTGCCAAGTCGGTAAGGATGATCGGCGGAGGCATCAAGAGCAATTACATCAAGAACAAAAAAAAAAGGAAAAAAAGGAAGGCAGCCTGGTAATGAGGGCCGGCCGGAGGACTCCCGACCAGCTGGTGCCCAGCCGGAGGGGGCCTGGCCAGCGGGCACTCAGCTGGCGGCTGCCAGCAAATGGTCGTGCCTGACCAGTAGTGCGAGGCGCCCACGACAGGAGCAAGGAAACCCCAGCAATAGGTGCGGACACCTATGTGGGGCCAGCATGCTCGATGGTTGCCGGTGGGCGACACGCCTAGGTGGGGCATGGGAGGCACGCCCAGGCAGGGCACGGGCGGCGCCCGAGGGAGGTGCATGTGTTCATCAGCCACTGGCCGCCGGCGACACAATTTGTGGGGCTGCTGGAGGCTGCATGATTGTGGTTTGGAATCAATCGAAAGATGATGATTTCTTTTGATTAGGGATCCGGTGTTTGGTACATAACACCAGATCTATTTTGGAGTTAAATGGCACATGGAAAATTTGACTTGCTGTTGGCTCCAAAACAGTAAACACCAAGTTGAATTATTGAAAATGGATATTGGAATCTGAAGTCCAGATCAACGGCTGTGGTTAATTGGAGTATGGATCGAGGAATCGGAGTCCAATTAAGGTGATCCATGAGTTGAATCCAATATTTTTCAGTATTTTGGATGCAATGGTGGATGCAGATTGGTTAAAACATACTATTTGGAGCAGATCTTGTGCAGACCAATAATGATGGACAATGATTGAGAGGTTGATATTAATCAAGATGATCGATGTTTGGTTGATTGCAGAATGATGATGTCCACATGGTAATTCATGATGATGGATACAGTTATTTCGTGACATGATAAAGTATATGATATAGTATAATCATCTATCTCTAGAGATGGTCATGATTTTTACATCAAAGTAGAGTATGACGTAGCGATCACTTATGTGTGGCGCACAATATAATAAGTGATTGTAAGTACTCAGGTGGTCTAGGTGTTTTGATCAAGGTGGAGTATAGTATAGCGATTATGAGCATTTTGGTAAAAAGAGTGGTATAGTAATCATGAATGTTCAAGAGAGTACGGTTTGGAGATCATAAGTGTCTGGAGGAGAGCATGGTTTAATATTTATGAGTGCTCAAGTATCGAGACAGTGATACTTATACAAGTTGTTCCCGGTAGGTGGAGCATGGTGATCGTGCATTGGATGTCTGCAAAGTGGATGGTAAGAACAACAGAGTTTCTCCAAGATGCATGGCTCATCGGATACGAGTCAAAGTGGAGATTATTGAGTTTGTGTCTCACATCCGTTGAGTATTTAGACATGATTGAGAATCACAAGAAATCCCAATTAGACTTGGATCAGAAGACTAGAATTTTAATTGGATTGGAACACCCAATTAGATAGTGAAAGTGCTATTCTAATAGGATTAGACTGCGAACACTATATATATCTCTTGTTGAAAGAAGAGAACAATTGATGAGAGAGATGCTTCTAGTATTACGACGGATGTGAGAGGTAGAGAGATACTTGGATTTCTTCTTGTAATCTTTTTCCTCATAATGAATATCTCTCATTGTTCTCGTAGACGTAGATCGTACTTGGTCGACTGAACCATGTTAACTCTTGTGTTTTTCTTATGATTGTATTATTTTTTTTTGTCTTTATGATCTCGCTGGGGGATTTGATCCCCTACAGAAACAGATTAATGTTAATGACATTTCATTAATATGCCTTAACATAATAACATAATTACTGATATTATTTGTTTATTTTTTTGAATAAGATTATCAATAAGGGCTGACGAGAAAACTCTTATGGTGGCAGATGAATGGTATTAAATTCGGAAAGAATACTCCTGAGTCTTCATGGAAGATAATTTGAAAAATGAAGAATCCACTTTTTTATGTTAATTTATTAAGAAATAAAGTCTCCATTGCCCAGCAAATAGTAGTGAAAATGATTTTTGAAAAGAAATTTTCTTCACCATCTTGGAAACTTATGAAGGTATAAACTCTTTTTTCCCTTATTATGCCATGTTTCATTCGATAGAAAAGGAAAGAAAAGAAAAGAAATAGAGAGGGAAAGAAAAAAGGAAAGAAAAAGAAAAAAAAAAGTTTTTTTTTTTTTTGGTATGGATGAAACTAAAAATGAAAATCTAAGAAGAAATAAAAATAAAAATAAAAATTGATTTTTTAAAAAAATTAAGTAGCAAGTTTGCTCCAAACTTCATTCACTCTTATGCATTCTCCTATGAAAAAGAACATCAAGGGACTTTTTCTCTCATTTTCTCTAGGTTAGGAGAGAGAAAAAAGAGAGAAAATTATAGATCTTATTTTCTTTTACTTTCTTCCAACTCTCTTCTCCTCTAATCAAAGGAAATAACTTTCATTTTTTTTTCTTTTATATTCTTTTATTTTTTCTCAAGTCAAACGGGTCTTTAGAGAAGGTACAAACTTTCTTGGAAAGTCCTTTTTCAACAAAAAACAAAAATAACATGTATGTCCTCAATATTTCTTTTTTGTACTTATCTCTTACAAAAAAAAAAAAAATTATATTTGTAAATCTTCATATTTGATTAGGGGCGTCCAAATGGGCTGACCCGACTCAGGGGATCGAATCCAGGCTTTACCTCCAACGTGTGCTCGACCCAAATGGTGCTAGCCGGTTTTGGGCCCAAATTGGGCTAATCTCCAGCAGGCTCCGAGTAAATTCGAATACAAGGACATATAGTTTTTTCATTAAAAAAAATCACAAAAAATCATAAAAAATATGAAAAATAAAAAATAAATACTCATGGTATTTTTTAAAAAATAAATAAAATTTTATTGATCATAAACTTGATAATTTTACATCTTTACATTATATTTGTCAAAGGAAAAAATATTTAAGAAATAATTATATCACAAAAATACAAGTGCATCCCAATTGGGTTAATACCTACTCATTTATTTTCGATCATGTCCAAATATTTTCTAAAAACAAAATTCTCCAATTATACGTTGCCAAAGCGACTTCCAGATCCTCCTACACACTATGTACGATATCTACAGTATCCAGTCTTTAATATCGCTTCTCCTCTTTCCACCAATTTCTAAGGCAAATATGTGCTTGCACCAACTCTTTTGATTATCTAGCTTCCTATGCTAAATATGCTTTCAGATGTTACAGTTGAAACTTAAATCGGGAAGTAGATCTTCAGCCATGTAGCCAATAACTGAAAATATTGGTGAACCAAATTACTTTTACTATCCTAAAATATCAAAATCATCTTAATTACGAAGTATTTTAACTAATGGAGGAGATAAATATCTATCATGTTTTGAAGTTTCTCTTATCGATAATGATCTCGATACGCTATCTCAACTAATAATAAAGATCGTTAGAGAGTTTTAAGATATAAAACTCTAACCTTTGCTTGGACTAGAATATTATTGAGGTTATTGTTGCCAATTTTCTAAATTTGGTATTAGACTTTTCAAATAATAATCTAAAATAGCTATAAATATCATATTTTCATTGCATGATTTTATTACATGGCTCAAAATATAAAAGTTCAAAGTATTTATTAAAATCATTCGTATAGAGATTAGTTAGTAAACAAAAACCAAAAGTAATGTGTATAGACAAGAAATATTTGACAAATTTGGCTTGCATTTTTAGTTTACAATCATGGGTTCGAAATTAATATTATCAACAAGCTACTAAAATTGCTTTGAATTTCATAATTTTGTTAAAGAGCATGGGTAACTGTGGGATAATAAACACCTGATAAACAAATAATAAAAAATTCGAAGAACATTTTCCACAAATATTATTAACTTCCACTCAAATTCTTCAATTTTTTCTAAGATATGATTAATACTATATATTAAAGTAGAAACAAATGAACCTAAAATATAGTTATACTAAGTAGCGCCACGTAACATCAAATACGTTGAGTTCCATCAATATTCACATCATAAAGCATTTTTTCGGCCTTATATTAAATCTCTCTCAAGTTTATTTGTAAAACAAAATTCTTGTCACAGAATTATCAATAAATCCACAAAAATGTCTAATGTTTGGGATAATATGCCTAATATTCGAAAAAGCGAATTGCACAATTAAATTAACAATGTGATATGTGCATTTAATATGGAAAATATTTCTCACACCACCGAGTGGTAACAGTAAAGAGGCGCACAAATATTCGATAGCAACATTATTATTAGTAGCATAATCTAATCCGAAAGTTCGAATTGAAGTATTTCATTAAAAATCATTTCAGTGAGATTTTCTCCCATGTGAACATTATCAAAATAAATAATTGAAATTACTCTTTTCTGCATTTGGCTAGATTCATCAATCCAGTGAATAGTTATACAAATAAAAGATTTCTTACCTCTAAAGAACCAAATATCAAAAGTAAGAGCAACTTTGCAGTTAAGATTTATAAATAATAATAATAATAATTTTTTAGTAATATAGTAATGTAAAATATCACATTAGCAAGTTTGTCAAGAAAAAGATTGAAAAGTAGGCTTGAAACCCTCTCTAATCATTTTTACATTGTGTATTTTATATTGTAGTAAATGGATAATTTTTAAAACAATATATCTAATTATAATCTTACGTGCTCGTATTGCATTATTAGGGGAAAAAATTAAGTACCTAATCATTGAAAATTGAGATATTATAGATTGTCGGATTCATGTTGGCCATGACCTTTGCTGTTGGACTCCTTATGATGCATTAAGTGGGTTGTATCAGCCAAATGGTGTATAGTTAGAAGCTTGACTCATATGGGGCACTTTGCTTTGATGCTGGTGACGTTTTTCACATCATTTTTCACCTTGATCTATTCGAAAATGCTTCATACTTCAGATCAAGGCATCTTTAATGAAGTTGGGACTATTGGAGACGTGATCAGAGAGGTAGAAACTACTTCAGGAGAAATAAGGCCAATGGGTGCAACCTCCTCCTTTTTAATATCAACGAATTATGAGAATGATGTCATTGTAAATGAATAATTTAACAAAATTAAATTAAGAGAATTTAGAGGATTAGAAAGAAATTAGAGAGTGATTAAAAGTTTTTTTTGTGCTTGAGAGAGCTTAGAGAGTTTTTAGGTGTGGAAGAAATAAAAATGAGTGCATCTATTTATAGATTCATCCCCATATCAAAAAGACCAAATTACTCCTCAAACTACATGTTTTGTGGCTATTGAGGGATATTTTGATAAATCCCCCCACAAAAAGCCAAAACCCCCAACCAATCATCGGGAGGTTTAGTCACTGACTCAAGTCTGGCTTGAATTAAATGAAGATAGCTTAGATCTGGTTTGGGCCAAACCCGATCGGCGGGCCAGACCATGTACTGGCTCTGGATTTTTTGAAGACCCCGAGAGAGAGGGAAAGAGGATGGTTGAAGAGGAAGGGGAGAAGGGTAATCAAAAGTTGTTGTAAAGGAGGAGGAGAAAGAGAAGGAGGCCGGGGGGAGGGAGGGGAGGAAGAGAAGGTGAAGGGAGGGGGAGGACAAGGTTGAGGAGGAGGGAGGGGGAAAAGGGGGGAGGATGAAGGGGGGGGGGGGGGGGGGGGGTGGAGTTGTAGGAGGAGGAGGAGGAGGATGAGAGTGGGGGTGGTGGGTTCTGAGCGGGCGAGCATGGGAGGGGTGGAGGAGGAGGGAGGACGGGAGGAGGAGGAGAGGTTTTTGAGAGAGATGATATTTTCAGAAAATAAAGTTGTGCCTGTAGAAAAAATATAGGTTTTCAAACTTCAAAAATCATGCTCTTAGAAAGAGCATGTCTTTAAAGAATCGGGGGTGTGCCTCTATAATTACCACATACTAAGTACTTTCAAACTAATTCTGTTAGGCCCAACCCAATTTATAGATTAAAATCTCGTTCTGATTCGCAGCCCGTTATCTCGGCGCATGATGAATATCATATATTGTATTTTTCCTCTCATACTTTATCTATTTTTGTATATAAATAAATGCTACTCAGGTATTTTTAGTGCCTTTTTCAGGTAATTCGATTCATACAAGGAGATGGCAAGAAATCAATGTTGGAGTAGGAAATCAGAGTCCGAATAGTTTCTAAAGTGAGAAAAACTACGAGACCACGATGTTACAGAGATGCAAAGTCAAATACAGTCAAGGAAATATAATGAGCAAGACACGAGACGCACGTGGAAGAAATTTCAATTGATTTACTCGAAATACAACCGCTATTTAGCGGTTTTATCCGCCATTTAGCGGCCAACTGTGGGCCCCATATGCTGAATTTTCTTCCCTGGCTTCAATGTAATTTTTTGGCTTTATAGTTCTGCTAGAATTAGGGTTTGATTTCCGAAGCCTATATATTGGCCGTATCCTTGTATTCTAGGTTTTATGCAGTAGTTAATGTAGATTAGGATTTAGTTTGTACTCGTCTTCCATTAATAAAATTAGGGTTTTGCTGAAGGGGTGCCGGCCACAATACTGTGCTCCAGAGGTAAGCCATTGTTTTCTAATCTTTATTTGCTTTTTAGATAGATTTAATTGCTTTCTAGTATAGATTTATTTGCTTTCTAGATTAGATTTAATTGCTTTCTAGAATCATGAGTAGCTAATTAGTTTAGCTCTAGGATGTAGATGAAGTTAGAATCCATCATGTAATTGCTCTCTAGTATTTTCTTCTTAAATAAAAATAATAAAGACATGATTCTTCTATAAAAAGTTTAAAATACAAGAACTCGAAAATTAAGACTTTGATAGGTTATACTTGAATTAGGTTTCTTGATAGCCTATACTTAGTTAGGGTTTGGGGTTGTTGATTTTATTTTTTTATTGAATTATTTAAAGATTTAGTTTGTTTTTATGAAAAGTAGTATCTTTGATGAGTTATACTTGCACACCACTTGATAGCTCATACTTAGGGCACTTTGAATAAAGATTAAACTAAAAAGATCAAATTTTTATGAGAGAAGAAGATAATAGAAGTAAGAACATGGTTGGAAACTAGTGCATTCTAGATCCTAGGCTAATTAGAACAAGCAAACTTCAACCCAAAATTCTTTGTTAATCCGTTAGACTATGGAATTAGTAAGAATCGCAAAACACTTTAGATCCCTGTGAGACGACCTGTACAGCGCTACAACGATACTGTGCGCTTGCAGTAATTTATCACATCAAGTTTTTGGCGCCGTTGCCGGGGATCGACGGTGTTTTTCTTGCTTTTTCTAACGTTTTACGGCTTAACAGTGTGTGTTGAGTGTGTATAGATCTGAAACTTTAGATACAGGATATACAAAGTGAAGGAAAGCGTTGTGGAAGTGCACTGCAAAAATCTGAGAGGTAACCTCCCAGATTTGGCCGCTAAATAGCGGTAAATACCGCTATTTAGCGGCAATATCTTTCCGTTTCTCCCTCAAATTTTGTGTACTTCTGTATTTATCGTTCTTGATTCTACAAAAAAAATAATAAAAAAATTATAAAAATCATATTTCAATTGTTTTTATTTTTTCTTTTCCATCTCTTTCCCTCTCCGCCTTCTTCAAAACAAACAAAAAAAAATTAAAAAAAAAATGTTTCAAAATCAAACTGGTTGCAATCATTGTCGTGATCCATACCATAATTATTATCAGTGTCCATGGATAGGAAGTTCGCTAGGACTAGGTTATAAACAAATTCACAATACATATAATAAACCTACGAGCGCTTCTTATACACAAAATTACAATTATGAATGGATGAATAATTCTAATTTTGCATATAATCAAGAGCCATATCAAGATAATCCTCCATCTGATCCTTTCTTTATGGGCTATTTATCTTCATGTTCTACATTCAATCATGAACAAGATATTCAATTGAACATGTTAGATGAAAGATTAAAAAGATTAGAAGCGAGATATGCATGTCATGAGAATCTACCTCCAACCACTTCATATCTGTCATCAAATATGTACATGGATCCATCATATCATTCTTCAAATTTCACTCATGATCTCGAGATGCAATCATTTGAGAAAAATAAGGAAAATTACGATCATGAGTCTGAGGAACGAAAATGTAGAATAGAGGAAGATATGGAAGTTTTGCTAAAATCATCATCTCAAAAATCATCCTCTAAAATTGAATCTTGTATGGAAGATCTTCTCAAAGCGATTTCTCAAGCTAAACTTTTTATAGATCAACCATCTAATAGTTTGAACGTATCTGACTCAAACGAGCAATCACTCCAGTCATCTTCTGAGGTAGATATGATTCAAAATGAATTAAATAGTTTTGTGCATGATGAGTCTATAATTCAACATTGTGATCAACCTATTTTAGACCATTGTGGCAATAATTATGAAGAAACCAGTGATAAAGAAAATATTTTGCTTGCTAGTGACACATTATCATTTGATTCTTTTGATGGAAATTGTGAAGAAATTTGTGAAGAAGAATTTTTATCCATTCATAATAACTTGACTAATGATAAGTCTACTAGTATGGCATTTTCTTTTGAGAATTTTGATGACAGGTTTGAAGAAAATTTGCATGATAAGCCCCTAACAATTGAGGAAAGGAAGGAACATAAAAAAGAAGAGATCATGGTACCTGATGACTTAAAAGAGCCCGCCAAAATTGAGCTAATGATTCCACAATACCAAAGTGAGTATGTTATTTCACACGTTGATAAAACCAAAATACTTACAAATATGAAATATGCTCGTGGATGGAATACGAACGATGGTAAAGGTATGCTTTCCAACCTCAAAATTTTATTATTGAATAAAAAAAAGAAAAGTAGAAAAAAATTGAGAAAAATCAAAAATAAGATGGAGAGATTAAATGCAAAACTGACAAAAAGGCTAAGTTCATCCATATCAAAACATAAAAGGACACATTATGAGAGTGGAAAGCGATCAAGAGGTCGTAACCGTTTGAATTTTCTAATAAGTGTATAATATTTGTATAATAGTTTTCTTTTTTTTATTTTACCACCCTTGATTTGTGTATGAGGGCATACACAAGTTTAGGTGTGGGGGAGTAGATTAGGAGATTTTTATTTTTTAGGATTTTTAGGATTTTATTTTTGTTTTTATGATTTTTTTTTTAGATTTTTGGGTTTCTTTATTTTACACTTTGGTTAGTTTTTAGGGTAACTAACTGAAAAAAATTAAAAAAAACTGAAAAGAAAAATAAATTAAAAAAACTTATGTATATTTATCAATAGATCAAACTACTTACAGATAAAGGAACAAATTTAGATTTGAAATTGGATAGGAGAGTAGATTGGATGATACACTTTGAATTTTATGAAAAAGATCAAAATCTAAAAAAATAAATATTGCTAACAGTAGTTTTGAGGCAAATATACATCTATTTTTCACTTCACAATAGTTTATTAGATTAAGGACAAAGATGATAACGATTGAGTAAGTTTTCTCTCTCTAAACAAAAAAAAAGAGAAAAAAAAAGAAAAAAAAAGTGAGAATAAAATAATGGGGTGAGATTAAGGCAATAGCCTCGAGAGTGATAAAATAATGGGGTGCGCCTGGTATTAAGGCAATAGCCTCAAGAGTGAAAAAAAAGAGTATGATCTGAGTAATCGGGTACTTTGCGCCTAAGTAAGTGTAAATATTCGCATGAAAGGTGAAATATTCTAAAAAAAAAAGAAAAAGAAAAACGAAAAGAGTATGAACCAAGTAATCGGGTATGTTGCGCCTAAGCAAGCGTGAATATTCGCATGAAAGGTGAAATATTCTTAAAAAAAAAAAGGAAAAAATTTGTTATGAGAGAGGAGATGAATCATGAGTTAGAGTTTGAGTCTAAGGCCGAAATAAACTATCACACATGCACGTAGTTGTATAGGAGCCAATGAATTATCTGTTAGTAGGTATTGAAAGATAGGATTTAAATTTTTGATTAAAATGATAAGTGTATCTGATATGACGCTCGATTTGAAAATTGATAATCTAAATGCGTTCTTGAGTTTGTATATTAGTGAGATTAATTGATGAAAATATCATAAAAAAAAAAGATTTTTCTTTCCTTTGTATAAAATTTCTATTTTTCTTGATTTTCGGTTATCCTTATTTTTCTTTTCTTTATTCCTTAATCTATTTTCTTCTTGAATTTTGTGGGTATATTCACTGCAAACCCTCACGAGACAACACTCGTCCACTAGGGTAACCTAGGGGTTTAAAGGCTTATTGCACGTGCTAAGTGCAATCGCGATTCCTGCGAAAGTGAGTTAGGATTTTTATTTTTCTTTTTAGATTTAGGTTTTGCTCGAGGACTAGCAAAAGATAGGTGTGGGGGTGTGATGAATATCATATATTGTATTTTTCCTCTCATACTTTATCTATTTTTGTATATAAATAAATGCTACTCAGGTATTTTTAGTGCCTTTTTCAGGTAATTCGATTCATACAAGGAGATGGCAAGAAATCAATGTTGGAGTAGGAAATCAGAGTCCGAATAGTTTCTAAAGTGAGAAAAACTACGAGACCACGATGTTACAGCGATGCAAAGTCAAATACAGTCAAGGAAATATAATGAGCAAGACACGAGACGCACGTGGAAGAAATTTCAATTGATTTACTCGAAATACAACCGCTATTTAGCGGTTTTATCCGCCATTTAGCGGCCAACTGTGGGCCCCATATGCTGAATTTTCTTCCCTGGCTTCAATGTAATTTTTTAGCTTTATAGTTCTGCTAGAATTAGGGTTTGATTTCCGAAGCCTATATATTGGCCGTATCCTTGTATTCTAGGTTTTATGCAGTAGTTAATGTAGATTAGGATTTAGTTTGTACTCGTCTTCCATTAATAAAATTAGGGTTTTGCTGAAGGGGTGCCGGCCACAATACTGTGCTCCAGAGGTAAGCCATTGTTTTCTAATCTTTATTTGCTTTTTAGATAGATTTAATTGCTTTCTAGTATAGATTTATTTGCTTTCTAGATTAGATTTAATTGCTTTCTAGAATCATGAGTAGCTAATTAGTTTAGCTCTAGGATGTAGATGAAGTTAGAATCCATCATGTAATTGCTCTCTAGTATTTTCTTCTTAAATAAAAATAATAAAGACATGATTCTTCTATAAAAAGTTTAAAATACAAGAACTCGAAAATTAAGACTTTGATAGGTTATACTTGAATTAGGTTTCTTGATAGCCTATACTTAGTTAGGGTTTGGGGTTGTTGATTTTATTTTTTTATTGAATTATTTAAAGATTTAGTTTGTTTTTATGAAAAGTAGTATCTTTGATGAGTTATACTTGCACACCACTTGATAGCTCATACTTAGGGCACTTTGAATAAAGATTAAACTAAAAAGATCAAATTTTTATGAGAGAAGAAGATAATAGAAGTAAGAACATGGTTGGAAACTAGTGCATTCTAGATCCTAGGCTAATTAGAACAAGCAAACTTCAACCCAAAATTCTTTGTTAATCCGTTAGACTATGGAATTAGTAAGAATCGCAAAACACTTTAGATCCCTGTGAGACGACCTGTACAGCGCTACAACGATACTGTGCGCTTGCAGTAATTTATCACATCAAGTTTTTGGCGCCGTTGCCGGGGATCGACGGTGTTTTTCTTGCTTTTTCTAACGTTTTACGGCTTAACAGTGTGTGTTGAGTGTGTATAGATCTGAAACTTTAGATACAGGATATACAAAGTGAAGGAAAGCGTTGTGGAAGTGCACTGCAAAAATCTGAGAGGTAACCTCCCAGATTTGGCCGCTAAATAGCGGTAAATACCGCTATTTAGCGGCAATATCTTTCCGTTTCTCCCTCAAATTTTGTGTACTTCTGTATTTATCGTTCTTGATTCTACAAAAAAAATAATAAAAAAATTATAAAAATCATATTTCAATTGTTTTTATTTTTTCTTTTCCATCTCTTTCCCTCTCCGCCTTCTTCAAAACAAACAAAAAAAAATTAAAAAAAAAATGTTTCAAAATCAAACTGGTTGCAATCATTGTCGTGATCCATACCATAATTATTATCAGTGTCCATGGATAGGAAGTTCGCTAGGACTAGGTTATAAACAAATTCACAATACATATAATAAACCTACGAGCGCTTCTTATACACAAAATTACAATTATGAATGGATGAATAATTCTAATTTTGCATATAATCAAGAGCCATATCAAGATAATCCTCCATCTGATCCTTTCTTTATGGGCTATTTATCTTCATGTTCTACATTCAATCATGAACAAGATATTCAATTGAACATGTTAGATGAAAGATTAAAAAGATTAGAAGCGAGATATGCATGTCATGAGAATCTACCTCCAACCACTTCATATCTGTCATCAAATATGTACATGGATCCATCATATCATTCTTCAAATTTCACTCATGATCTCGAGATGCAATCATTTGAGAAAAATAAGGAAAATTACGATCATGAGTCTGAGGAACGAAAATGTAGAATAGAGGAAGATATGGAAGTTTTGCTAAAATCATCATCTCAAAAATCATCCTCTAAAATTGAATCTTGTATGGAAGATCTTCTCAAAGCGATTTCTCAAGCTAAACTTTTTATAGATCAACCATCTAATAGTTTGAACGTATCTGACTCAAACGAGCAATCACTCCAGTCATCTTCTGAGGTAGATATGATTCAAAATGAATTAAATAGTTTTGTGCATGATGAGTCTATAATTCAACATTGTGATCAACCTATTTTAGACCATTGTGGCAATAATTATGAAGAAACCAGTGATAAAGAAAATATTTTGCTTGCTAGTGACACATTATCATTTGATTCTTTTGATGGAAATTGTGAAGAAATTTGTGAAGAAGAATTTTTATCCATTCATAATAACTTGACTAATGATAAGTCTACTAGTATGGCATTTTCTTTTGAGAATTTTGATGACAGGTTTGAAGAAAATTTGCATGATAAGCCCCTAACAATTGAGGAAAGGAAGGAACATAAAAAAGAAGAGATCATGGTACCTGATGACTTAAAAGAGCCCGCCAAAATTGAGCTAATGATTCCACAATACCAAAGTGAGTATGTTATTTCACACGTTGATAAAACCAAAATACTTACAAATATGAAATATGCTCGTGGATGGAATACGAACGATGGTAAAGGTATGCTTTCCAACCTCAAAATTTTATTATTGAATAAAAAAAAGAAAAGTAGAAAAAAATTGAGAAAAATCAAAAATAAGATGGAGAGATTAAATGCAAAACTGACAAAAAGGCTAAGTTCATCCATATCAAAACATAAAAGGACACATTATGAGAGTGGAAAGCGATCAAGAGGTCGTAACCGTTTGAATTTTCTAATAAGTGTATAATATTTGTATAATAGTTTTCTTTTTTTTATTTTACCACCCTTGATTTGTGTATGAGGGCATACACAAGTTTAGGTGTGGGGGAGTAGATTAGGAGATTTTTATTTTTTAGGATTTTTAGGATTTTATTTTTGTTTTTATGATTTTTTTTTTAGATTTTTGGGTTTCTTTATTTTACACTTTGGTTAGTTTTTAGGGTAACTAACTGAAAAAAATTAAAAAAAACTGAAAAGAAAAATAAATTAAAAAAACTTATGTATATTTATCAATAGATCAAACTACTTACAGATAAAGGAACAAATTTAGATTTGAAATTGGATAGGAGAGTAGATTGGATGATACACTTTGAATTTTATGAAAAAGATCAAAATCTAAAAAAATAAATATTGCTAACAGTAGTTTTGAGGCAAATATACATCTATTTTTCACTTCACAATAGTTTATTAGATTAAGGACAAAGATGATAACGATTGAGTAAGTTTTCTCTCTCTAAACAAAAAAAAAGAGAAAAAAAAAGAAAAAAAAAGTGAGAATAAAATAATGGGGTGAGATTAAGGCAATAGCCTCGAGAGTGATAAAATAATGGGGTGCGCCTGGTATTAAGGCAATAGCCTCAAGAGTGAAAAAAAAGAGTATGATCTGAGTAATCGGGTACTTTGCGCCTAAGTAAGTGTAAATATTCGCATGAAAGGTGAAATATTCTAAAAAAAAAAGAAAAAGAAAAACGAAAAGAGTATGAACCAAGTAATCGGGTATGTTGCGCCTAAGCAAGCGTGAATATTCGCATGAAAGGTGAAATATTCTTAAAAAAAAAAAGGAAAAAATTTGTTATGAGAGAGGAGATGAATCATGAGTTAGAGTTTGAGTCTAAGGCCGAAATAAACTATCACACATGCACGTAGTTGTATAGGAGCCAATGAATTATCTGTTAGTAGGTATTGAAAGATAGGATTTAAATTTTTGATTAAAATGATAAGTGTATCTGATATGACGCTCGATTTGAAAATTGATAATCTAAATGCGTTCTTGAGTTTGTATATTAGTGAGATTAATTGATGAAAATATCATAAAAAAAAAAGATTTTTCTTTCCTTTGTATAAAATTTCTATTTTTCTTGATTTTCGGTTATCCTTATTTTTCTTTTCTTTATTCCTTAATCTATTTTCTTCTTGAATTTTGTGGGTATATTCACTGCAAACCCTCACGAGACAACACTCGTCCACTAGGGTAACCTAGGGGTTTAAAGGCTTATTGCACGTGCTAAGTGCAATCGCGATTCCTGCGAAAGTGAGTTAGGATTTTTATTTTTCTTTTTAGATTTAGGTTTTGCTCGAGGACTAGCAAAAGATAGGTGTGGGGGTGTGATGAATATCATATATTGTATTTTTCCTCTCATACTTTATCTATTTTTGTATATAAATAAATGCTACTCAGGTATTTTTAGTGCCTTTTTCAGGTAATTCGATTCATACAAGGAGATGGCAAGAAATCAATGTTGGAGTAGGAAATCAGAGTCCGAATAGTTTCTAAAGTGAGAAAAACTACGAGACCACGATGTTACAGAGATGCAAAGTCAAATACAGTCAAGGAAATATAATGAGCAAGACACGAGACGCACGTGGAAGAAATTTCAATTGATTTACTCGAAATACAACCGCTATTTAGCGGTTTTATCCGCCATTTAGCGGCCAACTGTGGGCCCCATATGCTGAATTTTCTTCCCTGGCTTCAATGTAATTTTTTGGCTTTATAGTTCTGCTAGAATTAGGGTTTGATTTCCGAAGCCTATATATTGGCCGTATCCTTGTATTCTAGGTTTTATGCAGTAGTTAATGTAGATTAGGATTTAGTTTGTACTCGTCTTCCATTAATAAAATTAGGGTTTTGCTGAAGGGGTGCCGGCCACAATACTGTGCTCCAGAGGTAAGCCATTGTTTTCTAATCTTTATTTGCTTTTTAGATAGATTTAATTGCTTTCTAGTATAGATTTATTTGCTTTCTAGATTAGATTTAATTGCTTTCTAGAATCATGAGTAGCTAATTAGTTTAGCTCTAGGATGTAGATGAAGTTAGAATCCATCATGTAATTGCTCTCTAGTATTTTCTTCTTAAATAAAAATAATAAAGACATGATTCTTCTATAAAAAGTTTAAAATACAAGAACTCGAAAATTAAGACTTTGATAGGTTATACTTGAATTAGGTTTCTTGATAGCCTATACTTAGTTAGGGTTTGGGGTTGTTGATTTTATTTTTTTATTGAATTATTTAAAGATTTAGTTTGTTTTTATGAAAAGTAGTATCTTTGATGAGTTATACTTGCACACCACTTGATAGCTCATACTTAGGGCACTTTGAATAAAGATTAAACTAAAAAGATCAAATTTTTATGAGAGAAGAAGATAATAGAAGTAAGAACATGGTTGGAAACTAGTGGATTCTAGATCCTAGGCTAATTAGAACAAGCAAACTTCAACCCAAAATTCTTTGTTAATCCGTTAGACTATGGAATTAGTAAGAATCGCAAAACACTTTAGATCCCTGTGAGACGACCTGTACAGCGCTACAACGATACTGTGCGCTTGCAGTAATTTATCACATCAAGTTTTTGGCGCCGTTGCCGGGGATCGACGGTGTTTTTCTTGCTTTTTCTAACGTTTTACGGCTTAACAGTGTGTGTTGAGTGTGTATAGATCTGAAACTTTAGATACAGGATATACAAAGTGAAGGAAAGCGTTGTGGAAGTGCACTGCAAAAATCTGAGAGGTAACCTCCCAGATTTGGCCGCTAAATAGCGGTAAATACCGCTATTTAGCGGCAATATCTTTCCGTTTCTCCCTCAAATTTTGTGTACTTCTGTATTTATCGTTCTTGATTCTACAAAAAAAATAATAAAAAAATTATAAAAATCATATTTCAATTGTTTTTATTTTTTCTTTTCCATCTCTTTCCCTCTCCGCCTTCTTCAAAACAAACAAAAAAAAATTAAAAAAAAAATGTTTCAAAATCAAACTGGTTGCAATCATTGTCGTGATCCATACCATAATTATTATCAGTGTCCATGGATAGGAAGTTCGCTAGGACTAGGTTATAAACAAATTCACAATACATATAATAAACCTACGAGCGCTTCTTATACACAAAATTACAATTATGAATGGATGAATAATTCTAATTTTGCATATAATCAAGAGCCATATCAAGATAATCCTCCATCTGATCCTTTCTTTATGGGCTATTTATCTTCATGTTCTACATTCAATCATGAACAAGATATTCAATTGAACATGTTAGATGAAAGATTAAAAAGATTAGAAGCGAGATATGCATGTCATGAGAATCTACCTCCAACCACTTCATATCTGTCATCAAATATGTACATGGATCCATCATATCATTCTTCAAATTTCACTCATGATCTCGAGATGCAATCATTTGAGAAAAATAAGGAAAATTACGATCATGAGTCTGAGGAACGAAAATGTAGAATAGAGGAAGATATGGAAGTTTTGCTAAAATCATCATCTCAAAAATCATCCTCTAAAATTGAATCTTGTATGGAAGATCTTCTCAAAGCGATTTCTCAAGCTAAACTTTTTATAGATCAACCATCTAATAGTTTGAACGTATCTGACTCAAACGAGCAATCACTCCAGTCATCTTCTGAGGTAGATATGATTCAAAATGAATTAAATAGTTTTGTGCATGATGAGTCTATAATTCAACATTGTGATCAACCTATTTTAGACCATTGTGGCAATAATTATGAAGAAACCAGTGATAAAGAAAATATTTTGCTTGCTAGTGACACATTATCATTTGATTCTTTTGATGGAAATTGTGAAGAAATTTGTGAAGAAGAATTTTTATCCATTCATAATAACTTGACTAATGATAAGTCTACTAGTATGGCATTTTCTTTTGAGAATTTTGATGACAGGTTTGAAGAAAATTTGCATGATAAGCCCCTAACAATTGAGGAAAGGAAGGAACATAAAAAAGAAGAGATCATGGTACCTGATGACTTAAAAGAGCCCGCCAAAATTGAGCTAATGATTCCACAATACCAAAGTGAGTATGTTATTTCACACGTTGATAAAACCAAAATACTTACAAATATGAAATATGCTCGTGGATGGAATACGAACGATGGTAAAGGTATGCTTTCCAACCTCAAAATTTTATTATTGAATAAAAAAAAGAAAAGTAGAAAAAAATTGAGAAAAATCAAAAATAAGATGGAGAGATTAAATGCAAAACTGACAAAAAGGCTAAGTTCATCCATATCAAAACATAAAAGGACACATTATGAGAGTGGAAAGCGATCAAGAGGTCGTAACCGTTTGAATTTTCTAATAAGTGTATAATATTTGTATAATAGTTTTCTTTTTTTTATTTTACCACCCTTGATTTGTGTATGAGGGCATACACAAGTTTAGGTGTGGGGGAGTAGATTAGGAGATTTTTATTTTTTAGGATTTTTAGGATTTTATTTTTGTTTTTATGATTTTTTTTTTAGATTTTTGGGTTTCTTTATTTTACACTTTGGTTAGTTTTTAGGGTAACTAACTGAAAAAAATTAAAAAAAACTGAAAAGAAAAATAAATTAAAAAAACTTATGTATATTTATCAATAGATCAAACTACTTACAGATAAAGGAACAAATTTAGATTTGAAATTGGATAGGAGAGTAGATTGGATGATACACTTTGAATTTTATGAAAAAGATCAAAATCTAAAAAAATAAATATTGCTAACAGTAGTTTTGAGGCAAATATACATCTATTTTTCACTTCACAATAGTTTATTAGATTAAGGACAAAGATGATAACGATTGAGTAAGTTTTCTCTCTCTAAACAAAAAAAAAGAGAAAAAAAAAAGAAAAAAAAAGTGAGAATAAAATAATGGGGTGAGATTAAGGCAATAGCCTCGAGAGTGATAAAATAATGGGGTGCGCCTGGTATTAAGGCAATAGCCTCAAGAGTGAAAAAAAAGAGTATGATCTGAGTAATCGGGTACTTTGCGCCTAAGTAAGTGTAAATATTCGCATGAAAGGTGAAATATTCTAAAAAAAAAAGAAAAAGAAAAACGAAAAGAGTATGAACCAAGTAATCGGGTATGTTGCGCCTAAGCAAGCGTGAATATTCGCATGAAAGGTGAAATATTCTTAAAAAAAAAAAGGAAAAAATTTGTTATGAGAGAGGAGATGAATCATGAGTTAGAGTTTGAGTCTAAGGCCGAAATAAACTATCACACATGCACGTAGTTGTATAGGAGCCAATGAATTATCTGTTAGTAGGTATTGAAAGATAGGATTTAAATTTTTGATTAAAATGATAAGTGTATCTGATATGACGCTCGATTTGAAAATTGATAATCTAAATGCGTTCTTGAGTTTGTATATTAGTGAGATTAATTGATGAAAATATCATAAAAAAAAAAGATTTTTCTTTCCTTTGTATAAAATTTCTATTTTTCTTGATTTTCGGTTATCCTTATTTTTCTTTTCTTTATTCCTTAATCTATTTTCTTCTTGAATTTTGTGGGTATATTCACTGCAAACCCTCACGAGACAACACTCGTCCACTAGGGTAACCTAGGGGTTTAAAGGCTTATTGCACGTGCTAAGTGCAATCGCGATTCCTGCGAAAGTGAGTTAGGATTTTTATTTTTCTTTTTAGATTTAGGTTTTGCTCGAGGACTAGCAAAAGATAGGTGTGGGGGTGTGATGAATATCATATATTGTATTTTTCCTCTCATACTTTATCTATTTTTGTATATAAATAAATGCTACTCAGGTATTTTTAGTGCCTTTTTCAGGTAATTCGATTCATACAAGGAGATGGCAAGAAATCAATGTTGGAGTAGGAAATCAGAGTCCGAATAGTTTCTAAAGTGAGAAAAACTACGAGACCACGATGTTACAGAGATGCAAAGTCAAATACAGTCAAGGAAATATAATGAGCAAGACACGAGACGCACGTGGAAGAAATTTCAATTGATTTACTCGAAATACAACCGCTATTTAGCGGTTTTATCCGCCATTTAGCGGCCAACTGTGGGCCCCATATGCTGAATTTTCTTCCCTGGCTTCAATGTAATTTTTTGGCTTTATAGTTCTGCTAGAATTAGGGTTTGATTTCCGAAGCCTATATATTGGCCGTATTCTTGTATTCTAGGTTTTATGCAGTAGTTAATGTAGATTAGGATTTAGTTTGTACTCGTCTTCCATTAATAAAATTAGGGTTTTGCTGAAGGGGTGCCGGCCACAATACTGTGCTCCAGAGGTAAGCCATTGTTTTCTAATCTTTATTTGCTTTTTAGATAGATTTAATTGCTTTCTAGTATAGATTTATTTGCTTTCTAGATTAGATTTAATTGCTTTCTAGAATCATGAGTAGCTAATTAGTTTAGCTCTAGGATGTAGATGAAGTTAGAATCCATCATGTAATTGCTCTCTAGTATTTTCTTCTTAAATAAAAATAATAAAGACATGATTCTTCTATAAAAAGTTTAAAATACAAGAACTCGAAAATTAAGACTTTGATAGGTTATACTTGAATTAGGTTTCTTGATAGCCTATACTTAGTTAGGGTTTGGGGTTGTTGATTTTATTTTTTTATTGAATTATTTAAAGATTTAGTTTGTTTTTATGAAAAGTAGTATCTTTGATGAGTTATACTTGCACACCACTTGATAGCTCATACTTAGGGCACTTTGAATAAAGATTAAACTAAAAAGATCAAATTTTTATGAGAGAAGAAGATAATAGAAGTAAGAACATGGTTGGAAACTAGTGCATTCTAGATCCTAGGCTAATTAGAACAAGCAAACTTCAACCCAAAATTCTTTGTTAATCCGTTAGACTATGGAATTAGTAAGAATCGCAAAACACTTTAGATCCCTGTGAGACGACCTGTACAGCGCTACAACGATACTGTGCGCTTGCAGTAATTTATCACATCAAGTTTTTGGCGCCGTTGCCGGGGATCGACGGTGTTTTTCTTGCTTTTTCTAACGTTTTACGGCTTAACAGTGTGTGTTGAGTGTGTATAGATCTGAAACTTTAGATACAGGATATACAAAGTGAAGGAAAGCGTTGTGGAAGTGCACTGCAAAAATCTGAGAGGTAACCTCCCAGATTTGGCCGCTAAATAGCGGTAAATACCGCTATTTAGCGGCAATATCTTTCCGTTTCTCCCTCAAATTTTGTGTACTTCTGTATTTATCGTTCTTGATTCTACAAAAAAAATAATAAAAAAATTATAAAAATCATATTTCAATTGTTTTTATTTTTTCTTTTCCATCTCTTTCCCTCTCCGCCTTCTTCAAAACAAACAAAAAAAAATTAAAAAAAAAATGTTTCAAAATCAAACTGGTTGCAATCATTGTCGTGATCCATACCATAATTATTATCAGTGTCCATGGATAGGAAGTTCGCTAGGACTAGGTTATAAACAAATTCACAATACATATAATAAACCTACGAGCGCTTCTTATACACAAAATTACAATTATGAATGGATGAATAATTCTAATTTTGCATATAATCAAGAGCCATATCAAGATAATCCTCCATCTGATCCTTTCTTTATGGGCTATTTATCTTCATGTTCTACATTCAATCATGAACAAGATATTCAATTGAACATGTTAGATGAAAGATTAAAAAGATTAGAAGCGAGATATGCATGTCATGAGAATCTACCTCCAACCACTTCATATCTGTCATCAAATATGTACATGGATCCATCATATCATTCTTCAAATTTCACTCATGATCTCGAGATGCAATCATTTGAGAAAAATAAGGAAAATTACGATCATGAGTCTGAGGAACGAAAATGTAGAATAGAGGAAGATATGGAAGTTTTGCTAAAATCATCATCTCAAAAATCATCCTCTAAAATTGAATCTTGTATGGAAGATCTTCTCAAAGCGATTTCTCAAGCTAAACTTTTTATAGATCAACCATCTAATAGTTTGAACGTATCTGACTCAAACGAGCAATCACTCCAGTCATCTTCTGAGGTAGATATGATTCAAAATGAATTAAATAGTTTTGTGCATGATGAGTCTATAATTCAACATTGTGATCAACCTATTTTAGACCATTGTGGCAATAATTATGAAGAAACCAGTGATAAAGAAAATATTTTGCTTGCTAGTGACACATTATCATTTGATTCTTTTGATGGAAATTGTGAAGAAATTTGTGAAGAAGAATTTTTATCCATTCATAATAACTTGACTAATGATAAGTCTACTAGTATGGCATTTTCTTTTGAGAATTTTGATGACAGGTTTGAAGAAAATTTGCATGATAAGCCCCTAACAATTGAGGAAAGGAAGGAACATAAAAAAGAAGAGATCATGGTACCTGATGACTTAAAAGAGCCCGCCAAAATTGAGCTAATGATTCCACAATACCAAAGTGAGTATGTTATTTCACACGTTGATAAAACCAAAATACTTACAAATATGAAATATGCTCGTGGATGGAATACGAACGATGGTAAAGGTATGCTTTCCAACCTCAAAATTTTATTATTGAATAAAAAAAAGAAAAGTAGAAAAAAATTGAGAAAAATCAAAAATAAGATGGAGAGATTAAATGCAAAACTGACAAAAAGGCTAAGTTCATCCATATCAAAACATAAAAGGACACATTATGAGAGTGGAAAGCGATCAAGAGGTCGTAACCGTTTGAATTTTCTAATAAGTGTATAATATTTGTATAATAGTTTTCTTTTTTTTATTTTACCACCCTTGATTTGTGTATGAGGGCATACACAAGTTTAGGTGTGGGGGAGTAGATTAGGAGATTTTTATTTTTTAGGATTTTTAGGATTTTATTTTTTGTTTTTATGATTTTTTTTTAGATTTTTGGGTTTCTTTATTTTACACTTTGGTTAGTTTTTAGGGTAACTAACTGAAAAAAATTAAAAAAAACTGAAAAGAAAAATAAATTAAAAAAACTTATGTATATTTATCAATAGATCAAACTACTTACAGATAAAGGAACAAATTTAGATTTGAAATTGGATAGGAGAGTAGATTGGATGATACACTTTGAATTTTATGAAAAAGATCAAAATCTAAAAAAATAAATATTGCTAACAGTAGTTTTGAGGCAAATATACATCTATTTTTCACTTCACAATAGTTTATTAGATTAAGGACAAAGATGATAACGATTGAGTAAGTTTTCTCTCTCTAAACAAAAAAAAAGAGAAAAAAAAAAGAAAAAAAAAGTGAGAATAAAATAATGGGGTGAGATTAAGGCAATAGCCTCGAGAGTGATAAAATAATGGGGTGCGCCTGGTATTAAGGCAATAGCCTCAAGAGTGAAAAAAAAGAGTATGATCTGAGTAATCGGGTACTTTGCGCCTAAGTAAGTGTAAATATTCGCATGAAAGGTGAAATATTCTAAAAAAAAAAGAAAAAGAAAAACGAAAAGAGTATGAACCAAGTAATCGGGTATGTTGCGCCTAATCAAGCGTGAATATTCGCATGAAAGGTGAAATATTCTTAAAAAAAAAAAGGAAAAAATTTGTTATGAGAGAGGAGATGAATCATGAGTTAGAGTTTGAGTCTAAGGCCGAAATAAACTATCACACATGCACGTAGTTGTATAGGAGCCAATGAATTATCTGTTAGTAGGTATTGAAAGATAGGATTTAAATTTTTGATTAAAATGATAAGTGTATCTGATATGACGCTCGATTTGAAAATTGATAATCTAAATGCGTTCTTGAGTTTGTATATTAGTGAGATTAATTGATGAAAATATCATAAAAAAAAAAGATTTTTCTTTCCTTTGTATAAAATTTCTATTTTTCTTGATTTTCGGTTATCCTTATTTTTCTTTTCTTTATTCCTTAATCTATTTTCTTCTTGAATTTTGTGGGTATATTCACTGCAAACCCTCACGAGACAACACTCGTCCACTAGGGTAACCTAGGGGTTTAAAGGCTTATTGCACGTGCTAAGTGCAATCGCGATTCCTGCGAAAGTGAGTTAGGATTTTTATTTTTCTTTTTAGATTTAGGTTTTGCTCGAGGACTAGCAAAAGATAGGTGTGGGGGTGTGATGAATATCATATATTGTATTTTTCCTCTCATACTTTATCTATTTTTGTATATAAATAAATGCTACTCAGGTATTTTTAGTGCCTTTTTCAGGTAATTCGATTCATACAAGGAGATGGCAAGAAATCAATGTTGGAGTAGGAAATTAGAGTCCGAATAGTTTCTAAAGTGAGAAAAACTACGAGACCACGATGTTACAGAGATGCAAAGTCAAATACAGTCAAGGAAATATAATGAGCAAGACACGAGACGCACGTGGAAGAAATTTCAATTGATTTACTCGAAATACAACCGCTATTTAGCGGTTTTATCCGCCATTTAGCGGCCAACTGTGGGCCCCATATGCTGAATTTTCTTCCCTGGCTTCAATGTAATTTTTTGGCTTTATAGTTCTGCTAGAATTAGGGTTTGATTTCCGAAGCCTATATATTGGCCGTATCCTTGTATTCTAGGTTTTATGCAGTAGTTAATGTAGATTAGGATTTAGTTTGTACTCGTCTTCCATTAATAAAATTAGGGTTTTGCTGAAGGGGTGCCGGCCACAATACTGTGCTCCAGAGGTAAGCCATTGTTTTCTAATCTTTATTTGCTTTTTAGATAGATTTAATTGCTTTCTAGTATAGATTTATTTGCTTTCTAGATTAGATTTAATTGCTTTCTAGAATCATGAGTAGCTAATTAGTTTAGCTCTAGGATGTAGATGAAGTTAGAATCCATCATGTAATTGCTCTCTAGTATTTTCTTCTTAAATAAAAATAATAAAGACATGATTCTTCTATAAAAAGTTTAAAATACAAGAACTCGAAAATTAAGACTTTGATAGGTTATACTTGAATTAGGTTTCTTGATAGCCTATACTTAGTTAGGGTTTGGGGTTGTTGATTTTATTTTTTTATTGAATTATTTAAAGATTTAGTTTGTTTTTATGAAAAGTAGTATCTTTGATGAGTTATACTTGCACACCACTTGATAGCTCATACTTAGGGCACTTTGAATAAAGATTAAACTAAAAAGATCAAATTTTTATGAGAGAAGAAGATAATAGAAGTAAGAACATGGTTGGAAACTAGTGCATTCTAGATCCTAGGCTAATTAGAACAAGCAAACTTCAACCCAAAATTCTTTGTTAATCCGTTAGACTATGGAATTAGTAAGAATCGCAAAACACTTTAGATCCCTGTGAGACGACCTGTACAGCGCTACAACGATACTGTGCGCTTGCAGTAATTTATCACATCAAGTTTTTGGCGCCGTTGCCGGGGATCGACGGTGTTTTTCTTGCTTTTTCTAACGTTTTACGGCTTAACAGTGTGTGTTGAGTGTGTATAGATCTGAAACTTTAGATACAGGATATACAAAGTGAAGGAAAGCGTTGTGGAAGTGCACTGCAAAAATCTGAGAGGTAACCTCCCAGATTTGGCCGCTAAATAGCGGTAAATACCGCTATTTAGCGGCAATATCTTTCCGTTTCTCCCTCAAATTTTGTGTACTTCTGTATTTATCGTTCTTGATTCTACAAAAAAAATAATAAAAAATTATAAAAATCATATTTCAATTGTTTTTATTTTTTCTTTTCCATCTCTTTCCCTCTCCGCCTTCTTCAAAACAAACAAAAAAAAATTAAAAAAAAAATGTTTCAAAATCAAACTGGTTGCAATCATTGTCGTGATCCATACCATAATTATTATCAGTGTCCATGGATAGGAAGTTCGCTAGGACTAGGTTATAAACAAATTCACAATACATATAATAAACCTACGAGCGCTTCTTATACACAAAATTACAATTATGAATGGATGAATAATTCTAATTTTGCATATAATCAAGAGCCATATCAAGATAATCCTCCATCTGATCCTTTCTTTATGGGCTATTTATCTTCATGTTCTACATTCAATCATGAACAAGATATTCAATTGAACATGTTAGATGAAAGATTAAAAAGATTAGAAGCGAGATATGCATGTCATGAGAATCTACCTCCAACCACTTCATATCTGTCATCAAATATGTACATGGATCCATCATATCATTCTTCAAATTTCACTCATGATCTCGAGATGCAATCATTTGAGAAAAATAAGGAAAATTACGATCATGAGTCTGAGGAACGAAAATGTAGAATAGAGGAAGATATGGAAGTTTTGCTAAAATCATCATCTCAAAAATCATCCTCTAAAATTGAATCTTGTATGGAAGATCTTCTCAAAGCGATTTCTCAAGCTAAACTTTTTATAGATCAACCATCTAATAGTTTGAACGTATCTGACTCAAACGAGCAATCACTCCAGTCATCTTCTGAGGTAGATATGATTCAAAATGAATTAAATAGTTTTGTGCATGATGAGTCTATAATTCAACATTGTGATCAACCTATTTTAGACCATTGTGGCAATAATTATGAAGAAACCAGTGATAAAGAAAATATTTTGCTTGCTAGTGACACATTATCATTTGATTCTTTTGATGGAAATTGTGAAGAAATTTGTGAAGAAGAATTTTTATCCATTCATAATAACTTGACTAATGATAAGTCTACTAGTATGGCATTTTCTTTTGAGAATTTTGATGACAGGTTTGAAGAAAATTTGCATGATAAGCCCCTAACAATTGAGGAAAGGAAGGAACATAAAAAAGAAGAGATCATGGTACCTGATGACTTAAAAGAGCCCGCCAAAATTGAGCTAATGATTCCACAATACCAAAGTGAGTATGTTATTTCACACGTTGATAAAACCAAAATACTTACAAATATGAAATATGCTCGTGGATGGAATACGAACGATGGTAAAGGTATGCTTTCCAACCTCAAAATTTTATTATTGAATAAAAAAAAGAAAAGTAGAAAAAAATTGAGAAAAATCAAAAATAAGATGGAGAGATTAAATGCAAAACTGACAAAAAGGCTAAGTTCATCCATATCAAAACATAAAAGGACACATTATGAGAGTGGAAAGCGATCAAGAGGTCGTAACCGTTTGAATTTTCTAATAAGTGTATAATATTTGTATAATAGTTTTCTTTTTTTTATTTTACCACCCTTGATTTGTGTATGAGGGCATACACAAGTTTAGGTGTGGGGGAGTAGATTAGGAAATTTTTATTTTTTAGGATTTTTAGGATTTTATTTTTGTTTTTATGATTTTTTTTTTAGATTTTTGGGTTTCTTTATTTTACACTTTGGTTAGTTTTTAGGGTAACTAACTGAAAAAAATTAAAAAAAACTGAAAAGAAAAATAAATTAAAAAAACTTATGTATATTTATCAATAGATCAAACTACTTACAGATAAAGGAACAAATTTAGATTTGAAATTGGATAGGAGAGTAGATTGGATGATACACTTTGAATTTTATGAAAAAGATCAAAATCTAAAAAAATAAATATTGCTAACAGTAGTTTTGAGGCAAATATACATCTATTTTTCACTTCACAATAGTTTATTAGATTAAGGACAAAGATGATAACGATTGAGTAAGTTTTCTCTCTCTAAACAAAAAAAAAGAGAAAAAAAAAAGAAAAAAAAAGTGAGAATAAAATAATGGGGTGAGATTAAGGCAATAGCCTCGAGAGTGATAAAATAATGGGGTGCGCCTGGTATTAAGGCAATAGCCTCAAGAGTGAAAAAAAAGAGTATGATCTGAGTAATCGGGTACTTTGCGCCTAAGTAAGTGTAAATATTCGCATGAAAGGTGAAATATTCTAAAAAAAAAGAAAAAGAAAAACGAAAAGAGTATGAACCAAGTAATCGGGTATGTTGCGCCTAAGCAAGCGTGAATATTCGCATGAAAGGTGAAATATTCTTAAAAAAAAAAAGGAAAAAATTTGTTATGAGAGAGGAGATGAATCATGAGTTAGAGTTTGAGTCTAAGGCCGAAATAAACTATCACACATGCACGTAGTTGTATAGGAGCCAATGAATTATCTGTTAGTAGGTATTGAAAGATAGGATTTAAATTTTTGATTAAAATGATAAGTGTATCTGATATGACGCTCGATTTGAAAATTGATAATCTAAATGCGTTCTTGAGTTTGTATATTAGTGAGATTAATTGATGAAAATATCATAAAAAAAAAAAGATTTTTCTTTCCTTTGTATAAAATTTCTATTTTTCTTGATTTTCGGTTATCCTTATTTTTCTTTTCTTTATTCCTTAATCTATTTTCTTCTTGAATTTTGTGGGTATATTCACTGCAAACCCTCACGAGACAACACTCGTCCACTAGGGTAACCTAGGGGTTTAAAGGCTTATTGCACGTGCTAAGTGCAATCGCGATTCCTGCGAAAGTGAGTTAGGATTTTTATTTTTCTTTTTAGATTTAGGTTTTGCTCGAGGACTAGCAAAAGATAGGTGTGGGGGTGTGATGAATATCATATATTGTATTTTTCCTCTCATACTTTATCTATTTTTGTATATAAATAAATGCTACTCAGGTATTTTTAGTGCCTTTTTCAGGTAATTCGATTCATACAAGGAGATGGCAAGAAATCAATGTTGGAGTAGGAAATCAGAGTCCGAATAGTTTCTAAAGTGAGAAAAACTACGAGACCACGATGTTACAGAGATGCAAAGTCAAATACAGTCAAGGAAATATAATGAGCAAGACACGAGACGCACGTGGAAGAAATTTCAATTGATTTACTCGAAATACAACCGCTATTTAGCGGTTTTATCCGCCATTTAGTGGCCAACTGTGGGCCCCATATGCTGAATTTTCTTCCCTGGCTTCAATGTAATTTTTTGGCTTTATAGTTCTGCTAGAATTAGGGTTTGATTTCCGAAGCCTATATATTGGCCGTATCCTTGTATTCTAGGTTTTATGCAGTAGTTAATGTAGATTAGGATTTAGTTTGTACTCGTCTTCCATTAATAAAATTAGGGTTTTGCTGAAGGGGTGCCGGCCACAATACTGTGCTCCAGAGGTAAGCCATTGTTTTCTAATCTTTATTTGCTTTTTAGATAGATTTAATTGCTTTCTAGTATAGATTTATTTGCTTTCTAGATTAGATTTAATTGCTTTCTAGAATCATGAGTAGCTAATTAGTTTAGCTCTAGGATGTAGATGAAGTTAGAATCCATCATGTAATTGCTCTCTAGTATTTTCTTCTTAAATAAAAATAATAAAGACATGATTCTTCTATAAAAAGTTTAAAATACAAGAACTCGAAAATTAAGACTTTGATAGGTTATACTTGAATTAGGTTTCTTGATAGCCTATACTTAGTTAGGGTTTGGGGTTGTTGATTTTATTTTTTTATTGAATTATTTAAAGATTTAGTTTGTTTTTATGAAAAGTAGTATCTTTGATGAGTTATACTTGCACACCACTTGATAGCTCATACTTAGGGCACTTTGAATAAAGATTAAACTAAAAAGATCAAATTTTTATGAGAGAAGAAGATAATAGAAGTAAGAACATGGTTGGAAACTAGTGCATTCTAGATCCTAGGCTAATTAGAACAAGCAAACTTCAACCCAAAATTCTTTGTTAATCCGTTAGACTATGGAATTAGTAAGAATCGCAAAACACTTTAGATCCCTGTGAGACGACCTGTACAGCGCTACAACGATACTGTGCGCTTGCAGTAATTTATCACATCAAGTTTTTGGCGCCGTTGCCGGGGATCGACGGTGTTTTTCTTGCTTTTTCTAACGTTTTACGGCTTAACAGTGTGTGTTGAGTGTGTATAGATCTGAAACTTTAGATACAGGATATACAAAGTGAAGGAAAGCGTTGTGGAAGTGCACTGCAAAAATCTGAGAGGTAACCTCCCAGATTTGGCCGCTAAATAGCGGTAAATACCGCTATTTAGCGGCAATATCTTTCCGTTTCTCCCTCAAATTTTGTGTACTTCTGTATTTATCGTTCTTGATTCTACAAAAAAAATAATAAAAAAATTATAAAAATCATATTTCAATTGTTTTTATTTTTTCTTTTCCATCTCTTTCCCTCTCCGCCTTCTTCAAAACAAACAAAAAAAAATTAAAAAAAAAATGTTTCAAAATCAAACTGGTTGCAATCATTGTCGTGATCCATACCATAATTATTATAAGTGTCCATGGATAGGAAGTTCGCTAGGACTAGGTTATAAACAAATTCACAATACATATAATAAACCTACGAGCGCTTCTTATACACAAAATTACAATTATGAATGGATGAATAATTCTAATTTTGCATATAATCAAGAGCCATATCAAGATAATCCTCCATCTGATCCTTTCTTTATGGGCTATTTATCTTCATGTTCTACATTCAATCATGAACAAGATATTCAATTGAACATGTTAGATGAAAGATTAAAAAGATTAGAAGCGAGATATGCATGTCATGAGAATCTACCTCCAACCACTTCATATCTGTCATCAAATATGTACATGGATCCATCATATCATTCTTCAAATTTCACTCATGATCTCGAGATGCAATCATTTGAGAAAAATAAGGAAAATTACGATCATGAGTCTGAGGAACGAAAATGTAGAATAGAGGAAGATATGGAAGTTTTGCTAAAATCATCATCTCAAAAATCATCCTCTAAAATTGAATCTTGTATGGAAGATCTTCTCAAAGCGATTTCTCAAGCTAAACTTTTTATAGATCAACCATCTAATAGTTTGAACGTATCTGACTCAAACGAGCAATCACTCCAGTCATCTTCTGAGGTAGATATGATTCAAAATGAATTAAATAGTTTTGTGCATGATGAGTCTATAATTCAACATTGTGATCAACCTATTTTAGACCATTGTGGCAATAATTATGAAGAAACCAGTGATAAAGAAAATATTTTGCTTGCTAGTGACACATTATCATTTGATTCTTTTGATGGAAATTGTGAAGAAATTTGTGAAGAAGAATTTTTATCCATTCATAATAACTTGACTAATGATAAGTCTACTAGTATGGCATTTTCTTTTGAGAATTTTGATGACAGGTTTGAAGAAAATTTGCATGATAAGCCCCTAACAATTGAGGAAAGGAAGGAACATAAAAAAGAAGAGATCATGGTACCTGATGACTTAAAAGAGCCCGCCAAAATTGAGCTAATGATTCCACAATACCAAAGTGAGTATGTTATTTCACACGTTGATAAAACCAAAATACTTACAAATATGAAATATGCTCGTGGATGGAATACGAACGATGGTAAAGGTATGCTTTCCAACCTCAAAATTTTATTATTGAATAAAAAAAAGAAAAGTAGAAAAAAATTGAGAAAAATCAAAAATAAGATGGAGAGATTAAATGCAAAACTGACAAAAAGGCTAAGTTCATCCATATCAAAACATAAAAGGACACATTATGAGAGTGGAAAGCGATCAAGAGGTCGTAACCGTTTGAATTTTCTAATAAGTGTATAATATTTGTATAATAGTTTTCTTTTTTTTATTTTACCACCCTTGATTTGTGTATGAGGGCATACACAAGTTTAGGTGTGGGGGAGTAGATTAGGAGATTTTTATTTTTTAGGATTTTTAGGATTTTATTTTTTGTTTTTATGATTTTTTTTTAGATTTTTGGGTTTCTTTATTTTACACTTTGGTTAGTTTTTAGGGTAACTAACTGAAAAAAATTAAAAAAAACTGAAAAGAAAAATAAATTAAAAAAACTTATGTATATTTATCAATAGATCAAACTACTTACAGATAAAGGAACAAATTTAGATTTGAAATTGGATAGGAGAGTAGATTGGATGATACACTTTGAATTTTATGAAAAAGATCAAAATCTAAAAAAATAAATATTGCTAACAGTAGTTTTGAGGCAAATATACATCTATTTTTCACTTCACAATAGTTTATTAGATTAAGGACAAAGATGATAACGATTGAGTAAGTTTTCTCTCTCTAAACAAAAAAAAAGAGAAAAAAAAAAGAAAAAAAAAGTGAGAATAAAATAATGGGGTGAGATTAAGGCAATAGCCTCGAGAGTGATAAAATAATGGGGTGCGCCTGGTATTAAGGCAATAGCCTCAAGAGTGAAAAAAAAGAGTATGATCTGAGTAATCGGGTACTTTGCGCCTAAGTAAGTGTAAATATTCGCATGAAAGGTGAAATATTCTAAAAAAAAAAGAAAAAGAAAAACGAAAAGAGTATGAACCAAGTAATCGGGTATGTTGCGCCTAATCAAGCGTGAATATTCGCATGAAAGGTGAAATATTCTTAAAAAAAAAAAGGAAAAAATTTGTTATGAGAGAGGAGATGAATCATGAGTTAGAGTTTGAGTCTAAGGCCGAAATAAACTATCACACATGCACGTAGTTGTATAGGAGCCAATGAATTATCTGTTAGTAGGTATTGAAAGATAGGATTTAAATTTTTGATTAAAATGATAAGTGTATCTGATATGACGCTCGATTTGAAAATTGATAATCTAAATGCGTTCTTGAGTTTGTATATTAGTGAGATTAATTGATGAAAATATCATAAAAAAAAAAGATTTTTCTTTCCTTTGTATAAAATTTCTATTTTTCTTGATTTTCGGTTATCCTTATTTTTCTTTTCTTTATTCCTTAATCTATTTTCTTCTTGAATTTTGTGGGTATATTCACTGCAAACCCTCACGAGACAACACTCGTCCACTAGGGTAACCTAGGGGTTTAAAGGCTTATTGCACGTGCTAAGTGCAATCGCGATTCCTGCGAAAGTGAGTTAGGATTTTTATTTTTCTTTTTAGATTTAGGTTTTGCTCGAGGACTAGCAAAAGATAGGTGTGGGGGTGTGATGAATATCATATATTGTATTTTTCCTCTCATACTTTATCTATTTTTGTATATAAATAAATGCTACTCAGGTATTTTTAGTGCCTTTTTCAGGTAATTCGATTCATACAAGGAGATGGCAAGAAATCAATGTTGGAGTAGGAAATTAGAGTCCGAATAGTTTCTAAAGTGAGAAAAACTACGAGACCACGATGTTACAGAGATGCAAAGTCAAATACAGTCAAGGAAATATAATGAGCAAGACACGAGACGCACGTGGAAGAAATTTCAATTGATTTACTCGAAATACAACCGCTATTTAGCGGTTTTATCCGCCATTTAGCGGCCAACTGTGGGCCCCATATGCTGAATTTTCTTCCCTGGCTTCAATGTAATTTTTTGGCTTTATAGTTCTGCTAGAATTAGGGTTTGATTTCCGAAGCCTATATATTGGCCGTATCCTTGTATTCTAGGTTTTATGCAGTAGTTAATGTAGATTAGGATTTAGTTTGTACTCGTCTTCCATTAATAAAATTAGGGTTTTGCTGAAGGGGTGCCGGCCACAATACTGTGCTCCAGAGGTAAGCCATTGTTTTCTAATCTTTATTTGCTTTTTAGATAGATTTAATTGCTTTCTAGTATAGATTTATTTGCTTTCTAGATTAGATTTAATTGCTTTCTAGAATCATGAGTAGCTAATTAGTTTAGCTCTAGGATGTAGATGAAGTTAGAATCCATCATGTAATTGCTCTCTAGTATTTTCTTCTTAAATAAAAATAATAAAGACATGATTCTTCTATAAAAAGTTTAAAATACAAGAACTCGAAAATTAAGACTTTGATAGGTTATACTTGAATTAGGTTTCTTGATAGCCTATACTTAGTTAGGGTTTGGGGTTGTTGATTTTATTTTTTTATTGAATTATTTAAAGATTTAGTTTGTTTTTATGAAAAGTAGTATCTTTGATGAGTTATACTTGCACACCACTTGATAGCTCATACTTAGGGCACTTTGAATAAAGATTAAACTAAAAAGATCAAATTTTTATGAGAGAAGAAGATAATAGAAGTAAGAACATGGTTGGAAACTAGTGCATTCTAGATCCTAGGCTAATTAGAACAAGCAAACTTCAACCCAAAATTCTTTGTTAATCCGTTAGACTATGGAATTAGTAAGAATCGCAAAACACTTTAGATCCCTGTGAGACGACCTGTACAGCGCTACAACGATACTGTGCGCTTGCAGTAATTTATCACATCAAGTTTTTGGCGCCGTTGCCGGGGATCGACGGTGTTTTTCTTGCTTTTTCTAACGTTTTACGGCTTAACAGTGTGTGTTGAGTGTGTATAGATCTGAAACTTTAGATACAGGATATACAAAGTGAAGGAAAGCGTTGTGGAAGTGCACTGCAAAAATCTGAGAGGTAACCTCCCAGATTTGGCCGCTAAATAGCGGTAAATACCGCTATTTAGCGGCAATATCTTTCCGTTTCTCCCTCAAATTTTGTGTACTTCTGTATTTATCGTTCTTGATTCTACAAAAAAAATAATAAAAAAATTATAAAAATCATATTTCAATTGTTTTTATTTTTTCTTTTCCATCTCTTTCCCTCTCTGCCTTCTTCAAAACAAACAAAAAAAAATTAAAAAAAAAATGTTTCAAAATCAAACTGGTTGCAATCATTGTCGTGATCCATACCATAATTATTATCAGTGTCCATGGATAGGAAGTTCGCTAGGACTAGGTTATAAACAAATTCACAATACATATAATAAACCTACGAGCGCTTCTTATACACAAAATTACAATTATGAATGGATGAATAATTCTAATTTTGCATATAATCAAGAGCCATATCAAGATAATCCTCCATCTGATCCTTTCTTTATGGGCTATTTATCTTCATGTTCTACATTCAATCATGAACAAGATATTCAATTGAACATGTTAGATGAAAGATTAAAAAGATTAGAAGCGAGATATGCATGTCATGAGAATCTACCTCCAACCACTTCATATCTGTCATCAAATATGTACATGGATCCATCATATCATTCTTCAAATTTCACTCATGATCTCGAGATGCAATCATTTGAGAAAAATAAGGAAAATTACGATCATGAGTCTGAGGAACGAAAATGTAGAATAGAGGAAGATATGGAAGTTTTGCTAAAATCATCATCTCAAAAATCATCCTCTAAAATTGAATCTTGTATGGAAGATCTTCTCAAAGCGATTTCTCAAGCTAAACTTTTTATAGATCAACCATCTAATAGTTTGAACGTATCTGACTCAAACGAGCAATCACTCCAGTCATCTTCTGAGGTAGATATGATTCAAAATGAATTAAATAGTTTTGTGCATGATGAGTCTATAATTCAACATTGTGATCAACCTATTTTAGACCATTGTGGCAATAATTATGAAGAAACCAGTGATAAAGAAAATATTTTGCTTGCTAGTGACACATTATCATTTGATTCTTTTGATGGAAATTGTGAAGAAATTTGTGAAGAAGAATTTTTATCCATTCATAATAACTTGACTAATGATAAGTCTACTAGTATGGCATTTTCTTTTGAGAATTTTGATGACAGGTTTGAAGAAAATTTGCATGATAAGCCCCTAACAATTGAGGAAAGGAAGGAACATAAAAAAGAAGAGATCATGGTACCTGATGACTTAAAAGAGCCCGCCAAAATTGAGCTAATGATTCCACAATACCAAAGTGAGTATGTTATTTCACACGTTGATAAAACCAAAATACTTACAAATATGAAATATGCTCGTGGATGGAATACGAACGATGGTAAAGGTATGCTTTCCAACCTCAAAATTTTATTATTGAATAAAAAAAAGAAAAGTAGAAAAAAATTGAGAAAAATCAAAAATAAGATGGAGAGATTAAATGCAAAACTGACAAAAAGGCTAAGTTCATCCATATCAAAACATAAAAGGACACATTATGAGAGTGGAAAGCGATCAAGAGGTCGTAACCGTTTGAATTTTCTAATAAGTGTATAATATTTGTATAATAGTTTTCTTTTTTTTATTTTACCACCCTTGGTTTGTGTATGAGGGCATACACAAGTTTAGGTGTGGGGGAGTAGATTAGGAGATTTTTATTTTTTAGGATTTTTAGGATTTTATTTTTGTTTTTATGATTTTTTTTTTTAGATTTTTGGGTTTCTTTATTTTACACTTTGGTTAGTTTTTAGGGTAACTAACTGAAAAAAATTAAAAAAAAACTGAAAAGAAAAATAAATTAAAAAAACTTATGTATTTTTATCAATAGATCAAACTACTTACAGATAAAGGAACAAATTTAGATTTGAAATTGGATAGGAGAGTAGATTGGATGATACACTTTGAATTTTATGAAAAAGATCAAAATATAAAAAAATAAATATTGCTAACAGTAGTTTTGAGGCAAATATACATCTATTTTTCACTTCACAATAGTTTATTAGATTAAGGACAAAGATGATAACGATTGAATAAGTTTTCTCTCTCTAAACAAAAAAAAAGAGAAAAAAAAAGAAAAAAAAAGAAAAAAAAGTGAGAATAAAATAATGGGGTGAGCTTAAGGCAATAGCCTCGAGAGTGATAAAATAATGGGGTGCGCCTGGTATTAAGGCAATAGCCTCAAGAGTGAAAAAAAAGAGTATGATCTGAGTAATCGGGTACTTTGCGCCTAAGTAAGTGTAAATATTCGCATGAAAGGTGAAATATTCTAAAAAAAAAAGAAAAAGAAAAACGAAAAGAGTATGAACCAAGTAATCGGGTATGTTGCGCCTAAGCAACCGTGAATATTCGCATGAAAGGTGAAATATTCTTAAAAAAAAAAAGGAAAAAATTTGTTATGAGAGAGGAGATGAATCATGAGTTAGAGTTTGAGTCTAAGGCCGAAATAAACTATCACACATGCACGTAGTTGTATAGGAGCCAATGAATTATCTGTTAGTAGGTATTGAAAGATAGGATTTAAATTTTTGATTAAAATGATAAGTGTATCTGATATGACGCTCGATTTGAAAATTGATAATCTAAATGCGTTCTTGAGTTTGTATATTAGTGAGATTAATTGATGAAAATATCATAAAAAAAAAAAGATTTTTCTTTCCTTTGTATAAAATTTCTATTTTTCTTGATTTTCGGTTATCCTTATTTTTCTTTTCTTTATTCCTTAATCTATTTTCTTCTTGAATTTTGTGGGTATATTCACTGCAAACCCTCACGAGACAACACTCGTCCACTAGGGTAACCTAGGGGTTTAAAGGCTTATTGCACGTGCTAAGTGCAATCGCGATTCCTGCGAAAGTGAGTTAGGATTTTTATTTTTCTTTTTAGATTTAGGTTTTGCTCGAGGACTAGCAAAAGATAGGTGTGGGGGTGTGATGAATATCATATATTGTATTTTTCCTCTCATACTTTATCTATTTTTGTATATAAATAAATGCTACTCAGGTATTTTTAGTGCCTTTTTCAGGTAATTCGATTCATACAAGGAGATGGCAAGAAATCAATGTTGGAGTAGGAAATTAGAGTCCGAATAGTTTCTAAAGTGAGAAAAACTACGAGACCACGATGTTACAGAGATGCAAAGTCAAATACAGTCAAGGAAATATAATGAGCAAGACACGAGACGCACGTGGAAGAAATTTCAATTGATTTACTCGAAATACAACCGCTATTTAGCGGTTTTATCCGCCATTTAGCGGCCAACTGTGGGCCCCATATGCTGAATTTTCTTCCCTGGCTTCAATGTAATTTTTTGGCTTTATAGTTCTGCTAGAATTAGGGTTTGATTTCCGAAGCCTATATATTGGCCGTATCCTTGTATTCTAGGTTTTATGCAGTAGTTAATGTAGATTAGGATTTAGTTTGTACTCGTCTTCCATTAATAAAATTAGGGTTTTGCTGAAGGGGTGCCGGCCACAATACTGTGCTCCAGAGGTAAGCCATTGTTTTCTAATCTTTATTTGCTTTTTAGATAGATTTAATTGCTTTCTAGTATAGATTTATTTGCTTTCTAGATTAGATTTAATTGCTTTCTAGAATCATGAGTAGCTAATTAGTTTAGCTCTAGGATGTAGATGAAGTTAGAATCCATCATGTAATTGCTCTCTAGTATTTTCTTCTTAAATAAAAATAATAAAGACATGATTCTTCTATAAAAAGTTTAAAATACAAGAACTCGAAAATTAAGACTTTGATAGGTTATACTTGAATTAGGTTTCTTGATAGCCTATACTTAGTTAGGGTTTGGGGTTGTTGATTTTATTTTTTTATTGAATTATTTAAAGATTTAGTTTGTTTTTATGAAAAGTAGTATCTTTGATGAGTTATACTTGCACACCACTTGATAGCTCATACTTAGGGCACTTTGAATAAAGATTAAACTAAAAAGATCAAATTTTTATGAGAGAAGAAGATAATAGAAGTAAGAACATGGTTGGAAACTAGTGCATTCTAGATCCTAGGCTAATTAGAACAAGCAAACTTCAACCCAAAATTCTTTGTTAATCCGTTAGACTATGGAATTAGTAAGAATCGCAAAACACTTTAGATCCCTGTGAGACGACCTGTACAGCGCTACAACGATACTGTGCGCTTGCAGTAATTTATCACATCAAGTTTTTGGCGCCGTTGCCGGGGATCGACGGTGTTTTTCTTGCTTTTTCTAACGTTTTACGGCTTAACAGTGTGTGTTGAGTGTGTATAGATCTGAAACTTTAGATACAGGATATACAAAGTGAAGGAAAGCGTTGTGGAAGTGCACTGCAAAAATCTGAGAGGTAACCTCCCAGATTTGGCCGCTAAATAGCGGTAAATACCGCTATTTAGCGGCAATATCTTTCCGTTTCTCCCTCAAATTTTGTGTACTTCTGTATTTATCGTTCTTGATTCTACAAAAAAAATAATAAAAAAATTATAAAAATCATATTTCAATTGTTTTTATTTTTTCTTTTCCATCTCTTTCCCTCTCTGCCTTCTTCAAAACAAACAAAAAAAAATTAAAAAAAAAATGTTTCAAAATCAAACTGGTTGCAATCATTGTCGTGATCCATACCATAATTATTATCAGTGTCCATGGATAGGAAGTTCGCTAGGACTAGGTTATAAACAAATTCACAATACATATAATAAACCTACGAGCGCTTCTTATACACAAAATTACAATTATGAATGGATGAATAATTCTAATTTTGCATATAATCAAGAGCCATATCAAGATAATCCTCCATCTGATCCTTTCTTTATGGGCTATTTATCTTCATGTTCTACATTCAATCATGAACAAGATATTCAATTGAACATGTTAGATGAAAGATTAAAAAGATTAGAAGCGAGATATGCATGTCATGAGAATCTACCTCCAACCACTTCATATCTGTCATCAAATATGTACATGGATCCATCATATCATTCTTCAAATTTCACTCATGATCTCGAGATGCAATCATTTGAGAAAAATAAGGAAAATTACGATCATGAGTCTGAGGAACGAAAATGTAGAATAGAGGAAGATATGGAAGTTTTGCTAAAATCATCATCTCAAAAATCATCCTCTAAAATTGAATCTTGTATGGAAGATCTTCTCAAAGCGATTTCTCAAGCTAAACTTTTTATAGATCAACCATCTAATAGTTTGAACGTATCTGACTCAAACGAGCAATCACTCCAGTCATCTTCTGAGGTAGATATGATTCAAAATGAATTAAATAGTTTTGTGCATGATGAGTCTATAATTCAACATTGTGATCAACCTATTTTAGACCATTGTGGCAATAATTATGAAGAAACCAGTGATAAAGAAAATATTTTGCTTGCTAGTGACACATTATCATTTGATTCTTTTGATGGAAATTGTGAAGAAATTTGTGAAGAAGAATTTTTATCCATTCATAATAACTTGACTAATGATAAGTCTACTAGTATGGCATTTTCTTTTGAGAATTTTGATGACAGGTTTGAAGAAAATTTGCATGATAAGCCCCTAACAATTGAGGAAAGGAAGGAACATAAAAAAGAAGAGATCATGGTACCTGATGGCTTAAAAGAGCCCGCCAAAATTGAGCTAATGATTCCACAATACCAAAGTGAGTATGTTATTTCACACGTTGATAAAACCAAAATACTTACAAATATGAAATATGCTCGTGGATGGAATACGAACGATGGTAAAGGTATGCTTTCCAACCTCAAAATTTTATTATTGAATAAAAAAAAGAAAAGTAGAAAAAAATTGAGAAAAATCAAAAATAAGATGGAGAGATTAAATGCAAAACTGACAAAAAGGCTAAGTTCATCCATATCAAAACATAAAAGGACACATTATGAGAGTGGAAAGCGATCAAGAGGTCGTAACCGTTTGAATTTTCTAATAAGTGTATAATATTTGTATAATAGTTTTCTTTTTTTTATTTTACCACCCTTGGTTTGTGTATGAGGGCATACACAAGTTTAGGTGTGGGGGAGTAGATTAGGAGATTTTTATTTTTTAGGATTTTTAGGATTTTATTTTTGTTTTTATGATTTTTTTTTTTAGATTTTTGGGTTTCTTTATTTTACACTTTGGTTAGTTTTTAGGGTAACTAACTGAAAAAAATTAAAAAAAACTGAAAAGAAAAATAAATTAAAAAAACTTATGTATTTTTATCAATAGATCAAACTACTTACAGATAAAGGAACAAATTTAGATTTGAAATTGGATAGGAGAGTAGATTGGATGATACACTTTGAATTTTATGAAAAAGATCAAAATATAAAAAAATAAATATTGCTAACAGTAGTTTTGAGGCAAATATACATCTATTTTTCACTTCACAATAGTTTATTAGATTAAGGACAAAGATGATAACGATTGAGTAAGTTTTCTCTCTCTAAACAAAAAAAAAGAGAAAAAAAAAGAAAAAAAAAGAAAAAAAAAGTGAGAATAAAATAATGGGGTGAGCTTAAGGCAATAGCCTCGAGAGTGATAAAATAATGGGGTGCGCCTGGTATTAAGGCAATAGCCTCAAGAGTGAAAAAAAAGAGTATGATCTGAGTAATCGGGTACTTTGCGCCTAAGTAAGTGTAAATATTCGCATGAAAGGTGAAATATTCTAAAAAAAAAAGAAAAAGAAAAACGAAAAGAGTATGAACCAAGTAATCGGGTATGTTGCGCCTAAGCAACCGTGAATATTCGCATGAAAGGTGAAATATTCTTAAAAAAAAAAAGGAAAAAATTTGTTATGAGAGAGGAGATGAATCATGAGTTAGAGTTTGAGTCTAAGGCCGAAATAAACTATCACACATGCACGTAGTTGTATAGGAGCCAATGAATTATCTGTTAGTAGGTATTGAAAGATAGGATTTAAATTTTTGATTAAAATGATAAGTGTATCTGATATGACGCTCGATTTGAAAATTGATAATCTAAATGCGTTCTTGAGTTTGTATATTAGTGAGATTAATTGATGAAAATATCATAAAAAAAAAAAGATTTTTCTTTCCTTTGTATAAAATTTCTATTTTTCTTGATTTTCGGTTATCCTTATTTTTCTTTTCTTTATTCCTTAATCTATTTTCTTCTTGAATTTTGTGGGTATATTCACTGCAAACCCTCACGAGACAACACTCGTCCACTAGGGTAACCTAGGGGTTTAAAGGCTTATTGCACGTGCTAAGTGCAATCGCGATTCCTGCGAAAGTGAGTTAGGATTTTTATTTTTCTTTTTAGATTTAGGTTTTGCTCGAGGACTAGCAAAAGATAGGTGTGGGGGTGTGATGAATATCATATATTGTATTTTTCCTCTCATACTTTATCTATTTTTGTATATAAATAAATGCTACTCAGGTATTTTTAGTGCCTTTTTCAGGTAATTCGATTCATACAAGGAGATGGCAAGAAATCAATGTTGGAGTAGGAAATCAGAGTCCGAATAGTTTCTAAAGTGAGAAAAACTACGAGACCACGATGTTACAGAGATGCAAAGTCAAATACAGTCAAGGAAATATAATGAGCAAGACACGAGACGCACGTGGAAGAAATTTCAATTGATTTACTCGAAATACAACCGCTATTTAGCGGTTTTATCCGCCATTTAGCGGCCAACTGTGGGCCCCATATGCTGAATTTTCTTCCCTGGCTTCAATGTAATTTTTTGGCTTTATAGTTCTGCTAGAATTAGGGTTTGATTTCCGAAGCCTATATATTGGCCGTATCCTTGTATTCTAGGTTTTATGCAGTAGTTAATGTAGATTAGGATTTAGTTTGTACTCGTCTTCCATTAATAAAATTAGGGTTTTGCTGAAGGGGTGCCGGCCACAATACTGTGCTCCAGAGGTAAGCCATTGTTTTCTAATCTTTATTTGCTTTTTAGATAGATTTAATTGCTTTCTAGTATAGATTTATTTGCTTTCTAGATTAGATTTAATTGCTTTCTAGAATCATGAGTAGCTAATTAGTTTAGCTCTAGGATGTAGATGAAGTTAGAATCCATCATGTAATTGCTCTCTAGTATTTTCTTCTTAAATAAAAATAATAAAGACATGATTCTTCTATAAAAAGTTTAAAATACAAGAACTCGAAAATTAAGACTTTGATAGGTTATACTTGAATTAGGTTTCTTGATAGCCTATACTTAGTTAGGGTTTGGGGTTGTTGATTTTATTTTTTTATTGAATTATTTAAAGATTTAGTTTGTTTTTATGAAAAGTAGTATCTTTGATGAGTTATACTTGCACACCACTTGATAGCTCATACTTAGGGCACTTTGAATAAAGATTAAACTAAAAAGATCAAATTTTTATGAGAGAAGAAGATAATAGAAGTAAGAACATGGTTGGAAACTAGTGCATTCTAGATCCTAGGCTAATTAGAACAAGCAAACTTCAACCCAAAATTCTTTGTTAATCCGTTAGACTATGGAATTAGTAAGAATCGCAAAACACTTTAGATCCCTGTGAGACGACCTGTACAGCGCTACAACGATACTGTGCGCTTGCAGTAATTTATCACATCAAGTTTTTGGCGCCGTTGCCGGGGATCGACGGTGTTTTTCTTGCTTTTTCTAACGTTTTACGGCTTAACAGTGTGTGTTGAGTGTGTATAGATCTGAAACTTTAGATACAGGATATACAAAGTGAAGGAAAGCGTTGTGGAAGTGCACTGCAAAAATCTGAGAGGTAACCTCCCAGATTTGGCCGCTAAATAGCGGTAAATACCGCTATTTAGCGGCAATATCTTTCCGTTTCTCCCTCAAATTTTGTGTACTTCTGTATTTATCGTTCTTGATTCTACAAAAAAATAATAAAAAAATTATAAAAATCATATTTCAATTGTTTTTATTTTTTCTTTTCCATCTCTTTCCCTCTCTGCCTTCTTCAAAACAAACAAAAAAAAATTAAAAAAAAAATGTTTCAAAATCAAACTGGTTGCAATCATTGTCGTGATCCATACCATAATTATTATCAGTGTCCATGGATAGGAAGTTCGCTAGGACTAGGTTATAAACAAATTCACAATACATATAATAAACCTACGAGCGCTTCTTATACACAAAATTACAATTATGAATGGATGAATAATTCTAATTTTGCATATAATCAAGAGCCATATCAAGATAATCCTCCATCTGATCCTTTCTTTATGGGCTATTTATCTTCATGTTCTACATTCAATCATGAACAAGATATTCAATTGAACATGTTAGATGAAAGATTAAAAAGATTAGAAGCGAGATATGCATGTCATGAGAATCTACCTCCAACCACTTCATATCTGTCATCAAATATGTACATGGATCCATCATATCATTCTTCAAATTTCACTCATGATCTCGAGATGCAATCATTTGAGAAAAATAAGGAAAATTACGATCATGAGTCTGAGGAACGAAAATGTAGAATAGAGGAAGATATGGAAGTTTTGCTAAAATCATCATCTCAAAAATCATCCTCTAAAATTGAATCTTGTATGGAAGATCTTCTCAAAGCGATTTCTCAAGCTAAACTTTTTATAGATCAACCATCTAATAGTTTGAACGTATCTGACTCAAACGAGCAATCACTCCAGTCATCTTCTGAGGTAGATATGATTCAAAATGAATTAAATAGTTTTGTGCATGATGAGTCTATAATTCAACATTGTGATCAACCTATTTTAGACCATTGTGGCAATAATTATGAAGAAACCAGTGATAAAGAAAATATTTTGCTTGCTAGTGACACATTATCATTTGATTCTTTTGATGGAAATTGTGAAGAAATTTGTGAAGAAGAATTTTTATCCATTCATAATAACTTGACTAATGATAAGTCTACTAGTATGGCATTTTCTTTTGAGAATTTTGATGACAGGTTTGAAGAAAATTTGCATGATAAGCCCCTAACAATTGAGGAAAGGAAGGAACATAAAAAAGAAGAGATCATGGTACCTGATGACTTAAAAGAGCCCGCCAAAATTGAGCTAATGATTCCACAATACCAAAGTGAGTATGTTATTTCACACGTTGATAAAACCAAAATACTTACAAATATGAAATATGCTCGTGGATGGAATACGAACGATGGTAAAGGTATGCTTTCCAACCTCAAAATTTTATTATTGAATAAAAAAAAGAAAAGTAGAAAAAAATTGAGAAAAATCAAAAATAAGATGGAGAGATTAAATGCAAAACTAACAAAAAGGCTAAGTTCATCCATATCAAAACATAAAAGGACACATTATGAGAGTGGAAAGCGATCAAGAGGTCGTAACCGTTTGAATTTTCTAATAAGTGTATAATATTTGTATAATAGTTTTCTTTTTTTTATTTTACCACCCTTGGTTTGTGTATGAGAGCATACACAAGTTTAGGTGTGGGGGAGTAGATTAGGAGATTTTTATTTTTTAGGATTTTTAGGATTTTATTTTTGTTTTTATGATTTTTTTTTAGATTTTTGGGTTTCTTTATTTTACACTTTGGTTAGTTTTTAGGGTAACTAACTGAAAAAAATTTAAAAAAACTGAAAAGAAAAATAAATTAAAAAAACTTATGTATTTTTATCAATAGATCAAACTACTTACAGATAAAGGAACAAATTTAGATTTGAAATTGGATAGGAGAGTAGATTGGATGATACACTTTGAATTTTATGAAAAAGATCAAAATCTAAAAAAATAAATATTGCTAACAGTAGTTTTGAGGCAAATATACATCTATTTTTCACTTCACAATAGTTTATTAGATTAAGGACAAAGATGATAACGATTGAGTAAGTTTTCTCTCTCTAAACAAAAAAAAGAGAAAAAAAAAGAAAAAAAAAGAAAAAAAAAGTGAGAATAAAATAATGGGGTGAGCTTAAGGCAATAGCCTCGAGAGTGATAAAATAATGGGGTGCGCCTGGTATTAAGGCAATAGCCTCAAGAGTGAAAAAAAAGAGTATGATCTGAGTAATCGGGTACTTTGCGCCTAAGTAAGTGTAAATATTCGCATGAAAGGTGAAATATTCTAAAAAAAAAAAGAAAAAGAAAAACGAAAAGAGTATGAACCAAGTAATCGGGTATGTTGCGCCTAAACAAGCGTGAATATTCGCATGAAAGGTGAAATATTCTTAAAAAAAAAAAGGAAAAAATTTGTTATGAGAGAGGAGATGAATCATGAGTTAGAGTTTGAGTCTAAGGCCGAAATAAACTATCACACATGCACGTAGTTGTATAGGAGCCAATGAATTATCTGTTAGTAGGTATTGAAAGATAGGATTTAAATTTTTGATTAAAATGATAAGTGTATCTGATATGACGCTCGATTTGAAAATTGATAATCTAAATGCGTTCTTGAGTTTGTATATTGTGAGATTAATTGATGAAAATATCATAAAAAAAAAAGATTTTTCTTTCCTTTGTATAAAATTTCTATTTTTCTTGATTTTCGGTTATCCTTATTTTTCTTTTCTTTATTCCTTAATCTATTTTCTTCTTGAATTTTGTGGGTATATTCACTGCAAACCCTCACGAGACAACACTCGTCCACTAGGGTAACCTAGGGGTTTAAAGGCTTATTGCACGTGCTAAGTGCAATCGCGATTCCTGCGAAAGTGAGTTAGGATTTTTATTTTTCTTTTTAGATTTAGGTTTTGCTCGAGGACTAGCAAAAGATAGGTGTGGGGGTGTGATGAATATCATATATTGTATTTTTCCTCTCATACTTTATCTATTTTTGTATATAAATAAATGCTACTCAGGTATTTTTAGTGTCTTTTTCAGGTAATTCGATTCATACAAGGAGATGGCAAGAAATCAATGTTGGAGTAGGAAATCAGAGTCCGAATAGTTTCTAAAGTGAGAAAAACTACGAGACTACGATGTTACAGAGATGGAAAGTCAAATACAGTCAAGGAAATATAATGAGCAAGACACGAGACGCACGTGGAAGAAATTTCAATTGATTTACTCGAAATAAAACCGCTATTTAGCGGTTTTAGCCGCCATTTAGCGGCCAACTGTGGGCCCCATATGCTGAATTTTCTTCCCTGGCTTCAATGTAATTTTTTGGCTTTACAGTTCTGCTATAATTAGGGTTTGATTTCCGAAGCCTATATATTGGCCGTATCCTTGTATTCTAGGTTTTATGCAGTAGTTAATGTAGATTAGGATTTAGTTTGTACTCGTCTTCCATTAATAAAATTAGGGTTTTGCTGAAGCGGTGCCGGCCACAATACTGTGCTCCAGAGGTAAGCCATTGTTTTCTAATCTTTATTTGCTTTTTAGATAGATTTAATTGCTTTCTAGTATAGATTTATTTGCTTTCTAGATTAGATTTAATTGCTTTCTAGAATCATGAGTAGCTAATTAGTTTAGCTCTAGGATGTAGATGAAGTTAGAATCCATCATGTAATTGCTCTCTAGTATTTTCTTCTTAAATAAAAATAATAAAGACATGATTCTTCTATAAAAAGTTTAAAATACAAGAACTCGAAAATTAAGACTTTGATAGGTTATACTTGAATTAGGTTTCTTGATAGCCTATACTTAGTTAGGGTTTGGGGTTGTTGATTTTATTTTTTTATTGAATTATTTAAAGATTTAGTTTGTTTTTATGAAAAGTAGTATCTTTGATGAGTTATACTTGCACACCACTTGATAGCTCATACTTAGGGCACTTTGAATAAAGATTAAACTAAAAAGATCAAATTTTTATGAGAGAAGAAGATAATAGAAGTAAGAACATGGTTGGAAACTAGTGGATTCTAGATCCTAGGCTAATTAGAACAAGCAAACTTCAACCCAAAATTCTTTGTTAATCCGTTAGACTATGGAATTAGTAAGAATCGCAAAACACTTTAGATCCCTGTGAGACGACCTGTACAGCGCTACAACGATACTGTGCGCTTGCAGTAATTTATCACATCAAGTTTTTGGCGCCGTTGCCGGGGATCGACGGTGTTTTTCTTGCTTTTTCTAACGTTTTACGGCTTAACAGTGTGTGTTGAGTGTGTATAGATCTGAAACTTTAGATACAGGATATACAAAGTGAAGGAAAGCGTTGTGGAAGTGCACTGCAAAAATCTGAGAGGTAACCTCCCAGATTTGGCCGCTAAATAGCGGTAAATACCGCTATTTAGCGGCAATATCTTTCCGTTTCTCCCTCAAATTTTGTGTACTTCTGTATTTATCGTTCTTGATTCTACAAAAAAAATAATAAAAAAATTATAAAAATCATATTTCAATTGTTTTTATTTTTTCTTTTCCATCTCTTTCCCTCTCCGCCTTCTTCAAAACAAACAAAAAAAAATTAAAAAAAAAATGTTTCAAAATCAAACTGGTTGCAATCATTGTCGTGATCCATACCATAATTATTATCAGTGTCCATGGATAGGAAGTTCGCTAGGACTAGGTTATAAACAAATTCACAATACATATAATAAACCTACGAGCGCTTCTTATACACAAAATTACAATTATGAATGGATGAATAATTCTAATTTTGCATATAATCAAGAGCCATATCAAGATAATCCTCCATCTGATCCTTTCTTTATGGGCTATTTATCTTCATGTTCTACATTCAATCATGAACAAGATATTCAATTGAACATGTTAGATGAAAGATTAAAAAGATTAGAAGCGAGATATGCATGTCATGAGAATCTACCTCCAACCACTTCATATCTGTCATCAAATATGTACATGGATCCATCATATCATTCTTCAAATTTCACTCATGATCTCGAGATGCAATCATTTGAGAAAAATAAGGAAAATTACGATCATGAGTCTGAGGAACGAAAATGTAGAATAGAGGAAGATATGGAAGTTTTGCTAAAATCATCATCTCAAAAATCATCCTCTAAAATTGAATCTTGTATGGAAGATCTTCTCAAAGCGATTTCTCAAGCTAAACTTTTTATAGATCAACCATCTAATAGTTTGAACGTATCTGACTCAAACGAGCAATCACTCCAGTCATCTTCTGAGGTAGATATGATTCAAAATGAATTAAATAGTTTTGTGCATGATGAGTCTATAATTCAACATTGTGATCAACCTATTTTAGACCATTGTGGCAATAATTATGAAGAAACCAGTGATAAAGAAAATATTTTGCTTGCTAGTGACACATTATCATTTGATTCTTTTGATGGAAATTGTGAAGAAATTTGTGAAGAAGAATTTTTATCCATTCATAATAACTTGACTAATGATAAGTCTACTAGTATGGCATTTTCTTTTGAGAATTTTGATGACAGGTTTGAAGAAAATTTGCATGATAAGCCCCTAACAATTGAGGAAAGGAAGGAACATAAAAAAGAAGAGATCATGGTACCTGATGACTTAAAAGAGCCCGCCAAAATTGAGCTAATGATTACACAATACCAAAGTGAGTATGTTATTTCACACGTTGATAAAACCAAAATACTTACAAATATGAAATATGCTCGTGGATGGAATACGAACGATGGTAAAGGTATGCTTTCCAACCTCAAAATTTTATTATTGAATAAAAAAAAGAAAAGTAGAAAAAAATTGAGAAAAATCAAAAATAAGATGGAGAGATTAAATGCAAAACTAACAAAAAGGCTAAGTTCATCCATATCAAAACATAAAAGGACACATTATGAGAGTGGAAAGCGATCAAGAGGTCGTAACCGTTTGAATTTTCTAATAAGTGTATAATATTTGTATAATAGTTTTCTTTTTTTTATTTTACCACCCTTGGTTTGTGTATGAGAGCATACACAAGTTTAGGTGTGGGGGAGTAGATTAGGAGATTTTTATTTTTTAGGATTTTTAGGATTTTATTTTTGTTTTTATGATTTTTTTTTAGATTTTTGGGTTTCTTTATTTTACACTTTGGTTAGTTTTTAGGGTAACTAACTGAAAAAAATTTAAAAAAACTGAAAAGAAAAATAAATTAAAAAAACTTATGTATTTTTATCAATAGATCAAACTACTTACAGATAAAGGAACAAATTTAGATTTGAAATTGGATAGGAGAATAGATTGGATGATACACTTTGAATTTTATGAAAAAGATCAAAATCTAAAAAAATAAATATTGCTAACAGTAGTTTTGAGGCAAATATACATCTATTTTTCACTTCACAATAGTTTATTAGATTAAGGACAAAGATGATAACGATTGAGTAAGTTTTCTCTCTCTAAACAAAAAAAAAGAGAAAAAAAAAGAAAAAAAAAAGAAAAAAAAAGTGAGAATAAAATAATGGGGTGAGCTTAAGGCAATAGCCTCGAGAGTGATAAAATAATGGGGTGCGCCTGGTATTAAGGCAATAGCCTCAAGAGTGAAAAAAAAGAGTATGATCTGAGTAATCGGGTACTTTGCGCCTAAGTAAGTGTAAATATTCGCATGAAAGGTGAAATATTCTAAAAAAAAAAGAAAAAGAAAAACGAAAAGAGTATGAACCAAGTAATCGGGTATGTTGCGCCTAAACAAGCGTGAATATTCGCATGAAAGGTGAAATATTCTTAAAAAAAAAAAGGAAAAAATTTGTTATGAGAGAGGAGATGAATCATGAGTTAGAGTTTGAGTCTAAGGCCGAAATAAACTATCACACATGCACGTAGTTGTATAGAAACCAATGAATTATCTGTTAGTAGTTATTGAAAGATAGGATTTAAATTTTTGATTAAAATGATAAGTGTATCTGATATGACGCTCGATTTGAAAATTGATAATCTAAATGCGTTCTTGAGTTTGTATATTGTGAGATTAATTGATGAAAATATCATAAAAAAAAAAGATTTTTCTTTCCTTTGTATAAAATTTCTATTTTTCTTGATTTTCGGTTATCCTTATTTTTCTTTTCTTTATTCCTTAATCTATTTTCTTCTTGAATTTTGTGGGTATATTCACTGCAAACCCTCACGAGACAACACTCGTCCACTAGGGTAACCTAGGGGTTTAAAGGCTTATTGCACGTGCTAAGTGCAATCGCGATTCCTGCGAAAGTGAGTTAGGATTTTTATTTTTCTTTTTAGATTTAGGTTTTGCTCGAGGACTAGCAAAAGATAGGTGTGGGGGTGTGATGAATATCATATATTGTATTTTTCCTCTCATACTTTATCTATTTTTATATACAAATAAATGCTACTCAGGTATTTTTAGTGCCTTTTTCAGGTAATTCGATTCATACAAGGAGATGGCAAGAAATCAATGTTGGAGTAGGAAATCAGAGTCCGAATAGTTTCTAAAGTGAGAAAAACTACAAGACTACGATGTTACAGAGATGGAAAGTCAAATACAGTCAAGGAAATATAATGAGCAAGACACGAGACGCACGTGGAAGAAATTTCAATTGATTTACTCGAAATAAAACCGCTATTTAGCGGTTTTAGCCGCCATTTAGCGGCCAACTGTGGGCCCCATATGCTGAATTTTCTTCCCTGGCTTCAATGTAATTTTTTGGCTTTACAGTTCTGCTATAATTAGGGTTTGATTTCCGAAGCCTATATATTGGCCGTATCCTTGTATTCTAGGTTTTATGCAGTAGTTAATGTAGATTAGGATTTAGTTTGTACTCGTCTTCCATTAATAAAATTAGGGTTTTGCTGAAGCGGTGCCGGCCACAATACTGTGCTCCAGAGGTAAGCCATTGTTTTCTAATCTTTATTTGCTTTTTAGATAGATTTAATTGCTTTCTAGTATAGATTTATTTGTTTTCTAGATTAGATTTAATTGCTTTCTAGAATCATGAGTAGCTAATTAGTTTAGCTCTAGGATGTAGATGAAGTTAGAATCCATCATGTAATTGCTCTCTAGTATTTTCTTCTTAAATAAAAATAATAAAGACATGATTCTTCTATAAAAAGTTTAAAATACAAGAACTCGAAAATTAAGACTTTGATAGGTTATACTTGAATTAGGTTTCTTGATAGCCTATACTTAGTTAGGGTTTGGGGTTGTTGATTTTATTTTTTTATTGAATTATTTAAAGATTTAGTTTGTTTTTATGAAAAGTAGTATCTTTGATGAGTTATACTTGCACACCACTTGATAGCTCATACTTAGGGCACTTTGAATAAAGATTAAACTAAAAAGATCAAATTTTTATGAGAGAAGAAGATAATAGAAGTAAGAACATGGTTGGAAACTAGTGCATTCTAGATCCTAGGCTAATTAGAACAAGCAAACTTCAACCCAAAATTCTTTGTTAATCCGTTAGACTATGGAATTAGTAAGAATCGCAAAACACTTTAGATCCCTGTGAGACGACCTGTACAGCGCTACAACGATACTGTGCGCTTGCAGTAATTTATCACATCAAGTTTTTGGCGCCGTTGCCGGGGATCGACGGTGTTTTTCTTGCTTTTTCTAACGTTTTACGGCTTAACAGTGTGTGTTGAGTGTGTATAGATCTGAAACTTTAGATACAGGATATAAAAAGTGAAGGAAAGCGTTGTGGAAGTGCACTGCAAAAATCTGAGAGGTAACCTCCCAGATTTGGCCGCTAAATAGCGGTAAATACCGCTATTTAGCGGCAATATCTTTCCGTTTCTCCCTCAAATTTTGTGTACTTCTGTATTTATCGTTCTTGATTCTACAAAAAAAATAATAAAAAAATTATAAAAATCATATTTCAATTGTTTTTATTTTTTCTTTTCCATCTCTTTCCCTCTCCGCCTTCTTCAAAACAAACAAAAAAAAATTAAAAAAAAAATGTTTCAAAATCAAACTGGTTGCAATCATTGTCGTGATCCATACCATAATTATTATCAGTGTCCATGGATAGGAAGTTCGCTAGGACTAGGTTATAAACAAATTCACAATACATATAATAAACCTACGAGCGCTTCTTATACACAAAATTACAATTATGAATGGATGAATAATTCTAATTTTGCATATAATCAAGAGCCATATCAAGATAATCCTCCATCTGATCCTTTCTTTATGGGCTATTTATCTTCATGTTCTACATTCAATCATGAACAAGATATTCAATTGAACATGTTAGATGAAAAATTAAAAAGATTAGAAGCGAGATATGCATGTCATGAGAATCTACCTCCAACCACTTCATATCTGTCATCAAATATGTACATGGATCCATCATATCATTCTTCAAATTTCACTCATGATCTCGAGATGCAATCATTTGAGAAAAATAAGGAAAATTACGATCATGAGTCTGAGGAACGAAAATGTAGAATAGAGGAAGATATGGAAGTTTTGCTAAAATCATCATCTCAAAAATCATCCTCTAAAATTGAATCTTGTATGGAAGATCTTCTCAAAGCGATTTCTCAAGCTAAACTTTTTATAGATCAACCATCTAATAGTTTGAACGTATCTGACTCAAACGAGCAATCACTCCAGTCATCTTCTGAGGTAGATATGATTCAAAATGAATTAAATAGTTTTGTGCATGATGAGTCTATAATTCAACATTGTGATCAACCTATTTTAGACCATTGTGGCAATAATTATGAAGAAACCAGTGATAAAGAAAATATTTTGCTTGCTAGTGACACATTATCATTTGATTCTTTTGATGGAAATTGTGAAGAAATTTGTGAAGAAGAATTTTTATCCATTCATAATAACTTGACTAATGATAAGTCTACTAGTATGGCATTTTCTTTTGAGAATTTTGATGACAGGTTTGAAGAAAATTTGCATGATAAGCCCCTAACAATTGAGGAAAGGAAGGAACATAAAAAAGAAGAGATCATGGTACCTGATGACTTAAAAGAGCCCGCCAAAATTGAGCTAATGATTACACAATACCAAAGTGAGTATGTTATTTCACACGTTGATAAAACCAAAATACTTACAAATATGAAATATGCTCGTGGATGGAATACGAACGATGGTAAAGGTATGCTTTCCAACCTCAAAATTTTATTATTGAATAAAAAAAAGAAAAGTAGAAAAAAATTGAGAAAAATCAAAAATAAGATGGAGAGATTAAATGCAAAACTAACAAAAAGGCTAAGTTCATCCATATCAAAACATAAAAGGACACATTATGAGAGTGGAAAGCGATCAAGAGGTCGTAACCGTTTGAATTTTCTAATAAGTGTATAATATTTGTATAATAGTTTTCTTTTTTTTATTTTACCACCCTTGGTTTGTGTATGAGAGCATACACAAGTTTAGGTGTGGGGGAGTAGATTAGGAGATTTTTATTTTTTAGGATTTTTAGGATTTTATTTTTGTTTTTATGATTTTTTTTTAGATTTTTGGGTTTCTTTATTTTACACTTTGGTTAGTTTTTAGGGTAACTAACTGAAAAAAATTTAAAAAAACTGAAAAGAAAAATAAATTAAAAAAACTTATGTATTTTTATCAATAGATCAAACTACTTACAGATAAAGGAACAAATTTAGATTTGAAATTGGATAGGAGAGTAGATTGGATGATACACTTTGAATTTTATGAAAAAGATCAAAATCTAAAAAAATAAATATTGCTAACAGTAGTTTTGAGGCAAATATACATCTATTTTTCACTTCACAATAGTTTATTAGATTAAGGACAAAGATGATAACGATTGAGTAAGTTTTCTCTCTCTAAACAAAAAAAAAGAGAAAAAAAAAGAAAAAAAAAGAAAAAAAAAGTGAGAATAAAATAATGGGGTGAGCTTAAGGCAATAGCCTCGAGAGTGATAAAATAATGGGGTGCGCCTGGTATTAAGGCAATAGCCTCAAGAGTGAAAAAAAAGAGTATGATCTGAGTAATCGGGTACTTTGCGCCTAAGTAAGTGTAAATATTCGCATGAAAGGTGAAATATTCTAAAAAAAAAAAGAAAAAGAAAAACGAAAAGAGTATGAACCAAGTAATCAGGTATGTTGCGCCTAAACAAGCGTGAATATTCGCATGAAAGGTGAAATATTCTTAAAAAAAAAAAGGAAAAAATTTGTTATGAGAGAGGAGATGAATCATGAGTTAGAGTTTGAGTCTAAGGCCGAAATAAACTATCACACATGCACGTAGTTGTATAGAAACCAATGAATTATCTGTTAGTAGGTATTGAAAGATAGGATTTAAATTTTTGATTAAAATGATAAGTGTATCTGATATGACGCTCGATTTGAAAATTGATAATCTAAATGCGTTCTTGAGTTTGTATATTGTGAGATTAATTGATGAAAATATCATAAAAAAAAAAAGATTTTTCTTTCCTTTGTATAAAATTTCTATTTTTCTTGATTTTCGGTTATCCTTATTTTTCTTTTCTTTATTCCTTAATCTATTTTCTTCTTGAATTTTGTGGGTATATTCACTGCAAACCCTCACGAGACAACACTCGTCCACTAGGGTAACCTAGGGGTTTAAAGGCTTATTGCACGTGCTAAGTGCAATCGCGATTCCTGCGAAAGTGAGTTAGGATTTTTATTTTTCTTTTTAGATTTAGGTTTTGCTCGAGGACTAGCAAAAGATAGGTGTGGGGGTGTGATGAATATCATATATTGTATTTTTCCTCTCATACTTTATCTATTTTTGTATATAAATAAATGCTACTCAGGTATTTTTAGTGCCTTTTTCAGGTAATTCGATTCATACAAGGAGATGGCAAGAAATCAATGTTGGAGTAGGAAATCAGAGTCCGAATAGTTTCTAAAGTGAGAAAAACTACGAGACTACGATGTTACAGAGATGCAAAGTCAAATACAGTCAAGGAAATATAATGAGGAAGAAACGAGACGCACGTGGAAGAAATTTCAATTGATTTACTCGAAATAAAACCGCTATTTAGCGGTTTTAGCCGCCATTTAGCGGCCAACTGTGGGCCCCATATGCTGAATTTTCTTCCCTGGCTTCAATGTAATTTTTTGGCTTTATAGTTCTGCTATAATTAGGGTTTGATTTCCGAAGCCTATATATTGGCCGTATCCTTGTATTCTAGGTTTTATGCAGTAGTTAATGTAGATTAGGATTTAGTTTGTACTCGTCTTCCATTAATAAAATTAGGGTTTTGCTGAAGCGGTGCCGGCCACAATACTGTGCTCCAGAGGTAAGCCATTGTTTTCTAATCTTTATTTGCTTTTTAGATAGATTTAATTGCTTTCTAGTATAGATTTATTTGCTTTCTAGATTAGATTTAATTGCTTTCTAGAATCATGAGTAGCTAATTAGTTTAGCTCTAGGATGTAGATGAAGTTAGAATCCATCATGTAATTGCTCTCTAGTATTTTCTTCTTAAATAAAAATAATAAAGACATGATTCTTCTATAAAAAGTTTAAAATACAAGAACTCGAAAATTAAGACTTTGATAGGTTATACTTGAATTAGGTTTCTTGATAGCCTATACTTAGTTAGGGTTTGGGGTTGTTGATTTTATTTTTTTATTGAATTATTTAAAGATTTAGTTTGTTTTTATGAAAAGTAGTATCTTTGATGAGTTATACTTGCACACCACTTGATAGCTCATACTTAGGGCACTTTGAATAAAGATTAAACTAAAAAGATCAAATTTTTATGAGAGAAGAAGATAATAGAAGTAAGAACATGGTTGGAAACTAGTGGATTCTAGATCCTAGGCTAATTAGAACAAGCAAACTTCAACCCAAAATTCTTTGTTAATCCGTTAGACTATGGAATTAGTAAGAATCGCAAAACACTTTAGATCCCTGTGAGACGACCTGTACAGCGCTACAACGATACTGTGCGCTTGCAGTAATTTATCACATCAAGTTTTTGGCGCCGTTGCCGGGGATCGACGGTGTTTTTCTTGCTTTTTCTAACGTTTTACGGCTTAACAGTGTGTGTTGAGTGTGTATAGATCTGAAACTTTAGATACAGGATATACAAAGTGAAGGAAAGCGTTGTGGAAGTGCACTGCAAAAATCTGAGAGGTAACCTCCCAGATTTGGCCGCTAAATAGCGGTAAATACCGCTATTTAGCGGCAATATCTTTCCGTTTCTCCCTCAAATTTTGTGTACTTCTGTATTTATCGTTCTTGATTCTACAAAAAAAATAATAAAAAAATTATAAAAATCATATTTCAATTGTTTTTATTTTTTCTTTTCCATCTCTTTCCCTCTCCGCCTTCTTCAAAACAAACAAAAAAAAATTAAAAAAAAAATGTTTCAAAATCAAACTGGTTGCAATCATTGTCGTGATCCATACCATAATTATTATCAGTGTCCATGGATAGGAAGTTCGCTAGGACTAGGTTATAAACAAATTCACAATACATATAATAAACCTACGAGCGCTTCTTATACACAAAATTACAATTATGAATGGATGAATAATTCTAATTTTGTATATAATCAAGAGCCATATCAAGATAATCCTCCATCTGATCCTTTCTTTATGGGCTATTTATCTTCATGTTCTACATTCAATCATGAACAAGATATTCAATTGAACATGTTAGATGAAAAATTAAAAAGATTAGAAGCGAGATATGCATGTCATGAGAATCTACCTCCAACCACTTCATATCTGTCATCAAATATGTACATGGATCCATCATATCATTCTTCAAATTTCACTCATGATCTCGAGATGCAATCATTTGAGAAAAATAAGGAAAATTACGATCATGAGTCTGAGGAACGAAAATGTAGAATAGAGGAAGATATGGAAGTTTTGCTAAAATCATCATCTCAAAAATCATCCTCTAAAATTGAATCTTGTATGGAAGATCTTCTCAAAGCGATTTCTCAAGCTAAACTTTTTATAGATCAACCATCTAATAGTTTGAACGTATCTGACTCAAACGAGCAATCACTCCAGTCATCTTCTGAGGTAGATATGATTCAAAATGAATTAAATAGTTTTGTGCATGATGAGTCTATAATTCAACATTGTGATCAACCTATTTTAGACCATTGTGGCAATAATTATGAAGAAACCAGTGATAAAGAAAATATTTTGCTTGCTAGTGACACATTATCATTTGATTCTTTTGATGGAAATTGTGAAGAAATTTGTGAAGAAGAATTTTTATCCATTCATAATAACTTGACTAATGATAAGTCTACTAGTATGGCATTTTCTTTTGAGAATTTTGATGACAGGTTTGAAGAAAATTTGCATGATAAGCCCCTAACAATTGAGGAAAGGAAGGAACATAAAAAAGAAGAGATCATGGTACCTGATGACTTAAAAGAGCCCGCCAAAATTGAGCTAATGATTACACAATACCAAAGTGAGTATGTTATTTCACACGTTGATAAAACCAAAATACTTACAAATATGAAATATGCTCGTGGATGGAATACGAACGATGGTAAAGGTATGCTTTCCAACCTCAAAATTTTATTATTGAATAAAAAAAAGAAAAGTAGAAAAAAATTGAGAAAAATCAAAAATAAGATGGAGAGATTAAATGCAAAACTAACAAAAAGGCTAAGTTCATCCATATCAAAACATAAAAGGACACATTATGAGAGTGGAAAGCGATCAAGAGGTCGTAACCGTTTGAATTTTCTAATAAGTGTATAATATTTGTATAATAGTTTTCTTTTTTTTATTTTACCACCCTTGGTTTGTGTATGAGAGCATACACAAGTTTAGGTGTGGGGGAGTAGATTAGGAGATTTTTATTTTTTAGGATTTTTAGGATTTTATTTTTGTTTTTATGATTTTTTTTTAGATTTTTGGGTTTCTTTATTTTACACTTTGGTTAGTTTTTAGGGTAACTAACTGAAAAAAATTTAAAAAAACTGAAAAGAAAAATAAATTAAAAAAACTTATGTATTTTTATCAATAGATCAAACTACTTACAGATAAAGGAACAAATTTAGATTTGAAATTGGATAGGAGAGTAGATTGGATGATACACTTTGAATTTTATGAAAAAGATCAAAATCTAAAAAAATAAATATTGCTAACAGTAGTTTTGAGGCAAATATACATCTATTTTTCACTTCACAATAGTTTATTAGATTAAGGACAAAGATGATAACGATTGAGTAAGTTTTCTCTCTCTAAACAAAAAAAAAGAGAAAAAAAAAGAAAAAAAAAGAAAAAAAAAGTGAGAATAAAATAATGGGGTGAGCTTAAGGCAATAGCCTCGAGAGTGATAAAATAATGGGGTGCGCCTGGTATTAAGGCAATAGCCTCAAGAGTGAAAAAAAAGAGTATGATCTGAGTAATCGGGTACTTTGCGCCTAAGTAAGTGTAAATATTCGCATGAAAGGTGAAATATTCTAAAAAAAAAAGAAAAAGAAAAACGAAAAGAGTATGAACCAAGTAATCGGGTATGTTGCGCCTAAACAAGCGTGAATATTCGCATGAAAGGTGAAATATTCTTAAAAAAAAAAAGGAAAAAATTTGTTATGAGAGAGGAGATGAATCATGAGTTAGAGTTTGAGTCTAAGGCCGAAATAAACTATCACACATGCACGTAGTTGTATAGGAGCCAATGAATTATCTGTTAGTAGGTATTGAAAGATAGGATTTAAATTTTTGATTAAAATGATAAGTGTATCTGATATGACGCTCGATTTGAAAATTGATAATCTAAATGCGTTCTTGAGTTTGTATATTGTGAGATTAATTGATGAAAATATCATAAAAAAAAAAGATTTTTCTTTCCTTTGTATAAAATTTCTATTTTTCTTGATTTTCGGTTATCCTTATTTTTCTTTTCTTTATTCCTTAATCTATTTTCTTCTTGAATTTTGTGGGTATATTCACTGCAAACCCTCACGAGACAACACTCGTCCACTAGGGTAACCTAGGGGTTTAAAGGCTTATTGCACGTGCTAAGTGCAATCGCGATTTCTGCGAAAGTGAGTTAGGATTTTTATTTTTCTTTTTAGATTTAGGTTTTGCTCGAGGACTAGCAAAAGATAGGTGTGGGGGTGTGATGAATATCATATATTGTATTTTTCCTCTCATACTTTATCTATTTTTGTATATAAATAAATGCTACTCAGGTATTTTTAGTGTCTTTTTCAGGTAATTCGATTCATACAAGGAGATGGCAAGAAATCAATGTTGGAGTAGGAAATCAGAGTCCGAATAGTTTCTAAAGTGAGAAAAACTACGAGACTACGATGTTACAGAGATGGAAAGTCAAATACAGTCAAGGAAATATAATGAGCAAGACACGAGACGCACGTGGAAGAAATTTCAATTGATTTACTCGAAATAAAACCGCTATTTAGCGGTTTTAGCCGCCATTTAGCGGCCAACTGTGGGCCCCATATGCTGAATTTTCTTCCCTGGCTTCAATGTAATTTTTTGGCTTTACAGTTCTGCTATAATTAGGGTTTGATTTCCGAAGCCTATATATTGGCCGTATCCTTGTATTCTAGGTTTTATGCAGTAGTTAATGTAGATTAGGATTTAGTTTGTACTCGTCTTCCATTAATAAAATTAGGGTTTTGCTGAAGCGGTGCCGGCCACAATACTGTGCTCCAGAGGTAAGCCATTGTTTTCTAATCTTTATTTGCTTTTTAGATAGATTTAATTGCTTTCTAGTATAGATTTATTTGCTTTCTAGATTAGATTTAATTGCTTTCTAGAATCATGAGTAGCTAATTAGTTTAGCTCTAGGATGTAGATGAAGTTAGAATCCATCATGTAATTGCTCTCTAGTATTTTCTTCTTAAATAAAAATAATAAAGACATGATTCTTCTATAAAAAGTTTAAAATACAAGAACTCGAAAATTAAGACTTTGATAGGTTATACTTGAATTAGGTTTCTTGATAGCCTATACTTAGTTAGGGTTTGGGGTTGTTGATTTTATTTTTTTATTGAATTATTTAAAGATTTAGTTTGTTTTTATGAAAAGTAGTATCTTTGATGAGTTATACTTGCACACCACTTGATAGCTCATACTTAGGGCACTTTGAATAAAGATTAAACTAAAAAGATCAAATTTTTATGAGAGAAGAAGATAATAGAAGTAAGAACATGGTTGGAAACTAGTGCATTCTAGATCCTAGGCTAATTAGAACAAGCAAACTTCAACCCAAAATTCTTTGTTAATCCGTTAGACTATGGAATTAGTAAGAATCGCAAAACACTTTAGATCCCTGTGAGACGACCTGTACAGCGCTACAACGATACTGTGCGCTTGCAGTAATTTATCACATCAAGTTTTTGGCGCCGTTGCCGGGGATCGACGGTGTTTTTCTTGCTTTTTCTAACGTTTTACGGCTTAACAGTGTGTGTTGAGTGTGTATAGATCTGAAACTTTAGATACAGGATATAAAAAGTGAAGGAAAGCGTTGTGGAAGTGCACTGCAAAAATCTGAGAGGTAACCTCCCAGATTTGGCCGCTAAATAGCGGTAAATACCGCTATTTAGCGGCAATATCTTTCCGTTTCTCCCTCAAATTTTGTGTACTTCTGTATTTATCGTTCTTGATTCTACAAAAAAAATAATAAAAAAATTATAAAAATCATATTTCAATTGTTTTTATTTTTTCTTTTCCATCTCTTTCCCTCTCCGCCTTCTTCAAAACAAACAAAAAAAAATTAAAAAAAAAATGTTTCAAAATCAAACTGGTTGCAATCATTGTCGTGATCCATACCATAATTATTATCAGTGTCCATGGATAGGAAGTTCGCTAGGACTAGGTTATAAACAAATTCACAATACATATAATAAACCTACGAGCGCTTCTTATACACAAAATTACAATTATGAATGGATGAATAATTCTAATTTTGCATATAATCAAGAGCCATATCAAGATAATCCTCCATCTGATCCTTTCTTTATGGGCTATTTATCTTCATGTTCTACATTCAATCATGAACAAGATATTCAATTGAACATGTTAGATGAAAAATTAAAAAGATTAGAAGCGAGATATGCATGTCATGAGAATCTACCTCCAACCACTTCATATCTGTCATCAAATATGTACATGGATCCATCATATCATTCTTCAAATTTCACTCATGATCTCGAGATGCAATCATTTGAGAAAAATAAGGAAAATTACGATCATGAGTCTGAGGAACGAAAATGTAGAATAGAGGAAGATATGGAAGTTTTGCTAAAATCATCATCTCAAAAATCATCCTCTAAAATTGAATCTTGTATGGAAGATCTTCTCAAAGCGATTTCTCAAGCTAAACTTTTTATAGATCAACCATCTAATAGTTTGAACGTATCTGACTCAAACGAGCAATCACTCCAGTCATCTTCTGAGGTAGATATGATTCAAAATGAATTAAATAGTTTTGTGCATGATGAGTCTATAATTCAACATTGTGATCAACCTATTTTAGACCATTGTGGCAATAATTATGAAGAAACCAGTGATAAAGAAAATATTTTGCTTGCTAGTGACACATTATCATTTGATTCTTTTGATGGAAATTGTGAAGAAATTTGTGAAGAAGAATTTTTATCCATTCATAATAACTTGACTAATGATAAGTCTACTAGTATGGCATTTTCTTTTGAGAATTTTGATGACAGGTTTGAAGAAAATTTGCATGATAAGCCCCTAACAATTGAGGAAAGGAAGGAACATAAAAAAGAAGAGATCATGGTACCTGATGACTTAAAAGAGCCCGCCAAAATTGAGCTAATGATTACACAATACCAAAGTGAGTATGTTATTTCACACGTTGATAAAACCAAAATACTTACAAATATGAAATATGCTCGTGGATGGAATACGAACGATGGTAAAGGTATGCTTTCCAACCTCAAAATTTTATTATTGAATAAAAAAAAGAAAAGTAGAAAAAAATTGAGAAAAATCAAAAATAAGATGGAGAGATTAAATGCAAAACTAACAAAAAGGCTAAGTTCATCCATATCAAAACATAAAAGGACACATTATGAGAGTGGAAAGCGATCAAGAGGTCGTAACCGTTTGAATTTTCTAATAAGTGTATAATATTTGTATAATAGTTTTCTTTTTTTTATTTTACCACCCTTGGTTTGTGTATGAGAGCATACACAAGTTTAGGTGTGGGGGAGTAGATTAGGAGATTTTTATTTTTTAGGATTTTTAGGATTTTATTTTTGTTTTTATGATTTTTTTTTAGATTTTTGGGTTTCTTTATTTTACACTTTGGTTAGTTTTTAGGGTAACTAACTGAAAAAAATTTAAAAAAACTGAAAAGAAAAATAAATTAAAAAAACTTATGTATTTTTATCAATAGATCAAACTACTTACAGATAAAGGAACAAATTTAGATTTGAAATTGGATAGGAGAGTAGATTGGATGATACACTTTGAATTTTATGAAAAAGATCAAAATCTAAAAAAATAAATATTGCTAACAGTAGTTTTGAGGCAAATATACATCTATTTTTCACTTCACAATAGTTTATTAGATTAAGGACAAAGATGATAACGATTGAGTAAGTTTTCTCTCTCTAAACAAAAAAAAGAGAAAAAAAAAGAAAAAAAAAGTGAGAATAAAATAATGGGGTGAGCTTAAGGCAATAGCCTCGAGAGTGATAAAATAATGGGGTGCGCCTGGTATTAAGGCAATAGCCTCAAGAGTGAAAAAAAAGAGTATGATCTGAGTAATCGGGTACTTTGCGCCTAAGTAAGTGTAAATATTCGCATGAAAGGTGAAATATTCTAAAAAAAAAAAGAAAAAGAAAAACGAAAAGAGTATGAACCAAGTAATCGGGTATGTTGCGCCTAAACAAGCGTGAATATTCGCATGAAAGGTGAAATATTCTTAAAAAAAAAAAGGAAAAAATTTGTTATGAGAGAGGAGATGAATCATGAGTTAGAGTTTGAGTCTAAGGCCGAAATAAACTATCACACATGCACGTAGTTGTATAGGAGCCAATGAATTATCTGTTAGTAGGTATTGAAAGATAGGATTTAAATTTTTGATTAAAATGATAAGTGTATCTGATATGACGCTCGATTTGAAAATTGATAATCTAAATGCGTTCTTGAGTTTGTATATTGTGAGATTAATTGATGAAAATATCATAAAAAAAAAAGATTTTTCTTTCCTTTGTATAAAATTTCTATTTTTCTTGATTTTCGGTTATCCTTATTTTTCTTTTCTTTATTCCTTAATCTATTTTCTTCTTGAATTTTGTGGGTATATTCACTGCAAACCCTCACGAGACAACACTCGTCCACTAGGGTAACCTAGGGGTTTAAAGGCTTATTGCACGTGCTAAGTGCAATCGCGATTCCTGCGAAAGTGAGTTAGGATTTTTATTTTTCTTTTTAGATTTAGGTTTTGCTCGAGGACTAGCAAAAGATAGGTGTGGGGGTGTGATGAATATCATATATTGTATTTTTCCTCTCATACTTTATCTATTTTTGTATATAAATAAATGCTACTCAGGTATTTTTAGTGTCTTTTTCAGGTAATTCGATTCATACAAGGAGATGGCAAGAAATCAATGTTGGAGTAGGAAATCAGAGTCCGAATAGTTTCTAAAGTGAGAAAAACTACGAGACTACGATGTTACAGAGATGGAAAGTCAAATACAGTCAAGGAAATATAATGAGCAAGACACGAGACGCACGTGGAAGAAATTTCAATTGATTTACTCGAAATAAAACCGCTATTTAGCGGTTTTAGCCGCCATTTAGCGGCCAACTGTGGGCCCCATATGCTGAATTTTCTTCCCTGGCTTCAATGTAATTTTTTGGCTTTACAGTTCTGCTATAATTAGGGTTTGATTTCCGAAGCCTATATATTGGCCGTATCCTTGTATTCTAGGTTTTATGCAGTAGTTAATGTAGATTAGGATTTAGTTTGTACTCGTCTTCCATTAATAAAATTAGGGTTTTGCTGAAGCGGTGCCGGCCACAATACTGTGCTCCAGAGGTAAGCCATTGTTTTCTAATCTTTATTTGCTTTTTAGATAGATTTAATTGCTTTCTAGTATAGATTTATTTGCTTTCTAGATTAGATTTAATTGCTTTCTAGAATCATGAGTAGCTAATTAGTTTAGCTCTAGGATGTAGATGAAGTTAGAATCCATCATGTAATTGCTCTCTAGTATTTTCTTCTTAAATAAAAATAATAAAGACATGATTCTTCTATAAAAAGTTTAAAATACAAGAACTCGAAAATTAAGACTTTGATAGGTTATACTTGAATTAGGTTTCTTGATAGCCTATACTTAGTTAGGGTTTGGGGTTGTTGATTTTATTTTTTTATTGAATTATTTAAAGATTTAGTTTGTTTTTATGAAAAGTAGTATCTTTGATGAGTTATACTTGCACACCACTTGATAGCTCATACTTAGGGCACTTTGAATAAAGATTAAACTAAAAAGATCAAATTTTTATGAGAGAAGAAGATAATAGAAGTAAGAACATGGTTGGAAACTAGTGCATTCTAGATCCTAGGCTAATTAGAACAAGCAAACTTCAACCCAAAATTCTTTGTTAATCCGTTAGACTATGGAATTAGTAAGAATCGCAAAACACTTTAGATCCCTGTGAGACGACCTGTACAGCGCTACAACGATACTGTGCGCTTGCAGTAATTTATCACATCAAGTTTTTGGCGCCGTTGCCGGGGATCGACGGTGTTTTTCTTGCTTTTTCTAACGTTTTACGGCTTAACAGTGTGTGTTGAGTGTGTATAGATCTGAAACTTTAGATACAGGATATAAAAAGTGAAGGAAAGCGTTGTGGAAGTGCACTGCAAAAATCTGAGAGGTAACCTCCCAGATTTGGCCGCTAAATAGCGGTAAATACCGCTATTTAGCGGCAATATCTTTCCGTTTCTCCCTCAAATTTTGTGTACTTCTGTATTTATCGTTCTTGATTCTACAAAAAAAATAATAAAAAAATTATAAAAATCATATTTCAATTGTTTTTATTTTTTCTTTTCCATCTCTTTCCCTCTCCGCCTTCTTCAAAACAAACAAAAAAAAATTAAAAAAAAAATGTTTCAAAATCAAACTGGTTGCAATCATTGTCGTGATCCATACCATAATTATTATCAGTGTCCATGGATAGGAAGTTCGCTAGGACTAGGTTATAAACAAATTCACAATACATATAATAAACCTACGAGCGCTTCTTATACACAAAATTACAATTATGAATGGATGAATAATTCTAATTTTGCATATAATCAAGAGCCATATCAAGATAATCCTCCATCTGATCCTTTCTTTATGGGCTATTTATCTTCATGTTCTACATTCAATCATGAACAAGATATTCAATTGAACATGTTAGATGAAAAATTAAAAAGATTAGAAGCGAGATATGCATGTCATGAGAATCTACCTCCAACCACTTCATATCTGTCATCAAATATGTACATGGATCCATCATATCATTCTTCAAATTTCACTCATGATCTCGAGATGCAATCATTTGAGAAAAATAAGGAAAATTACGATCATGAGTCTGAGGAACGAAAATGTAGAATAGAGGAAGATATGGAAGTTTTGCTAAAATCATCATCTCAAAAATCATCCTCTAAAATTGAATCTTGTATGGAAGATCTTCTCAAAGCGATTTCTCAAGCTAAACTTTTTATAGATCAACCATCTAATAGTTTGAACGTATCTGACTCAAACGAGCAATCACTCCAGTCATCTTCTGAGGTAGATATGATTCAAAATGAATTAAATAGTTTTGTGCATGATGAGTCTATAATTCAACATTGTGATCAACCTATTTTAGACCATTGTGGCAATAATTATGAAGAAACCAGTGATAAAGAAAATATTTTGCTTGCTAGTGACACATTATCATTTGATTCTTTTGATGGAAATTGTGAAGAAATTTGTGAAGAAGAATTTTTATCCATTCATAATAACTTGACTAATGATAAGTCTACTAGTATGGCATTTTCTTTTGAGAATTTTGATGACAGGTTTGAAGAAAATTTGCATGATAAGCCCCTAACAATTGAGGAAAGGAAGGAACATAAAAAAGAAGAGATCATGGTACCTGATGACTTAAAAGAGCCCGCCAAAATTGAGCTAATGATTACACAATACCAAAGTGAGTATGTTATTTCACACGTTGATAAAACCAAAATACTTACAAATATGAAATATGCTCGTGGATGGAATACGAACGATGGTAAAGGTATGCTTTCCAACCTCAAAATTTTATTATTGAATAAAAAAAAGAAAAGTAGAAAAAAATTGAGAAAAATCAAAAATAAGATGGAGAGATTAAATGCAAAACTAACAAAAAGGCTAAGTTCATCCATATCAAAACATAAAAGGACACATTATGAGAGTGGAAAGCGATCAAGAGGTCGTAACCGTTTGAATTTTCTAATAAGTGTATAATATTTGTATAATAGTTTTCTTTTTTTTATTTTACCACCCTTGGTTTGTGTATGAGAGCATACACAAGTTTAGGTGTGGGGGAGTAGATTAGGAGATTTTTATTTTTTAGGATTTTTAGGATTTTATTTTTGTTTTTATGATTTTTTTTTAGATTTTTGGGTTTCTTTATTTTACACTTTGGTTAGTTTTTAGGGTAACTAACTGAAAAAAATTTAAAAAAACTGAAAAGAAAAATAAATTAAAAAAACTTATGTATTTTTATCAATAGATCAAACTACTTACAGATAAAGGAACAAATTTAGATTTGAAATTGGATAGGAGAGTAGATTGGATGATACACTTTGAATTTTATGAAAAAGATCAAAATCTAAAAAAATAAATATTGCTAACAGTAGTTTTGAGGCAAATATACATCTATTTTTCACTTCACAATAGTTTATTAGATTAAGGACAAAGATGATAACGATTGAGTAAGTTTTCTCTCTCTAAACAAAAAAAAAAGAGAAAAAAAAAGAAAAAAAAAGAAAAAAAAAGTGAGAATAAAATAATGGGGTGAGCTTAAGGCAATAGCCTCGAGAGTGATAAAATAATGGGGTGCGCCTGGTATTAAGGCAATAGCCTCAAGAGTGAAAAAAAAGAGTATGATCTGAGTAATCGGGTACTTTGCGCCTAAGTAAGTGTAAATATTCGCATGAAAGGTGAAATATTCTAAAAAAAAAAAGAAAAAGAAAAACGAAAAGAGTATGAACCAAGTAATCGGGTATGTTGCGCCTAAACAAGCGTGAATATTCGCATGAAAGGTGAAATATTCTTAAAAAAAAAAGGAAAAAATTTGTTATGAGAGAGGAGATGAATCATGAGTTAGAGTTTGAGTCTAAGGCCGAAATAAACTATCACACATGCACGTAGTTGTATAGGAGCCAATGAATTATCTGTTAGTAGGTATTGAAAGATAGGATTTAAATTTTTGATTAAAATGATAAGTGTATCTGATATGACGCTCGATTTGAAAATTGATAATCTAAATGCGTTCTTGAGTTTGTATATTGTGAGATTAATTGATGAAAATATCATAAAAAAAAAAGATTTTTCTTTCCTTTGTATAAAATTTCTATTTTTCTTGATTTTCGGTTATCCTTATTTTTCTTTTCTTTATTCCTTAATCTATTTTCTTCTTGAATTTTGTGGGTATATTCACTGCAAACCCTCACGAGACAACACTCGTCCACTAGGGTAACCTAGGGGTTTAAAGGCTTATTGCACGTGCTAAGTGCAATCGCGATTCCTGCGAAAGTGAGTTAGGATTTTTATTTTTCTTTTTAGATTTAGGTTTTGCTCGAGGACTAGCAAAAGATAGGTGTGGGGGTGTGATGAATATCATATATTGTATTTTTCCTCTCATACTTTATCTATTTTTGTATATAAATAAATGCTACTCAGGTATTTTTAGTGTCTTTTTCAGGTAATTCGATTCATACAAGGAGATGGCAAGAAATCAATGTTGGAGTAGGAAATCAGAGTCCGAATAGTTTCTAAAGTGAGAAAAACTACGAGACTACGATGTTACAGAGATGGAAAGTCAAATACAGTCAAGGAAATATAATGAGCAAGACACGAGACGCACGTGGAAGAAATTTCAATTGATTTACTCGAAATAAAACCGCTATTTAGCGGTTTTAGCCGCCATTTAGCGGCCAACTGTGGGCCCCATATGCTGAATTTTCTTCCCTGGCTTCAATGTAATTTTTTGGCTTTACAGTTCTGCTATAATTAGGGTTTGATTTCCGAAGCCTATATATTGGCCGTATCCTTGTATTCTAGGTTTTATGCAGTAGTTAATGTAGATTAGGATTTAGTTTGTACTCGTCTTCCATTAATAAAATTAGGGTTTTGCTGAAGCGGTGCCGGCCACAATACTGTGCTCCAGAGGTAAGCCATTGTTTTCTAATCTTTATTTGCTTTTTAGATAGATTTAATTGCTTTCTAGTATAGATTTATTTGCTTTCTAGATTAGATTTAATTGCTTTCTAGAATCATGAGTAGCTAATTAGTTTAGCTCTAGGATGTAGATGAAGTTAGAATCCATCATGTAATTGCTCTCTAGTATTTTCTTCTTAAATAAAAATAATAAAGACATGATTCTTCTATAAAAAGTTTAAAATACAAGAACTCGAAAATTAAGACTTTGATAGGTTATACTTGAATTAGGTTTCTTGATAGCCTATACTTAGTTAGGGTTTGGGGTTGTTGATTTTATTTTTTTATTGAATTATTTAAAGATTTAGTTTGTTTTTATGAAAAGTAGTATCTTTGATGAGTTATACTTGCACACCACTTGATAGCTCATACTTAGGGCACTTTGAATAAAGATTAAACTAAAAAGATCAAATTTTTATGAGAGAAGAAGATAATAGAAGTAAGAACATGGTTGGAAACTAGTGCATTCTAGATCCTAGGCTAATTAGAACAAGCAAACTTCAACCCAAAATTCTTTGTTAATCCGTTAGACTATGGAATTAGTAAGAATCGCAAAACACTTTAGATCCCTGTGAGACGACCTGTACAGCGCTACAACGATACTGTGCGCTTGCAGTAATTTATCACATCAAGTTTTTGGCGCCGTTGCCGGGGATCGACGGTGTTTTTCTTGCTTTTTCTAACGTTTTACGGCTTAACAGTGTGTGTTGAGTGTGTATAGATCTGAAACTTTAGATACAGGATATAAAAAGTGAAGGAAAGCGTTGTGGAAGTGCACTGCAAAAATCTGAGAGGTAACCTCCCAGATTTGGCCGCTAAATAGCGGTAAATACCGCTATTTAGCGGCAATATCTTTCCGTTTCTCCCTCAAATTTTGTGTACTTCTGTATTTATCGTTCTTGATTCTACAAAAAAAATAATAAAAAAATTATAAAAATCATATTTCAATTGTTTTTATTTTTTCTTTTCCATCTCTTTCCCTCTCCGCCTTCTTCAAAACAAACAAAAAAAAATTAAAAAAAAAATGTTTCAAAATCAAACTGGTTGCAATCATTGTCGTGATCCATACCATAATTATTATCAGTGTCCATGGATAGGAAGTTCGCTAGGACTAGGTTATAAACAAATTCACAATACATATAATAAACCTACGAGCGCTTCTTATACACAAAATTACAATTATGAATGGATGAATAATTCTAATTTTGCATATAATCAAGAGCCATATCAAGATAATCCTCCATCTGATCCTTTCTTTATGGGCTATTTATCTTCATGTTCTACATTCAATCATGAACAAGATATTCAATTGAACATGTTAGATGAAAAATTAAAAAGATTAGAAGCGAGATATGCATGTCATGAGAATCTACCTCCAACCACTTCATATCTGTCATCAAATATGTACATGGATCCATCATATCATTCTTCAAATTTCACTCATGATCTCGAGATGCAATCATTTGAGAAAAATAAGGAAAATTACGATCATGAGTCTGAGGAACGAAAATGTAGAATAGAGGAAGATATGGAAGTTTTGCTAAAATCATCATCTCAAAAATCATCCTCTAAAATTGAATCTTGTATGGAAGATCTTCTCAAAGCGATTTCTCAAGCTAAACTTTTTATAGATCAACCATCTAATAGTTTGAACGTATCTGACTCAAACGAGCAATCACTCCAGTCATCTTCTGAGGTAGATATGATTCAAAATGAATTAAATAGTTTTGTGCATGATGAGTCTATAATTCAACATTGTGATCAACCTATTTTAGACCATTGTGGCAATAATTATGAAGAAACCAGTGATAAAGAAAATATTTTGCTTGCTAGTGACACATTATCATTTGATTCTTTTGATGGAAATTGTGAAGAAATTTGTGAAGAAGAATTTTTATCCATTCATAATAACTTGACTAATGATAAGTCTACTAGTATGGCATTTTCTTTTGAGAATTTTGATGACAGGTTTGAAGAAAATTTGCATGATAAGCCCCTAACAATTGAGGAAAGGAAGGAACATAAAAAAGAAGAGATCATGGTACCTGATGACTTAAAAGAGCCCGCCAAAATTGAGCTAATGATTACACAATACCAAAGTGAGTATGTTATTTCACACGTTGATAAAACCAAAATACTTACAAATATGAAATATGCTCGTGGATGGAATACGAACGATGGTAAAGGTATGCTTTCCAACCTCAAAATTTTATTATTGAATAAAAAAAAGAAAAGTAGAAAAAAATTGAGAAAAATCAAAAATAAGATGGAGAGATTAAATGCAAAACTAACAAAAAGGCTAAGTTCATCCATATCAAAACATAAAAGGACACATTATGAGAGTGGAAAGCGATCAAGAGGTCGTAACCGTTTGAATTTTCTAATAAGTGTATAATATTTGTATAATAGTTTTCTTTTTTTTATTTTACCACCCTTGGTTTGTGTATGAGAGCATACACAAGTTTAGGTGTGGGGGAGTAGATTAGGAGATTTTTATTTTTTAGGATTTTTAGGATTTTATTTTTGTTTTTATGATTTTTTTTTAGATTTTTGGGTTTCTTTATTTTACACTTTGGTTAGTTTTTAGGGTAACTAACTGAAAAAAATTTAAAAAAACTGAAAAGAAAAATAAATTAAAAAAACTTATGTATTTTTATCAATAGATCAAACTACTTACAGATAAAGAAACAAATTTAGATTTGAAATTGGATAGGAGAGTAGATTGGATGATACACTTTGAATTTTATGAAAAAGATCAAAATCTAAAAAAATAAATATTGCTAACAGTAGTTTTGAGGCAAATATACATCTATTTTTCACTTCACAATAGTTTATTAGATTAAGGACAAAGATGATAACGATTGAGTAAGTTTTCTCTCTCTAAACAAAAAAAAAAGAGAAAAAAAAAGAAAAAAAAAGAAAAAAAAAGTGAGAATAAAATAATGGGGTGAGCTTAAGGCAATAGCCTCGAGAGTGATAAAATAATGGGGTGCGCCTGGTATTAAGGCAATAGCCTCAAGAGTGAAAAAAAAGAGTATGATCTGAGTAATCGGGTACTTTGCGCCTAAGTAAGTGTAAATATTCGCATGAAAGGTGAAATATTCTAAAAAAAAAAGAAAAAGAAAAACGAAAAGAGTATGAACCAAGTAATCGGGTATGTTGCGCCTAAACAAGCGTGAATATTCGCATGAAAGGTGAAATATTCTTAAAAAAAAAAAGGAAAAAATTTGTTATGAGAGAGGAGATGAATCATGAGTTAGAGTTTGAGTCTAAGGCCGAAATAAACTATCACACATGCACGTAGTTGTATAGGAGCCAATGAATTATCTGTTAGTAGGTATTGAAAGATAGGATTTAAATTTTTGATTAAAATGATAAGTGTATCTGATATGACGCTCGATTTGAAAATTGATAATCTAAATGCGTTCTTGAGTTTGTATATTGTGAGATTAATTGATGAAAATATCATAAAAAAAAAAGATTTTTCTTTCCTTTGTATAAAATTTCTATTTTTCTTGATTTTCGGTTATCCTTATTTTTCTTTTCTTTATTCCTTAATCTATTTTCTTCTTGAATTTTGTGGGTATATTCACTGCAAACCCTCACGAGACAACACTCGTCCACTAGGGTAACCTAGGGGTTTAAAGGCTTATTGCACGTGCTAAGTGCAATCGCGATTCCTGCGAAAGTGAGTTAGGATTTTTATTTTTCTTTTTAGATTTAGGTTTTGCTCGAGAACTAGCAAAAGATAGGTGTGGGGGTGTGATGAATATCATATATTGTATTTTTCCTCTCATACTTTATCTATTTTTGTATATAAATAAATGCTACTCAGGTATTTTTAGTGCCTTTTTCAGGTAATTCGATTCATACAAGGAGATGGCAAGAAATCAATGTTGGAGTAGGAAATCAGAGTCCGAATAGTTTCTAAAGTGAGAAAAACTACGAGACTACGATGTTACAGAGATGCAAAGTCAAATACAGTCAAGGAAATATAATGAGCAAGACACGAGACGCACGTGGAAGAAATTTCAATTGATTTACTCGAAATAAAACCGCTATTTAGCGGTTTTAGCCGCCATTTAGCGGCCAACTGTGGGCCCCATATGCTGAATTTTCTTCCCTGGCTTCAATGTAATTTTTTGGCTTTACAGTTCTGCTATAATTAGGGTTTGATTTCCGAAGCCTATATATTGGCCGTATCCTTGTATTCTAGGTTTTATGCAGTAGTTAATGTAGATTAGGATTTAGTTTGTACTCGTCTTCCATTAATAAAATTAGGGTTTTGCTGAAGCGGTGCCGGCCACAATACTGTGCTCCAGAGGTAAGCCATTGTTTTCTAATCTTTATTTGCTTTTTAGATAGATTTAATTGCTTTCTAGTATAGATTTATTTGCTTTCTAGATTAGATTTAATTGCTTTCTAGAATCATGAGTAGCTAATTAGTTTAGCTCTAGGATGTAGATGAAGTTAGAATCCATCATGTAATTGCTCTCTAGTATTTTCTTCTTAAATAAAAATAATAAAGACATGATTCTTCTATAAAAAGTTTAAAATACAAGAACTCGAAAATTAAGACTTTGATAGGTTATACTTGAATTAGGTTTCTTGATAGCCTATACTTAGTTAGGGTTTGGGGTTGTTGATTTTATTTTTTTATTGAATTATTTAAAGATTTAGTTTGTTTTTATGAAAAGTAGTATCTTTGATGAGTTATACTTGCACACCACTTGATAGCTCATACTTAGGGCACTTTGAATAAAGATTAAACTAAAAAGATCAAATTTTTATGAGAGAAGAAGATAATAGAAGTAAGAACATGGTTGGAAACTAGTGCATTCTAGATCCTAGGCTAATTAGAACAAGCAAACTTCAACCCAAAATTCTTTGTTAATCCGTTAGACTATGGAATTAGTAAGAATCGCAAAACACTTTAGATCCCTGTGAGACGACCTGTACAGCGCTACAACGATACTGTGCGCTTGTAGTAATTTATCACATCAAGTTTTTGGCGCCGTTGCCGGGGATCGACGGTGTTTTTCTTGCTTTTTCTAACGTTTTACGGCTTAACAGTGTGTGTTGAGTGTGTATAGATCTGAAACTTTAGATACAGGATATAAAAAGTGAAGGAAAGCGTTGTGGAAGTGCACTGCAAAAATCTGAGAGGTAACCTCCCAGATTTGGCCGCTAAATAGCGGTAAATACCGCTATTTAGCGGCAATATCTTTCCGTTTCTCCCTCAAATTTTGTGTACTTCTGTATTTATCGTTCTTGATTCTACAAAAAAAATAATAAAAAAATTATAAAAATCATATTTCAATTGTTTTTATTTTTTCTTTTCCATCTCTTTCCCTCTCCGCCTTCTTCAAAACAAACAAAAAAAAATTAAAAAAAAAATGTTTCAAAATCAAACTGGTTGCAATCATTGTCGTGATCCATACCATAATTATTATCAGTGTCCATGGATAGGAAGTTCGCTAGGACTAGGTTATAAACAAATTCACAATACATATAATAAACCTACGAGCGCTTCTTATACACAAAATTACAATTATGAATGGATGAATAATTCTAATTTTGCATATAATCAAGAGCCATATCAAGATAATCCTCCATCTGATCCTTTCTTTATGGGCTATTTATCTTCATGTTCTACATTCAATCATGAACAAGATATTCAATTGAACATGTTAGATGAAAAATTAAAAAGATTAGAAGCGAGATATGCATGTCATGAGAATCTACCTCCAACCACTTCATATCTGTCATCAAATATGTACATGGATCCATCATATCATTCTTCAAATTTCACTCATGATCTCGAGATGCAATCATTTGAGAAAAATAAGGAAAATTACGATCATGAGTCTGAGGAACGAAAATGTAGAATAGAGGAAGATATGGAAGTTTTGCTAAAATCATCATCTCAAAAATCATCCTCTAAAATTGAATCTTGTATGGAAGATCTTCTCAAAGCGATTTCTCAAGCTAAACTTTTTATAGATCAACCATCTAATAGTTTGAACGTATCTGACTCAAACGAGCAATCACTCCAGTCATCTTCTGAGGTAGATATGATTCAAAATGAATTAAATAGTTTTGTGCATGATGAGTCTATAATTCAACATTGTGATCAACCTATTTTAGACCATTGTGGCAATAATTATGAAGAAACCAGTGATAAAGAAAATATTTTGCTTGCTAGTGACACATTATCATTTGATTCTTTTGATGGAAATTGTGAAGAAATTTGTGAAGAAGAATTTTTATCCATTCATAATAACTTGACTAATGATAAGTCTACTAGTATGGCATTTTCTTTTGAGAATTTTGATGACAGGTTTGAAGAAAATTTGCATGATAAGCCCCTAACAATTGAGGAAAGGAAGGAACATAAAAAAGAAGAGATCATGGTACCTGATGACTTAAAAGAGCCCGCCAAAATTGAGCTAATGATTACACAATACCAAAGTGAGTATGTTATTTCACACGTTGATAAAACCAAAATACTTACAAATATGAAATATGCTCGTGGATGGAATACGAACGATGGTAAAGGTATGCTTTCCAACCTCAAAATTTTATTATTGAATAAAAAAAAGAAAAGTAGAAAAAAATTGAGAAAAATCAAAAATAAGATGGAGAGATTAAATGCAAAACTAACAAAAAGGCTAAGTTCATCCATATCAAAACATAAAAGGACACATTATGAGAGTGGAAAGCGATCAAGAGGTCGTAACCGTTTGAATTTTCTAATAAGTGTATAATATTTGTATAATAGTTTTCTTTTTTTTATTTTACCACCCTTGGTTTGTGTATGAGAGCATACACAAGTTTAGGTGTGGGGGAGTAGATTAGGAGATTTTTATTTTTTAGGATTTTTAGGATTTTATTTTTGTTTTTATGATTTTTTTTTAGATTTTTGGGTTTCTTTATTTTACACTTTGGTTAGTTTTTAGGGTAACTAACTGAAAAAAATTTAAAAAAACTGAAAAGAAAAATAAATTAAAAAAACTTATGTATTTTTATCAATAGATCAAACTACTTACAGATAAAGGAACAAATTTAGATTTGAAATTGGATAGGAGAGTAGATTGGATGATACACTTTGAATTTTATGAAAAAGATCAAAATCTAAAAAAATAAATATTGCTAACAGTAGTTTTGAGGCAAATATACATTTATTTTTCACTTCACAATAGTTTATTAGATTAAGGACAAAGATGATAACGATTGAGTAAGTTTTCTCTCTCTAAACAAAAAAAAAAGAGAAAAAAAAAAGAAAAAAAAAGAAAAAAAAAGTGAGAATAAAATAATGGGGTGAGCTTAAGGCAATAGCCTCGAGAGTGATAAAATAATGGGGTGCGCCTGGTATTAAGGCAATAGCCTCAAGAGTGAAAAAAAAGAGTATGATCTGAGTAATCGGGTACTTTGCGCCTAAGTAAGTGTAAATATTCGCATGAAAGGTGAAATATTCTAAAAAAAAAAGAAAAAGAAAAACGAAAAGAGTATGAACCAAGTAATCGGGTATGTTGCGCCTAAACAAGCGTGAATATTCGCATGAAAGGTGAAATATTCTTAAAAAAAAAAAGGAAAAAATTTGTTATGAGAGAGGAGATGAATCATGAGTTAGAGTTTGAGTCTAAGGCCGAAATAAACTATCACACATGCACGTAGTTGTATAGGAGCCAATGAATTATCTGTTAGTAGGTATTGAAAGATAGGATTTAAATTTTTGATTAAAATGATAAGTGTATCTGATATGACGCTCGATTTGAAAATTGATAATCTAAATGCGTTCTTGAGTTTGTATATTGTGAGATTAATTGATGAAAATATCATAAAAAAAAAAGATTTTTCTTTCCTTTGTATAAAATTTCTATTTTTCTTGATTTTCGGTTATCCTTATTTTTCTTTTCTTTATTCCTTAATCTATTTTCTTCTTGAATTTTGTGGGTATATTCACTGCAAACCCTCACGAGACAACACTCGTCCACTAGGGTAACCTAGGGGTTTAAAGGCTTATTGCACGTGCTAAGTGCAATCGCGATTCCTGCGAAAGTGAGTTAGGATTTTTATTTTTCTTTTTAGATTTAGGTTTTGCTCGAGGACTAGCAAAAGATAGGTGTGGGGGTGTGATGAATATCATATATTGTATTTTTCCTCTCATACTTTATCTATTTTTGTATATAAATAAATGCTACTCAGGTATTTTTAGTGCCTTTTTCAGGTAATTCGATTCATACAAGGAGATGGCAAGAAATCAATGTTGGAGTAGGAAATCAGAGTCCGAATAGTTTCTAAAGTGAGAAAAACTACGAGACTACGATGTTACAGAGATGCAAAGTCAAATACAGTCAAGGAAATATAATGAGCAAGACACGAGACGCACGTGGAAGAAATTTCAATTGATTTACTCGAAATAAAACCGCTATTTAGCGGTTTTAGCCGCCATTTAGCGGCCAACTGTGGGCCCCATATGCTGAATTTTCTTCCCTGGCTTCAATGTAATTTTTTGGCTTTACAGTTCTGCTATAATTAGGGTTTGATTTCCGAAGCCTATATATTGGCCGTATCCTTGTATTCTAGGTTTTATGCAGTAGTTAATGTAGATTAGGATTTAGTTTGTACTCGTCTTCCATTAATAAAATTAGGGTTTTGCTGAAGCGGTGCCGGCCACAATACTGTGCTCCAGAGGTAAGCCATTGTTTTCTAATCTTTATTTGCTTTTTAGATAGATTTAATTGCTTTCTAGTATAGATTTATTTGCTTTCTAGATTAGATTTAATTGCTTTCTAGAATCATGAGTAGCTAATTAGTTTAGCTCTAGGATGTAGATGAAGTTAGAATCCATCATGTAATTGCTCTCTAGTATTTTCTTCTTAAATAAAAATAATAAAGACATGATTCTTCTATAAAAAGTTTAAAATACAAGAACTCGAAAATTAAGACTTTGATAGGTTATACTTGAATTAGGTTTCTTGATAGCCTATACTTAGTTAGGGTTTGGGGTTGTTGATTTTATTTTTTTATTGAATTATTTAAAGATTTAGTTTGTTTTTATGAAAAGTAGTATCTTTGATGAGTTATACTTGCACACCACTTGATAGCTCATACTTAGGGCACTTTGAATAAAGATTAAACTAAAAAGATCAAATTTTTATGAGAGAAGAAGATAATAGAAGTAAGAACATGGTTGGAAACTAGTGCATTCTAGATCCTAGGCTAATTAGAACAAGCAAACTTCAACCCAAAATTCTTTGTTAATCCGTTAGACTATGGAATTAGTAAGAATCGCAAAACACTTTAGATCCCTGTGAGACGACCTGTACAGCGCTACAACGATACTGTGCGCTTGCAGTAATTTATCACATCAAGTTTTTGGCGCCGTTGCCGGGGATCGACGGTGTTTTTCTTGCTTTTTCTAACGTTTTACGGCGTAACAGTGTGTGTTGAGTGTGTATAGATCTGAAACTTTAGATACAGGATATAAAAAGTGAAGGAAAGCGTTGTGGAAGTGCACTGCAAAAATCTGAGAGGTAACCTCCCAGATTTGGCCGCTAAATAGCGGTAAATACCGCTATTTAGCGGCAATATCTTTCCGTTTCTCCCTCAAATTTTGTGTACTTCTGTATTTATCGTTCTTGATTCTACAAAAAAAATAATAAAAAAATTATAAAAATCATATTTCAATTGTTTTTATTTTTTCTTTTCCATCTCTTTCCCTCTCCGCCTTCTTCAAAACAAACAAAAAAAAATTAAAAAAAAAATGTTTCAAAATCAAACTGGTTGCAATCATTGTCGTGATCCATACCATAATTATTATCAGTGTCCATGGATAGGAAGTTCGCTAGGACTAGGTTATAAACAAATTCACAATACATATAATAAACCTACGAGCGCTTCTTATACACAAAATTACAATTATGAATGGATGAATAATTCTAATTTTGCATATAATCAAGAGCCATATCAAGATAATCCTCCATCTGATCCTTTCTTTATGGGCTATTTATCTTCATGTTCTACATTCAATCATGAACAAGATATTCAATTGAACATGTTAGATGAAAAATTAAAAAGATTAGAAGCGAGATATGCATGTCATGAGAATCTACCTCCAACCACTTCATATCTGTCATCAAATATGTACATGGATCCATCATATCATTCTTCAAATTTCACTCATGATCTCGAGATGCAATCATTTGAGAAAAATAAGGAAAATTACGATCATGAGTCTGAGGAACGAAAATGTAGAATAGAGGAAGATATGGAAGTTTTGCTAAAATCATCATCTCAAAAATCATCCTCTAAAATTGAATCTTGTATGGAAGATCTTCTCAAAGCGATTTCTCAAGCTAAACTTTTTATAGATCAACCATCTAATAGTTTGAACGTATCTGACTCAAACGAGCAATCACTCCAGTCATCTTCTGAGGTAGATATGATTCAAAATGAATTAAATAGTTTTGTGCATAATGAGTCTATAATTCAACATTGTGATCAACCTATTTTAGACCATTGTGGCAATAATTATGAAGAAACCAGTGATAAAGAAAATATTTTGCTTGCTAGTGACACATTATCATTTGATTCTTTTGATGGAAATTGTGAAGAAATTTGTGAAGAAGAATTTTTATCCATTCATAATAACTTGACTAATGATAAGTCTACTAGTATGGCATTTTCTTTTGAGAATTTTGATGACAGGTTTGAAGAAAATTTGCATGATAAGCCCCTAACAATTGAGGAAAGGAAGGAACATAAAAAAGAAGAGATCATGGTACCTGATGACTTAAAAGAGCCCGCCAAAATTGAGCTAATGATTACACAATACCAAAGTGAGTATGTTATTTCACACGTTGATAAAACCAAAATACTTACAAATATGAAATATGCTCGTGGATGGAATACGAACGATGGTAAAGGTATGCTTTCCAACCTCAAAATTTTATTATTGAATAAAAAAAAGAAAAGTAGAAAAAAATTGAGAAAAATCAAAAATAAGATGGAGAGATTAAATGCAAAACTAACAAAAAGGCTAAGTTCATCCATATCAAAACATAAAAGGACACATTATGAGAGTGGAAAGCGATCAAGAGGTCGTAACCGTTTGAATTTTCTAATAAGTGTATAATATTTGTATAATAGTTTTCTTTTTTTTATTTTACCACCCTTGGTTTGTGTATGAGAGCATACACAAGTTTAGGTGTGGGGGAGTAGATTAGGAGATTTTTATTTTTTAGGATTTTTAGGATTTTATTTTTGTTTTTATGATTTTTTTTTAGATTTTTGGGTTTCTTTATTTTACACTTTGGTTAGTTTTTAGGGTAACTAACTGAAAAAAATTTAAAAAAACTGAAAAGAAAAATAAATTAAAAAAACTTATGTATTTTTATCAATAGATCAAACTACTTACAGATAAAGGAACAAATTTAGATTTGAAATTGGATAGGAGAGTAGATTGGATGATACACTTTGAATTTTATGAAAAAGATCAAAATCTAAAAAAATAAATATTGCTAACAGTAGTTTTGAGGCAAATATACATCTATTTTTCACTTCACAATAGTTTATTAGATTAAGGACAAAGATGATAACGATTGAGTAAGTTTTCTCTCTCTAAACAAAAAAAAAGAGAAAAAAAAAGAAAAAAAAAGAAAAAAAAAGTGAGAATAAAATAATGGGGTGAGCTTAAGGCAATAGCCTCGAGAGTGATAAAATAATGGGGTGCGCCTGGTATTAAGGCAATAGCCTCAAGAGTGAAAAAAAAGAGTATGATCTGAGTAATCGGGTACTTTGCGCCTAAGTAAGTGTAAATATTCGCATGAAAGGTGAAATATTCTAAAAAAAAAAAAAAAAGAAAAACGAAAAGAGTATGAACCAAGTAATCGGGTATGTTGCGCCTAAACAAGCGTGAATATTCGCATGAAAGGTGAAATATTCTTAAAAAAAAAAAGGAAAAAATTTGTTATGAGAGAGGAGATGAATCATGAGTTAGAGTTTGAGTCTAAGGCCGAAATAAACTATCACACATGCACGTAGTTGTATAGGAGCCAATGAATTATCTGTTAGTAGGTATTGAAAGATAGGATTTAAATTTTTGATTAAAATGATAAGTGTATCTGATATGACGCTCGATTTGAAAATTGATAATCTAAATGCGTTCTTGAGTTTGTATATTAGTGAGATTAATTGATGAAAATATCATAAAAAAAAGATTTTTCTTTCCTTTGTATAAAATTTCTATTTTTCTTGATTTTCGGTTATCCTTATTTTTCTTTTCTTTATTCCTTAATCTATTTTCTTCTTGAATTTTATGGGTATATTCACTGCAAACCCTCACGAGACAACACTCGTCCACTAGGGTAACCTAGGGGTTTAAAGGCTTATTGCACGTGCTAAGTGCAATCGCGATTCCTGCGAAAGTGAGTTAGGATTTTTATTTTTCTTTTTAGATTTAGGTTTTGCTCGAGGACTAGCAAAAGATAGGTGTGGGGGTGTGATGAATATCATATATTGTATTTTTCCTCTCATACTTTATCTATTTTTGTATATAAATAAATGCTACTCAGGTATTTTTAGTGCCTTTTTCAGGTAATTCGATTCATACAAGGAGATGGCAAGAAATCAATGTTGGAGTAGGAAATCAGAGTCCGAATAGTTTCTAAAGTGAGAAAAACTACGAGACTACGATGTTACAGAGATGCAAAGTCAAATACAGTCAAGGAAATATAATGAGCAAGACACGAGACGCACGTGGAAGAAATTTCAATTGATTTACTCGAAATAAAACCGCTATTTAGCGGTTTTAGCCGCCATTTAGCGGCCAACTGTGGGCCCCATATGCTGAATTTTCTTCCCTGGCTTCAATGTAATTTTTTGGCTTTACAGTTCTGCTATAATTAGGGTTTGATTTCCGAAGCCTATATATTGGCCGTATCCTTGTATTCTAGGTTTTATGCAGTAGTTAATGTAGATTAGGATTTAGTTTGTACTCGTCTTCCATTAATAAAATTAGGGTTTTGCTGAAGCGGTGCCGGCCACAATACTGTGCTCCAGAGGTAAGCCATTGTTTTCTAATCTTTATTTGCTTTTTAGATAGATTTAATTGCTTTCTAGTATAGATTTATTTGCTTTCTAGATTAGATTTAATTGCTTTCTAGAATCATGAGTAGCTAATTAGTTTAGCTCTAGGATGTAGATGAAGTTAGAATCCATCATGTAATTGCTCTCTAGTATTTTCTTCTTAAATAAAAATAATAAAGACATGATTCTTCTATAAAAAGTTTAAAATACAAGAACTCGAAAATTAAGACTTTGATAGGTTATACTTGAATTAGGTTTCTTGATAGCCTATACTTAGTTAGGGTTTGGGGTTGTTGATTTTATTTTTTTATTGAATTATTTAAAGATTTAGTTTGTTTTTATGAAAAGTAGTATCTTTGATGAGTTATACTTGCACACCACTTGATAGCTCATACTTAGGGCACTTTGAATAAAGATTAAACTAAAAAGATCAAATTTTTATGAGAGAAGAAGATAATAGAAGTAAGAACATGGTTGGAAACTAGTGCATTCTAGATCCTAGGCTAATTAGAACAAGCAAACTTCAACCCAAAATTCTTTGTTAATCCGTTAGACTATGGAATTAGTAAGAATCGCAAAACACTTTAGATCCCTGTGAGACGACCTGTACAGCGCTACAACGATACTGTGCGCTTGCAGTAATTTATCACATCAAGTTTTTGGCGCCGTTGCCGGGGATCGACGGTGTTTTTCTTGCTTTTTCTAACGTTTTACGGCGTAACAGTGTGTGTTGAGTGTGTATAGATCTGAAACTTTAGATACAGGATATAAAAAGTGAAGGAAAGCGTTGTGGAAGTGCACTGCAAAAATCTGAGAGGTAACCTCCCAGATTTGGCCGCTAAATAGCGGTAAATACCGCTATTTAGCGGCAATATCTTTCCGTTTCTCCCTCAAATTTTGTGTACTTCTGTATTTATCGTTCTTGATTCTACAAAAAAAATAATAAAAAAATTATAAAAATCATATTTCAATTGTTTTTATTTTTTCTTTTCCATCTCTTTCCCTCTCCGCCTTCTTCAAAACAAACAAAAAAAAATTAAAAAAAAAATGTTTCAAAATCAAACTGGTTGCAATCATTGTCGTGATCCATACCATAATTATTATCAGTGTCCATGGATAGGAAGTTCGCTAGGACTAGGTTATAAACAAATTCACAATACATATAATAAACCTACGAGCGCTTCTTATACACAAAATTACAATTATGAATGGATGAATAATTCTAATTTTGCATATAATCAAGAGCCATATCAAGATAATCCTCCATCTGATCCTTTCTTTATGGGCTATTTATCTTCATGTTCTACATTCAATCATGAACAAGATATTCAATTGAACATGTTAGATGAAAAATTAAAAAGATTAGAAGCGAGATATGCATGTCATGAGAATCTACCTCCAACCACTTCATATCTGTCATCAAATATGTACATGGATCCATCATATCATTCTTCAAATTTCACTCATGATCTCGAGATGCAATCATTTGAGAAAAATAAGGAAAATTACGATCATGAGTCTGAGGAACGAAAATGTAGAATAGAGGAAGATATGGAAGTTTTGCTAAAATCATCATCTCAAAAATCATCCTCTAAAATTGAATCTTGTATGGAAGATCTTCTCAAAGCGATTTCTCAAGCTAAACTTTTTATAGATCAACCATCTAATAGTTTGAACGTATCTGACTCAAACGAGCAATCACTCCAGTCATCTTCTGAGGTAGATATGATTCAAAATGAATTAAATAGTTTTGTGCATGATGAGTCTATAATTCAACATTGTGATCAACCTATTTTAGACCATTGTGGCAATAATTATGAAGAAACCAGTGATAAAGAAAATATTTTGCTTGCTAGTGACACATTATCATTTGATTCTTTTGATGGAAATTGTGAAGAAATTTGTGAAGAAGAATTTTTATCCATTCATAATAACTTGACTAATGATAAGTCTACTAGTATGGCATTTTCTTTTGAGAATTTTGATGACAGGTTTGAAGAAAATTTGCATGATAAGCCCCTAACAATTGAGGAAAGGAAGGAACATAAAAAAGAAGAGATCATGGTACCTGATGACTTAAAAGAGCCCGCCAAAATTGAGCTAATGATTACACAATACCAAAGTGAGTATGTTATTTCACACGTTGATAAAACCAAAATACTTACAAATATGAAATATGCTCGTGGATGGAATACGAACGATGGTAAAGGTATGCTTTCCAACCTCAAAATTTTATTATTGAATAAAAAAAAGAAAAGTAGAAAAAAATTGAGAAAAATCAAAAATAAGATGGAGAGATTAAATGCAAAACTAACAAAAAGGCTAAGTTCATCCATATCAAAACATAAAAGGACACATTATGAGAGTGGAAAGCGATCAAGAGGTCGTAACCGTTTGAATTTTCTAATAAGTGTATAATATTTGTATAATAGTTTTCTTTTTTTTATTTTACCACCCTTGGTTTGTGTATGAGAGCATACACAAGTTTAGGTGTGGGGGAGTAGATTAGGAGATTTTTATTTTTTAGGATTTTTAGGATTTTATTTTTGTTTTTATGATTTTTTTTTAGATTTTTGGGTTTCTTTATTTTACACTTTGGTTAGTTTTTAGGGTAACTAACTGAAAAAAATTAAAAAAAACTGAAAAGAAAAATAAATTAAAAAAACTTATGTATTTTTATCAATAGATCAAACTACTTACAGATAAAGGAACAAATTTAGATTTGAAATTGGATAGGAGAGTAGATTGGATGATACACTTTGAATTTTATGAAAAAGATCAAAATCTAAAAAAATAAATATTGCTAACAGTAGTTTTGAGGCAAATATACATTTATTTTTCACTTCACAATAGTTTATTAGATTAAGGACAAAGATGATAACGATTGAGTAAGTTTTCTCTCTCTAAACAAAAAAAAAAGAGAAAAAAAAAAGAAAAAAAAAGAAAAAAAAAGTGAGAATAAAATAATGGGGTGAGCTTAAGGCAATAGCCTCGAGAGTGATAAAATAATGGGGTGCGCCTGGTATTAAGGCAATAGCCTCAAGAGTGAAAAAAAAGAGTATGATCTGAGTAATCGGGTACTTTGCGCCTAAGTAAGTGTAAATATTCGCATGAAAGGTGAAATATTCTAAAAAAAAAAGAAAAAGAAAAACGAAAAGAGTATGAACCAAGTAATCGGGTATGTTGCGCCTAAACAAGCGTGAATATTCGCATGAAAGGTGAAATATTCTTAAAAAAAAAAAGGAAAAAATTTGTTATGAGAGAGGAGATGAATCATGAGTTAGAGTTTGAGTCTAAGGCCGAAATAAACTATCACACATGCACGTAGTTGTATAGGAGCCAATGAATTATCTGTTAGTAGGTATTGAAAGATAGGATTTAAATTTTTGATTAAAATGATAAGTGTATCTGATATGACGCTCGATTTGAAAATTGATAATCTAAATGCGTTCTTGAGTTTGTATATTGTGAGATTAATTGATGAAAATATCATAAAAAAAAAAGATTTTTCTTTCCTTTGTATAAAATTTCTATTTTTCTTGATTTTCGGTTATCCTTATTTTTCTTTTCTTTATTCCTTAATCTATTTTCTTCTTGAATTTTGTGGGTATATTCACTGCAAACCCTCACGAGACAACACTCGTCCACTAGGGTAACCTAGGGGTTTAAAGGCTTATTGCACGTGCTAAGTGCAATCGCGATTCCTGCGAAAGTGAGTTAGGATTTTTATTTTTCTTTTTAGATTTAGGTTTTGCTCGAGGACTAGCAAAAGATAGGTGTGGGGGTGTGATGAATATCATATATTGTATTTTTCCTCTCATACTTTATCTATTTTTGTATATAAATAAATGCTACTCAGGTATTTTTAGTGCCTTTTTCAGGTAATTCGATTCATACAAGGAGATGGCAAGAAATCAATGTTGGAGTAGGAAATCAGAGTCCGAATAGTTTCTAAAGTGAGAAAAACTACGAGACTACGATGTTACAGAGATGAAAAGTCAAATACAGTCAAGGAAATATAATGAGCAAGACACGAGACGCACGTGGAAGAAATTTCAATTGATTTACTCGAAATAAAACCGCTATTTAGCGGTTTTAGCCGCCATTTAGCGGCCAACTGTGGGCCCCATATGCTGAATTTTCTTCCCTGGCTTCAATGTAATTTTTTGGCTTTACAGTTCTGCTATAATTAGGGTTTGATTTCCGAAGCCTATATATTGGCCGTATCCTTGTATTCTAGGTTTTATGCAGTAGTTAATGTAGATTAGGATTTAGTTTGTACTCGTCTTCCATTAATAAAATTAGGGTTTTGCTGAAGCGGTGCCGGCCACAATACTGTGCTCCAGAGGTAAGCCATTGTTTTCTAATCTTTATTTGCTTTTTAGATAGATTTAATTGCTTTCTAGTATAGATTTATTTGCTTTCTAGATTAGATTTAATTGCTTTCTAGAATCATGAGTAGCTAATTAGTTTAGCTCTAGGATGTAGATGAAGTTAAAATCCATCATGTAATTGCTCTCTAGTATTTTCTTCTTAAATAAAAATAATAAAGACATGATTCTTCTATAAAAAGTTTAAAATACAAGAACTCGAAAATTAAGACTTTGATAGGTTATACTTGAATTAGGTTTCTTGATAGCCTATACTTAGTTAGGGTTTGGGGTTGTTGATTTTATTTTTTTATTGAATTATTTAAAGATTTAGTTTGTTTTTATGAAAAGTAGTATCTTTGATGAGTTATACTTGCACACCACTTGATAGCTCATACTTAGGGCACTTTGAATAAAGATTAAACTAAAAAGATCAAATTTTTATGAGAGAAGAAGATAATAGAAGTAAGAACATGGTTGGAAACTAGTGCATTCTAGATCCTAGGCTAATTAGAACAAGCAAACTTCAACCCAAAATTCTTTGTTAATCCGTTAGACTATGGAATTAGTAAGAATCGCAAAACACTTTAGATCCCTGTGAGACGACCTGTACAGCGCTACAACGATACTGTGCGCTTGCAGTAATTTATCACATCAAGTTTTTGGCGCCGTTGCCGGGGATCGACGGTGTTTTTCTTGCTTTTTCTAACGTTTTACGGCGTAACAGTGTGTGTTGAGTGTGTATAGATCTGAAACTTTAGATACAGGATATAAAAAGTGAAGGAAAGCGTTGTGGAAGTGCACTGCAAAAATCTGAGAGGTAACCTCCCAGATTTGGCCGCTAAATAGCGGTAAATACCGCTATTTAGCGGCAATATCTTTCCGTTTCTCCCTCAAATTTTGTGTACTTCTGTATTTATCGTTCTTGATTCTACAAAAAAAATAATAAAAAAATTATAAAAATCATATTTCAATTGTTTTTATTTTTTCTTTTCCATCTCTTTCCCTCTCCGCCTTCTTCAAAACAAACAAAAAAAAAATTAAAAAAAAAATGTTTCAAAATCAAACTGGTTGCAATCATTGTCGTGATCCATACCATAATTATTATCAGTGTCCATGGATAGGAAGTTCGCTAGGACTAGGTTATAAACAAATTCACAATACATATAATAAACCTACGAGCGCTTCTTATACACAAAATTACAATTATGAATGGATGAATAATTCTAATTTTGCATATAATCAAGAGCCATATCAAGATAATCCTCCATCTGATCCTTTCTTTATGGGCTATTTATCTTCATGTTCTACATTCAATCATGAACAAGATATTCAATTGAACATGTTAGATGAAAAATTAAAAAGATTAGAAGCGAGATATGCATGTCATGAGAATCTACCTCCAACCACTTCATATCTGTCATCAAATATGTACATGGATCCATCATATCATTCTTCAAATTTCACTCATGATCTCGAGATGCAATCATTTGAGAAAAATAAGGAAAATTACGATCATGAGTCTGAGGAACGAAAATGTAGAATAGAGGAAGATATGGAAGTTTTGCTAAAATCATCATCTCAAAAATCATCCTCTAAAATTGAATCTTGTATGGAAGATCTTCTCAAAGCGATTTCTCAAGCTAAACTTTTTATAGATCAACCATCTAATAGTTTGAACGTATCTGACTCAAACGAGCAATCACTCCAGTCATCTTCTGAGGTAGATATGATTCAAAATGAATTAAATAGTTTTGTGCATAATGAGTCTATAATTCAACATTGTGATCAACCTATTTTAGACCATTGTGGCAATAATTATGAAGAAACCAGTGATAAAGAAAATATTTTGCTTGCTAGTGACACATTATCATTTGATTCTTTTGATGGAAATTGTGAAGAAATTTGTGAAGAAGAATTTTTATCCATTCATAATAACTTGACTAATGATAAGTCTACTAGTATGGCATTTTCTTTTGAGAATTTTGATGACAGGTTTGAAGAAAATTTGCATGATAAGCCCCTAACAATTGAGGAAAGGAAGGAACATAAAAAAGAAGAGATCATGGTACCTGATGACTTAAAAGAGCCCGCCAAAATTGAGCTAATGATTACACAATACCAAAGTGAGTATGTTATTTCACACGTTGATAAAACCAAAATACTTACAAATATGAAATATGCTCGTGGATGGAATACGAACGATGGTAAAGGTATGCTTTCCAACCTCAAAATTTTATTATTGAATAAAAAAAAGAAAAGTAGAAAAAAATTGAGAAAAATCAAAAATAAGATGGAGAGATTAAATGCAAAACTAACAAAAAGGCTAAGTTCATCCATATCAAAACATAAAAGGACACATTATGAGAGTGGAAAGCGATCAAGAGGTCGTAACCGTTTGAATTTTCTAATAAGTGTATAATATTTGTATAATAGTTTTCTTTTTTTTATTTTACCACCCTTGGTTTGTGTATGAGAGCATACACAAGTTTAGGTGTGGGGGAGTAGATTAGGAGATTTTTATTTTTTAGGATTTTTAGGATTTTATTTTTGTTTTTATGATTTTTTTTTAGATTTTTGGGTTTCTTTATTTTACACTTTGGTTAGTTTTTAGGGTAACTAACTGAAAAAAATTTAAAAAAACTGAAAAGAAAAATAAATTAAAAAAACTTATGTATTTTTATCAATAGATCAAACTACTTACAGATAAAGGAACAAATTTAGATTTGAAATTGGATAGGAGAGTAGATTGGATGATACACTTTGAATTTTATGAAAAAGATCAAAATCTAAAAAAATAAATATTGCTAACAGTAGTTTTGAGGCAAATATACATCTATTTTTCACTTCACAATAGTTTATTAGATTAAGGACAAAGATGATAACGATTGAGTAAGTTTTCTCTCTCTAAACAAAAAAAAAGAGAAAAAAAAAGAAAAAAAAAGAAAAAAAAAGTGAGAATAAAATAATGGGGTGAGCTTAAGGCAATAGCCTCGAGAGTGATAAAATAATGGGGTGCGCCTGGTATTAAGGCAATAGCCTCAAGAGTGAAAAAAAAGAGTATGATCTGAGTAATCGGGTACTTTGCGCCTAAGTAAGTGTAAATATTCGCATGAAAGGTGAAATATTCTAAAAAAAAAAGAAAAAGAAAAACGAAAAGAGTATGAACCAAGTAATCGGGTATGTTGCGCCTAAACAAGCGTGAATATTCGCATGAAAGGTGAAATATTCTTAAAAAAAAAAAGGAAAAAATTTGTTATGAGAGAGGAGATGAATCATGAGTTAGAGTTTGAGTCTAAGGCCGAAATAAACTATCACACATGCACGTAGTTGTATAGGAGCCAATGAATTATCTGTTAGTAGGTATTGAAAGATAGGATTTAAATTTTTGATTAAAATGATAAGTGTATCTGATATGACGCTCGATTTGAAAATTGATAATCTAAATGCGTTCTTGAGTTTGTATATTGTGAGATTAATTGATGAAAATATCATAAAAAAAAAAGATTTTTCTTTCCTTTGTATAAAATTTCTATTTTTCTTGATTTTCGGTTATCCTTATTTTTCTTTTCTTTATTCCTTAATCTATTTTCTTCTTGAATTTTGTGGGTATATTCACTGCAAACCCTCACGAGACAACACTCGTCCACTAGGGTAACCTAGGGGTTTAAAGGCTTATTGCACGTGCTAAGTGCAATCGCGATTCCTGCGAAAGTGAGTTAGGATTTTTATTTTTCTTTTTAGATTTAGGTTTTGCTCGAGGACTAGCAAAAGATAGGTGTGGGGGTGTGATGAATATCATATATTGTATTTTTCCTCTCATACTTTATCTATTTTTGTATATAAATAAATGCTACTCAGGTATTTTTAGTGCCTTTTTCAGGTAATTCGATTCATACAAGGAGATGGCAAGAAATCAATGTTGGAGTAGGAAATCAGAGTCCGAATAGTTTCTAGAGTGAGAAAAACTACGAGACTACGATGTTACAGAGATGCAAAGTCAAATACAGTCAAGGAAATATAATGAGCAAGACACGAGACGCACGTGGAAGAAATTTCAATTGATTTACTCGAAATAAAACCGCTATTTAGCGGTTTTAGCCGCCATTTAGCGGCCAACTGTGGGCCCCATATGCTGAATTTTCTTCCCTGGCTTCAATGTAATTTTTTGGCTTTACAGTTCTGCTATAATTAGGGTTTGATTTCCGAAGCCTATATATTGGCCGTATCCTTGTATTCTAGGTTTTATGCAGTAGTTAATGTAGATTAGGATTTAGTTTGTACTCGTCTTCCATTAATAAAATTAGGGTTTTGCTGAAGCGGTGCCGGCCACAATACTGTGCTCCAGAGGTAAGCCATTGTTTTCTAATCTTTATTTGCTTTTTAGATAGATTTAATTGCTTTCTAGTATAGATTTATTTGCTTTCTAGATTAGATTTAATTGCTTTCTAGAATCATGAGTAGCTAATTAGTTTAGCTCTAGGATGTAGATGAAGTTAGAATCCATCATGTAATTGCTCTCTAGTATTTTCTTCTTAAATAAAAATAATAAAGACATGATTCTTCTATAAAAAGTTTAAAATACAAGAACTCGAAAATTAAGACTTTGATAGGTTATACTTGAATTAGGTTTCTTGATAGCCTATACTTAGTTAGGGTTTGGGGTTGTTGATTTTATTTTTTTATTGAATTATTTAAAGATTTAGTTTGTTTTTATGAAAAGTAGTATCTTTGATGAGTTATACTTGCACACCACTTGATAGCTCATACTTAGGGCACTTTGAATAAAGATTAAACTAAAAAGATCAAATTTTTATGAGAGAAGAAGATAATAGAAGTAAGAACATGGTTGGAAACTAGTGCATTCTAGATCCTAGGCTAATTAGAACAAGCAAACTTCAACCCAAAATTCTTTGTTAATCCGTTAGACTATGGAATTAGTAAGAATCGCAAAACACTTTAGATCCCTGTGAGACGACCTGTACAGCGCTACAACGATACTGTGCGCTTGCAGTAATTTATCACATCAAGTTTTTGGCGCCGTTGCCGGGGATCGACGGTGTTTTTCTTGCTTTTTCTAACGTTTTACGGCGTAACAGTGTGTGTTGAGTGTGTATAGATCTGAAACTTTAGATACAGGATATAAAAAGTGAAGGAAAGCGTTGTGGAAGTGCACTGCAAAAATCTGAGAGGTAACCTCCCAGATTTGGCCGCTAAATAGCGGTAAATACCGCTATTTAGCGGCAATATCTTTCCGTTTCTCCCTCAAATTTTGTGTACTTCTGTATTTATCGTTCTTGATTCTACAAAAAAAATAATAAAAAAATTATAAAAATCATATTTCAATTGTTTTTATTTTTTCTTTTCCATCTCTTTCCCTCTCCGCCTTCTTCAAAACAAACAAAAAAAAATTAAAAAAAAAATGTTTCAAAATCAAACTGGTTGCAATCATTGTCGTGATCCATACCATAATTATTATCAGTGTCCATGGATAGGAAGTTCGCTAGGACTAGGTTATAAACAAATTCACAATACATATAATAAACCTACGAGCGCTTCTTATACACAAAATTACAATTATGAATGGATGAATAATTCTAATTTTGCATATAATCAAGAGCCATATCAAGATAATCCTCCATCTGATCCTTTCTTTATGGGCTATTTATCTTCATGTTCTACATTCAATCATGAACAAGATATTCAATTGAACATGTTAGATGAAAAATTAAAAAGATTAGAAGCGAGATATGCATGTCATGAGAATCTACCTCCAACCACTTCATATCTGTCATCAAATATGTACATGGATCCATCATATCATTCTTCAAATTTCACTCATGATCTCGAGATGCAATCATTTGAGAAAAATAAGGAAAATTACGATCATGAGTCTGAGGAACGAAAATGTAGAATAGAGGAAGATATGGAAGTTTTGCTAAAATCATCATCTCAAAAATCATCCTCTAAAATTGAATCTTGTATGGAAGATCTTCTCAAAGCGATTTCTCAAGCTAAACTTTTTATAGATCAACCATCTAATAGTTTGAACGTATCTGACTCAAACGAGCAATCACTCCAGTCATCTTCTGAGGTAGATATGATTCAAAATGAATTAAATAGTTTTGTGCATGATGAGTCTATAATTCAACATTGTGATCAACCTATTTTAGACCATTGTGGCAATAATTATGAAGAAACCAGTGATAAAGAAAATATTTTGCTTGCTAGTGACACATTATCATTTGATTCTTTTGATGGAAATTGTGAAGAAATTTGTGAAGAAGAATTTTTATCCATTCATAATAACTTGACTAATGATAAGTCTACTAGTATGGCATTTTCTTTTGAGAATTTTGATGACAGGTTTGAAGAAAATTTGCATGATAAGCCCCTAACAATTGAGGAAAGGAAGGAAAATAAAAAAGAAGAGAATCATAGTACCTGATGACTTAAAAGAGCCCGCCAAAATTGAGCTAATGATTCCACAATACCAAAGTGAGTATGTTATTTCACACGTTGATAAAACCAAAATACTTACAAATATGAAATATGCTCGTGGATGGAATACGAACGATGGTAAAGGTATGCTTTCCAACCTCAAAATTTTATTATTGAATAAAAAAAAGAAAAGTAGAAAAAAATTGAGAAAAATCAAAAATAAGATGGAGAGATTAAATGCAAAACTGACAAAAAGGCTAAGTTCATCCATATCAAAACATAAAAGGACACATTATGAGAGTGGAAAGCGATCAAGAGGTCGTAACCGTTTGAATTTTCTAATAAGTGTATAATATTTGTATAATAGTTTTCTTTTTTTTTATTTTACCACCCTTGGTTTGTGTATGAGGGCATACACAAGTTTAGGTGTGGGGGAGTAGATTAGGAGATTTTTATTTTTTAGGATTTTTAGGATTTTATTTTTGTTTTTATGATTTTTTTTTAGATTTTTGGGTTTCTTTATTTTACACTTTGGTTAGTTTTTAGGGTAACTAACTGAAAAAAATTAAAAAAAACTGAAAAGAAAAATAAATTAAAAAAACTTATGTATTTTTATCAATAGATCAAACTACTTACAGATAAAGGAACAAATTTAGATTTGAAATTGGATAGGAGAGTAGATTGGATGATACACTTTGAATTTTATGAAAAAGATCAAAATCTAAAAAAATAAATATTGCTAACAGTAGTTTTGAGGCAAATATACATCTATTTTTCACTTCACAATAGTTTATTAGATTAAGGACAAAAATGATAACGATTGAGTAAGTTTTCTCTCTCTAAACAAAAAAAAAGAAAAAAAAAAAGAAAAAAAAAGAAAAAAAAAGTGAGAATAAAATAATGGGGTGAGCTTAAGGCAATAGCCTCGAGAGTGATAAAATAATGGGGTGCGCCTGGTATTAAGGCAATAGCCTCAAGAGTGAAAAAAAAGAGTATGATCTGAGTAATCGGGTACTTTGCGCCTAAGTAAGTGTAAATATTCGCATGAAAGGTGAAATATTCTAAAAAAAAAGAAAAAGAAAAACGAAAAGAGTAAGAACCAAGTAATCGGGTATGTTGCGCCTAAGCAAGCGTGAATATTCGCATGAAAGGTGAAATATTCTTAAAAAAAAAAGGAAAAAATTTGTTATGAGAGAGGAGATGAATCATGAGTTAGAGTTTGAGTCTAAGGCCGAAATAAACTATCACACATGCACGTAGTTGTATAGGAGCAAATGAATTATCTGTTAGTAGGTATTGAAAGATAGGATTTAAATTTTTGATTAAAATGATAAGTGTATCTGATATGACGCTCGATTTGAAAATTGATAATCTAAATGCGTTCTTGAGTTTGTATATTAGTGAGATTAATTGATGAAAATATCATAAAAAAAAGATTTTTCTTTCCTTTGTATAAAATTTCTATTTTTCTTGATTTTCGGTTATCCTTATTTTTCTTTTCTTTATTCCTTAATCTATTTTCTTCTTGAATTTTGTGGGTATATTCACTGCAAACCCTCACGAGACAACACTCGTCCACTAGGGTAACCTAGGGGTTTAAAGGCTTATTGCACGTGCTAAGTGCAATCGCGATTCCTGCGAAAGTGAGTTAGGATTTTTATTTTTCTTTTTAGATTTAGGTTTTGCTCGAGGACTAGCAAAAGATAGGTGTGGGGGTGTGATGAATATCATATATTGTATTTTTCCTCTCATACTTTATCTATTTTTGTATATAAATAAATGCTACTCAGGTATTTTTAGTGCCTTTTTCAGGTAATTCGATTCATACAAGGAGATGGCAAGAAATCAATGTTGGAGTAGGAAATCAGAGTCCGAATAGTTTCTAAAGTGAGAAAAACTACGAGACTACGATGTTACAGAGATGCAAAGTCAAATACAGTCAAGGAAATATAATGAGCAAGACACGAGACGCACGTGGAAGAAATTTCAATTGATTTACTCGAAATAAAACCGCTATTTAGCGGTTTTAGCCGCCATTTAGCGGCCAACTGTGGGCCCCATATGCTGAATTTTCTTGCCTGGCTTCAATGTAATTTTTTGGCTTTATAGTTCTGCTAGAATTAGGGTTTGATTTCCGAAGCCTATATATTGGCCGTATCCTTGTATTCTAGGTTTTATGCAGTAGTTAATGTAGATTAGGATTTAGTTTGTACTCGTCTTCCATTAATAAAATTAGGGTTTTGCTGAAGGGGTGCCGGCCACAATACTGTGCTCCAGAGGTAAGCCATTGTTTTCTAATCTTTATTTGCTTTTTAGATAGATTTAATTGCTTTCTAGTATACATTTATTTGCTTTCTAGATTAGATTTAATTGCTTTCTAGAATCATGAGTAGCTAATTAGTTTAGCTCTAGGATGTAGATGAAGTTAGAATCCATCATGTAATTGCTCTCTAGTATTTTCTTCTTAAATAAAAATAATAAAGACATGATTCTTCTATAAAAAGTTTAAAATATAAGAACTCGAAAATTAAGACTTTGATAGGTTATACTTGAATTAGGTTTCTTTATAGCCTATACTTAGTTAGGGTTTGGGGTTGTTGATTTTATTTTTTTATTGAATTATTTAAAGATTTAGTTTGTTTTTATGAAAAGTAGTATCTTTGATGAGTTATACTTGCACACCACTTGATAGCTCATACTTAGGGCACTTTGAATAAAGATTAAACTAAAAAGATCATATTTTTATGAGAGAAGAAGATAATAGAAGTAAGAACATGGTTGGAAACTAGTGGATTCTAGATCCTAGGCTAATTAGAACAAGCAAACTTCAACCCAAAATTCTTTGTTAATCCGTTAGACTATGGAATTAGTAAGAATCGCAAAACACTTTAGATCCCTGTGAGACGACCTGTACAGCGCTACAACGATACTGTGCTCTTGCAGTAATTTATCACATCAAGTTTTTGGCTACAACTTGTAATGCAAGGGTTGTATTTGCAAACTATTCCCGTTAAACCCTTTGGGAATTTCCAAAGGAGCGCACCTTTTTCCCTAGTCAGCCCACTTTTTTTTAGTGAGCTCACTCTCTCTTTTGAAAAGAGAGGGTTTCCCTAGTGAGCATACCTAAAAATTCCTTAATTACCCTTTCTTATTTTTTCCCACTGTTACACTTTCTCCTACATTCCGTGATTCCTTCTTCCCAGCCCTAGACCGAAGCTCTCTCCGTTGGCTCCATCGAGCTCTCTGCCCCTCTTTCGGCCTCCCATCGGAAAGCCCTCCTACTCGACCTCCGCTCACGAGATCCACCCATCTTCCTTGAGCGCTACGAGACCCAACTCACCCCCGCGGAGCTTTGCCCCTTCAAAACCCTAGCGCACGACTACACCATCCAGTTCCACCTCATGATCTCCTACTACAAATCTCTCCAGAACCCCCACTCTCAAGGACAACAATACACGATCTTTGGCGATCAAGAACTAGCAATGGGCTTTTTTAGAGAAGCTGTTCGAAGGGGGGAGTGTTTTAGCAGAGGCGATGATGGAGTGGGAGCCATACCTGCACCACGAGATGGTGGGGAGGCATCAGGACCCGATGGGGAGGGTGATGTCGCGGCCAGGGGAGCGGTGGTCGAAGAAGCTGATGAGACAGTGCGAGGAGGCGAAGATTGTGAAGGGGATTTGAGGGGAGCATGTTAGCAAAAGATAGCGGAATAATACTAATACAACAACCAGCGGAATCAAATAGTTAACCGAAGAGAAAAATAGCAGAGACAGAGAACACGCAGATTTAACGTGGTTCGGCAATATGCATACGTCCACGGGGACACGATCGAAAAACTTCTACTATATCAAAAGAGAATTATAACTTTCTATTTCTCAACCACAAGAGAAATTGCAAAAAAATCACACAAGATTTTGAGATCAAACCCTAACCTTTTGTTGCAGTGATTTTCCTCCTTGATTCAGCTGCCAAAAAATCCCAAAGAAAGCTGCACCTGCTTTTGCCTTCGGCCAAAAACAGCCACCACACCTCAAGAAATTAATTCTCTCTCCTGGCCAAAGATTATTTGTAGCAGCTTGAAAAATAATTGCAAAGGAAAGCAATCCTTTATTTCAGCCACAACAAGAGAAAAAATCAAGACAGCCGCCCCTCTTGTTTTTTTTCTTTCGGCTCCTTTTTTTCGGCTAATCCAAACCCTAGCACCACAACCCCATATTTATATTATATCATTATGGGTTTGGGCTGGTTTTGGACCCGTTTCGGTGTACCGAAACCCGCTGCGGCAATGAGCTCCATTAGCAACAATCTCCCAATTGGAGACCTATTGCAAAACTTATGATCTCTATACATAATAATCCTAGTGTCCAAAACTTTTAGCTCGATTGTTCAAAGTCTCAATTTCAGCATTCAACACAAATGCACCAAAATTGAGCAATAGCTCAACTTTTTCTCATCAACCGGCTTTGTCAACGTATCTGCAGGATTCTTACTGCCCTCAATCTTCTACAACATCAATTGACCATCCTTTAATAAGGATCTAATGAAGTGATATCTCAAGAGAATATGTTTAGTCCGTGAATGATACGCCGAGTTCTTAGCAAGATGAATTGCACTTTGACTGTCACTGAATAACTTGCAATCCACTCTATCAAAACCCAACTCATTCATCAATCGCTGCAACTAAATAAGCTCCTTACTTGCTTTTGCAGCTGCAACATATTCAGTTTCTGTCAAAGATAAAGCAACAATTGATTGTAATCTTGAAATCTAGTTTACCGTTGTCCCTCCTACAATAAAGACATAAGTTGTGGTGTTCCTGCCATTATCTCTATTACCTGCATGGTCCGAATCCACAAAACCTTGCACATCAATGTTATCACTCTCAAAACACAAACAATACTTTGAAGTATCTTTCAAATACCTGAAAATCTACTTCACTGTTTGCCAATATTCTTTTCTAGGGTTCTTCATAAATCTACTCACTACTCCGACTGCATGTGCAATATCTAGTCTTGTACTCACCATTGCATACATGAGACTCCCAATGGCCGATGAATAAGGCACATTCTCCATATATCTCGTCTCCTTATATGTCTTAGCACATTTCTCTTTTGACAGTTTGAATTGACCACCAAGAGCTGTAGTTACCGGTTTTGTATTCTCCATATTGAATCTCTCCAACACCTTCTTGATGTACCCCTCCTGAGATAACCATAATATCTTGCTTTTCTTATCTCGGGTAATTTGCATTCCAAGAAGTTGTTTAGCCTCACCCATGTCCTTCATAGAGAATCTACCTGCCAACTTCTTTTCAGATCATTGATTTTCTTCATGCATATACCTGCCACAAGCATATCATCTACATACAAAGTAAGTATAATAAAGTTACCATCCTTAAAATTTTGTAGATATACACAATGATCTGAATTGCTTCTGGCAAAATCCGAATCCAACATAAACTTGTCGAACTTCAAGTATCATTACCTTGGTGCTTGTTTCAACCCATACAAGCTCTTTTTCAGTCGACATACCCAATTCTCTTTTCTTTTAGCTTCATATCCCTCCGGCTGTTCCATGTATATTTCCTCCTCCAAATCACCATGAAGGAAAACAATCTTCACATCGAGATGCTCTAAATACAATCCTTTTACAGCCACAATACTTAGTATTACTCTGATAGAAGTCATTTTGACAACATGTGTAAATATTGCATTGAAGTCAATACCTTTTCTCTGACAATATCCCTTCACTACAAGTCTAGCTTTAAACCTCTGTGTCTCTCATGTCTCTGTTTTACCCTGTATACCAACATGTTATACAATACTTTCATCTTTTCCGATTGCTTCACCAATTTCCATGTGTGATTCTCCTCCAAAGAAGACATCTCATCACACATGGCTTGCTCCTATTTAAGATAAAATTTATCTTGCATAGCCTCTTGGTAACTTTCTGGTTCACCTGCATTAGTATACAAAACATGATATAAAGGAAAAGAAAGTTTTTGGGTTAGCTTCCTTATCCTCGTGCTCCTCCTCAAAGTGGGAACACTCTCTGATGAAGTACTGGAACTATCTACTTCAGTCAATGGCTCTCTTTTCTATTCAGTCTCATCTGAAACTTGTGTATTCTCAGGTGTAGTCATTTCTTCTCCTTCAGATGTAGGTATTTTTTCCTTTATTTTATCCATAAGATCCATCCCATTCTGTGCCTCATCCAGCTCCAAGAGCTCTTTCTCCACTGCATTATCACTCTTACTTTCCATTCGGTCTTTAGACATACAGCTCTCACTGAATACTATATCTCTGCTACGAATCACCTTGTTATGCTCATAATCCCACAAGCGATAACCATATTCGTCGCCACCATATCCAATGAATGAACACTTCTGAGATTTAGAATCAAACTTCTTTCTTATCTCATGATCCACATGTGCATATGCTATACAACATAATACTTTTAAGAATGAATAATTCACAGTCTTACCAGACCACACCTCCTCTGGAATTCCTCCATCTAAAACACTAGTTGGACTCCTGTTGATCAGATAGATTGCCGTATCAACAGCGGCTCTCCAAAGTTGCAAAGTCAAACCTGCATGTAGTCTCATATTCCGAGCTCGCTCCAAAATAGTTCTATTCATCCTCTCAGCCATGCCATTTTGCTATGGTGTCCTCGGTACAGATTTTACTCTTCTGATCCTGTGGTAGAGCAATAGTCATCGAACTCTCTATTACAAAATTTCCCACCATTGTCTGACAACAAATATTTCATCTTCAAACCTGTTTCATTCTCAACAAGAGCTTTCCATACCTTGAAAATCTTGAAGACATCGGATTTCTACTTAAGTGCAAACACCCATGTTTTCCTATTTGCATCATCTATGAAAGTGACAAAATAAGAATTACCTCTAAGAGACTTCGCCGAAGAAGGCCCCCATACATCTGTATATACAAACTCCAATCTCTCGGTTTTTTTCTCCTTACCATCCTTCATAAATCTAACTCTTTTCTGGTTTCCAAACACACAGTTCTCATAAACATCAAAATTAGCATTTTTCATATCTGTCAACATATCTCTGGATTGCAATATCCTTATGCCGCTTTCGCTCAAGTGACCGAGCCTCTGATGCCATAAGGTAGCCTTCTCATTCTTCACGGTGGCCAAAGAAACAATGTGATCCACCGAGCTTGAGAGTAAATATAGAGTTCCCACTCTCCCACCCTTGACCACAACCATTGCTTCTTTGCTGATTTTCCACTGTTTCCTCTCAAATGAGATTTGATAATTTTCGCCATCCAACTTGCTAACAGATATTAAATTCTTCTTCAAATATGGTATGTGCCTGACCTGTTGTAAAAGCAATTTTCTACCATTGTGCAAGTTCAACTGAATTGTCCCCTTACCAACAATCTTGCATTTCTATCCATTGCCAACAGTCACATGCCCAAAATCACCTTGGATATAATTCTCAAACAATTCTCTACGAGCAGTGCAATGGAACGAAGCCCCTGAATCCACAAACCATAGATCTGACATTGATTCTGTATGAGCAGACAAGTATAAGTCATCATTTTTTTTTACTTGGATTCATCACATTTGCTTCTTCCTTTTCTTTATTTGGACAATCCTTCTTCATATGACCATCTGTCTTACATTTCCAACACACTAACTTCTTTTTGAGCTTCTCCTTAGATTTTGATCTCCCTCTTTACTTCGACTCCCTGCTTAAAGTTCTACCCCTTTTCTTTCTTCTATCATTATCAACCGACAGAGCAGTACTTATAGAAACTGTGCTCTCACCCATACTCTTTTTCATCAATTCATCATTCATGATTATACTCACAACATCATCAAATTTAAGAGCAGTATTGGAAGTATTGCTTATGACCATAACAAAATTACTCCAACTATCCCGTAACGAACACATAAACATCAAAATTTTAATGTCATCATAAAAGACAAAATCTAAGGATTCAAGTTGTGTCCATAATGTGTTAAATTCGTTAAAATGATTAACAACTAAACTATCAGAAGGCATCCTCAAGTTGAACAACTCTTTCATTAGAAACAGTCTATTTGAAGCGGATGGCTTCTCATAAAATTTAGCCAACACTGACATCAAATTTGAAGTGGTCTTCTAATTAGAGACGTTGAACACAACCTGTTTTGTCAGGCACAATCGAATCTGCGCCAAATCCCTCCTGTCCAACAATTCTCACTCCTCATCTGTCATCTTTTCTGGCTTTTCTCCAAATAGTGGTTGATGTAAATTCTTTTGATATAAATAATTTTCCATCTGTAACTTCCACTATTGGAAATCTGTCCCATCAAATTTTTCAATCTTTCCATTCCTATCTTTCGCCATAACTCCCACTCAAAATCAACACCGATCTGAGTGAAATCTGACCCAAACCAGGACTCTGATACCAATTATTAGCAAAAGATAGCAGAATAATACTAATGCAACAACCAGCGGAATCAAATAGTTAACCGAAGAGAAAAATAGTAGAGACAGAGAATACGCAGATTTAACGTGGTTCGGCAATATGCATACGTCCACGGGGATACGATCGAAAAACTTCTACTATATCAAAAGAAGATTACAACTTTCTATTTCTCAACTACAAGAGAAATTACAAAAAAATTATACAAAATTTTGAGATCAAACCCCAACCTCTTGTTGCAGTGATTTTTCTCTTTGATTCGGCTGCCGAAAAATCCCAAAGAAAGCTGCACCTTCTTTTGCCTTCGGCCAAAAACAGCCACCACACCTCAAGAAATTAATTCTCTCTCCTGGCCAAAGATTATTTGTAGCAGCTTGAAAAATAATTGCAAAGGAAAGCAATCCTTTGTTTCAGCCACAACAAGAGAAAAAAATCAAGACAGCCGCCCCTCTTGTTTTTTTTTTTTTTTTTCTTTCGGCTCCTTTTTTTCGGCTCATCCAAACCCTAGCACCACAACCCCATATTTATATTATATCATTACGGGTTTGGGTCAGTTTTGGACCCGTTTCAGTATACCGAAATCTGCTGCGGCAATGGGCTCCATTAGCAACAGAGCAGAGAAGGAGAGGGGTTGATCGTAACGAGTGGGTTGAGGGTGGAGATGAGGAGGAGGAAGAGGAAGAGGAGGAGGAAATGGAGGAGATGAAGATCGAGAGTGAGGATGAGGAGAAATAGAAATCTAAAAAGGTGAGGATCTGAATTTAGTTAATTTGTTGTTGATATACGTGCTTGATCAAAAATTGGTGCTTATCTTTGTACGTGTTTGTGTTTCGTGGATAATTGTTTATCTTTGTACATCTTTCTACTATGTAGGACGATAACGATCAAATTTTGAGAGTGGAATCTATTCTATCTTCATTGTTACTATGTCAACCCCTCCTCTACTCATATATCGAGGTTTGCCACAAGAAAGAGTGAACATTGATGAACTAGACTAAGAAGAGAGGAAGCGCGGCCGATTAGTGGAGAACTGGTTGATTTAACGCTCCTCAAGAGTTTCAAGATTCGGAGACGCCAGTTTTAGTTATTTTTTGGTTTTGGGTTGTAATTTGAAAGAGATGTACTCGAAAACAATATTTTTTTTATATGGTTGTTTGAAAACTATTTGGGAGACGATGCTTTGCATATATTTGTTTATGTAATATTGTTTCTAACTATGAGCTAATTTGTTGATGATTCTCATAGTGTGAATTCACATTGTTATTTGAATTTGCATTTTGTATTTATGTGTTATATTTATCTTAAAGCAATATATTTGAATAAAAATTTTGTTCATGGAGAAATCTAAAATGTGTATAACACTGTTCGGGCCCAACAACCTGGATAGAATATACTATGTCCGAGGTGCATTTCTGGACGGAATTAATATTGTTCAGGGTGTACACCCTTGCCAATGACTTCAAGTTGATAACTCAAAAATACATTGTCTGGGCCTACAATCCGGACATAGTGTAATCCATTGTGACTGTCAGCCCGAATAGAATTTTCCATGTCTGGGCTTATAGTTCGGATAGAGAAACCATTGTCCAGGCTAACAGTCTAGATAGTGAAGAAACAATCTAGATTGTCGTTTTTTTGGGTTCATAACTTTTATCAATACATATTGTTCTAGAGTTTTTGTGTAATCAAAGTATAATAAAGTCAATTTTTGAATTTAATCTGAGAGATAATTTAGTATAGAGAAAGATTTGATGGAATAATTGTAGGTTTTAGGATCTATTTTTTTGGGTGAACTGAACTGCTTTGTAGTTTGATAAGAAAAGGAGAAGAGAGATTGAAAACAATGACATTTTAGTCCAAAAAAGTTAATAGCAAATTTGTAATATAAAAAAAAGTTTTTAAGTGGGCTCCCCAGGAAAAATGGTGTGCTGCTCTAGAAATTCCCAAACCCTTTGCAGTCGATTCTCAGAATCTCAGCCCCAAAACCATAAAACCCTGCAGCAATTTTGCAAAACAGAGAGAGAGAGAGAGAGAGCGAGAGAGAATGGCAGAGAGCTTGAAACGATGGCTCTTGATTGGAACGAGCGCTCTCTTTGGTTCAATATCCACAATTGCTCTCCTGAAGCTTCTCTCGAGGTCAGTTAATCTCGCTAACCCATTGAAATTTGTCAAATAGGAGTAGTTTTGCCCAGCCTTGGAATCTTTTCCTTTTTTTTGTTGATGGGCTTTGTGTAATTTTTCTAGCTTGATCTCTAATTCGAGTTTGCCTTTAAAATTGTGGTGGAAATTGAGAAGACCCAGTTGCGAATATGAAGTTATAGGATGATTTGCTTTGAAAAATTAGATTTTTATCTTTTATTTTATTTAAGGATTAGTTTCATTGTCCTACATTGTCCTATCTGTTTAATTTAGATGAAACAAGAAGTTGCTTTGTTGAATGCACTGTATCTTGATGCGAATCTGGTTACAAGGTTAGTTATCCTAACTCTGTTTGCAGCAAGAATCTGTTGATTCTACTATATGTTGCTTATTTCATTGATAATCTATATATGCACAAATAAATAAATAAATAAATAAAGAGAATAATGGAAATGAGCCGTCACCTCACGAAAGTTTCTTGAGCTGCGATCCATTTCCACTACCTCTAATAATTATTTTTAAAAATTTTCTTTTGGATTATGATCTTGACCCTAGGGTTTACTCATTTCCAATTTCTTGGGTTTTAGTTTTGATTTCGTCTTCTATTAAGTAGATACAAAATTAACGATTTTCGACGAATATAACATTTTGTATCACTTTATGAAGGGGCAAATATAAATTTGATCCTAAAGAAGATGAGAAGATAGAGAACAAAATAATCCTAAAAAAATTTGGAAAAAAGATAACGAGCATTACATTTTTGCCACTGACTTACATAGCTTACCTAAGCTTGCAGTTCATATATGTTAATCCCATAAATAAATTAATATTTCAATCTAACCAAAGAGAAGTTCAGACTTTCTGATTATATTAACACATACGTTCTGTTGAGATAGAAAAAAAAGAAATATTCATAGAGATATTAATAGAATTTGATAAAATATGAATTAGTTTGGTTCATATCTTGAACTTCTAAGTTCTGTTAAATAATGTATTTATTGTTTGAGCGGCATATCTTAGCTAGTTGGATGGTGTATCCATCTGAAATTTATCTACAAAAACGTGTCACCTAGATATCTCTCTAAAGATACAAAAACTCAAATCCATATTTGAGGACTTAACTAGGATTTGCTCTGTATATCAAACTTATCTAGAACCTAAACATAGATTTACGTGTTTAAGGCAAGAGGACAAATTCACTTGGGGCTTGTTTGTTTCCTTGCAAGTGCAAATACAATTTACAATTGTATTTAAAGAAAGAGAAAGTTTTGAATGGGGAAAACTCCCAATTCAAATTAATGGTTGTAATTGAACCCGTTTTGAAATTTTTGCGTGGGGATTATGATTTCGATCAAAGTTCAAAATTTTCCTTTCTTTTTAAGTGGACTTGCAAATTGTATTTACGCTTACAAGGAAACAAATGGGTCCTTAGTGGGCCCCGTTGAGGCGGTTGGCTTTGCTGTTATAATATGTCTAGCTTATGAATAAAATTTAGATCTTATCACCTGGTCTTTTTATTCATTTTCCTATAAACTTACTAGTTTGGAGAAGTGATAGCATAGTCAATAAAAGAGGTTTTAAGTATCAGTTGATAATGATACTTGTTATGAATATTGTATCACATTTTGAGGTGTTTGATTGTACACCTCTGTAATATCTGTATTGATATTGTCAACATTGCCTAGATGCTCTCAATATTTCCGATATTGCCACTATGAGATCGATTTCCGATACTATAAACCAAGACCTATATTGATGCCAACTAAGAACAACAACAACAACTAAGCTTTTTATTCCAAGTACTTGGGAAGGCTACGTGAACCAAAAGAGAATCACGCCAGATCGATCACATTGATGATACCTCTCCACTTATTCCTATCAAGCAATATGTCTTCAATTAAGCCTTTAACATCCATTTCTTTTCGTATAACCTCCATTAATGTTTTTCGGTCGTATCTTAGCTCTTTTAACTTGTCTTGTATTGATAAACTCCACTTATCAAACTTGTATATTTGTAGGTTTATGCCGCACATGACTAAACCATTATAGTGATTTTCTTCTATTTTCTCTAGTATGAGAGTTACACCTATCTTAGGAATAATATATTCATTTCTTATTTTATCTCCTTTAGTATTAATTCACATCCTATGAGCATGTGCATTTCTACTATATTTATTTCTGTGAATGACGTCTCTTTATAGCCCGACATTCCGTACCATATAACATAGCTGACCTAATGGCGGTCCTATAAAGTTTTTCCTTCAAATTAACGGAATGTACTTTTGCATAAAACTCATGTTATGCTTCTCTATTTCAATCAATAGTTTGAATCTTATGGTTGATATCACTATCGAGCTCTCCATCATCATGAATAATAGAACCCAAGTACTTAAACTATTGCTTGTTTATATCTCTTGCTTGTTCAATGTCTCAACTATAGCCTTTACTAAATTTATATGCTATATACCCTCTTTTGGACCTACTCATTCTAAAATCTTGATATTCTAATGTTTGCCTCCCTAGTTTTTGCTTATCATTTACCCCTGATCTCAGCTTATCGACTAAGACAATATAATTAACAAATAACATATATCATGATTATTCTAGTAAACTCATCCATTATTATGACAAATAAGAATGTGCTCACTGCAGATTCTTGATGCTATCCAATTTGATCATAAAATCACTTGTTAGGTCGCCACAACTTTTGACATTTATCACTACTCCGTCATAATGGATGCCCTTAATTATGTTTACAAGGACCAGAATTAGGTGTAAGCTAACTTGGGTGGAGGTCAATCAAGAAGTGATTGGGATAAATGTATCCGAGGATATGACCCTTAACTGAGTCTAATGAATGAAATACCATGTATACAAAACTTGGGACAGTGTGTGTAAAGTTGTCTTGTATCACCTGTTCAATCTTCATTGTAGTGAATATAGATGTGATCAATATAAGAGGAAATCAAATATGAAATTATTAGCATATTACTTGGTTAATTTAGGGTTTCATAGGCTTTGAAGACATGAATGAAACTCTAGAAAGCGTAATTGCTTGAGTCTTAATTTGTTCTCCACTTTATATAATTGTTTAGATGCATATGATACTATTAACCTATTGATGCTGCCATCCCTAGCCATTGCTGGTGCTACCACCTTCCTCTCTCCCCACTATCTCGCCATTGTGGTCTCTTTATTCTTCTCCTCCAACCGCTGACGTTGTTTGGATCTCTGCCCGTTGTTCTTGCTCTATGGTTTCTCTTCTCTAATTTTGTTGGTAACCTCACCGGCTTTCCTGTTCTCCTCCAACCGCTGACGTTGTTTGGATCTCTGCCCGTTGCCCCTTGCTCTATGGTTTCTCTTCTCCAATTTTGTTGGTAACCTCACCGGCTTTCCTGTTCTCTGATATCGTCGACCACTTCTCCTTTCCTTCCCATTGTTTGTGCCTTGCCGACCTTCTTCGAATCAGATCCGAGCCTGTTGCAATAGAAAAACTGAAGTTAAAAAGAGAGAACTGTAGTAAAATTTTTTTTTCTTTTTCATGTTTGCTTCTATCTATATTCTAATTTTGACCATTTTTATATCTGTCTTGGTTATTCATGTTTTTGTAGCTATCTATCTAGCTATTCCTCATTTCTATCTGGGTATTAACTTCTACTGATGAAACAATAAAGTTCGCACGTGGTGTATTAGTCTCTTGTACCTAAAACTGTCTGATATCATTGTTGAACTCAATAAAATTATCTTTTATTGGCTCAATCTTCTTGCCCTTTTATTGGCTCAATTTTCTTGCCCTTTTATTGGCTCTCACAAAAAATTGAAATACCTTAATGACAGCCTTCTAAGTTTCAAATCTTATGGTTTTGATGATTGGGTGGCCAATAATTGTTGTGAAATAACTTGGCTATGTATTATCGTGGAATGAAATAAATTGCAAGTGTAATGTTCTTGAAAATAACAAAGGAAATTTGGAATACATTGAAAGAAATGTACTCAAATAATTATAATACTTCTCATGTTGCTTATTTGCATGAGAAGTTATTCTCCTTGAAGCAGAATGGTGAGTTTATCTGACTAACTTGGTGCTAAAAGGTAATTCTAATGAGTTGATCTTTTACTAACCTATCGTGTTAGACCCAAAGACATTTCAAATCGATCATGATGAGCTTGCTATCGTCAAATTTATGCCAAGTCTTTGATCTCTCATTGGCTTCCCAAGTTGATACTTGATGGTGAGTTTGTTCCATCTTTATCCATAACTTCAGCTTGAGTTCAGTTTTCGCCAACTGGAGATGAGCCTACAGTACCACCACCTTCTAGTGTTTGGACTTTTGTAGTGATTGTTGAAGGTTGAGACTGAGGCCATGGATGTCGTGGTGGTCATGGTTTTGTAGGAGAATATGGATCTTTTGGTGGTTTACAATTAATAAAGGATATCATTGTGAAAGGAACAATTATATTTCTTTGAAGTGGCAGAAAAGGTTTGGGAAGCCAACATGGTCATGGATAGCTATTGTTAATATTGATACAATTGTTTAATCTTCAACTGCTACCCCAACAATACAGATCTCATCGATAGATTTTGAGAGATTACTGTAGGTTCAAAATTTTCAGCCATCTCAGGTTGCTCATTATGCTACTCGTGGATCTGATTTAGGTATGAGTACGTGTATTGCTTTGTCTTAATCTTTGGTTAATATATTTTGGAGCCTCCTCTCACATGACATATATCATCAAACAAATTCCACTCTGTCTTTTTCTAATACCAACCTCCTACTAATAGTACTATTGGTACATAATTCTTTGTTGTTGGTAAGAGTGTAGTTTGTGATGCTCCTTATTATCAGATAATGTACTTTATATGCCTACATTCCTTGTTAGCCCAGTATTTATTAGCCAATTGAGGGAAGGCAAAAATTGTTCTGTGATATTCTTGGGACGAGGATTGCTTTGGGGTTATTACTTGGATGCTAAAACTCCTCCTTCTGGTTTAGTGTTGTCTCTTCCTTAGAACTTACAGGTGGCACAATTGACTTAGTCATCCATCATTGCAAAAATTGCGTCAAGTATTGCCTATCGAATCCTTTGTTTCTACTCTAGTGTGCGTCCGGTTAGTTAGGAAAACATCATTGTGCCTTCTATCCTAATTGTGTCAATAATAGGAGCCAATTTCCTTTTGCACTTATACGTTTAGATGTTTGGGATCCTTGTCGTTCTTAATTCGATTTTTGGTTTTAGGTACTTTTCAGTTTTTGTTGAGGATTTTTTAGAATCACTTGGGTGTATTTGTTGAAAGACGTCAGAAGTTCCTGATACTATTAAAAACTTCTTTATGGAATAATAATCTAGTTCTCTACTTCTATTCATGTTTTGCATATAGAAAATACCCTTGTTTATAAGCAACATGAAGTTTCTAGTTTTTGTGGTCTAATGGTATTTTATATCAAATTTTTGTCCTCACACCTCACAACAAAATGTGTCAGAGCAAAATGGGCTTATTGAACACAAGCATTGACGTATTTTAGATGTAGCTCAAATCCTGATGATTCACATGCATGTCCTAAGTATCTATGCTCTGATGTTTGTGATTCTTATTTAATAACTGAATACCTTCATCTCAGCATTCTGATTGTATTACTTTTTTTTTGTTCATTCATAATAAACCAACTTTCTCTATTATTCCTTGTGTTTTTGGATGCATCTGTTTTGTCTAAAATTTTCAACCTGGCCTTAATAAGCTTGCCATAGGTCTATTAAATGTCTCTTTCTTGGTTATTCTAGAACTCAGGAGAGATATCGTTGCTCTGACACTCTGCAATGCTAAGTGTTATATCTCTGCCGACATGAGGTTTTTTTAGTCTATTCCATAGTTTTCTTCTGGGTTTAAGAAGCTCCTTTTTCTTTATCTATTCCCAGGCCTGTGCCTAGTTTTAGAGTTGTGGAGGTACTGCCAATCTCCAAATCATGGAGGTGTATATTGGAAGGTCCAATACGTTGATGCCTATTTCCTTCCCATATGATCCAGTGTTTATAGCTGTAGGTCTCAATTGTTTGCCTCCAATCACTAATACTAATTCTTTTGACCTAAATATTCCAATTGCACTATGCAAGATAAACGATCTGATACTTTGCATCCTATTTCGTGTTTTGTTTTTTATGACCTTTACTCCTCGCTCACCATTTTGTATTGTTTTTATCCTCTATATTTGTACCCAAATCTTTTCATGAAGTTTTGATGCATCCGACATGGAAATAGGCTATGGATAAGGAGATGGAGTAGTTCTTTCACAATAAAAATTGCTTTGTAGTGTTGTAGGAGACTTGATTACTTGGTCGCAAGCATGTAAGTACTCTTATCGATACTAATGCTGATTTGTGGGATGAGAATGGATAATTCTTTAAAGATGTTTCTCGCTCTAGGAGGCTTATCGGTAAACTAATCTACCTACTGTTACTAGACCACTTGTTGCTTTCACAGTGGGATTAGTGAGCCAGTTTATGCATAAACCTAGATAGATTGACTGGTAGGCAATACTGAGGATCTTTATGTACATCAAATGCTCACTTGACAGAGGTTTGTTAAATAAGAAGCATGGACACCTGAGAAGTGAAGTTTTGTTTTATTTATAATTTATAGATTCTGGTTATGCAGAGGATAAAAGAGATGGGAAGTCTACTTTTGACTATTCCATTTTTGTAGGAGGCAATCTTGTTATGTGAAGAAGCAAGAAAGCAAAATGTGGTATCTCGCTTTAGTGCTTATGTCGAGTATAGAGTTTTGGTTTATCACAATGCAAGTTGCTACTTGCATAGCGAATAATTCAGTTTTTGTAAGGACGAAAACAGAAACGTGGGTTGTTATTTTGTTCATGATGCTGGCATACAAAAGTTAATTTGCAATCCCTTCATGCCTTCGTTAGAGTGTTTGGTCGTTGTATTTACTAAGGCAATTTTTTCTAATGTTTTCTCATATTTGTGAAACAAGTTAGGCATGATAAATATCAATATATTCCATTTTGAGGAGTGTTAGATAATGTATGTCAGAAAGCAAGTAGAACCAAAAGTCTATCTCTATATTATTATAAGTTAGAGGATACACATATTTATACATCCCTCAACTCTATACAAATCACTCAACATGCGATGTAGTACTAAACTTAAACTAAACTCAAATACAAGATAGTAGTATAATTTAACAAATCCTCCTAAGTAGGGATATAAATATCAATCATACCCAACTTGTTATATAAATTAGAAAATACAGTTGGCGATGCAGTTTTAGCTAGAATATCAGCCAATTGTTCTAACGAATGAGTAACCTGAGTACATAGTATCTTCTTCACCAAATTAACTCGAACCAGGTGACAATCTAGCTCTATATGCTTAGTACAATCATAAAATACTGGATTTTGAGTAATATAGATGACAAACTGATTATCACAGTACATAAGTATAGGATCTTTCAGGTTGAACCCAAATTTAGTCAGTAAGTTTTTTAACCATAACAAGTGTGTGCTATTGCCCGATACTCTGCTTCAGCAGGAGATCAAGACACTACATATTATTTTTTACTCCTCCATGTGATTAGATTACCTCCAACAAATGTAAAGTATGCAGTGGTTGACTTTCTGTCTCCTCTGTCTCCTACATATCTAGTATTTGAAAAGGCAAAAATTTTAATATGTTCATCTTTTTTTATAAAATAGCCCATTTCTAGGAGAGCCTTAATCTATGTCAAAACTCTCAGAGCAACTTTCTAGTATATATCTCTTGGTTTATACATGAATTGACTTAGTAACCCAATAACAAAAGAAATGTCAGGTCTAGTGACCGTGAGATATGTAAGCTTGCCTATTCTCTTATACTGCTTGACATCCTTATACAAAACACTATTTTTATTCTAATCGTCTAAATCTGACTCTATTAGAGTATTAGCAGGTTTACACCAAGGCGAACGGTCTATTCTAAGAGATCTAGTGCATACTTCCTTTGAGAGAGAAATAATCCATATTTATAATAAGCTATCTTAATTTCAAAAAAATATCTCGGTCTTTTTATGTTTTTAGTTACAAAATATTGTTTGAGATAACTCTTTGTCTCAGTCAAATCTATTGTATCACTCCCAATTAGTAAAATATCATCAAAATATATGGCAAGAAAGACAATATCATAACGAGGATAAAAACAAAATGATCATAGTGACGACGCTGAAAACCAATGCCAACAATTACAGTAGAAAACTTATCAAATCAGGCTTGATGATACTGTTTAAATCCATAAATCGCTTTTTTGAATTTGCACATTGTATTTTTTCCTTGAACAACATATCCTAGAGGTTGTTCCATATACGCTTTCTCGTATAGATCACTGTATAAGAAAGTATTTTTAACATGAAACAATGGCCAGTCGAGATTCATGGTAAGAGAGAAGAGAATGCGAATAGAGTTGATATGCACTATAGGAGAGAAAGTCTCAAAGTAATCAACATGATAGGTTTGGGAAAGACCTTTTGTAACAAGACAAGTTTTATAGCGGTCAATTAAGCCGTTCGGCTTGTATTTGACAGAGTATATCCATCGACAACCAACAATGAATGCATGAAGCAAGTAGAACCAAAAGTCAATCTCGATATTATTATAAATCAGATGACACATATATTTATAAATCTCTCAACTCCATACAAACTATTTAACCAGCGATGTGGTACTAAAATCAAATTAAACCCATATACAAGATAATAGTCTAATCTAACAATGTTTATTTGGATATTTGGGTTTAAGGAGTGTTAGAGAATGTATATTTGGATATTTAGTTATAGACCCATACCTGTTTCTATTTAATAATTAAAAAATAGGTAAAGAGGAGCCCAATATTCTCTCTGACCAAATTTTCTCTCAATAGTTTACACAAACCTTGTTTTGGTACCATTTCATCTTAAGTTTAAATAATTGGTCGAGCAATGTAACTTGGGCCAGATCGTATATGATGCTTAACATATTTGGGTCAGTTTATTTTATTTGGATCCATATCTATCTTATTTATGCACATATTTTGGGAAGGTGGATCCAGATCCGGATCAACTCAACCCATTTATGAATGGATACTTACCTATTTACCTAAACCGGAAACACATGGAATATAGATAATCTTATCTATGAGGAAAATGTAGCACTCCTCATAAAATTTTTAACTAAATATAGCACCACCAACAATATATTGGACTTTATCCCAATGGGCAAAATTAATAAGACATGAGTAAAATATATAGTATTTATTTGGTTAAACGGGTTGAATCTTTAAAATTAATACGGTACACCAAGACCTATACCCAACATGTTGAAACAAATTTGGATTCCTGGCCAGGATAAACAGGATCCCTTACTAAATTGGAAATAAATTGGTTAGATCTAGATCTGAGTTGGCCTGATCCATTTGTGTTTTAAATATTGGTTGATATACCGGTAATACCAGCCGATATATTCCAACTTTAGGACTAAAACAATACGGTAATGCCAATTTTTTAAGTTCTCATTTTGGGTCGATATCGGGCAATATATTGGCCATGTAGCGATATATCGCCTGATTAATAAGATATAAAATATCGACGAGATTAACCTATTACCTGCTTTTTTATTTTTTTTGGATTTAGACCCATTAATCTGAACTCTTTAATACACAAACACATTTCTATAAATATCATCGAATCATCATTTTTTCGTTCTACCCTAAATCTAATTGATCGACGATTCAACGCTTAGCTTCTTCTGTTTCTCGATGATTAAACCTATTAATTCGTACCTCTCTCTCCACTCCTAGCACCGACTACCGAGAGCCTTAACCCCATCAACCTGTGAGCCATGACATAATCCCTTTTTCTCACTCTTGCACATAGTTTAACTTTCCATCTCTCTCTCAAGTAGATTAACCAAGATAAGTATCCTCTAAAATCCTAAACTTATTTTAAGTAGTGTAATATGTTTTATGTATATAATAATATAAGTATCCTCTAAGATTCTAAACTTGTTTTAGGTAGTGTAATATGTTTTATGTATATAATAATATATCTATATGTCTATATATATATATATATATATATATAACTAGTATGATACCAATATAACATTTGGTATTTAGTGTCATATCGTGATATATCACTCGGTGTCTGGATATAATTTTGCCATCCAGTATGTCACCGATATTCGATATTTAAAACTACGACCCACTGATAGTCTTTGCATAACCTATCAAATAGTTTTTCCTTACAAATTTAAGCACTCCTTGCATCTCATTGCAATTCTTGCTTAAATGTTAATTTTGGCTTTCCGACCCATTAATATTTATAAATTCTTACACTATAATTTTAAATTTAATATGCAGTAATGCATGGATGATCTTTCTGAATGTTTGTTAGTGTGCTAATTGTTGGTTCTTTTTGATCACTTTTTCATTGAATACAGTTCTATATGAATAAATATTTGATATTTCATCTACATACTTTTACATATTAGCAATATGAAAAATTTGTTAATGTTATTGAATCTAACTTAAATATCTATATCTTGGACTGATTTAAATATGTTGGAGATGTTAACACTAGAGGCTAGCAATTTTCTGAGGAACATTAGAACCTAAAAGTTGAACACTCATGTTGGAGTTATGTACCTAAGATGAGTTTTGCTGAGAATGCACATTTGGAATCATATAAGTTGGAATCAAGGTTTCCCACCAAAGGGACTATAAAAAATTTCAGAAGTTGAAATTTTATCAGTAAGTAAATAATTGTAATATAGATAATGTTTAGAGCCCGCATTTGAAGAATAGCAATTTTCTTTCTCCAGAGTAAAACTATTTCTCCTAGTTATATTATTTTGTATCAATTCAGTGATCATTTAAGTTTACTTCAATATTAATTTTTCCTGTTGAACCCTTTGAAAGATTTTTTTTCTCCTGATGTACTTTTTGATGACATCATAGTTGATAACCTTGTATATGATTCCATTTGGCCTTTTAGCTTAGTGATCATGTCTATAAGTGTAATATAATAATATCTCTTCGTTTAGACTCTTTCACAGAGTGGAATCGAATCTTGGTAGAGTAGCTGTAACGTCCCATTTCTCGGAGAGATACGGAAACGGAGTGTGTTACCGGCGGGCACGTGTAAGTCGACGTGCACGAGGACTATAAATATGTAAAATAAGAAATGAATGGAACTGAATACTAGTCATCTACCGGGATCTTGGAAGTTACTCTACTGCCATATAAAAGAGAAGATATATATGTCTAAAATAAGAAGTAACAAGTACAATACTGATACAAAAATTGAAAATAAAATTCCAAAAGGATGATACATACCAAATCAAAAATACAAAAGCGGAGGCCTATAAATCTATTACTGCTCGGCCTGCTCCAGAAAGTACGGGTCATGCAGTGGCGAATTCTCGCTCACATCTTCAGTATCTGAGCATGTGGGGGAGCTCAGGGTCAAATCCGGCAAGTAAAATAATAAGAAATATGGAGCGTATAATATAAATAAATAGATAAGATATGAGTATGGATATGAAACTATGTGCATATGTAGAAAACATTAAACAATCAAATAACAATATCAAACAGGAATATACATGCATATCAAGTCTAAATTAATATCTTATTTTAGTTTATATTTTGAATTAAATAGTGAAGAATTAGACTCATATCATAGGGAGTATGCAATATGCACTAACAAGTAAAATATGAATTGATGTAAAAAGCATATGCACATGTATGAGAAACAATAATAATTAAGTAACAATATCAAGTAGGGATATATATGCATATCAAGTCTAACTTAATATCATATTTTATTTTATATTTTGAACTGAATGGTGAAGAAATAGACTCGTATCATAGGGAGTATGCAATCTGCACTAACAAGTAAAATATGAATTGATGTAAAAAATATTTGCACATGTATGAGAAACAGTAATGATTAAGTAATAATATCAAGCAGGGATATAAATGCATATCAAGTCTAACTTAATATCATATTTTATTTTATATTTTGAACTGAATGGCGAAGAAAAAGACTCGTATCGTGAAAATATCTGTACATATTAGGGACCCGGCCAAGATGCTGGCGCTGAACTAGCCGTGCCGCTAAGCACTCAAGCCGATATCGATACTGAGTATTCGGTCATCCCATCAACATGGACTAAACAAGAGATGATGGCTCTGTACTATCTGGGCGCCCCCCGCGGATGAGTCCCTATTTCGGTTGTGCAACCTATCCTAAATATTTCACGATACAATATTTGTCCACCCTTTAGTTCTTCCATAACTCAAAATTTCAAGTTATATTACATGCAAATTAATCTGGAATATGATGAACCAATCATGTCAAGCTTAATACATATACATGTTGTAATACCCCAAATTTCGAGCTACCTGTATTGCTCTCTTGAGACCAGTAGTGCTGAATAAGTCTACCGAAGTCAATTTTGGACACCGAAATAACTTTCGGTTAATGTAACTTTAAATCCACAAACCCAAATGACATTCGGTTTTCGCGATTATTAGTTTTGTAATATTTAGGATTTTTAGAGATTTTCTTACGAGGCTGGAAAATACTCTCAAAATTGCTAATTTAATAATATTAAAATCATCTTTCTAATTACTTTTGAATTTCGGTTCATTTATTTCAGACATCGAAACAACAAACAAATAATTTTGTAGTGTTTCTCTCGTTGAGCACTACGTCCTACATAAATTTGGTAGTATTTGGAGAATGTTACACGGAACCAAAATTATTAAATTATTAAATAAATAAATAAAATAAAATAAAATGAATGAGGCGGTGAGAGAGTTGCTGTGTTGTCTGACTGAGAAGAGGGTGGCATAAGCTGTTAGGATGTCAGGTGGGGGAATTATTTGATGAGGGAGGTGTCATAAAGATATGAGAAATATATATATATATATATATATATATATATATATATATATATATATATATATAGGAGAGTAGAAAATTAAATCTCTCACTCTCTTCTCCTCTCGGCCAAAATCAATAGCAACGGAAAAAAAAAGAAAAAAAAAGAAAAAGAAGAAAAGGAAAAAAATCAAACCGAATCGAGGATTCGAACCGAATATTCGAGATCAAATCGAGGCAAGTAACACTACTATTTTCGTTCATTTCTTTATTTAATTTAAATTTATGTACGTAAAATATTTTGGTTCGTTTCTTTATTTAATTTAAATTTGTGTACGTAAATTATCTTGTAAAAATGCTTGGTTCATATTTTGCACTATTAACTAATATTAAGAACTGAACCAGATTAGTGAGTGAAAATTGATATATAAAAATATTATGATATTTGATTATTATTATTATTTTTTTATTTAAAAGAAAAAAATTACGTATAAGAAAACTTATTTGTACCCATGCAAATATTTGAACCCATGCAAAAATAGGAAAAGAAAAAAAATAATAGAGAGAGAGATCATGGGCCGAAGAGATAGGAAAAGAGAAAGAAGAAAATAAAGAAAAAAAAATATAGAGAGAGATCATGGGCTTGGCCCAGCCTAGAAGAAAAAAAGAAAAGAGAAAAAAAAAATGGGGATCTGGGCCTGGCCCAGTCCAGCAGAAAATAAAGAAAAAAAAAGAGTGGGTTTGGATTTAACTTGGGCCAAAGAAAAAAATATAGAAAAAATAATTATAACACTGGGCCGGCCAGCCCAGTAAAAGAAAAAGAAAAAGAAAATAAAAATGAGTAGACTTGGGCGTAGGCTGGACAGAAAAGAAAAGGAAAAATAAAATTAAAATAAAAATATGAAAAAGTGGGAATTTAGTAGGCTTGGGCTTGATGGATTAAATGATTGAGGGAATTGAATTGGACTTGGTTTGGATTAATTGAACATAATTGATAAATTAATAATAGTAATAAATTAGATTTTAATTAAAAGAGATGCATATTAATATATACAATTGAGCCTAGAAATGTAATAAATGCATACGTTGGGTTTAAAAATAATGCAGTATTATTATATGATTTACTTGATTTCCAAATTGGGTTATTAATTGACACTGAGAATGAAACCAGATTATTGCAATATTTTTGATGATATGCATTGTGGTACAATTGTGCACTAATATCTATCATGCTATAAGTCATGTGCCTTGATATTACAGATCATGTGTACTAATATATCATGCGTTAATTTATCATACTACAAGTCATGTGTTTTACATGTCATGTGTTTTGATATTACAAGTCATGTGTTTTATATGTCATGTGCATTGATATTACAAGTCATGTGTTTTAATATTACAGATCATGTGTTATGATACTATATGTCATGTACAGTCATGGAAATGCAAGCATGCTATTATGAATTGAAAGACAATTAAAGAAAGATTATAAAATTTTCATGTGCATAATTCATTATGAACACGGGGACGGGAGAAACTATATGATGGATAAGAGCCTTGCCATATAAGGATTGATTGTATTGTTAGGACGGGGATTTTTTTTACTGCAGCAGCGTGGGTGATTACTGGATCACCAATTGATATTTACCAAGAGTGGTATGTCCGTTACTGTAATACAGTACGGAACTTGATTATAGTGCCTAGCGGCATGTCATGGTTCAGCGCCATGAATATTGTGGCCGAGTCCCGGGTATGCACGGGCACTTATACGACAAGGAGAATAGCGTTATTTTATCCATTAATACAACTTCTAAAATTAAATTGGACGATGACTGAGACCAATAGATTATATGATTAAATAAATAGAGTAGTTATTGTCATGTTTATTTATTTATGCATTTATTTATGCTTGCATTCATGTTAATTTATATGTAGTTTTCATGTTAATTTATATGTTGCCTTCATGTTAATTTATATGTTGCCTTCATGTTAATTTATATGCACACAAACAACACTGACATAAACATGCTCATGCACACTGATATTCCTGTACTGTGATAGTACACAATTTCTCTTTTTAAATGTGTTACTTACTGGGTTTAATCCTCTGGGTTTTGAACCCAGATTTGGAACGTGAAGAAGGGGATCCAGCCCCAGTTGAAGACGCGTACTTCGTTGGATAGATCGAGTGACAATAGGCAAGCGAAGTACTTTCTGGAGAGTCTGTATATTTTGTTTATATTTTCTTTTGTCTGGGCACCGCTTTCTCTTTTGATTCTTTTGTATTCATATTTAAAGCATTGTGCCATTTTATGTAATAAACTCTTTGTATAAATGAATCATTTCAGTTTCAGACATGTTATTTTTTCATCTGATTGTGGCAGTATTTACGGTTGTTCCAAGATCCTGTGACTGTTGGATTGTCTAGTGAAAGTAATAAGTAACATCCTCCGTTTTGGGAAGCGGCTGAAAAACGGGGGCGTTACAGGGTGGTATCAGAGCTTAGTTTTAGGTGGAAGACCATATGACAACTGTCACATAAGAACATGTCTGTGACTTATTCGTAATAATTATTTCTTATTTTTTGATACCTATCAGATCTAGTATCGTGCCTATTCTATTATTTTCTATTGTTTGAGATATCTATCTTGAATTCCTTTTGTTGATTTCTATCTGGACTATCACAGAATAATATCTATTCAATCTTCAATCAATACATCCTTTAATGATTAAAGATAAAGAATTTTATGCCAACTTGCAATTATTAATGGAAATAGATGTCATTTAAGACATGAAATAGTTAAATAACTTCCACGCGGTAATAGAATGCAGTAGAAAAAGAGTAATATTTTAGATTTCTGATCGTTCAGATTTTGTGTTTATTGGTGAAAGTCAATATTTAGAACTAGTAGAATGTAAGATATTTCTAAGAGGAAGTGTTTTGGAAAAAAATAAAAGTAGGAGAAAAAATAATTTTAGTATTATAAATTTTAGACATATTTTCTGAAGAGATATTTGAACTACCACTAGTAAAAACAGTAGAATTTATTATTGATATTCTCTCTGGAACTGAACCAGTTTGTACGTTATTTTATGAAATGAGAGTTGCAGAGCTAGAATAAATTAAAAAATAAGTAGATGGACTATTGAGGTTGGGTTTTGTGAGATCTAATGTTTTATTGAGTTCTAGTGTTATTAGTAGGAAAGAAGGATGATAGTCAAAAGTTGTGTGTGGACTATAGAGGTTTAAATATAGTAACAATAAAAAAAATAAATATCCACTACTTATGATAACTAATCTATTTGATCAATTGGGAAGAGGAAGAGAATTCTCGAGGATAGATTTTTATTTGGGATTCTGTCAAGTAAATGTCCGAACATAAAATATTTCAAAAACTGCATTAGAACCAAACATAGCCACTATGAATAATTGGTGATACTGTTTTCAGTAACTAATGCTCCAACAATATTTATAAATTGATAATGAACTATAAAAAAAAGCAACCTATGGAAGAATAAGTGTAAAAATATAAAGAGATCTTAGAATACTGAGAATTTTGTAGAATTAGTCAAGTTAAAAGTAAAGGATAAGAAATTAATAATAAACTATAATTAAAGAAGACAAATTTTATCATGGCGGAATATGACATTGTATATTGTTACTCAAGTTAGGCTTATCTTTCCAAATGATTGTTTATCCATTGCTTTTGTTGACCATTCCCCATTTGACATTTTGTACCTTTCATCTGAATATATTATCATAATATGATTCCTGTCTTAAACCTTTTATATATCACAAGTTTTATTAAGTTGGCGAGCCAATTGTAGAGATGTATTCTCTGGCGCCAGCAATTGCAGTCGCTTAATAAGATCATTGTATGTGATTGAATTTTGTAATTAGTCATGAATTCATTTCTTATCTTGTGTCCTTACCATTCATAGTCTTGTTATATCGATATAGTTCAGATTTATTTTCATTTCTAGAGTCGATTACAACATTTATGTGAATCATGTATATACAATTATGCATATAAACACATATTAGGTAAATGAGTACTAAATTATAAAGATGGAAATTAAATAGGCTTAACACTTTTATAACAATTATTTTACAACATATTAATTTTCTAATTTCTAGCATGATTTCATAGTATGGAAAGTAGCAAATTTATTAAATCTTACTAATGTATATATTTTTTTAAGTAAACATGGATTAGCATAAAAAGAATTATGACCTAACATAATATCTCGTATAAAAGAAATATTTTAACAATTTAATGTAGAAACTTATTTGAAATTTTCTCTTTAAAACATGATTATAAATACATACATACATACATATATACATACATATATATATATATATATATATATATATATATATATATATATATATATATATATATATATATATATATATACACATATCTATGTTCTAATGCAAGTGGAAAGTGATTTAAAATCATTGAATTATATATGAAGAATTTATATGGAAAATTCAAATGTATATCCAAATATGATGAATATTTATAAAGGTAGCATTTTTATAATTTAAAAATAAAGCATATAATTTAACTTTATTACTTGTAGTTTAAAAATGAGAGATTATAAATAAAATGATAAATTCGATACATAAATATAGAGTAAAGTGTAAAAATCATATTTTTATTTTTCTAGAATAATCATAGAGATTTTTGTATAGAGATATCACCTTTCTAAATTTAACAAATCAAGATTCTAAATTGGTTATAAAAGATTTTAGTTACAAAATAAAATTATAAGAGTGGATGCGATTCTACTTGTCTTGATGAGTAGAAAGATAAGCCTATTTTGAGGTTAAAGAACTTTTTCTCGTTTTCTTCTTCTTCTTCTCTTTTCTTATTCTTCTATTTTCTTTTTCTCTTGAGTTGGAGTAAAATAAATAAAAGGAAGAGAGGAATGAAAAATGAAGGAGAGAAAATAAATGAAAGGAATGGAAGAAAAAGATATAGATAAAGGAGGAAAATGGGGGTAAGATGATGGTTTGTCATACTTGGCCGAACGACAAATATAGTAAAGGTAAGGTATGGGTGAATAAAGACAAAATAGGTATAAGACAAATGAATACGAATAATAGGTTATTAGAGTTGTTTAAGGTTATAATTTTAAATTAAACTAACCCAAATAAAGTCAAACTTTATTTTTACAAGTCAAAAGAAGAGAGACTAGTAAAAATATGTGTAGGACCCATCGGTGATTAAAATAATATTATTTTAAGTGACTATCTTAAAAATTTTAAGAAAATCACAAAAATATAGAAAAATGAGATAAACACAACGCATTCACTTTGGAATTAATCTGATATCAAGAATGTAAGTTATGATGAAATTAGGTTGTTACAGTAGCTTAAACTATATGTCAAAAAATAGAAAAGAAGAGGTCTAGTTCCCATCGAGCAGCCAATAGAGTCTTTTGGTACCTCTTTTTGGTCATAGTTGCCTTGTCTAGGAATTGACACCAAGATGCCTGGTTAACAGCCATGCCATGAAAACTTGGTGACTTGGTGGGGACAAAGTTTTGGATTATGATGATAATTGGATAATTCCATTGTATTTTGATGATTTTATTAACTTGAGCAATCTTGATGGACACTGTGCATAGAGATTAGTGCTTCATCATAACTTTTTTTTTAACTTAGTCGTCCTGCACCACCTAACTTGGCTAGACTTCCTAATTTACACTTCTTTATTTGGTATTTCGGGCCACTATGGAACCCAGTACACAACAACATGACTTGTGGTATTGACTCTTGAGCATGAAACCTTTATCATTATTATCACCGTGGAGGTCTATAATAGTTCCCATGTGACTAATTTTGTGGCCTTGGACCAAGTGGTTTACCCAGTAACAACTATGTGATATAATGGGAACGACTTTCTAGCCACGTTTTGAATTGGTTAACGGTATTAGCATGTGAACTGAACTTTCTTCTTTGTTGAAAGGGAGGTATCATATTGGGTCGAACTGCTTCCTTACAAACCTTGGAATCTATTGTAATTAAGGCTTAGAGATTGGCATAGCCTGATATTAGAAACAGTTTCCTGATCTTGTAGCTTTGTATGGTACCTGTAAGTCTTGTAACTAAGATTCAAATTGTTAAACTTGGCATCCCTTCTTTCCTCTTTCCTTTGGCTTTCCTAGTTGCATTCTTGATGTTGGCATTGTGCATTTAACCTTGATTTTATTTTAAATTGTGCATAAAAGTGTTCTATTGGGTACATCTCTGTCCCAATAGGTTTGCTTCTAGATAGTTTATCTAGTGACAGTATTTGCAAAAAGTAGATGTCTGCATATTAAAAATTTGAGAATTCTACTTCAATTCTTACGTGGCCTTGTGCTTGCAGGTGGGATGAACAAAATAAAGTTACCAAAACGAAGAATAGTGCTATTAGCTGTTCAAGAGTTTCTGGTACATAACTTTACATCTCTTTTGATTGATCTTATTACTCTTACGCTAGGGGTATCGTTTTCAATATGTTAGTCTTGTAGATTTCAATTTTGTCAATCACCTACATGTAATCCTATGTTTACATGTTGTTGCTAGAACTTCTCATTCTGAATTAAGGTATTATTCAAGCTTCCAAATCTATTAGTTTCTTAATCTATTTTAGTTGTTCCTCAATCTATTTTAGTCGTATTAATTTCCTAATGTGCTTTCCTAGTCTATATAAGAACAACTGAGTTTAGGATCAGCTGCCTCTTTTCTATCACATTATAGTATCAGCTCAGTTGTTTTATACGAATATCTAGGACATCTTTTTCTTTTCTTATTTTCTCGATCTCTCTATTCTTTTCTCCTTCTCTTTTATTAATCCAAACTATCGTTCTTTGCAAAAACTGTAGCCGCAATACCTGTGTTGTAAAAACGAACTTGTTTTTATTAGTGTTCCTGTTCTCATGATGAAATTAAAGGTCTTTCTCGTTGTGGTCGTGGCGATGACAGCTGTTGCAATGTTGCCTGCGGTTGGGGAGTCTCGGAGGCACATTCTTTGTAGTAGAACTAATCATATTTTATATGTTGGGAATTTCACTCGGAAGGCCTGATCCTTTTTTGAGAAAGATCAATAGCCTGGTCATGAATATAAGATCTCCCAAATTCGTATTCTTCCTTTGTTATGATGCTAAGCCTCTAGTGTTGTGTAAACTAATTTTTTAGATACACATGATTTGAATATTCTAAAATCACATGCCTAAACTTCTATTAGTTTCAGAACATAGAATTTTTAATCTCAAGTCATATTTAGAGTAAGTAATTATGTAGGAAACCAAATATTTAATGAAGGAATTTTCATTAGAAGAGATTGGTTAGAATCGTCATAGAAAATCTGGAAATCTTAATTTTACTAATTAAAAATATTCAAGTCATGCATCGAGTAATCAAGAACCTCTATGGAAATTGAAGAATTAATTATTAATTTAAACAATAATGAAGCATACTTTATTTTATAATTTAATCACTAATTTAATTAGAAAACAAAAAAAATCTAATTGAAGGATTTCTAATTATATTCTAACTAGAAATAGTAATGATGATGATGATGATGGTGATGATGATAATAATAATAATAATAATAATAATTATTATTATTATTATTTTTTGAAAGCAAATCTTTTTTCATACTTTACATAAGATTATATTAAGTAGTAATGATGATTTTATTCAAATATCTAATTTAATTTGAATGCAACTCTAATAAACATATAATAAAGATCTCATTAGATTCCAGTGCAAAACTAGAACTAATTACAACGCGAATCACCTCCCATTTCATTAATTTCCCATCAAGTGACTAAAATCATCTCTTATTGCTAATCTTATTAAGACTCCCATACTCCCCTATATATACAACTGTAATTAGTGCACTTGAAGCCCATCTTTGAATCAAGAATGTCCTCCCAATTTTCTTTTGCCATAGGTTCTTTTTAGGTTAACAGTGCCTTCTTCAGATAAAATATCTATGTCATTGATAATATCAGAAGCAGTCAAGGAGAAGTCGAAGCCATCGTCAAATTAGCGAGGAAGAAAATAGGACTAGAAATTCATTTGAAACTGCTTCGTTTGGACAGTTTAGCTTGTATAGACCATTAGACACTCTAGGATGCTAGGATAGTAAAAATAGACACGTTAGTCCTCATAGCCAAGGTATTAGCCCTTTGACACGAGGGCCAAGGTTCTTTGTTGGCATGTTGTGTAACAAGGGCAAGATAAATGGTGGGGAGGGGGGCTGATTTGTTGAGACAGGTTATTAAATCTTCTAAGGAGGTTAAATTCGAAATAGACTATACCATACCTACCCATTTAACTTCCCTACTTAAAGGTAAGGGCAAAAGTAGTTATTTCCTTTTTATTCTTTCTAATTCCTTGCTTTATATCATAGATAAAAGCATTCTGTCTTGTACTAAAAAGGCTATGATCTTATCCCCTCCTGTCTACCTATCTCGTCCTGCTAGCCGAGCTTTCCCTCTCAATGATCTCTTGTAGCTCGTGGTGGAGAAGATGAAGAAAATGTGTGTTAAGAAGCAATGAAGGCGAGATCTTCAACATGCTAGAATTCATTGTCGTGAAGGATTAGAGACATCAAGCAACTGGTCCTTGAGAGCAAAGAGAACAAAGAGATTGAACCTACATATGGCAGAGAGATCAAAAATTCTTTAATAGGATGTGCTTGATGGGTGAATTTCCACAAAAAGGACTTAACTCTTGGATGAATCCAAGCATAGGATATGCATCGATGTATGTTTCCAAGGAAACAGTGTGGCAATGCCCATTATTTGAAAAGGAGACCGTTCTCCTGTTTGCTGAGCATCATGTGGAAAAGGAGCATGTTGAAGAAGAGATGCCCAACGTAGAGGTGTATGAGTGGCAGCCGCATGCATGTTCCAGGCAATGCAAGAGGAATTAAAAATATAGTCCCCAGTAAATTATTAGTACAACAATAAGTTACATTATAAGTTTGAGGAAGAATAGCCAACCATCCCACCAAGTATTGATCAATTTTCTATTTCTTTTTAGAAGAGATCCAAGAGAATTGTGTTTGGAAATACGAGTAGTCCAACTGAGCCTGCCCCCTCCGCTCACCACCCCATTGCCTACTGACCCTGTGCATGCTATCTCTCTGCCACCTTGCCGACATCTATCCTCTGCCTTCCCCATTTGCTCGACGGGCATGCCTCCTCCCTTGCCCTTGCTGTTCGACTACCCAATTTGTCTTTTTAGGTTATTTCTATTTTGTTTCAATATATCTCGTTATAAATCTAATCTCAATTTAAATTAATAGAAAATTGATGTATCTGGGAAAATTTTTGACGATCTAAGGTATATTTCTCAAATTCTATGAGATAATTTAATGTGATGCTCTTGAAATCTACTAGAAGCTACTTTTTCTGTTCTAGATATGTATTTGAGTAGATTTACTTTGTTTTTGTTGTACTTTGCTACAAAATTATTAATTTTGGACTTGGTTAATGAAGAAATTGATGATTTATTTGGGAGATTTTTAAGGAAAAAAAAAACAATGCTTTTTTCTTAAAGCGGTTTGGAAAGAGCACTGTTCAGTTCCACAAGGTGGAGTCTCTCAAATTTGAAATTTTCTAACCAATACATCAAGGTTTTAAATATCGGATATAGTGAATATATTAGATTGGAAAATTTTATAGTAGCTGTCGTTATTGGGGATATTTTTCATATATTGGATGTCAATATCGGAATAATATATTATAGAAAATAAATATGAATAAGATAATTCATGCATACTTCATAAAAAGCTATATAAGTATCATATATATATATATATATATATATATATATATATATATATATATATATATAAGTTTAGAATATATTTATCTCGACAACTTGGCATCACATTTTGATTTTGGTCACATTGAAAAAAAAGGTATTTTTTCAACAAAGCTATAAACGTGATTTCAAATTAACACAAAAACATCTCACTTTTTATTTATAATATAAAAAACAAAGCAAAAACTAAAACAAAAGAAAAAAAAATGTAACGGCCTCTTTTTTGCATATGATATAGTGGCTGCAATATTTGGTCCAAGCTGATATTGTGCCTCTATTTTTTTAAAAATGCTAAACGCTAAGAAACTGCTTATATCATTACATTTTGTGTTCTGAAATGCAATATCAGCCGCAATATCGATATTGTAGCCGATATTTAAAACACTGCAATAGACAAAATGCTTGTTGCAAGTGCTAAACCTCAAATTAAGATCATCTGGCAAAGTTTTTTTGCCTAATATAAACAAATATCTAACTCATGCAATTTGATCTCATTAGTCACACATCGAAAGTTCTCCTCTCCCTCTACTAAATTTAAAGATGTAGTTCCTGGCATGTCCAAGTCCCTAACAGGAATGATAGAATGCCTCTGAGTTACAAGTTTTTTTTTTTTTTTTTTTACTCACATAATTGTTTACACATATTCTTATTATTAGTCTTCTTTATGATTTGGTTTGACATGTCTTCATATTTCATAAGCAGAGCTTAAAACTTCGATTTGGAAATTGAAATCTTTTAGCATGTACGAATACCCCATAGAATGTTTGACGTAACGAAAGGCTGTAAAGTCCGTTTTAACATTTATTAATTTCTATCTGGATGTTGAGAATTCTATCCTAAATCACGGAAACAGTTTGTTGTATTTGATTCTTGTAAAATCCTAGTCCAAAAAAGAGGAAGTTGTAAAATAGCATTAACGAGGAATTGGTGGTTTTACTATAAAAAAGGAATTATTGGAACTAATACTTTGTAATTATCTATTTCTATACCTTCCTGTTAATGGAATTTAACTGTACTTTTTTTTTAAAGAGAGTTGATTGCATAAATCATAATTATTAAATGTTTGTTGAAATGTCTATATAGCTTCTTGTAAATTCCACTTGATCATTGAAGTAGTCTCAATTGGCACCATGAGTAATACACAACATAACTTTTTCAACATGGATAAAAAAGCATGTGAGAGTGAGATCCCAGCTTCAAGACCAAGCTATGGTCACTTTGAAAAATAAAATTATAATTAATCTATCTTCTAACAAATTTTTTGAGTAAATCTCTTAATCACTGAGTACAACAATAGTATTTCATCTTATATTAAAAAGAAAAACTAACATTACTCCCACCACTGAAAATTATACACTGCATTAAAAGAAAATTACATTAAGCTCAACCAATACCCCATACAAATCATGCCGTCAGCTCGAAACTCAAGCTCTTGCTGATAGTGGCCATAAAAGACTAGAAAATGAACACTTAAAAAAAAAAAAAAAAAAACTTTCAGAATCAGCCAAAACTGATTATCTTAAAACTAGACCTCAAATACTATGGAAGTAGATGCTAGGCTTAGTGTCACAATTGCCATCATGGTTCATCTTGTTGAATGCCTCTGAATCTCTTGAATTGCCGATGCAATTGAACCTCATGTCATGTTCATTATATCCCTATCTGGCCACTTGCCATCATCATCATTCACTCCACTGGAGCATTTCAAGTAAATAGAAGGAAGAATTCAGGCTCAACTAGTAAGCAAAATTTGCACATTAATTCAGCCCATTAAAGCATGACGTTTACTAGGCATTGATGTTGATTTTAAGTGTTGCTGCTGCTGGCAACAACAAGGGAAAGAAGAGTAGAATAGAAGGATGATGGTTGTCCAGAAGTAGAGCCTGGTAGTGGTGGAGGAAGCAATGGTAGAGACAACACAATTGATGAGAGAAGAACGCGAAGTAGCTTGGAGGATGGTTATTGGGGCAGGACATACGACAGAGTAGTGGCAGAGGGTGAGGAGGTGGATGTCAGAGTAGTAGTAGAAGCTAATGAGGTGAATGCCAAAGTGGTGGTTGACGGCTAGTGCATGGAGGGGTAGCGAGCGGGGCGACCTCACTAGGACGACTCATGCAAGTGGAGGGATGTTAGGTGGCGTGTGGTGGGGTGACGAGCAGGGGAATGCTGGGTGACAAAGATGGAGGGGATAGGGTTTGTGAGATGTGGAGTTGGAAAATTTTGTTATGTTTTTTGGTTTCTATCAGTTTAGTTTACGAGAGAGAGAGAGAGAGAGAGAGAGAGAGAGAGAGAGAGAGAGAGAAGGGGAAAGGAGATAGGAGAGAGAGGGTGTGGGAGCAACTATAATGCGGGTCTTTTCTGCAAAAAATCCTTGTACATGTTCCATCCTCTTTCTAGTGCCATGTATAAAGTTTTTATTGGGCTACCTAAGTGACACATGAGGAACTCCTCCGTGCGATACCAGATTTTCTATTTTCTCTTAATATAATTAAGTTATTTAAATCATTTACTTTCAAATGCTTTTTATTATAATAAATTAAAAATGAGTTTTCATTTTTAGGAAGAACGATATTGAATTTTGACTTTTTGGGGAGAATTCTAATTGAATTTTGAGTTTTCTTTTAGAGAGAAACTTTAAATAGTAATAGCAATAATTTTATACTAATGGCACGTGTGTCGCGCATGTACCTTATTGGTATGATAGGAAATCAATACAATAAGAAACTAATATGATAACTAAAATACATAAAAACTAAACTAGTGCCCTAAATCTTGACACTCCCCTTCAAACTGGAGAATAAATGTTAATCCTGCATAACTTGTTATTAAGATTAGGATTACTCCTCTCGTGAAAATGCCCGAGTAAAAATATCACCAATTAAATCACCCTAAGTGACAATTCTCTCCTTCAGCACCATATATGAGGCAAAATGACAGTCAACTTCAGCGTGTTTAGTGCACAGTCATGAAATACTAAGTTATTGGCAACATACATGGTTGTTTGATTATTGCAATACAACAACATAAGCTTGCTATAAGTAGACCCATCTCCACAAGAAGAATACTGAATCATATCATCTCACGTGCTGTATGAATCATACCTTGACATTCGGCTTCAGCTCTAGACTAGGAAGCAGCTGTGTTTTTAATATAAATTTCTATATAACCAATTATCATAAATAAAGGTAAAATACCCACTAATAAATCACCTATCAAGAGGATTACCATTCCATTCAGTCAGAATAACCAAAATGTCTAAATCAGAAGGCTGATAAAGTAGGTATTTACCAGGCATACATTTGAGATATCTCAAAAGTCCATTGTAGCAATGTAATAAGCTCATGTTGACACTGGACGGTTTGACTTAACAGTCCTACAACGGAGATAATATCTTGGTGAGTGTGAGTCGAGGTCAAGCAGATCAATTTTTCAGCAACAACAACAACAACTAAGCCTTTTATTCCTAGTACTTGGGGTAGGCTACATGAACCAAAAGAGAATTACGCCGGATCGATCACGTTGTGCCCCAACGAAATTCATATTTTGGCTTATGTCATATGACAATACTTTACGTTGGCTGTTACCGGCCTACCACAGCCTTTCTCCTTTATCCTGGCTTGGGTAGACAGTGAAAAGATAAATTTTTAAGTACAACACTGGTTGAGTTAAGCAGATCAATTTTCCAATTGATCTTTTATTTGGACTAGGAACAAGTAGCTCTCCCAAATTTTGTTCACGATAAATATTCAGATGAGTCTCAGTGAGCATCAGTCCCAATGTGCTTGCCTCTCTTACTAGGTGAATAATATTTTATTGGTTGAGACAAAGGGAGGCTTTTATGCGAACTGGCCATCTCTATTCCTTGAAAATGCCTTAAAACACCGGGATCCTTCATATGAAAGTAAGAAAGAACTCAGTTAAGCCTTCTGATCGAGAATACTACCATATCATCAAAGAATAATGTTACCTAAAGATGCATGTCATAAAAAGACAAGAATGATCAAAATAGCTCTGTTTAAGTACATATTATGCAACAACAATAGTAGAATACCAAATCAAACCAGGCTTGTGTAGACTGCTTCTACTGATATATAGTTTTTTTAAGTTGACAGACCTTTTTTAGGTTCCCTTCTGGCTAGACGGCAGAACCATGTAAATTTTTTACTGAAGATAATGATGCAAGAGAACATTTTTGACGTCTAGTTTATAAATTTTGCGACTGCTTGACTATAACAACGGAAAGAAGAATTCACACTTTATGCAACCATGCAGCTAGAGAGGAAGTATCAAAGAAACCAACTCTATATGTTTCAGTGTTCTAAATATTGCCAGTGTAACGCCCCATTTTCCGGAGAGATACGAAAACGGAGTGCGTTACCGGCGGGCACGTGTAAGTCGACGTGCACGAGGCCTATAAATATGTAAAAGAAGAAATGAATGGAATTGAATACTAGTAATCAACCAGAATCTTGAAAGTTAGTCTACTGCCATATAAAAGAGAAGATATACATGTCTAAGATAAGCAGCAACAAGTACAATACTGATACAAAAGTTAGAAATAAAGTCCCAAAGGAGTGATACATACCAAACCAAAAATACAAAAGCGGAGACCTATAAATCTATTGCTGCTCGGTCTGCTCTAGAAAGTACGGATCATGCAGTGGCGGATCCTCGCTCACATCTTCAGTACCTGAGCGTGTGGGGGAGCTCAGGGTCAAACCCGGCAAGTAAAATAATAAGAAGTACGGAGCGTGTAATATAAACAAGTAGGTAAGATATGGGTGTGGATATGAAACTATGCGCATGTGTGGAAAATATTAAATGATCAAGTAATGATATCAAGAAAGAATGTACATGCTATCAAGTATGGAGACTAATGGTGAATAAATAGACTTGTATGGTAGAGAGCATGCAATATGTATTAACAAGTAAAATATGAATTGATGTAAAAAGCATATGCCCATACATGGTGAACTAATTGGTGAAGAAATAGATCTGTATCGTATGTGATCGATATCAAGTACGGAGACTAATACATATCAAGTCTAGGTTAATATCATATTTTATTTTATATTTGAACTAACTGGTGAAGAAATGACTCGTATCGTGAAAGTACCCGTGCATACCCGGGACCCGGCCAAGATGCTGGCGCTGAACCAGCCGTGCCGCTAAGCACTCAAGCAGATACCGATTACTGAGTAATCGGTCGTCCCATCAACATGGACTAAACAAGAGATGATGGTTCAGTACCATCCGGGCGCCCCCGCGGATGGGCCCCTATTTCGGTTGCGCAACCTATCCTAAACCTTTCACGATACAATATTTGTCTACCCTTTAGTTCTCCCATAACCCAAAATTTCAAGTTATATTACATGCAAATCAATCCGGAATATGATACTAATCATGTCAAGATTTATACATATACATGTCTAGTAACAAGCAAGATATGGTCCATGTCAAAATCAAGTTAACAGGCAAGTTAGGATCCATGGCACCATCAAGACATGTGTATATACTAACAAGGAAAATCCGGAATATTTTCATGTATCTTGTACAAGTAATTAGTATGTATATGTCGAAGTAAATATGATGGAATGTCAAAATCAAGTTAACAGGCAAGTCAAGATCCATGGCACTATCAAAACGTGTATGTACTAATAAGGAAAGTCCGACATAATTTTGTATATGTTGTACAAGTAACTAGTATGTATGTGTCAATGCAAATATGATGGAGTATAGAATTTTAGAATGAATGTTATGAAAATGATCATGTATGTAAACTACATATAAATACAAGTATACATATAAATACGTATGTGAGTATTAAAATGTAAAGATACCTAGGATGATCATATATGTGAATCATGCATATACAATTATGCATATAAACACATATATAATTTCATGTATGTTGTACAAGTTACTAGTATGTATATGTTAAGGCAAGCATGATAGTCATAGAATATTAAAATGTGTTATGCAAATAATGTCATGTATGTAAACCACGCAATACAATTATGCATATAAACACATTAGGCAAGTGGGTACTAAATTTGTAAGGATAGGAATTAAATACGCTTAACACTTTTATAACAATTAGTTTAACAACATATTGATTTTCTAAATTCTAGTATGATTTCATAGTATGGAAAGTAGCAAATTTATTAAATCTTAGACATGTATATATATATATATATATGTATATATTTAAACATGGATTAGCATAGAAAGAATTATGACCTAACATAATATCTCGTATGAAAGAAATATTTTAACAATTTAATGTAGAAACTTATTTATTTGAAATCTTCTTTTTAAAACATGATTATGATTACATACATATATATATATATACCTATGTTCTAATGGCAAGTGGAAAATGATTTAAAAATCATTGCATTATATAATAAGAACTTATGTAGGAAACTTCAAATTTATATCCAATATGATGAACATTCATAAAGGTGGTTTCTTTGTAATTTCAAAATAAAACATATAGTTTAAGTTGTAACTTATAGTTTAAGCATATGAGACCTTAAATAAAATCATAAATTTAATACATAAATATAGAGTAGAGTGTAAGAATCATATTTTTATATTTAAAATAATTATAGAGCATTTTGTATAAAAATATCACATTTCTAAAATTAAACAAATCAAGATTCTAAGTTAACCATAAACAATTAAAATTAGAAATAAAACATGAGAGGGGATGTGATTTTACTTGCCTTGATAGGTTAAAGAAGGTAAGTTTATCTTGAGGCTAAAAAAACTTCTCTTTTTATTCTTTTTCTCCTCTTTTCTTCTATTTTCTTCTTCTCTTTTCTTCTTCTTCTCTTGAGTTGGAGTAGAAAAAAATAAAATGAATAGTTAAATTAAAAATGAAGGAGAGAAAACAAATGAAAAGAAGGGAAGAAAAAGATATAATAAAAGAGGGATTTGGGGATTAGATAATAGTTTGTCATGCTTGTCCAAAGGACAAGCATGGTAAAGTAAGGTATGGGTGAATAAAACAAAATAGGTATAGGACAAATGAATACTAATAATAGGTTATTAGAGTTGTTTAAAGTTATAATTTCAAATTAAACTAACCCAAAAAAAGTCAAATTTCATCTTTACAAGTCAAAGAAGAGACTAGTAAAAATATGTGTAGGACCCACCGGTGATTAAAATAATATTATTTTAAGTGACTATCTTAAAAATTTCAAGAAAATCACAAAAATATAGAAAAATGAGACAAACACAACACATTTATTTTGGGATTAATCTGATATAAAAAAATGTAAGTTATAATGAAATTAGGTTGTTACATCCTACCCTCCTTACAAAAAAAATTTCGTCCTCGAAATTTAATTTTTTTAACTAATTGGAATAATAAGATATCAATCAATTGATATGAATGTGGTTATTGAGAAAATTGTTCCAATCAGAATATAGCTGAAAACTAACTAACTTGTCATACTATCTAAACTAGTGGGATAAATAATTAAAGATATATGATGGAAAAAATATCATAAGTCTCGCTTATTAAGGTCCTTGTGAATAGCTGCAATAATTTCCTGCAGATCAGTTATTGCCACGCCAATAGGTAAGACTCATAATAGCGAAAGCATATGATTTTGATCGAAAATCAACTATGGAGTATCTCATAAATCTGCTTGTCAACTCAATAGGACTCGACCAGTAGAAATACAAGGCTGGTACATAGAAAATCATAAGATATATATGGTATGGATAAAAGAAGAAGGCAAGATAGAAAATTAACTAATAATAGGACCAAGATAAGATTTCAGATCAAAGAAAAATTTGGACATATTTATATATGGCAGTAGTCCTAAAAACATCCTAAATTAACCTAGAGCTCTGATACCACTCTGTAACGCCCCATTTTCCGGAGAGATACGAAAACGGAGTGCGTTACCGGCGGGCACGTGTAAGTCGACGTGCACGAGGCCTATAAATATGTAAAAGAAGAAATGAATGGAATTGAATACTAGTAATCAACCAGAATCTTGAAAGTTAGTCTACTGCCATATAAAAGAGAAGATATACATGTCTAAGATAAGCAGCAACAAGTACAATACTGATACAAAAGTTAGAAATAAAGTCCCAAAGGAGTGATACATACCAAACCAAAAATACAAAAGCGGAGGCCTATAAATCTATTGCTGCTCGGTCTGCTCTAGAAAGTACGGATCATGCAGTGGCGGATCCTCGCTCACATCTTCAGTACCTGAGCGTGTGGGGGAGCTCAGGGTCAAACCCGGCAAGTAAAATAATAAGAAGTACGGAGCGTGTAATATAAACAAGTAGGTAAGATATGGGTGTGGATATGAAACTATGCGCATGTGTGGAAAATATTAAATGATCAAGTAATGATATCAAGAAAGAATGTACATGCTATCAAGTATGGAGACTAATGGTGAATAAATAGACTTGTATGGTAGAGAGCATGCAATATGTATTAACAAGTAAAATATGAATTGATGTAAAAAACATATGCACATGCATGGTGAACTAATTGGTGAAGAAATAGATCTGTATCGTATGTGATCGATATCAAGTACGGAGACTAATACATATCAAGTCTAGGTTAATATCATATTTTATTTTATATTTGAACTAACTGGTGAAGAAATGACTCGTATCGTGAAAGTACCCGTGCATACCCGGGACCCGGCCAAGATGCTGGCGCTGAACCAGCCGTGCCGCTAAGCACTCAAGCAGATACCGATTACTGAGTAATCGGTCGTCCCATCAACATGGACTAAACAAGAGATGATGGTTCAGTACCATCCGGGCGCCCCCGCGGATGGGCCCCTATTTCGGTTGCGCAACCTATCCTAAACCTTTCACGATACAATATTTGTCCACCCTTTAGTTCTCCCATAACCCAAAATTTCAAGTTATATTACATGCAAATCAATCCGGAATATGATACTAATCATGTCAAGATTTATACATATACATGTCTAGTAACAAGCAAGATATGGTCCATGTCAAAATCAAGTTAACAGGCAAGTTAGGATCCATGGCACCATCAAGACATGTGTATATACTAACAAGGAAAATCCGGAATATTTTCATGTATCTTGTACAAGTAATTAGTATGTATATGTCGAAGTAAATATGATGGAATGTCAAAATCAAGTTAACAGGCAAGTCAAGATCCATGGCACTATCAAAACGTGTATGTACTAATAAGGAAAGTCCGACATAATTTTGTATATGTTGTACAAGTAACTAGTATGTATGTGTCAATGCAAATATGATGGAGTATAGAATTTTAGAATGAATGTTATGAAAATGATCATGTATGTAAACTACATATAAATACAAGTATACATATAAATACGTATGTGAGTATTAAAATGTAAAGATACCTAGGAAGATCATATATGTGAATCATGCATATACAATTATGCATATAAACACATATATAATTTCATGTATGTTGTACAAGTTACTAGTATGTATATGTTAAGGCAAGCATGATAGTCATAGAATATTAAAATGTGTTATGCAAATAATGTCATGTATGTAAACCACGCAATACAATTATGCATATAAACACATTAGGCAAGTGGGTACTAAATTTGTAAGGATAGGAATTAAATACGCTTAACACTTTTATAACAATTAGTTTAACAACATATTGATTTTCTAAATTCTAGTATGATTTCATAGTATGGAAAGTAGCAAATTTATTAAATCTTAGACATGTATATATATATGTATATATTTAAACATGGATTAGCATAGAAAGAATTATGACCTAACATAATATCTCGTATGAAAGAAATATTTTAACAATTTAATGTAGAAACTTATTTATTTGAAATCTTCTTTTTAAAACATGATTATGATTACATACATATATATATATATACCTATGTTCTAATGGCAAGTGGAAAATGATTTAAAAATCATTGCATTATATAATAAGAACTTATGTAGGAAACTTTAAATTTATATCCAATATGTTGAACATTCATAAAGGTGGTTTCTTTGTAATTTCAAAATAAAACATATAGTTTAAGTTGTAACTTATAGTTTAAGCATATGAGACCTTAAATAAAATCATAAATTTAATACATAAATATAGAGTAGAGTGTAAGAATCATATTTTTATATTTAAAATAATTATAGAGCATTTTGTATAAAAATATCACATTTCTAAAATTAAACAAATCAAGATTCTAAGTTAACCATAAACAATTAGAATTAGAAATAAAACATGAGAGGGGATGTGATTTTACTTGCCTTGATAGGTTAAAGAAGGTAAGTTTATCTTGAGGCTAAAAAAACTTCTCTTTTTATTCTTTTTCTCCTCTTTTCTTCTATTTTCTTCTTCTCTTTTCTTCTTCTTCTCTTGAGTTGGAGTAGAAAAAATAAAATGAATAGTTAAATTAAAAATGAAGGAGAGAAAACAAATGAAAAGAAGGGAAGAAAAAGATATAATAAAAGAGGGATTTGGGGATTAGATAATAGTTTGTCATGCTTGTCCAAAGGACAAGCATGGTAAAGTAAGGTATGGGTGAATAAAACAAAATAGGTATAGGACAAATGAATACTAATAATAGGTTATTAGAGTTGTTTAAAGTTATAATTTCAAATTAAACTAACCCAAAAAAAGTCAAATTTCATCTTTACAAGTCAAAGAAGAGACTAGTAAAAATATGTGTAGGACCCACCGGTGATTAAAATAATATTATTTTAAGTGACTATCTTAAAAATTTCAAGAAAATCACAAAAATATAGAAAAATGAGACAAACACAACACATTTATTTTGGGATTAATCTGATATAAAAAAATGTAAGTTATAATGAAATTAGGTTGTTACAGCCAGTGATATACCGGTCGGCCAAATTACATACGGGATACTGGACGGGATATCGCGATATAACTCTAAATATCGAAATACACCACCTCTTCCTGTAGATCACCATATAAGAAAGTATTTTGAACATCCAATTGGAATAATGACCAATCGAGATTCATGACAAGAGAGAAGATGATGCGAATAGAGTTGAGATGTGCTATAGAAGAGAAAGTTTTAAAGTAATTAACACCATAGGTTTCTAAAAAGCCTTTCGCAATAAGATGAGGTTTAGAGTGATCAATGGAGCCGTCCGGCTCGTATTTGACAGAGTAAACCCAGCGACAACTAACAATATATGCATCAGGCGGAGACGGAACCAAATTCCAGGTTTCACGAGAGATGGGCTTGCATCTCGTCATTCATGACCGATTGCTAGGTAGAGACTAATACTGCTTCCTGAAATGACTTGGGTATAGAGACGAAAGAAAGAGAAAGGGCAAACTGGCAGAATATTGGGTGAAATTGATTATAGGAAACAAATTGAAAATTAGAATGAACAGCAGTAGAGCGCTTACCTTTCCGAAGAGTAATGGGAAGATTAGAGATAGAAGCAGTACAATGTTGTGGTTATTGGGGACCTGCAGCTAGAAATAGCCGAGCAACATGTAGTGAGTTGAGAGGAGGCACTTTCTGATGGCGAGAAAAAACCAGCAGTGGTTTCTTGTGAGGCACCTAATCATCCTCTTTATGAGGGATCGATATTTGTCCAACCTCAGTAGTAGAGACATATAGGGGTAAAAGAAGAGAAGTATTCTAATCTAACATACCTAACGATAACCGATGACCTGTTTTCACATAGGCAAAGTCATTAACACCCAAGTTACATAGCTACACTTCTTAAGGAAAACAACCATCATCATCTGGAGAACTTTTTCATTCATAATTCATATGGCATCAAGATAAGTCTTAGAAATAGTCACAGAAAGCAAAGCCAAATCAAAGATAGAATATCAGCAGACAGAAGATATGAATTTGTTGATGGAATATTTAGTACAACAATGAGTACTTTTTCAAATGCTATAGGAATATTTAAATCTTGAGCTGAAGAAGTAAATTTAGGGCTTATGATTGTTATCTCTTGTTAGTCTTAGATTGATATTGGTAAATTTTAAGAACGATGTTGATAAGCTTTAAGTGATGGCTTTTCTGCTGTTCTTGGTACAAGTAGCATAGAAGTGCATGATCCAAAGTTCATAGTACAAAAGTAGAAAAATTGGATATTTCTACCAGATATAGGAATCTGATAATAATAATAATAATCCTTTTTTGTGTATGTGAAAAACCTAAAAAGATAATCCTAAAAAAGAAAAACCCAAAAAGAACTAACAGATTTGCAACCAATTCAAGAATGCCCTTTTTCTAAAATATGCATAAAACACAGATGCCCTAAATATTTTGGGTGAAAGTGAAATAATGGCTCAGTAAGGATAAGGTTCAAACATTAGCTTTCACCATTTATAATAGAAGATGGAATTTTTTTTCATCAAGTGTTAAGCGGTTAAAATAGCATCTGAAAAAAAAAGAAAAACTTTGATATTTGAGTATGAAGAATGAAAGTTCAAGTAATATCAAGCGACGATGTTTTCTTTGTGCTATGCCAATTTATTATGCTGTGTGAGCACAAAATGTTTAGTGTGTGTTGTCATGAGGTGCACAATAGTTTCGCGAAGGATATTTACATACTCTAAAGTATTGTTAGAGTGTAGAATCTTAATAGAACAACTGAACTTATTTATGATTTCTTAGAATAATAGAAAAAATGAAGAAATTTCAAATGACCTTTCAATTAAAATACCCAAGTTGTCCAAGAAAATCATCTCAAAAGTCACGAAACAGGAAAAATCTGACAACATTCTTTTAACTTAAATAGGACCTAAAGGATATGTATGAACCACTTTAAATGGCGTACTACACTGTTTATTTTTTCTAGAAGAAAAAGAAGTATGTGATGCTTTCATGACTGACACGACTCACATTACTATTTAGACGTAGCAAGTGGATAGAATTAATTACTTAATTGACTTTAACGAAGCATGACCAAGCTGAAAGCAACATTGTTGAGTTGACTCATCTGGTGTAATAGTAGCCATACCGCTTGAGGTTGATCATCACGTTAAGTGTTATAATGCCCATCACCATGTATACCCCTACTAATCACTTCTTTATCAGATGGTCCCAATAGCACATGAGAGAGGGAAAAAAAAAAAAAATACTAAACAGTTAAGAAATTTAATGAACCGACTCATAAGCTAAAGGTTTGCTGGGGCTTGTGAAAGATAATTGCCATTGGGCAAAGTGAGAGAAGTGACTCAATAGTCACAGTCCTACTAATATATTTTGAACTACTATAAACAAACATAATAGTTGCTAAAGAAGATATTTTAAAGGTAAGAAACAACATAATTTACTAGTCGTATAAGTGGAAACACTAGAATCATTGGTCAAAGAATTAGAAGATAAAAGCTAAAGAGAAGATGTCTGGACGAGCCAAAGTAATTATATCTGAAGCCAAAGTTGATTATATTTTCTGAATAAGAGGATTACACTTGAACCCTAAGATAGTAAGATGTCGTATAACTTAGATAAAGGCTTAAACATATTAATAGCATTATTTCATGCTGCAGAAGTCAGGACACAACAAATCCTGATTAAGCAGATGTAGAGCACATATAAAAATCACATTTTCATTGATTTCCCTAAGATGTGATACAAATAGGATAGTGGCTTTAACATATTAATAGATTTTCTTATTCCTTTCAACCTATATTGTCATTTGCTGAACACACAAATGTATTGAAATTGATGTACTTTGAATCTTTATATTGTGAATTAGAGATTTAAGATTATATTTTTTGCACTATTGGAGTATTCCGATGAATTTATATTTATCGTGATTGTTGAATGGCAGACAAAGACATTATGTCCCGAAAAGGAATAGTTGAACTTGATGGTCATCTGAATGATTTGGCTGGTTCGGATCTTTTATACGATGAAGTGGTATCTGAGCATCTTACAAGGTTTGATTTTTAATATGACATATATATTTACATGTTGACATAAATTTTTACGATAGCCGTAAAACATTATAGTTGTAACAACCCAATTTCTATCATAATTACATTCCTGATGTCAGATTTATCCCAGAGTGAGGGCATTATATTCGTCTCATTTTTCTATATTATTTGTAATTTTCTTAATATTTTCTAAATGGTAACTTAAAATAATATTATTTTAATCATCGGTGGGCCCTATACATAATTTAACTAGTCTCTCTTCTTTTAACTTTTAAAAATCATGTTTGACTTATTGGGGTTAGTTTAATTGGATTTTGTGGCTTTAAACAACCCTAAAAACTTATTATTAGTTACTTGTCATGTACCTATTTTGTCTTTATTCACCCATTTCTCCCATACACCATCTCCCCAAATTATGGATCTCAAACTTACTTCCACTTCTGGACTGAAATGAAAAGAGAGGAAAGGAGATTTTTTTTATCTTATTTTTCTCTTAAAAACTCCTTCATTCTTCCTCTCTTCCATACATTCATATATAACCTCATTATAAAAATATTTGTATGGTTAATATAATATAAAATGTCAAACCTATCTACTCCATACTTTACCTTCACCATGCTTATTTTTTGGCCAAGCATGACAAGCCATTATCTTGCCCCCATATCTTCTTTGTTTTATTATATGTTTTCTTCCTTTCTTTTCATTTCTCTTCTTCATTATTTATTCTCTCCTTCATTTTTTATTTTTCTCTTCCTTTTTTACTCCAACTCTCAAGAAGAAAAATAAGAAAAGAGATAAAGAAGAAAAGGAGAAGTTCTTATTTCCTCAAGATAGGCTTATCTTTCTAACCCATCAAGGCAAGTAAAATTACATCCACTCTCATTTTTTTTAACTCAAAATGTTCATGGTTAACTTAGAATCTTGATTTGTTAAAACTTAGAAAGATAATGTCTCTATACAAAAATCTCTATGATTATTCTAAATATAAAAATACAATTTTACACTTTACTCATAAATTTATGATTTTATTTATGCCTTCCTATGTTTAAACTACAAGTTACAAATTTAAACCATATGTCTTATTTTGAAATTATGAAGAAACTATGTTTATGAATGTTCATCATATTTGGATATAAATTTAAATTTTCCATATAAGTTCTTCGTGTATAATGCAATGATGTTAAATCATTTTCCACTACCATTAGAAAATAGGTGTATATATATATATTCATAATCATGTTTTTAAGAGAGGATTTCAAATAAGTTTTTACATTAAATTTGCTTTGATATTTCTTTTATACGAGATAACATGTTGGGTCATAATTCTTTTTATACTAATCCATGTTTACGTAAAAAATATATATATTAGTAAGATTTAATAGATTTGCTACTTTTCATACTATGAAATTATACTAGAATTTGAAAAATTCATATATTGTTAAAGTAATCGTTATAATAGTGTTGAGCCTATTTAATTACCATCCTTACACCTTAATACCCACTTACCTAATATGTGTTTTTATGCATAATTGTATATGTGTGGTTCACATACGTGATCATCATAGGTATTTTTACAACCTAATACCCACTTATATACGTGCTTATATGCATAATTGTATATATGTGTGGTTTACATACATGATCATTATTTTCATGGCACTCATTCGAGTATTCTATGACTCCATATGCTTGCCTTGATATATACGTACTAGTTACTTGTCCAATATACATGAAATTATGCTGGATTTTCCTTATTAGTACATAAACATATCTAGATAATACTATGGATCCTAACTTACCTGTTAACTTATTTTGTCATGGACCATATCTTACTTGTTATTTGGATATTCATTAGGTGATAAACATGTATATATATTAATCTTGACATGATTGATTCATCATGTTTCGGTATGATTTGGATGTAATATAACTTGAAACCTTGGGTTATGGAATAACTAAAGGGTGGATAAATAGTATATCGTAAAAAGTTTAGGATAGATTGCGCAACCGAAATAGGGGTTCATCCGTGGGGGCGTCCGGATGATACTGAACCATCATCTTTTGTTTAGTCCATATTGATGGGATGACCGACTACTCAGTATCGATATCTGCTTGAGTGTTTAGCGGCACGGATGCTTCAGCGCCAACATCTTGGCCGGGTCCCGAGTATGCACGGGTATTTTTAGTATACGAGTCTATTTCTTCACCATTTGTTCAAATATAAACTAAAATAAGATATTAATTTAGACTTGATATGTATAAATATCTCTGCTTGATATTGTTACTTGATCATTTAATATTTTCCACACATGCGTATACTTTTATATCCATATTCATATTCCACTTATTAGTTTATATTGCACACTCCCCATCTTATTCATATGTTGAAATTTCTTTACCAATGTATTCATTAAAGTCTGTCAATTGCTCTAGGATAAGACCAGTTTACTGCATAATATGTTGATTTAGTCTTAATGTGTAGCCTGATTGTATACCATAGAGATAGAGTATGCACGGATATATGTTACAATTCGTGTTTTCATCACTTGCAATAGCCATTCTTTTGAAGCTGAAGTCATTTTGCATACTCCTTTGGATAAATAGTGCTTGTTTGTCTGTGAATTATATCACTGTGTATTTTTTTGCCTCCTCTTTTGTATCTTCTATTGTTTGGTGTTTTTTTTTTTAATGTGTCTAGTGGCTGATTTTCTCCTTTATTTTTGGATTTTTTTTGGGATATATACCATATGGGCTTATGATTCTTTCTTGTCCATTGTACATCAGGCCCTTTAATTGGCTTAAAATTTACAAATTTGTTGAATATGAGATCTGCATTTTCTTCTTACAGTAGTAAGATTTTCTTCCATTGTTGCTTTGCTTCTTTTAGTTGTGAAAATAACCTTATTCTTACAATCCAGTCGAGTTACTTATTTTAATGTCCTTCTGATTTATCAAATCCTAAAAAGTATGTTGTATGTCATGCTTTATAAAATGCTTGGTCTGGCCAATAACTCAGAAAATTGAGCATGCGTATTGTGTTTTTTGCTTTTTGAAGTTACATCTTCTTTGTATCTGTATTTGAGAATCATATCAATGATGCAAGTCAAAAATAAAGAAATTACTAAACCAAGTGTTTAAATCAATTCTTCAAGTTCTTAACTATTTACCATTTGCTATGTATAAAAATACTATTTTCTTTTTTTATTATAGGAATATTCAATTCTTTGGATTGGAATCACAACAAAAAGTGACTGAATCCTTTGTTGTTGTCATTGGTCTTGGAGGAGTGGGTAGTCATGCTGCTTCCATGCTTTTGAGATCTGGGGTTGGCAGGCTCCTGCTTGTGGATTTTGATCAGGTTCTTTCTACTGAATATGTGATCAGATTTTCAGATGGGATTAAGTTTTAATTCTTTTAGCATCTCATTTTTCCATGCAGCAAAGTATTTTCTTTGATAGAACTTTAAATGATATGTATAGCTTTGACAATTTCATTGAAATAATTGGATGGGTTTTAACTTTGCATATGGCTATAAAGGTAAAATAAAAAAAAGAAAAAAAAAAGATTTAAAAAATGTGTCAAACTATCCTGAGATGAAATGATGTAGTGACAATGAAAGGGTAATGGAAGCCGAGATAAATGTGAGAAATGAAATAGCACAATTGTTTATCTACTTTTGCAAATTTCCTTTGGGCACAAAAAGTTACATACATTATGGGAATTAAACCAAAATGTTCTGATTCATAAATGTTATGGGTACTCTATTATTAGTAAAATGATTAACAATAACAGGGTATCAGCTCCTTTTTCTCAGAAAAAATTATAATATTTAATCGGTTCATATCGAGTCAAATTAAAAGGTTTGGAAATAATGTAGCATAGTCATTTCTATCGTGAACCCGTGTCTTGTCGGGTGTGTGTACTGGACATGCATATTCTTTGCATTTTTTGAGGTGTGTTAGCTCGTCATGTCCGTGACAACTTTGCCGTGGCCATGCAACATAGGTCTGAATCAAACCCAACCTGTTTATTAAACGTGTATTTGGGTTAACATTGTGAGCTGGAACCCAATTATGGCTGATCCATATCTGTTAACCATGGGTTCTATTTAGATCTGGACAGTTGACCAGGCTGAGAATTCCATCCGCAGTGGCAAAATAGTTGGATTTGGACCTGCAGATCCTTTTTTAATTTGTGGAATCCGTAGCCAATTTCAAACTACAATTTTAACCAATGATCCATACATGAATCTTTGCCAAATGATTTACTATGTTAAGTTACGCTTTGTTATGAGAGGAATAGAAGTGTTAGGCTTTCCTTATTCCTATAAATTAGTTTTTGTTTAGTACTGTTTTTCAATTTTAGAAAAGTACAAATAGAACAAATGGTGATACAGACAGGTGCAAACCTCTTGGATACTGTGCTGCAAGTTCACTTTTCTTATCCATTTTAAACTGTATGATTGAAACCCATTGCCCCTTTTTACTTGAAGCACAAATCAATTGTAATGTTGTGTGCAAGTGCCACTGTAGTGCATGGGTAAAATTTCGTTGCGAGTATGAAGAGGTCAGGGGTTCTAACCTCACTTGCATCCTTTAAATGGGGGGATTATTCAGATAGTGATAGCTACTGCATTTGTTTAAAAAAGAAGCAGAAGCTATAATACTAAATCTACCCTCCATGGCTTGGTGTTCAAGTAATCTCTTTCTTCAGTTATAGCCAGGTTTAGATTGTGAGTTGATTCACCTAATGCATGTTAAGATTAGAGATATGTCAGAGAAATTCTCTTGTATCGCCTAATTGAATAATGACCCAAGAGGTGTACATGGCATGACAAAATAATGACATAACCTATAGGGAACTAAAAACAATACTAATCATATGTACTATACTAACACTCCCCCTGCTAAAAAAACTCAAGGTGGAAGAAGAGCCTTGAGTTTGGTGAGACAAATGCCCACGAAGGATGAAGAAGACATAACAAAACATACTGGAAGATGAAATTAAACTTGAGTTTCTTGAGTTGCTTTGTGTGTCCCAAGGTTTTGATTGCATGCATTCATTTAGGAGTGGAAGAAGGCATGTTCGTTGACTATGATAAAAAAGGTGGAGCAGTCGTTGGCTATGATCCGCACCTAAAGGGGCATAAGAAAAGACTCTCAAGAGAATATTTGAGATTGGGAGGTGGTGCTCAATACGATTGTGAGCAGGATATTGAGGCATAGATCTCATGATGAGGAGAACAAACCTAGGAACAAAGTAGAGAGGAGGAAGTCGGTAGCCATTCATTTGATGGTAGCATTGAAGAGAAAACCTAATCGATTGATTATAGGAGGACTAGTCAACTAATAACAGGAGTTAGTCGCCTAATCGGGGTAGAGGCGTGCATGGGCGTCAGAGATCTGGGGATGCAAATTGGGAGGCAAAGAATCCACATCTATGCATGAGAGTAAGGAATGCTGTACTGGGATCTGAGAGGAGTTGAGAATCAGTTTCATTGTTGTGTGGAGCACGCAACTGCTAAAGAAATCGAAAGAGGATCTGAGAAGAGGTAAGATGAGGTGGCTGTGGATACAATGTCGATCGACCTCGACGAGGTGGCTGTAGAGGAGCTTAGTTTAGTTTGACTTGAGTATCTGATTTGAATCCGATCGCAAGGTCTGGCTACAGATCTCAATTCATCGATATTTATTTGAGGTGGATGAGCAATCATAGATGGGAGGAGAATGAGCAATTGCAAATTTTTTGTTGTGGGAGTTGTTATGAACGATCATGGTTGAAAGTTGTTGTTATGGTAGCCTGCATTTCGATTGTTGGGAGTGGAGGATGGCGGTTTGGATCCGAATACAGATCAATATCGAGGATCGTTGCAAAGAGGAGCCAAGGAGCAGAGGGAATTTTTTAGTTCAAAATCAAACATTTCTTCAAGCTGATAACCATACCTAATTAATTATTATTCTGAAGCAAATGATCAACCCATTTAGCCTACTCCAAGTATTTGGGTAAAAGGCTTAGTTGTTATTGTAATGATCAATCCATTGTTGATCACTTGGCAACTATAACGTACAAAGAAAAATCTAATCTAATATCCTAAATTTAATCCTAAATTTGATCCTCCAACGTGGAAATTGTCCCTAGTTTTGAACATCTTCGTTTAGAGCAATAGTGAGTGAGAACTGGAGGACGGAATTTGAATCACTCTCGATTATGAACATGTGTTTGTCCATTGGCAAAACCTCGTTGATCATCACCTTCATGAAAACAAAGCTCTTGCATGAGCTTAGCTGGAAATTCATGCTTGTGCTCTGCCCTGCCTTTACGAGCATCCTCTGGAATGCAACCAATTGCTTGATTAGCGTAGAGCAAATAAGAATAAAGCATGATGTGGGGCATCCATCTTTGCTACAGTGCTCACTTGCATTATAATGTTAATGTCATTGCTGTAATCGATGTTGGAGGTGAGAACGGAATGGCACGATAGAGCACAACACAACTCGTTGATATGCATCACGTGACAGTTCTTGCCAACACCAAGTGTCTTGTTGATCGACTTCTGAGTCGAAGTGAGAGTGTAGTTCAAAATGCTATAGCTCAGAATGGGTGAACAGACTTTATATGGCCGTGCTATTGTAGAATCTGTAAGTACGGTTAGGGTACCCATGCTTATCGTTCGACTAGAACTGCTATGATGTCATCGAGAGTTGCCACACATAATCAAAAGGGTAACAAGTTGGACAATTTTCTGACTGAGTTGTAGGCTCCAAATACCAATGTTCTCAATATCGGATTGACATCGTATCAGATGCATAGTTTTTATATTGGATAGGGGGATATCAGATAACATATTGGGCATAAGAACCGATTTCAAGATTTTGTATTGTATCGGTAGGCTTTCCAAAATAATATATTGGGCGATATATTGTTTGTGTTTGTCGATATTTAGAACAATGCCAAACACAATATCAATGATGGCTTGCCAACCTTCTTGTCCAGGATAGCAATGCATATGATGACATTATATGACTATGAGCTCGCATTGTTTGTAATGCTAACACCTCTGATAGAGAGGATGATGAGGATCACGGGGCTACTCGACACATTCTATACCTGCAAGTTGTGCTTGTTCTAGTACCTGTGAGCCCAAGATCTTCTCGATCAATTTTCTTCGCTTCAAAGCGGTCATCCATACCTACAAGCACTATCGTTGCGTACGCCTCTCGCGCAGCCACTGTTTTAAATATCGGCCAGTGTATCGGTATACCGACCGATATATCGGATTTTCCGCACAAACGAGAGGATATGGCCAATTTTATATCGCGTATCGTTTTCGACCGGTATGGTATGAGCCAATATCAGTTTTTTTGTTAACGGATTTGGATTGCGGTTGAAACCTGTTTATCCTTTCAACTTGACCCGATAGGAAAAAAATAAAATCCGCTTCTCTCGCGTTCTTTTCCAAATCCATCGCTCACGAACCCTAATCTCTCGTTCTTCCCCTACTTCCCTCTCCTTCTCCTCGACCGATCGAACAGTCGCAACTCAAAATTCACTAAAAAAAAACATAAAAAACTGCTCAGCAAGACTTTGAGAGTGCTCTCTTTCGATTGATTTTCGCTAAAGAAAGTTCGGCAACCCGATTTGCCCTAAAACAACTTCACCGGTCTCCCGACTTCCCTCTACTCCTATTGCTTAGCTTCCAGCGGCGCCGACGAGGAGCTTAGTAGTCAGTGCCTCACTGGTAAAGTGGTAAGTCCAGCTAGTCCCAAATTTCTTTTCTTTATAAATATTTTGTTTTGGTTGTCATATGTGTTTGAGAATTTGGGTGCTTAAGATTTGAGATAATTTGGTTATTTGCACACATTGATTGGGTGGAGTTTCACTGTTTCGGCCAGTGATCAAATTCAGTGATGCACTCTAGTGAATCACTGATTCGATGTGAATCAGTGAACCGAATCACTGATTCGATGTGAATCAGTGAACCGAATCACTGATTCATGTGAATCAGTGAACCGAATCTCTGATTCACATGAATCAGGGATTCGGTTCACTGATTCACAGCACATCAGTGAATCGATTCACTGATTCGGTGTGAATCAGTGAATTTGATTCACTGACTGAAAGGGGAGTGGCCGAAATAGTAAAATTAGAATTTAGAAGTTAATTTGTTTGATAATTTGTTTAAACAGTGACAATTTAATTAGAATTTAGAAGTTAATTTGTTTGATAATTTATTGAGTGATGAGTAATTACTAATTAGAAGTGAATTTGAATGAGAATTTTCATACTGAAAATATGTAGCAATATAGTATATTTTAATTAGGATATTTTAATAATGTGCATATAGAAAACTTATTTTTATCTTGAAAACTTATTTTTCTTTATTTTATGATAATATGTCGTTTTGTGCATATGCGAACGTTCTAAACGGTATCGGCAAATTCGTAAGTTGAATGCAAATAAGCCAATGTAAGTACTATAAATTTGTTTTTTTGTGTTTTATTATGTTCTATATAACCAATTATATGATTATTTTTTAATCGATATGACACCGATATGACACTCTGGTATTTAGGGTCATATCGCGATATCCCGCCCGGTATCCGGTAACCGGTATGTAATTTGGCTGACCGGTATGGGACCGGTATCCGATATTTAGAATACTGCGCGCAGCCCTACTGTAGGGTAGATATAGGTCTTCGTATGGCATCTAGCTTTCTCACACCCTTGCACATACTTGACCTCAGTATACTTGAATCCATCGATGGCCCTATGTATCAGCACTGAACACCTTTATAGTTCCGATCATCACCAAGGTAGCATTGAGGGCCAACTAGACGATGTTCTTGTACTTATCAGTACTCAGAGGCAAGATGGACTTGTCATTCTTGAGCAGGGCAATCCCTTGCCTCGAAACGTCTATAGCCAGGTTGATGTGTTTCTGCAAGCAGAAATGAGTTTTGTGAAGAGAATCGAACTTGTCAAAGATTGAAGAGTACGAGGCAGCTGTTGTACAATTCATTATCGGCCTCACTCTATTTGATTGGCTTGTTGTTCATTGCAGCTTCAAAGTATTTGAAATATTAGTAACCATAATCCAAATTGAGCTCTGCATGTATATATTGAGCTGTAACATCCGCTTCTCAATCATTGAGGAATTCCTGGTTTGCATGTATAACCCTGCACTGAGTTGCAAAATGAAACGATATTACCGAAAAACATTCGTCTCTAATGGTTCCTTTTCAAGAGCCTTTCATCAGTGCAGGTTATACAAGCACATCACACTACTAACATCTCCTACCTTCACCACATCTCGAATGCTTTGATATATGGTATGACCATATCTCTCTTGGTCACATTAGCATTATAAGACGTGATCAAATGTGTGCAGCATCAACAGTTCTCCTGCAGTCAAGATAAAAAGATAGTGAACGCTAGAAGCAAGCAGAGACCTTGAGAGGTCTAGTGTTCAGATCATTGATGTTCTCTTGACCTTTACAAAGTTAACGGTGTAAATGTCAACGATGATAGGGTCTTTATCAGCTGTTTCTAGGTCCCCATCTCAGATCCCTAATCATATTGACATGAGAGCTCTAAAATGTCAAGCCTATAACTCGAAGATTATGCATTGCCTTGCTTCTTTAGGCACAACGTGGCCAATTTTCTTCCCTAAATCCTTGTTAAAAGCCAATGCAATGGTTGTTGGAAAGCTTGTGGCGCCCCTAACAACGCTATTAAAGGTAGATCTTTTGCCAATATTGGAGACTCTATGTAGAGCTTCTGATCACCAATTGTATGGCGGGAGGCTGAGTCTAGGAACCCCTTGCACGACATCACCATTCCCATGCAGTAGGTTGGTTGGGGTAGCGCTTCTCTTTGCACACGTACTTGTAACCATCAGGGAGTGACCACGACAGTATGGCTGTCATGGCAGAGAGTTAGGAAGTGGTGGAGGGAGAACAGAAAGAGAGGCCATTTTGGCGACGTGCAAGTCAGTGAGAAGAGAGGATGATATTTTTTAGTAGGAACTGACGACAGTGTTCAGGTCGGAGTAGGAGGTAGTGCATAGCGAAGCAGGAGGCAACATTGATTGAAGGAGGACTTGGCTCTAATAACATGTTGAGATTAGAGAGGGATGTTGGAGAAACTTTCTTATATTGCCTAATTGAATAATGACCTAAGAGGTCTTAATAACACCACACAATGACTTCAGAACCCACAAGGGACTAAACACAATACTAATTATATGTACTATACTAACAATGTCCATGTATTCAGTTGGGATTATAAATAAAGCTGTCTAGTTCTGTGCCACTTGGTGAATCATTTGTGGTCCTCCCTAGTGCCTTAGGGGTCAAGTAATTACCCCAACTAGGTAAACTGTAGTTTTCTTTGCTTTGATGACAGAATGGAGGACGAGTAAGTATTATATAGATGATAATGTTATTTCCCAATGTTATTTCTCATTCTTTTATTGATATTTGATGTTTACCAAAAGTCGGAAGGAATTTTGTGGAGAACAACAATATGTTTCAGTGTCAGGTTATTTTTCTGCTTGTTCTTCTGTTCTATTTCAAAACTTGGTAATGATGGTACTTTACCAATGAGAGTATATTTTTATAACTGATTAAAGCTTCTTTTTGGCTTTTGCTCTGGGCAATTCATGATAGCACTTGCTGTACCATCTCCATTGAATTCTACCAACCGAATCCTCTAATTGTTAAGGGCAATTTGAAATGCTTAGCTATGATATCCATTTTAAGTTACCATTTGGGTCTGTAATGGGCATGTGCTCTTATGTCTATAGTATATCAAGATTTTTCATACGTTATATGCCTAGAAAATAATCAGAAGTATTTAATTTTGTGATAGGTGTCACTTTCATCACTAAACAGACATGCTGTGGCTACAAGAGATGACGTTGGAACTCCAAAAGCTGTATGCCTGCAAAAGCATTTTTCATTAATATTCCCCGAGTGCCAAATTGAAGCAAGAGTACAGTTGTATGATGCATCATCAGAGGAGGAAATACTGTCTGGCCAGCCTGATTTTGTTCTGGACTGCATTGATAACATTGACACCAAGGTAGTAATATCCCTAAGCTCTTTTCTAATGGCTGTGGCTAGATTCATATTACATATTTTGCGTTAACTAGAGCCTTGGTATCAAAATTTTTAATGGTGGATTAAGATGATTACTCTTATTAGCTAGACTATTTTGCTACCTCATAGTAAATATTATTCTTATAAATTGTTGCCAAATAACATTACTTGGACATTTTCTTTATCTCGACAACGGACAACTCAGTCATACTAAACCTTTACCTTAAGACTTTCAAATATTCGTAGTTGTACTTCATCATATCCTAAGCTCTTCACTTGTCAGTTGTCATCTTATTAAAAAAACTTCATCAAGCCCATATTTTTAGTAATATCTATATTCTACTGTAGTATGAATGTCTTGGTTCTACTTAAGCTTTAATGTAGTATTTGGCATTGTTTAAAATAACGATAACGGTAACATAACGTTTTGTCTCTGTTAGGTTATGTCGCATATAGCATAACGTATAACGTAGGTTATGTAATTTCCTATTTATTTAATAAAATAAATATAAAACTATAAAAAAATAATTTTTATAAATTGAAAAATAAATTTAAAATATCTAAAAAAATATAAAACCATTTTTCTAATACATAATATATCCTAATTTTATATTTAGTTTTATAATAATTTTCACATTTATCTTCATAAATTATATTAAATCTACAACCATAATTCCAGTCATCATTTAAACATGAAAGCAAGATTCTAATTTTTTATTTCAATTCCAGTTATTATCATTGTTGTAATTATATTTTGTAATATTCAATTTATCTAATTTGTAATTGTTGATTTTAGTTCAGTTAAAAATTCAATAGAATCAACAAGTAAGATATTTCAGCAATCAGAAAGGAATTATAACAAACGAATAAAGAGATAACTGCAAATTAACAAGTTAGCAATTCCGTAAGCAATCAAACAAGCAAACAACTAATCAAGTAAAAAAAAAATTATAGCAATTTACTAATAATCAAAATAATAATCAACAACAATATATATATTACTAAAAAAATAATTATAAATAACGCAACATAACGATATATATTACTAAAAAAATAATTGTAAATAACGCAACATAACGTAATTTAACGTAACGTTACGTAATATAACGTAAAATAACATAAAAGATGTACTGTTACGGTGCACTGAGTTTACGAATCGCTGGGGCTCTGTTAGGTTACGTAACGCAATATAACAGGTTTTATAACGTGTTATTTTCAACATTGGTATTCGGTTAAACAATGTGTGACAAAATAACATCTTATTTTTAATTCGTCATTTATCTTGACTAAGTAAACCTCAACAATCCCAATGTAATGCCCCATTTCTAAGGAAGCATGGAATGGAGTGCGCTACTTGTGGATACGTTTAAATTGACGTCAGTGTTTTAAATACCGGCCGATATACCGGTATATCGACCGTATATTGTTAAAATTGAAGAAACGGGACGATATGGAGTTTTTTTTTTACCGTTTATCGTTTTGGACCGGTATGGGCCGATATATCGGCCAGTATCGAGATGAGAAATACCGGCCGGTATTAGGTAATATCGGTTAATGGGTTTTGGGTTTTGGTTACGGGTTAAATCCATTAACCCATTAAAATCTAACCCGTTAAGAATTAAAATGGCTCGGGAGGGGAGAGAGGGTAAATTTCTTCGTTTTCTCTCTCTTTTTCTCTCCAGGCGAACCGAGCAATCGATCCTTCCCCGCGACCCAACCCTAACCCTAATTTCCCAATCCAACCCTAAATCTCTCTCCGATTCTTTTTCTCCCACTCTCTGGCTCTCTCTCTCATTCTCTCCCCGCGATCGTCGGCCGATCGAGCCGAACCCTAACCCTAAATTTCCAATCGAGCCCTAAATCTCTTTCTTCTCCGCTCTCCGATTGCTTTTCTCCCAGTCTGGGAGTCTTCGAAGGGTGCTTGCCGTTCTCCGCCGACGCTCGCCGTTCAGTGGGGTAGTGGCTGCCGGCCAGGTAAGTCAAATTTGATTTTTTCATATTAATTAACATTTAAAGTTACAAATTTCTTCAATTTCTTTTATAATTGTGCTATTTAGGTTTAATTGATTGCGATTTATATTAGAATTTTTTTTGGTGTAATCTGAGGCGAATACTTAAGTTGTAGTCTACAGAGTATTTATGTTTAATGAATAATTCAAGTGTTAATGGAATTTTCATTTTTCAGTTTGGAATTTTGGATTTGAGTATTTCGGCCAGTGGCAGTGGCAGTGAGTCAATTCACTGTAGTCTATAGTGAATTCGAATCACTGATTCACACTGAATCAGTGATTCGATTCACTGATTCAGTGTGAATCAGTGAATCGAATCACTGATTCAATGTGAATCACTGATTCACATTGAATCAGTGATTCGATTCACTGATTTTGTGTGTTTGTGTCTATGAGTTTCATGGTAGATAAAATTTGTAAATTTGTATTAGTATTTAGTAAAGGAAGAAATAGATTATGTTAGATAAACTTTCATATGCTTACAGGTTACATTATAGCATGTGCAATTACAAGAATTAGTAGAATTACTGGACTGGATTATTGGATTACTGAACTGGATTACTGGACAAAGCAATTCGAGTAATTAGCTAATATAATTTGAATTAGAATGATTAGTAAAAGTTTGAATTCTTAATTACATTATGTTAATAAAAATTAGTAATTTTATTTATGTTATTAACTTTATTTATATGATTATTTTTTAACTTAGATTATGTTTATTAACTTTATTTATATTAGTAAAAGCTTGGATTCTTAAATAGATTAAGTTAATATAAATTAAGTGCAACAATTATTTAGCTATTTAATTAATTAATCGTTTGTTTTTTTTTATAAATTTTGAGATCAGAAATAGCTTGAAGAATGTCCTCTTCTGGTGCTTCCAATATCCAAGAGAAGCGAGGAGGTAAAAATTCATATTGGGAATGGGGAAAAAAGTACCCAATAAGCCCAATAAAGTAGAGTGTAATTTCTGTAAGAATGAATATGGGGGAGATATTACCTGCTTGAAAGAATATTTAGGTCATGTCAGTGGGAATGTCAGAGGCTGTCCCATGGTCCCAGATGACGTGAAGCAAAAAGCTCTGGTAATACTAAATAAAACTAGCGAAGTAAAGGAAGGGAAAGCAATATAATTTCAAAATTTGTTAAAAGAAATTCGTGTTGGGAAAGAAGAAGATGGGGAAACAATTCGAGAGGAGTCATCTTCTCGTAAAACAACAGGTCAATTTTCTCGCAAAACAACAGGACCGATGGATCAATTTGCTATTTGATCGGTCGAGGAAGCAGTAGAAACAGTTCAAAAACAGCTATTGTGCCATCAGCCTCCAGAAAAAAGACCAGAGACGATACAATTCGATACATTGCCAGGTTTTTTTTATGAAGGAGGGCTTGCATTCAATATTGCTACGCATCCATTTTTTATGCAGATGGTCCAAGCCATTGGCATGTATGGACCAAACTTACAGACTCCTAACTCATACGAGCTAAGCGAGACTTGCCTCCAGAGAGAGGTCGAGAAGACAACTGCAACTCTTGAATTATTCAAACAGAGTTGCAGAATAAATAGCTGCACTTTAATGACTGATGCATGGTCGGATCGGAAAGGGAGAAGTTTAATGAATATCGTTGTACATTGTTCGGTCGGTACAACCTTCTTATTGTCTCAAGATGCATCTTCTGAGAGACATGATGTCAGTTATTTCCACAAATTTGTGGAGAGGGGAATGAACGAGGTTAGCATGGAAAATATTGTACAGATTGTGACAGATAATGCTTCGAACAATATGGCTACAACAAACACATTGGCTCTGACGCATCCAAATATATTTTGGACACCTTGTGCAGTGCATATCTGATGTTTGCGGATATTGGAAAGATTAAACATATCCGAAGTGCAATTACGATGGGGACATTAGTCTCCGTGTACATATACAGTCACACAAAATCTTTAGATATTATGAGAAAGGTGATTGGTGGAGAGCCAATAAGGACGGGTACAATTAGGTTTGCCACGGCATTTCTCTCTTTATCATCAATCAGAGATAAGGAGCTGCAACATATGTTTAAAATTGATGACTGGATGGATTGCACTCTGTCCAGAACAGATGCAGGTAAGAAAGTATTTATTTAAATTAATAAAAAAATTTTATTTTATAATTTTAAATTATACGTTATTCATATTTTTTAAGACATTTTTTTATGAATATTTAGGGTGCAGAAATAATTGCTAGTAATAAATTTTGGGACAATACAAACATTGCCCTAAAAGTATTTACTCCACTAGTGAAAGTTTTGCGTAGAGTTGATAGGGATAAGGTCCCTTCAATGAGCTTTCTGTATGGTGATTTAGAGACTGCTAAAGAGAAGATAAGAGATGCTCTAGGTGGTGAACAGAAAAAATATTTTCCAATATGGAAGATTATTGATAGGAGATGGGAGAAAAAACTTAAGAGTTCTCTGCATAGAGTTGGATATTTCTTGAACCCTCTGTATTACTATGCGAAGCAGCCTGAGATTGATGCTGATGAGTCGTTTATGTCGGGCTTCGTTGACGTGATGTACAGATTCTATCCAAATGATCATGATAGAATTGATAAGATTGCACAGCAGCTCCTAATGTATCAAAATCAAAATATAGATTATTTGGAATATCTTTTGCAAGGGGAGCAGTAAAGAGAATCATTAATCCAGATATGCATTTCAATTTCAGAAATGCAAAATTCAATCTATTTTTAATTAAAGAAACTATTAAATAGCTAATAACTATTTCTAAATATTCATTGTTAGCTCAATGGTGGTAATTCTACGGGACAGATGCTTCCGAATTGAGGATCATGACAATGAGGATTTTGAGCCTAACAACCAGTTTTTTGGGTTGTGAACGGAATTGGAGCACATTTGAGATGGTATTACAATTTTAATTTTTCTAATTAAATATTTCTTTTTCCCAAATAGATATGTTCTAAACGAACTTCATGTGATTATTTTTTATTTAGGTGCATACGAAGAAAAGAAATAGGCTAAATTCTAAGAACTTGTATGACTTAATCTTTGTCAAATTCAATGTAAGGCTCAAGAGTAAACTTTCAATCTCAAATAGAGATCCACTAGTAGCATACAATGAAGAGCAAAAAGTCACCAAGTGGTTCATGCCTGGGAAAAAGAATGGCGATCCTTATGAGACTAGTGTTGATGAAGTCTTTCCTGGAGAACAATTGACTTTTCGATAGGTGTCAATTGTTATGGGTGCTAATTCGAAGAAGAGAAAGAGTGAAAGAATTAAGGCTTCTAAGTTCAAGAGTAGTAGAACTTCAAAGGAAAAAACATCATCATCTTCAAAGTCTAAATAGCGGCATGCATTAGATGATGATGATGAGAAAGAAGTTGACACATCATCATCAGAATCCTCATAAGATAATGAGGAGGCATGCCATCAAATGAACCACTCGACTCTGAATTTAGCTAGAAAATATATTGTAAAGACTGATATTAAAGTTTCTAGCATGTTTCAAATAAACTCATTTAAAAAACAATGTTGTAATTTTATAAATTATATCACTTATGTATTATAGAAACACTTTTCTTTTATCTGGAAAACTTATTTTTCTTAATTTTATGATTATATGTCACTCTGTGCATATGTGAATATTCTAAACGGTATCTGCAAATTCGTAAGTTGAATGTAAAAAAGCCAATGTAAGTACTATAAACTTATTTTATGTGTTTTATTATGTTCTATATAGCCAATTATATAATTATTCTTTAACTGGTATGACATCGATATAACACTCCGGTATTTATGGTCATATCGCGATATCCCGCCTGGTATCTGATAACCGGTATGTAATTTGGCTGACCGGTATGGGACCGTTATCCGATATTTAGAACACTGATTAACGTGCACGAGGCTAAATAAGTAAGAACATAAATAAATTAAACTTAAACAGAACTCATCTGTTAGGATCTTGGAAACTAGTCTACTGCCACATACAAAAAAGATATACAATGTCTTCTAACAGAAAGTAACAAGTACTATAAATAGATCCAGTATTAATAAATACACTACTGAACTGCTGATACAGAAACTAGGAACCAAGCCAAAGTAATACATACCAAACTAAAAAGTACGAAAGTAAAGGCATAAGAGATGTACTACTCTTCAATCTGCTCCAGATGGTACAAGTCATCCACTAGCGGATCCCCGTGCTCTTCATCAATATTCGAGATTGTGGGATAGTTTATGATGACACTCGATAAGTAAAATAATAAAGGAAAGGTTTGTGCAATGTAAACTAGTAAGTGGAATATAAAACTAAATATAGATGTATATGCGTGCATTCGAAATAGTAAATTTTCATGTAATAGTGTCAAGTAGGAATACATGCATATTAAGTCTAATTCAACATTTTGTTATTTAAACTAACTGGTAAAGGATTAGGTTCATATTATGAAAGTGACACTGCATACCTGGGTCTGTCAAGATGCTGAATTAGCTGAGTCGCTAAGCACTTAAGCAAATACTAATATTGTAAATAGTAATTAGTCGTTTCATCAATATGGACTAAATAAGAGATGACTCAGTATGATATGGACACCTCTGTGTTGTGTCTCTCTTTCGGCTGTGCAACCTATCATCTTTCATGATACAATATTAATCCTCCCTTTAATTCCTTCACAATACATAATTTTGTCATGATACATGCGAATAGGTATGGAATACAGAAAACCCTTAAGTTAGGATCTCATACAGGTACATGTCTATCATCAAATCAATATCCAACAAGATAAGATTCATGGCGAAATCAAGTTAACAAGATCCATGACAATATGAAGATATGTCCAAGCACTTAATTAGGGTGATTCGACTTATTTTCATGTATTATATCTCAAGTATCCATAGTTATCAATAACTTAAAATATGCGATACATATCCTACGATACGATACGCGTAAGAAAATCAATATGTATCTCATCTACGATGCTATTGGGTTATGTATCTTATGATATGATAAGTGTATCCCACGATATGCGATAAGTATCTTATGATATATGATACGTTACGATACGCTAATTTGACTTATAAAGAGATTTTAAACTCGTTCAAATGAACTTTTGGAATTAAATACGGGATGCAAATTCCAAAAAATTAAAGTCATTTAACAACAGAAAAAATCAAAGTTTAAAAATACTTATTTTAGTTGATAAAATAATTAAACAAATGATCAAAAGACATATTTTTAATTATTTAATTTATAGTCAATAAATTATTTAATTACTAATACTCAATCAAGCATCTAATGACCTTATTTATTATATACTAAAATCTTGATAAAAGAAATAATTCACATAGATTTGAGAAGATACGCTGAAAAAATTAAAATGAAGTTCTTAAGGATGATGATAGTGATATATTTATAAGAGATGATTAAGTGATACTATATTTACTTGTTATGTATTTTTTCGAAAGGACAACGAACTTATGCTTATGTTGTAGTTTTTGTAAAATAACATATAACCAAAACTGAGGTAACAAAAAAGGGAGAAGAAACATACGATCTATTTTGACTATTGGATATAAAATTCGATTATGAATGGATTGATAAGAAATAAGAACTTTACATAGTGAAAGGTGTTGCTTAGATCAATTTTAATCTTAAAAGGAACAATAGATCTACTAAAATGAAAAGGAAGAGAAGATGTAATGATAAATTTTTTATCAATTAGTTATTATTCTTAATAACTCCGCCAGTGCTATGCTTTAAGTTTCATCCTTTCACTGTCTGTCCCAAGATAGGATAAAGGAGGAGGGTTGTGATAGGCCTTGACAGTCAGTGTAAATATTGTCTCATATTATGATATGAGCCAATGAATGAATTTCGTTGGGACGTTCTCTACTGAGCGACCTGCTAAATTGGAGAAGGATTATCAGTGTGAGCGATCCGGCGTGATTCTCGTTTGGTTCATGTAGCCTACCCCAAGTACTTGGGATAAAAGGTTTAGTTGTTGTAGTTATTATACCTAATATTTAGTCTCTAGTAGATTCTTTTGTAATTATTGGTAGTCCTATTAATTTGAATGCAATTGTAAATAATAAATGAGGAAAAAGAAATGAAAGAGTATACAAAAGGAGGAGTTTGTGTGAAGTAAAAGAGGCGAAGATGAGGAAAATGAATGTCATTTTCAACTCAGGTTAATTTGGCAATATATTTACTAATATAATATAATATTGATTAATGATGAATTTGTTATCACGCTTTAAATATTAGTTACGTATCTATATCTAGCTATTGACATATATTTAATATATTACCGGTTTTAATATTTGTCTTTGGTTATTTGTTAACTTGTACTTTAAATTTGCTCATATATTATATTATATTATATATTATTATGTGATTATTACTAACATATTATACATTAATCAGTATATCTTCCGATATGATATGCGATATAATACATAGGGTTAACGATACACTATACGTATCCCAATTTGACAACCTTGAAAGTAACTAGCTAGGATAAGTCATGTGCCAAGTATGAAAGTCTCATTGAATGCCATGATGAATGTGATGGAAAATTTTAATCACGTAATAGAGTCTAGACAAGTGGCTATAAAACAATGCATGAAGCTCATGATCTAGCAAACTAGGCCAACGAATAATGCTAGACATGAAGTCAAGGGGTCCTAATGTAGCCAAAGGCTTGCCATGATCAAGCCATGGCTAGTTTGGCTAGCCATTATCTCGGCCAAGGCAGGTTTGGTGCAACCTTGCCTCGGCCAAGGCTGCTTTGGCCAGCTATAGGCTTGGCCAAGCCTTCCTTGGCGTGGCCTTGGCTCGGCCAGCCATGAAGACAAGACTGTAGCCTTGTTGGAGGTCACCGGATGGAAATAGGATGTGGAGAAACCCATTTACACAAGTTCTAACATGATCTTATTAATTTAATAATATGTGATTTTGCCGAACCCTAGCATGCTTTCATGACATAGGAAGTCAATAAATTTGTTAGAACTTGCAATCCTACCTATCTTTTAAGGGAGAGCATAGATTAGCATAAAAAAGGTTATTTTATATATAAGCATGGTACTTGTGTAAAAAATTATATTTTAGCAAATTAAGTAAGAAACTTCATGAAAAAACCTTTATTTAGAATATTCATATGAAATATACATGGATTGGACTAAAAATGTTCCATTAAAACTAAAAAGTTAGTTTGATTACGTTTTCCACTACATATTCACTAGTGGTCCACCATTACTTTATTTCCTTTTACTATCCACCTTCTGAAATTTTAACTAATACATATCTTAAGGTAAATGTATAGTATGTTTAAGTCTAACTTTTTGAATTTAATGGAAAGTTTATAGTCCAACTATATTGATATATACATATGTATACATATATATATATGTGTGTGTGTGTGTGTGTATACACACACATGTGTGTCTGTGTGTGTGTATCTATTTACATCAATGTTTAAAATAGCGATAACGATAACATAACATTTTGGCTCTGTTAGATTATGTCGCATATAGCATAACGCATAATGTAGGTTATGCAATTTCCAATTTATTTAATAAAAATAAATATAAAGTTGTAAAAAAATTATTTTATGAAATTGAAAAATAAATTAAAAATTTTAGAAAAAGAATATAAAACAATTTTCTTTTACATAATCTATTCTAATTTTATATTAAAATTTTCAATAATTTTCATATTTATCGTCATCAATTATATTAAATCTACAACTGTAATTCTAGTCATCATCTAAATAAGAAAATAATATTCTAATTTTTATTTCAATTTTAGTTATTATCATTATTGTAATTTATATTTTGTAATGTCCAATTTATTTTATTTATAATTGTTGATTTCAGTTCAGTTAAAAATTCAATAGAATTAATAAGTAAGTTATTTCAGCAACCGGAGATGAATTATAACAAGCGAATAAGCAAACAATAACATATTAGTAAATTAGCAATTCTACAAGTAATCAAATAAGCCAATAATCAAGTAAGAAAATTACAGCAATTCGCTAATAATCAAAATAATAATAAAAAATAATATAGAAATTACTAAAAAAATAATTGTAAATAATGTAATTTAACATAACGTTACATAATGTAACGAAAAATAAAATAGAAAACGTATTGTTATGGCGCACTGAGTTATTTTCAGTTACGTAGCGTTGAGATTTCGTTAGGTTCCGTAACGCAATATAAAGGGTTTCATAACGCGTTATTTTCAACATTGATATACATATATATATATATGTTTGTAACTTTGTATATATATATATATTTATATATATATTAACACACACATCAATATATATATATATATATATATATATATATTATAGTAAACGGGAAATTTATCAGCGGTGAAGGGAGTTTCTTCACCGCCGCTTACGTGGCCCAATAAAATTATTACACATGGCGCCACTTAAAGGGCGGTGAAGGAACTCTCTTCATCGCTGGTGAATTTTCTGTTTTCTCATATATATATATATATATGGGTTTACTATATGTGAGCCTCCAGCTCAGGAAAAATTATGTGAGTTAGAGGGAAAAATATAATAATTCAATGATTTTTCTTTATTTTTTTTGAGAATTAGGTTCTATATCTCATTAACTTTAATAAAACCAAATTTCATAAATTTTGGAGTTCATTTACACTTTAATTAAGTGGATACAAAATGTTTATTCATTGAAAACTATTAAAATTTGTGTAAACTTGATGAAGGATCAAATCAAAACTAAAATCCAAGAAATTGGGTATAAGTGAGCTCTAAAGGGTCGAGATCATAATCCAATTTTTTTTTTAAATTTATTGAATATAGTGGAAATGAGTTTCAGCTCAGGTAATTTGTGTGAGCTATCATCTCATTTCCATTTTCTAATATATATGTATATATGATTATTGTATACAAGTCGTCCGATCAAGTAAGTTACGTGAGTCGACGATGAAAAAATTATGATTCCATTATTTTTTAAAATTCTTTTTTAGGATCATGATCTCTACATCCTTGACTTCTTTGGGATCAAATTCTATTGATTTTAAAGTTTATTTACCCTTTAATTAAGTGGATACAAAATGTTATATTTACTTAAAATCGTTAATTTTATATCTACTTGATGGAAGACCAAATTAAAACTAAAATCTACGAAATTGGGCATGAGTGATCCCTAAGGGGTCAAAATCATAATCCAAAAGAATTTTTTTTGAAAAAATTAATAAAGATAGTGGAAATGAACCACAGTTCAGGTAATTTATGTGAGGCGGCGACTCATTTTCGGAAATGAGTCGCCAGAAATGAGTTGCCGCCTCACATAAGTTACCTGAACTGTCGTTCATTTCCACTATCTCTATTAATTTTTTTCTAAAAAATTTCTTTTGGATTATGATTTTGACCCCTTAGAAATCACTCATGCGCAATTTCATAAATTTTAGTTTTGATTTGATCTTCCATAAAGTAAATACAAAACTAATTATTTTCAGTGAATATAACATTTTGTATCCACTTGATGAAGGGGTAAATAAGTTTTAAAAATGTGTAGAATTTGATCATAAAGAAAAGGATGTAGAGATCATGATCCTAAAAAAGATTTTAAAAAAATAATAGGATCATTTTTTTGGCTGTTGACTCACGTAACTTACTTGCGCTGACGATTTGAATACAATAATCATATATATATATATATATATATATATATATATATATATATATATTGAAAATGAAACTTGCATAGCGCATGAAGAACTTATATAGAAAAATCATATATTTATATCCAAATATGATGAACGTACACAATGATAACATAATGATAACATCGTTATATCGTAAACATGAAGCATATATTTAAAGTTAACTACTTGCAGTTTAAACATAGAGGATATATATAGAGTCACCAATTTGAAATACGAACATGGAGTACATGTATATTTTTGTAGTATAAGCATGTAGATTATAGATAAAGACTACATCTTCAAAATTTGAACATGGGAAATTTGTATAGACAACATTTTGTAACATAAATGAAGAATGTATAGACAGCATTTTGTAACATAAATGAAGAACACACATAAAAGTCATATCTTGTGACATAAATTCGAAGAATCTATAAAAGGATAACCTTTCCATAAATTTAAACAAATCAAGTTTCTAAATCATCTATAAGACCACTCTAGCTACAAATAATCATAAAACATGTGACGCCCAGCTATTTGTGATATGAATAGCTGACGATCCTTAATTTATAATATAGTCAATCACCATGGAAGATAAGTGCGACACATCTTAAATAAAAAATAAATTTTTGCTTAAAATAAATAATTTTATTCGAATAAAGACTAAAGGAGGTATCAACAAAGAGTAATATCAAGAACAGTGTTTTAAATACCGGCCGATATACCGGTATATCGGCCGGTATATCGGTAAAATTGAAGAAACGAGACGATATGGGGTTTTTTTTACTGTTTATCGTTTTGGACCGGTATGGGCCGATATATCGGCCACGTGGCGATATATCGGTCGGTATCGAGATGAGAAATACCGGCCGGTATTAGCTAATATCGGTTAATGGGTTTTGGTTAGGAGTTAAACCCATTAACCTGTTAAAATCCGACCCGTTAAGAAATAAAACGGGTCGGGAGGGGAGAGAGAGTAAAATTTTCACGTTCTCTCTCTCTCTCTCTCTCTCTCTCCCCCCGCGATCCGAGCGATCGATCGTTCTCGTGACCAAACCCTAACCCTAGGTTCCCAAACCCGCCCTAAATCTCTCTCCGATTCTTCTTCTCCCACTCTCTGGCTCTCTCTCTCTCGTTCTCTCCCCGTGATCGTCGACCGATCGAGCCGAACGGCCCGAACCCTAACCCTAATTTCCTAATTGAGCCATAAATCTCTCTCGTTTTCTCTCTCTTTCTTCTCCGCTCTCCAGTTGCTCTTCTCCCAGTCTGGGAGTTTTCGAAGGGTGTTCGCCGTTCTCCAGTGGGGCAGTGGCCGCCGGCCAGGTAAGTGAACTTTGTTTTTTTCATTTTAATTTGATTTGGAGTTACAAATTTCTTCAATTTATTTCATAATTGTGCTATTTAGGTTTAATTGATTGCGATTTATGTTAGAATTTTTTTTGTGTAATTTGAGGCGAATTCTTAAGTTGGGAGGGCTGAGTTTGTGATTGTACTATACAGTGAATTAGAATCACTGATTCACACTGAATCAGTGAACCGAATCACTGATTCAATGTTGAGTCACTGATTCACATTGAATCAGTGATTCGGTTCACTGATTCACACTGAATCAGTGAACCGAATCAATGATTCAGTGTGAATCAGTGGTTCTAATTCACTGATTTTGTGTGTATGAGTTTCATGGTAGATAAAATTTGTAAATTTGTATTAGTATTTATTATTTATGTGTATTCAGTGATTTTGTGTGTATGAGTTTGTGTGTAAATTTGTATTAACATGAATATAATTTGTGTGTATGAGTTTCATACCAGTGTTTTAACTGATTTTGTGTGGTATGAGTTTCATACCGATGAATACCAGTGTTTTAACTTATAATGTAATTTGTAATTTGTAAATTTGTATTAGTATTTACTATTTATGTGTATTCACTGATTTTGTGTGTATGAGTTTGTGTGTAAATTTGTATTAATATGAATTCACTATTTTTGTGTGTATTCAATGATTTTGTGTGTATGAGTTTCATATGCTTACAAGTTACATTATAGCATGTGCAATTACAAGAATTACAAGTTACATTAAAGCTTGATTTTTTAATTAGATTAAGTTAATATAAATTAGTAACTTTATTTATGTTATTAACTTTATTTATATGATTATTTTTTTTTAACTTAGATTATGTTTATTAACTTTATTTATATGAGTAAAAACTTGAATTTTTAATTAGATTAAGTAATATAAAAAAGTAACTTATTTTTCTTAATTTTATGATTTTATATCGCTCTGTGCATATGCGAACGTTCTAAACGGTATCTGCAAATTCGTAAGTTGAATATAAATAAGCCAATGTAAGTACTATAAACTTATTTTATGTGTTTTATTATGTTCTATATAGCCAATTATATGATTATTTTTTAACTGGTATGACACCAATATGACACTCCGGTATTTAGGGTCATATCGCGATATCCCGCCCGGTATCTGGTAACCGGTATGTAATTTGGCTGACCGGTACGAGACCGGTATCCGATATTTAAAACACTGATCAAGAATCAATAATAACTCTTTCAAGTCAAGACTAGCTAAGTATGCCAATGACATTTATTACATATTACTAGAATCTAAAAATAAATCCAACTAAGAAGAAATAGTTCTACTGTACTATTGCAATCCTCCTGCTCGAAATAGGCCAGATTCTGCTTCGACTTTGGTGGGTCCACTTCTATGTCTGGATATGGATACTCAGGTGTCAGTAATGCGACCAATAAAATAATATAAAATCAGAATAATACAAGAAAATCATTTAAACAACATAACAATAAGTAACAATGTCACATTCATTCATTCTCAGTTTTTATAGTGGTATTTGAAAACTTTGTGGAAGGTAGATGGCTAATATACATTGAGTGCCCGTTAACCCTGAGAAAATGACACAGTAGTAAAAGTATCCCTTTACCTCGAGAAAGTGACATAGTAGTTTTATTCAAAGCTTATCCTGAACCCTCCAATATGGGACATTAATAGCAACCAATTATACTAGCATGCAGTCTGTAATGATTTCCTTAGTTTTCCCAAAACTAGTGTATTCATTCTTTTCGTTCTTTCTTCTCATTCTTTTAGTTTAGTCAATGTTAGCAGTGGTGGTAGTTAATTTCAGTAGTTAATAACAATATAGTAATCTCTTTAATTCCCTTCACCGATCGTTCAGTTTAATTAGGAGTTTCACTTATAAAGCAAGTTGAATAAGGTGTTTAGAGTATCAAAATTAATCAATCAACAAATCTTTGTAACAAATCTTGTTTCAATAAGCATTTATCTCATAATTTCTATTCATTTATGGACCAGTATTTTCCATTAAAATAAAGATAGAACAAAAACATATATGTCCCATGTATGGCTGCGTCAGGGGCTTGCCATCAACAAGGCTTAGTCAGCCAACAATGGCGACTTAGACAGAGTAGCTTGATCAATGCAGTCAGTTGACAGGTCCATCAACAACTATTTAGCCATAGACAATGGTGCCGACAGTCACTTGGGCTAACAACCCATTGAGGTTATTCTCATATATTTTCAAACAATTATTTAGTTTATTCGATCTATACTTTTTTTATGAACAAGTCCTGAACTTTTTCAATACAAATTTTCTGCATAACGAGAACAACTCCATCGACAAATTGATCTCTCATTAAATTATAAGATCTAATTTGCATGATAACTATTAACCAATGTTTAAAATAACGATAACGATAACGTAAAAGACTACATCTTCAAAATTTGAACATGGGAAATTTGTGTGGACAACATTTTGTAACATACATAAAAGTCATATCTTGTGACAAATACGAAGAATCTATAACAGGATAACCTTTTCGTAAACTTAAACAAATCAAGTTTCTATATCATCTATAAGACCACTCTAGCTACAAATAATCATAAAACTTGTGACGCCCAGCTATTCGTCATATGAATAGCTGACGATCCTTAATTTATTATATAGTCAATCACCATGGAAGATAAGCATGACACATCTTAAATAAAAAATAAATTTTTGCTTAAAATAGATAATTTTATCCGAATAAAGACTAAAGGAGGTATCAACAAAGAGTAATATCAAGAATCAATAATAACTATTTCAAGTCAAAACTAGCTAAGTATGCCAATGACATTTATTACATATTACTAGAATCTAAAAATAAATCCAACTAAGAAGAAATAGTTCTACTGTACTATTGCAATTCCTCCTGCTCGACATAGGCCAGATTCTGCTTCGACTTTGGTGGGTCCACTTCTATGTCTGGATATGGATACTCAGGTGTCAGTAATGCGACCAATAAAATAATATAAAATCAGAATAATACAAGAAAATCATTTAAACAACATAACAATAAGTAACAATGTCACATTCATTCATTCTCAGTTTTTATAGTGGTATTTGAAAACTTTGTGGAAGGTAGATGGCTAATATACATTGAGTGCCCGTTAACCCTGAGAAAATGACACAGTAGTAAAAGTATCCCTTCACCGCAAGAAAGTGACATAGTAGTTTTATTCAAAGCTTATCCTGAACTCCAATATGGGACATTAATAGCAACCAATTACACTAGCATACAGTCTATAATGATTTCCTTAGTTTTCCCAAAACCAGTGTATTCATTCTTTTCGTTCCTTCTTCTCATTCTTTCAGTTTAGTCAATGTTAGCAGTGGTGGTAGTTAATTTCAGTAGTTAATAACAGTATAGTAATCTCTTTAATTCCCATCACCGATCATTCAGTTTAATTAGCAGTTTCACTTTTAAAGCAAGTTGGATAAGGTGTTTAGAGTATCAAAATTAATCAATCAACAAATCTTTGTAACAAATCTTGTTTCAATAAGCATTTATCTCATAATTTCTATTCATTTATGTACCAGTATTTTCCATTAAAATAAAGATAGAACAAAAACAAATATGTCCCATGTATGGCTGCGTCAGGGGTTGCCATCAACAAGGCTTAGTCGGCTAACAATGGCGACTTAGACAGAGTAGCTTGATCAATGCAGTCAGTTAACAGGCCCATCAACAACTATTTAGCCATAGACAATGGCACTGACAGTCACTTGGGCAAACAACCCATTGAGGTTATTCTCGTATCTTTTCAAACAATTATTTAGTTTATTCGATCTATACTTTTTTTATGAACAAGTCCTGAACTTTTTCAATATAAATTTTCTGCATAACAAGAACAACTCCATCGACAAATTGATCTCTCATTAAATTATAAGATCTAATTTGCATGATAACTATTAACCAATGTTTAAAATAACGATAACGATAACGTAAAAGACTACATCTTCAAATTTTGAACATGGGAAATTTGTATAGACAACATTTTGTAACATAAATGAAGAACACACATAAAAGTCATATCTTGTGACATAAATACGAAGAATCTATAAAAGGATAACCTTTTCGTAAACTGTAACGCCCCATTTTCCGTAGGGATACGAAAACGGAGTGCGTTACCGGCGGGCACGTGTAAGTCGACGTGCACGAGGCCTATAAAAATGTAAAAGAAGAAATGAATGGAACTGAATACTAGTAATCAACCAGGATCTTGGAAGTTAGTCTACTGCCATATAAAGAGAAGATATACATGTCTAAGATAAGCAGCAATAAGTACAATACTGATACAAAAGTTAGAAATAAAATCCCAAAGGGGTGATACATACCAAACCAAAAATACAAAAGCGGAGGCCTATAAATCTATTGCTGCTCGGTCTGCTATAGAAAGTACGGATCATGCAGTGGCGGATCCTCGCTCACATCTTCAGTACCTGAGCGTGTGGGGGAGCTCAGGGTCAAACCCGGCAAGTAAAATAATAAGAAGTACGGAGCGTGTAATATAAACAAATATGTAAGATATGGGTGTGGATATGAAACTATGCGCATGTGTGGAAAATATTAAATGATCAAGTAATGATATCAAGAAAGAATGTACATGCTATCAAGTATGGAGACTAATGGTGAATAAATAGACTTGTATGGTACGAAGCATGCAATATGTACTAACAAGTAAAATATGAATTGATGTAAAAAGTATATGCACATGCATGGTGAACTAATTGGTGAAGAAATAGATCTGTGATCGTTATCAAGTACGGAGACTAATAGATATCAAGTCTAGGTTAATATCATATTTTATTTTATATTTTGAACTAAGTGGTGAAGAAATAGATCTGTATCGTATGTGATCGATATCAAGTACGGAGACTAATAGATATCAAGTCTAGGTTAATATCATATTTTATTTTATATTTTGAACTAAGTGGTGAAGAAATGACTCGTATCGTAAAAGTACCCGTGCATACCCGGGACCCGGCCAAGATGCTGGCGCTGAAAGCTAAGCACTCAAGCAGATACCGATTACTGAGTAATCGGTCGTCCCATCAACATGGACTAAACAAGAGATGATGGCTCAGTACCACCCGGACGCCCCCGCGGATGGGCCCCTATTTCGGTTGCGCAACCTATCCTAAACCTTTCACGATACAATATTTGTCCACCCTTTAGTTCTCCCATAACCCAAAATTTCAAGTTATATTACATGCAAATCAATCCGGAATATGATAAACTAATCATGTCAAGATTTATACATATACATGTCTAGTAACAAGCAAGATATGGTCCATGTCAAAATCAAGTTAACAGGCAAGTTAGGATCCATGGCACCATCAAGACATGTGTATATACTAACAAGGAAAATCCAGAATATTTTCATGTATTTTGTACAAGTAATTAGTATGTATATGTCGAAGTAAATATGATGGAATGTCAAAATCAAGTTAACAGGCAAGTCAAGATCCATGGCACTATCAAAACGTGTATGTACTAATAAGGAAAGTCCGGTATAATTTTGTATATGTTGTACAAGTAACTAGTATGTATGTGTCAATGCAAGTATGATGGAGTATAGAATGTTAGAATGAATGTTATGAAAATGATCATGTATGTAAACTACACATAAATACAAGTATACATATAAATACGTATGTGAGTATTAAAATGTAAAGATACCTAGGATGATCATATATGTGAATCATGCATATACAATTATGCATATAAACACATATATAATTTCATGTATGTTGTACAAGTTACTAGTATGTATATGTTAAGGCAAGTATGATAGTCATAGAATATTAAAATGTGTTATGCAAATAATGTCATGTATGTAAACCACGCAATACAATTATGCATATAAACACATTAGACAAGTTGGTACTAAATTTGTAAGGATAGGAATTAAATAGGCTTAACACTTTTATAACAATTAGTTTAACATATTGATTTTCTAAATTCTAGTATGATTTCATAGTATGGAAAGTAGTAAATTTGTTAAATCTTAGACATGTATATATATATGTATATATTTAAACATGGATTAGCATAGAAAGAATTATGACCTAACTTAACATCTCGTATGAAAGAAATATTTTAACAATTTAATGTAGAAACTTATTTATTTGAAATCTTCTTTTTAAAACATGATTATGATTACATACATATATATATATATACCTATGTTCTAATGGCAAGTGGAAAATGATTTAAAAATCATTGCATTATATAATAAGAACTTATGTAGGAAACTTCAAATTTATATCCAATATGATGAATATTCATAAAGGTAGTAATTTTATAATTTAAAAATAAAGCATATAGTTTAACTTTACAACTTGTAGTTTAAGAATGAGAGATTATAAATAAAATGATAAATTCGATATATAAACATAGGGTAAAGTATAAAAAATCATATTTTTATTTTTCTAGAATAATCATAGAGATTTTTGTATAGAGATATTATGTTTTTAAGTTTTAACAAATCAAGATTCTAAGTTAACCATAAACAATTAGAATTAGAAATAAAACATGAGAGGGAATGTGATTTTACTTACCTTGATTGGTTAGGGAAGGTAAGCCTATCTTGAGGCTAAAGAACTTCTCTTTTTATTCCTTTTCTCCTCTTTTCTTCTCTTTTCTTCTTCTTCTCTTTTCTTCTTCTTCTCTTGAGTTGGAGTAGAAAAAATAAAAAGAAGAGATGAATTAAAAAAAATATAAAGGAGAGAAAACAAATGAAAGGAGGTGAAGAAAAAGATATAAATAAATGAGAGATATAGGGTAACATGATGGTTTGTCATTCTTGACCAAAGGACAACTATGGTGAAGGAGGTATGGGTGAATAAAAACAAAATAGGAATAGGACAAATGATTAAAAATAATAGGTTATTAAACTTATTTAAAGTTATAATTTTAAATTAAACTAATCCAAATAAAATCAAACTTTATTTTTATAAGTCAAAAGAAGAGAGACTAATAAAAATATGTGTAGGACCCACCGGTGATTTAAATAATATTATTTTAAGTGATTATATTAAAAATTATAAGAAAATCACAAAAATATAGAAAAATGAGACAAACACAATGTATTCACTTTGGAATTAATCTGATATTAAGAATGTAAATTATGACAAAAATTAGGTTGTTACATAAACTTAAACAAATCAAGTTTCTAAATCATCTATAAGACCACTCTAGCTACAAATAATCATAAAACTTGTGACGCCCAGCTATTCGTCATATGAATAGCTGACGATTCTTAATTTATAATATAGTCAATCACCATGGAAGATAAGCACGACACATCTTAAATAAAAAATAAATTTTTGCTTAAAATAGATAATTTTGTCCGAATAAAGACTAAAGGAGGTATCAACAAAGAGTAATATCAAGAATCAATAATAACTATTTCAAGTCAAAACTAGCTAAGTATGCCAATGACATTTATTACATATTACTAGAATCTAAAATTAAATCCAACTAAGAAGAAATAGTTCTACTGTACTATTGCAATTCCTCCTGCTCGACATAGGCCAGATTCTGCTTCGACTTTGGTGGGTCCACTTCTAAGTCTGGATATGGATACTCAGGTGTCAGTAATGCGACCAATAAAATAATATAAAATCAGAATAATACAAGAAAATCATTTAAACAACATAACAATAAGTAACAATGTCACTTTCATTCATTCTCAGTTTTTATAGTGGTATTTGAAAACTTTGTGGAAGGTAGATGGCTAATATACATTGAGTGCCCGTTAACCCTGAGAAAATGACACAGTAGTAAAAGTGTCCCTTCACCCCAAGAAAGTGACATAGTAGTTTTATTCAAAGCTCATCCTGAACCCTCCAATATGGGACATTAATAGCAACCAATTACACTAGCATACAGTCTGTAATGATTTCCTTAGTTTTCCCAAAACCAGTGTATTCATTCTTTTCGTTCTTTCTTCTCATTCTTTCAGTTTAGTCAATGTTAGCAGTGGTGGTAGTTAATTTCAGTAGTTAATAACAATATAGTAATCTCTTTAATTCCCATCACCGATCGTTCAGTTTAATTAGTAGTTTCACTTATAAAGCAAGTTGAATAAGGTGTTTAGAGTATCAAAATTAATCAATCAACAAATCTTTGTAACAAATCTTGTTTCAATAAGCATTTATCTCATAATTTCTATTCATTTATGTACCAGTATTTTCCATTAAAATAAAGATAGAACAAAAACAAATATGTCGCATGTATGGCTGCGTCAGGGGCTTGCCATCAACAAGGCTTAGTCAGCCAACAATGGCGACTTAGACAGAGTAGCTTGATCAATGCAGTCAGTTGACAGGTCCATCAACAACTATTTAGCCATAGACAATGGCGCCGACAGTCACTTGGGCTAACAACCCATTGAGGTTATTCTCATATCTTTTCAAACAATTATTTAGTTTATTCGATCTATACTTTTTTTATGAACAAGTCCTGAACTTTTTCAATATAAATTTTCTGCATAACGAGAACAACTCCATCGACAAATTGATCTCTCATTAAATTATAAGATCTAATTTGCATGATAACTATTAACCAATGTTTAAAATAACAATAACGCTAACGTAAAAGACTACATCTTCAAAATTTGAACATGGGAAATTTGTATAGACAACATTTTGTAACATAAATGAAGAACACACATAAAAGTCATGTCTTGTGACATAAATACGAAGAATCTATAAAAGGATAACCTTTTCGTAAACAAAAACAAATCAAGTTTCTAAATCATCTATAAGACCACTCTAGTTACAAATAATCATAAAACTTGTGACGCCCAGCTATTCGTCATATGAATAGCTGACGATCCTTAATTTATAATATAGTCAATCACCATGGAAGATAAGCACGACACATCTTAAATAAAAAATAAATTTTTGCTTAAAATAGATAATTTTATCCGAATAAAGACTAAAGGAGGTATCAACAAAGAGTAATATCAAGAATCAATAATAACTCTTTCAAGTCAAAACTAGCTAAGTATGCCAATGACATTTATTACATATTACTAGAATCTAAAAATAAATCCAACTAAGAAGAAATAGTTCTACTGTACTATTGCAATTCCTCCTGCTCGACATAGGCCAGATTCTGCTTCGACTTTGGTGGGTCCACTTCTAAGTCTGGATATGGATACTCAGGTGTCAGTAATGCGACCAATAAAATAATATAAAATCAGAATAATACAAGAAAATCATTTAAACAACATAACAATAAGTAACAATGTCACATTCATTCATTCTCAGTTTTTATAGTGGTATTTGAAAACTTTGTGGAAGGTAGATGGCTAATATACATTGAGTGCCCGTTAACCCTGAGAAAATGACACAGTAGTAAAAGTATCCCTTCACCGCAAGAAAGTGACATAGTAGTTTTATTCAAAGCTTATCCTGAACTCCAATATGGGACATTAATAGCAACCAATTACACTAGCATACAGTCTATAATGATTTCCTTAGTTTTCCCAAAACTAGTTTATTCATTCTTTTCGTTCTTTCTTCTCATTCTTTCAGTTTAGTCAATGTTAGCAGTGGTGGTAGTTAATTTCAGTAGTTAATAAAAGTATAGTAATCTCTTTAATTCCCATCACCGATCGTTCAGTTTAATTAGCAGTTTCACTTTTAAAGCAAGTTGAATAAGGTGTTTAGAGTATCAAGATTAATCAATCAAAAAATCTTTGTAACTAATCTTGTTTCAATAAGCATTTATCTCATAATTTCTATTCATTTATGTACCAGTATTTTCCATTAAAATAAAGATAGAACAAAAACAAATATGTCCCATGTATGGCTACGTCAGGGGCTTGTCATCAACAATGCTTAGTCGGCCATCAATGGCGACTTAGACAAAGTAGCTTGATCAATGCAGTCAGTTGACAGGCCCATCAACAACTATTTAGCCATAGACAGTGGCACCGACAGTCACTTGGGCAAATTAACAAATTAGTAATTCCACAAGTAATCAAACAAGCCAACAACTAACAAAAAAAATTACAGCAATTTGCTAATAAACAAAATAATAATCTGTAGTAATATAGAAATTACTAAAATTATAATGGTAAATAATGTAATATAACGTAACTTAACGTAACGTTACGCAATATAACGTAAAATAACATTAAAAAAGAGTACTGTTACGGTGCACTGAGTTATTTTTAGTTGTTATGTAGCGCTGGGGTTCCGTTAGGTTACGTAACGCAACATAACGGATTTCATTACGTGTTATTTTCAGCATTGCTATTAACATTCAAAAACTTGTTCAAGCAATTAAAACATATCAATAAAATAAATTAGCATGATTCATAGTAAGTTGAAAGAACTCACCTGATCTAGATGATGCCGATCTACAAATCTTTTTGTCGAAATGGCTATGTTGAACAAGATAAAGTTTGATCTCCTTCTATCTATACAACAACTAGTTAGTTTTAATTTCCCTTAGAAGGAAAGGCATAAATTTGCCTTAGTTTTTTAGCAAACTAAAGGGAGCACAATCATGAGGCTGACAACCATAAGCACAACTCAATATTTTTTGTTTGTGCAAATTAAACAAATTTAATTTATTTTTTTATAGCCAGTGGAAAAAAATTACAAGATTGTAATCAATCAAATGAAGACAACACAAAGTCCATTTTCAGATATGATGAGTTAGCTAGTGATCTCCATAGTCAAGGATAATTAAGGCTAGTTTTGTATTAAGTGATCTAGATAAAGGTGTTTTAATGGAACATAGGCAAGATCATTAGCTCAAAAATCATTTTGTAATTTCATTATAAATTAGCTAGAGCATTATATATGAAAAATTATAGAGTGTGGGGACAAGGCAATATTAAGGTTATGGCTCTTTGTGGATGCAGTTGATCTGTGGTACTAGCTACTCTTCTTCTATTGGGCTCTTTGATAAAAAAACTATTGTACCAAAAAGAGATCATCATTATTCAATTTACATGATATCAAAGGACCAAAAATTACTCTCTAAAAATTTGATAATTAATTAATGTCAATGAAGATGACACAATGGCTTGACAACTACTTCATGATTTAAGAATTTATTTATATATAGATTATATATATCTTAAACCTTGTTGTTTAAGCTAGTGCTTGCTTTAATTAAAATATCTAACACTTCAAATGGCTGGAAAAAATAAAAATAAAATAAGTACAATAACATATAAGATGAAATAAGCTTATAGTACCAATGAGGCCTGGAACATTTGTAAAGTAGGGATTGGGTGATGAGAGGTTCCTAGTTCAAAACTGAACCTCTACCTTGCTTTAAAAAAGAAATGTTATAGCAAGATTTCTTGGTTATGTAGGATAAGCCAACTAATTATAATAATAATGGGGAAACATCATTGCATCTCTAGTACTCAAATCATAAAATGTTTGAAAGAGAAACCTATGCTGAAGGCGGATCCCTAGCTAATAGGTGACCAAAACAAAAGTTGGTGTCTCCACAAAGCCCTATCAGCGTGGATGTGCTACTTGTATTTATTGCTTTATAATTAGCCAAATGCTAGATGATTTCCTTGTTTACCGGAAAAATCCATAATTTCTTTACTGAAAGTTTTGCTTGCAATCTCTTGAGACTTACAAAGAAATAAGAAAATTACAAGAACTCTTAAAACAAAGTGAGGGAAGAATAGATGTGATCTTCCCTTTGTTTATTGTCAGATTCTTGAAGTGACAATGGGAGTCGAGCTTGTTTCTCATTGACAATCCGATCACGTTGCTTTTGGATCCTTGGTTGAAGAAGATTCACCTCTTTCTTCGTGTTAGAGAGCTTGCAACGACACTTCACCTCCAAAACTCGAAGATGTCCGATCACCTTGTGGCATAACGTTGCTCAAGCCGAAAAGCCCTCTGGTTGCTCCAAAAGGTCACTCAAACATCACTTATAGGTGTAACATTTCTCTTGCCTCAAAAATCCCGAAAAGCCTCTCTTCTCTAAAGCCTCCAAGTGCCATTTATAGGAGTCTTGGGAGTTAATGAGGGTGTAACTATCCTTCTTGCTCTCTTCCATAATGGAGGAATAAGATCCCATGTAAAGTGGAAATTATGGGGGCGTAAACTCTCCTTATTTGATGATTTTGATTCAGATAAAATGCAAGGTTTTCTATGCATGAGGATAATTCCGAGTCTCGCATTCTGTATGGGGTGTAGATTGATACTTGTGTTCTGCATGGCTTTAGATTTAGCCTCACATTTAGTATAGGACTTATCCTTGCATTTTGTATGGGGCTTAGACTAAGCCTCGCATTCTGCACAAGGCTTAGCTTTGCATTCTACATGGGACTTAGCACCGCGTTTTGCGTTGTGCTTAGCCTCGCATTCTCCTTGGGGCTTAGCCTTGCATTTTGCATGTGTTTAGACTCGTGCTGAGATCCGCATTGTCAAATCTATATTTTGTGATAGCCTCTACTAATTCCGTTTGCATTGTGTACATTTTAGTAGCCTACATCCCTCACCATTTATCTCTTTTTTATTAGCAAAATATATCTTTTTGATGAGACAAACATCTTTCAACTCTCAACCAAGGACCTATTCTAACAGTAATATAGATGAATTTTTAGGAATCCTAGTTTTCCACTTGCTTTTTGATCAATAACTTGGAACAAAATTATATGAAATTTGCCTACAAATTAAATCGAAGGAAGTTGTGGATCATCTCAAATGAAATGTAAGTTTTCATACTTTGATCAATAAACTGGTATTATACATAATTATGAACAACAAGAACAAAATACTTGAATCACCCCAATAAAAATCTTTGTTGAGTGTATAATTTGGATAATTAATACCGTAGAACCTAGGTTTTACCAATATTTGTCCCTATTTTTTTCCTTACTGTAGGACACTATGTTTATCCAGTTGGTCATACCCATCAATTCATAATCAGATGGCATGCAGGGAGGCCTATTTCCATTAAGTGTTTGGTGGTACAGTTGACAAAGAAAAAATAATTACTCAAGAAAATCGAAGAGAGGAAAAAAAAAAAAAAAAATCAAATGATATATGGTGGAAAAATAGAAACCAAAAACCCACATATTTCTTCTCCTAATTTGATTATCTATTTTTTTTTTTATCTTTATTCATGGTTTTCTGTTTTTCTTGGACTAAAAAATTAATCTAATAGCACATACATATTAAAAATGTCTCTCTTTTCTTAGTTCTCTTATTGCAGCCATACAGTTGAACCAACTTAATTATTTGAGCTTTCTCTTACTAAGTTTGCACATAAATCGAACCAAAATTAATTCTCTTAATTTTTTTTGTCAAAAACATAGGAAAGTGAACCAAAATGTTCTTTTTAAGTTCTTAGTTTTTAGCCTGATTGAAGAAATGACGAAGTGAGCTGTAGTGATGAGGTGGGAGAGTGGAGAGGAGAGAGCAGTTGGAGGTGGTGGCAGGGATATTAGATTGGAGTTTTTTGTATTTGTAGAGCTTAAATTAGTTTAGATTTAGAGTAGAGAGTTGAGATTCATGTTTTGAAATAGTTAGATTTAATTATATGTCAAGGGATATACATATATAGGTGCCATAACACCATACAAATAAATCCACACCCTATGTGAGACTAAATACAAAAATGTAGTCTGCTGTAACAATTGCTATGCCATTATATTGCCATATTAGACTTTCTCAAAATGTGGATTCCATCAACCAAACATTTTGCTAAGAAAATTGACATTTGGGCCAACAGACATTGCCAAAAACACTTTTAGAGGCCCTTTCCTCAAACCAAATGTGCCCTTAATGAAGGAGCTTAAAGATCCTATTCCTATAATCATTCTAATTGCCTATTTGTTGTTTACTTCTTTCTTAATCCCATAGGTTTGCGTCCCTCTCGATTAGAGTGGAATTGAAGTGTGCCTAGTTATTCTAGGCATTAACTGCCTATCCAATTATTTTCAATTCACGAGAGAGTAATATGAGTTCTAAATCCAAATAAATTTTGGGCAATGTAATGTGTTCATTTTGATTTTGGTTATTGGTATTTGGATTTTCAAAGTAAAATTATATTGCACATTGCATCCTGCAAATTTCTTATAGGTTATGGTATTGCATTTTTTTTTTTTTTTTCCTAAAAGAAAAAAAAAAAACAAAAGGGCTTACTATAGGTTTATTTAGTTGTAGAATGTACATATGCCACATGGAGAGATTTAATGAATGAGTATATTTGGCGAGGATCTACAAATAATAATCACATATTGTATTTTATAATCTGTTTTTCTTCTCTGTATCAATATTGTTGGAGATAATCAAGATTATTCAAATTTAAAACTTCATTTGAACAATTCAATATGCAACACATGTTTCTCTTTTGATAATACATTTGAGTCAATCTTTCCATTTATTCTATTTCAAAATAATTTTCTACAATGGATGGATGATAAGCCTCTAAAATCTTTATTTATGTTTCTGTTTCTCTTCCTTTGGAAAATTTAAGTTGAGGAACTTTTTTTTAGCTCAATTCATTCCTTTTATTGCTCAAGCCAGAGTAGATGCTAAGTTTTGGCAAAATATGTTGGACTGTAAAGTTGTAGTATAATATGCTAGTAAATGATGTTCGTTTTATTTTACTTACTTTTTTGAGATATATATTATGTTATTTAGTGTGTCGATTAATATGTAATGATGAATGCTATCACAATTTAGGTATAAAAGGTTTTTGAAATGTCCGTGGATAAAAAAAGAAATTCCTGGTCAAACAAACTTTGGGTATAAAGAAATTCCTTTTTATTATTCTACTAAGGTTGAATTTCAAAGTTCAAACTTCCGATTTACTTTTCTTTAGAAATATTTTGTTTTTTGTAATTTGAATAATGTGCTTTTTTAAAATTTTGATTAAATAATTAGTCAAATTTGATAAGCATTCTTTTTAAAAATTTTGATAAACATTCTTTTTAGATTGAGTTTCTAATCTTTTGGGATACTTGTCCTAATAAAATACTATAATCTAATGAAATTCTTTGTTGGTTAGGTTATTAATCTAGTTCATTAGGCTTCTTTTTAGATTTATGGTTTTGTTCTCCTATCTTATCTCCAATTCAATTCTGATTACAATGAAATATATTTTCTAGATAGGTCATCTGTCTACCTTTATTAGCTTTCATATTTAGACATGAGTATCCAATTTGATTTCTCCTGTTTCCTATTCATATTCTTGTGGTCCACTTGATAAAAATTTACAAAGTTGTATTTATACATCTATATTTCTTTTTATTAGTTTTCAATGATATGCCTCCTCTTTATCTCTTCAAGATTAATCATTACAATGGTCGAACTTTTCACGGATCTCTTATATTTGAGTTTGAGTTATCTCGTGCTTTATGATTATGTCCATTGCATCATCAGGACCCACAAGTTCCATAACCCTTCCAATGAATGGCTTGTTGCGGTCAACCTCCCGCAAATTCCACCTCCTTAATCTCCTCAATTGGGTCCGCTCTCCCTGCCGCTTCCACTTTCTCTTGCTTTGAGTGGGCTTAGCCTCACTCTGATGACTTGTATGCAGGTGTTATGACTTGTATGCAGGTGTTGTAAGTTTTCATGTGAGCCCATGTCTTTGATTGCTAGTACATGGTGACATTTGCCTCTCTTTATCATTATTGCTACTGTTACTTGTTAACATTTGCAATATGCAGGGCTGAAATCTTCTCTCACCCTTGTCATGCCTGAAGGTGAGTTATTGATCAAGATGTAATGAGTGTTGTGAGTCAATTCTTATGTAGTGTGCGTGACAAGCTATTTCTTATTTGCCTCAAGATCAAGTTATCAAGATGCAGTCAATTGGATAGTTTAATATTTAACGAGTGCTCCGTGCTCCTACCATCCAAAGCGTGAGTTTCTCAAGAGGTCACCCACCCTAGTGATACTTCCACTGGAGTACATTTAGGGACTTGTTGGTTGCTTAAAAGGGTTCTCAAAAATTAAAATGAACATCCTCAAGAAAAGGGATCCAAGCAATAACCAAGCCCCACTAATGCTCTCCTCATCCTATTTATTTTTTCCAAAATCTCAGTTTGGGAAAGAAGAAAAGTCAGATGCGGGGCCCACCATATGATACAATATCAAGAATGAAGAGAGATAGAGCCCATGTTCACGTGGGGCCTATGCTATAAATTTTCAGCTTATTTTCGCTCTATTTCTAGTGGAAGCTTGATAACAATAATCATGAGTTTTTAATTAACGTGGCATCTAATTTTCCAAAATAAGAAATCACTCAAACATGCCTGTTTTCTTGTGAAAGTTCAAGTGGGCCCAAAAATGTCCCTTTTTCTAAGCACTTTCAAGCAACCAAACTGTCTTTGAACCTAGAGAGAGTTTTTTTCATGATTATTTCTCAGAAAGGCTAACTATGGTTATTTTTTGAGTTAATTGGAGTCAAATTATACTCTCTCTTAGCTCCTCTACTGTGGAAGTATTCTTTTGTAGTGTTATATATGCCCCGCATATTTGTGTCCTCATCTTACTAGTATGCTAACACCTCACCTAACTATATGGTATTCTAGAAACAGCTTGCATAGATACAAGTGGTGTTATAACATAGCTCTTTTTTTTTCTGTACAACATTTTGGGCTGGTGTTAGATGCTGATGCCATTTTGATTGTAGAGATAACTTCCTTAAATTTATGAGGTGACCCCTATCACATCCTTCTACAACGGGACTTTATTTGTGTGTTGCATTTCGGGCTGGTTTCATTATTAGTCTCTCTGATACCATTTATAACGCCCCCTGTAGGAGCCTTCCAACAGGTCACCTATCTTAGTATTACTCCGGCTCAAGCACATTTAACCTAAAATTTTTCTACGATCTTAGATGGGCAACTATAATTACATTTTGAGTTTATGGAAATTATTATAAACTATACTACTTTGCTCATGTCTTAATGTGAAGCGATTCTTAGCTTGAGGTGTTACAGCTTTGAACAAAGATTTCTTATATGTGTATTATGTCATGGCCGTAGTGCAAATCATCAGAGGCAAGCTGGGTATGATCACCTTAAGGTAGGAGATCTACTGCTATTGTGCATTTATTAGAGAAACTCGTATGGTGGAAAGTAAAGTACGGTGTAGTTTTGAGGACTAGTGTAGAGTTTCAGTGTCAAATTGGCTAAAGTCAGAGATATGCTGACTTTATGATTTTGGTTGATTCATATTCCTATTTTTGGCAATAACTTATGTTAACTTGATGTTTTGAACCAAAAAAATCAGAATGTAGATAGATTTCTGTAGCTTATGATATTGTTGGAAGCACCGAGACATCAAAGACACAATTCGTTGGAAATTTCAGCATAGAAAGTCCCATACCTTTAGTTGTAATGGGTACGAGTTCATTATCTATACTCATTCTGTGGTGTTCAAGATTGATAAATTATTAGCAGATGTGTTTTAGCTTCATATCTAGGTTTTATGTATTTTATGTGGATGAATATTGCATTTGTATAATGTTGAAATATTTGATGTTTAGTGAATTGGTGTTTATCTCTGAACTACTTGTATATAACAGGTGCAACTCCTTGCTGCATGTCACCGTAGAGGTTTGAGGGTGCTCTCTGCAATGGGTGCTGGTGCTAGAGCTGACCCAACACGGATTCGTATTGTGGATATAAGAGAATCGAGCACTGACCCACTCTCTAGATCGGTAATAGTCAGTCATGAGAGTGAATTTTAAACATTCTGATATATGGTCTTTCTAGTATGAAGCTTACTAGAATATTGAGTTTTTGCAGAATAACCTGTGCCCCTTCACAGAAAGAGAAACTAAAACAAAAGGAAAGAGGAAAAAATGTAACTTCTAGACTAAAAACAAGAATTTCAGTGGTTTGTCATTTGAATCTCAATAAGGTTGCCACTTATAGTTGAAAAATGTAAATTATACATCTTTTGGTTAGAGCAATGTAGAGGAGGTTTGTTTTGGGATTTTTTTTTTTTTTTTTTTTTTTTTGGGGGGGGTGGGGGGCGCACTAGCAGTTAAGGGCCATGAACCAACATGGGTTTGTTAACCTTGAAAGCCAGCCTAGCATCTTAGGAATCCCGAACAGTATTCTTTTTCTACAAGGAAACCCCGAACCGTATATGTCACCTTGATATTGCATAACAATGGATTTAACATGCACATCTACTGGTGGAAGGCATATACATGAACTAAAGTAGAGTTGCAATGCAGCTTTAGGAATGACATCCTTGCCGTTAAAAACCATATTACCCAAACGCGTAAGCGATGAGCTAAGTTGTTATCTACATGGTAGTATAGCAATAGGTTTTAGGTCTTATAATTGTTGTAACTTGGAATTTTGAAGCATAATTATTTAACAGTTTTTGTGCTGCCTTAACGAGTTGTGACTATGCACAAGGCCCTTGCATGTTTGTAGCAACCCCAAAGATTCCAATCCGAAGGAATATGGGCTCGTGAGGTCTTTTATTCATTGATATGATATTAAGACTACTCAAAACATTTATTACATCTTGAAACAATAAATAAATCTTTCTCATCCACCATAAATTATTCCAAGACACATAAATTGCTAAACCAACTCCTAAACCAACTCCAAATTATGATTCTCATTTCTAAAGTATGATACTACAACTCACCTCCATAATGTTGAAAATAATTGATGCTCAATTTCATTCGTAAATTTTTATCTAATGATATACAAGTATTTAGCACTCATTTATGATATCAAAAATAGATGTAAAATTGTTATACACATAATCCATATTTGAGAAAATGCAGCAATAGAATAAACACAAGAATTACAAAGCTTTAGTATACTTTGGTAAAATAAATTTATTGGCCCAACAATATAACACTTGAACTTTCCTATAGAATAATAGTGTTGCTTCATAAATATCTGAAAATTTGTAATAGGTTGAGCTACCATGGTTCAGTGAGTAAATGAATACACACTAAATAGTTTGGTTTACAAAATAAATAAGTGAGATAATAAATAAGAAAAAAAAAAACTTTTATCCTTATTCATCTAAAGAAAATATATAGATACACAAAAATACAGTTTAATTTGCAATTAGTTTCCTCAGTGGGTAAGAAAACAAATTTCAATACAGTCGACAATTCATACTTTGGTTGTATAGGAATGCCCCATAATTATTAAACATGTGGTCGAGATTTGAGATCCATGACAGAAACTAAATTATGACAACACTAGGCAGCTTTCATAGAGTGCACATTGAGCGCTAGTAAGACTTTATTCTCCAGCATATCCAGTGTATAAACTTAAATGCATAACACGTAAGCCAAAGAACATATCATTGACTTTCTATTATAGAATATAAGTGTCACTAACAAAATTATAACCAAATGGCTCATGTCCATGCATCTCTGTGTGCTATATGAAGAATATTTTTATGATAAATGGAACCATTTTTTTTCTAACAACTTAAGTACATAGCAATATGTGAGATAACGCGATTATTATCTGCAGAATGTGACAACAACATATATCACATTGTAATGATATCACAAAATAATAATAATAAAATATCCAAATCACAAAATCATATCACCTCAATAGTGGTATAGATAGTCTACTCATATCACATATCAAGGCAATAAATATTGTTATGGAATAGCATGTCAATATTATTATAAGTTAAGAGATACATATATAGGTGTTTAGGTGTCCTAACACCATACAAACAAACTCATAGTCGATGGGAGACTTAACAGAAAAACAAACTAAAACTCTCTCTTTAGCTGGAGCATAGATGTCAATCATATCCCGCTTGTTACACTATATTGTGATAATTTTAATGATAGTTTTAGTCAAAATATCAGTCAATTTCTCTAATGACGAAGTGAATGGAGTACAAACCATATTCTTTATCAAATAATCTCAAACAAGATGACAATTAACCGTGATATGCTTGGTGCGATCATAAAACAACGGATTCTTAGCAATATAGATATATGTTTGATTATACAAATATGGCTACGTGACCTTTCTTTTCAAACCCTAACTCAGTAAGCTGTTAACCACAGTAGCTCTCATGTAGTATGAGTCGTAGATTGATACTCTACATCAGCACTCGATCGAGACACCTCATTTTGTTTCTTGTTCACCATGTCACGAAATTACCACTAATAAATATTAGGTAACCTGTATTAGACTTCATATCACCTCAGTCTCTAACATATCATTATCTAAATACGCAAAAATGTGAATGTGGCCATGCTTCCTATATAACAGCCTCTTTCCTGGATAACTCTTGATTTACACAAGAATCCTTAGAGTAGTTTTCTGGTGAATCTCTCTTAGTTTATGCATAAACTGATTCAGTAGTCCATCAACAAATGAAATCTTTGGTCTAGTAATCGTAAGATAAATAAATTTTCCAATCATTATCTTATATTACTCAATGTTATCATAAACTTTACTATCTTCTTTATAAATATCCACATCTGGCTCTGTAACTGTGCTAATAGGTTTTTACCTAAGTACACCAGTCTCTTGCAACAGATTCTACACATAGTTTTCTGGAAAACAAGCAGTCTGTTTTTTTGATGTGCAACTTCAATCCCAAAAAAGTTCCTTGATTTTTCTATATCTTTGGTCACCTCTGCTTAAGATAGTCTTTCATTTCAGTCACTTCTGTGTCACTTCTAATCCACACAATGTCATCTACATAGATGTGGAGAAGAGCAATCTCAGAAGTTGTACGCTAAATAAATACGGAGTAATTATAATGGCACATTTAAAAGCCAATATTAGTAATTATTGTGGAGAATTTTTTAAAATCAGGCTCGAGAACTTTGCTTAAATCCATAAATGACTTCTTAAGTTTGTAGATCATATTCTCTCTCTGAGTAACTGCCCTGGAGGTTGCTCCTTATAAACTTCCCTATGCAGATCACTATAGAGGAGAGCTTTTTGACATCCAACTAGAATATGGACCTCTCTAAATTGACAACAAGAGAAAATAAAATGCGAATTAAGTTGAGACGAGCCATAGAAAAGAATCTCTCAAACTAACCAACACCATAACTCTGAGAGAGCCCTTTTGGTGATATGACATGCCTTGTATCGATTCTCAGAGCCATTCAGATTGAATTTAATAGTATAAACCCACGACAACCAGCCACTAGAATGTCCTGTGAAGCACAAACAAACTCCCATATCTCTCTATAGACTATTGTCTTCATCTCTTCAATTATAGTCTGTTGCCAGGTAGGTACTAACACGACTTCTTGATACGACTTGGGTATAAAAACAAAGAGAGATAAAGAAAACTGGTGGAAGGAAAGAGATCTTATCATAGGAGATAAAATGAAAAAGGGTTTGAGTACTATACATTTATTTTTGCGGAGAGCAATAAGAAGGTCAAGATCCTTAGGCTAATAGATGAGAGAAAGAACCAACAGTTACAGATGGAGCAATAAGAAGGTCAAGAGCCTTAGGCTAATAGATGAGAGAAAGAACCAACAGTTACAGATGGAGGATCAGATAGACGCAACACCAGAGTTAGTATTTCGGAACGACGAGAATACACTTGCAATGATGGTGGTTGAGGCATTTTGTCATTTCTTGCATTAGGCACTTGCAAAGGTCTAGAAGGGAAGCAAATAACTGACCGACAATTGATTATGAGGTAAAAAAGGGACAGACTAAAAAGTCACGCCTACAGAAATAAAATATTTTCTAGATACATGATGATAGCACCTGTAGCCTTTCTGAGTACGTGAGTAGCCCACAAAAATACATTTAAGGGAGCGGAGAGGCAACTTGTCTAATCTAGGAGAAATGTCGTGAACAAACAGTGACAGCTAAATATACATGGTGAAAGAGGGAACAATGCTTTGTCTGGAAAAAGACATGAGAAAGGAGTTCTACCATATAGAACCGACATCTTGTTAATCAAATGACATGCATATAAAAACAACATCTACCCATAAATATATGGGAACACGCACATGAGTTATCATTGTGCCAACGACATCTAAAAGATATCTATATTTTCCTTTAGCAACACCATTTTTTTGGGATATATGTAAACAAGACATTTGATTAATCCCATTGGCAGCACGAAAATCAGAGAAATAAATTTCATAAATTCCACTGTTTTATGGGAAAAGACGAATGGATGTGGAAAATTGGCTTTTGATTTCTTTAAAAAAGTGTTCAATAATACTAGGGACCTCAGATTTCTCTTTTAAAAGATAGAGCCAAGTCATATGAGAGAAATTATCCACAAAAATAAAAAAGTGCTGAAAACACTTGCAATATAGAAAACAACAAGGACCCCACACATGAAAGTGGACTAACTCAAAAGGAAAAGTACTATGTTTATTGACACGGCTAAAGTAGGAAGTATGACAATGTTTTCCGAGCTCACAAGACTTGCACTCTAACTTGGAGGTGGTGGAGGCAACGTGTAATACCAAATGAAGACTCTAAAGAGAAGGATGATCCAGACGTTGGTGCCACTATAGAAGGGTGTTAGAATAGGTCACAACAAAGCCTGTAGGAGTAGTCCTTTCATCCAAATAACACATGCTTCATTTCTCATGACTTGTATCAATTCTCCAAATAATACATGCTTCATTTCTCATGACTTGTATCAATTCTCATTCTAGTCTGAAGTTCTTGAAAGATACTATAATAAGGAAAGAATGTGATAGAGTAGTTATTAGTTTTAGTAAGCTGACTGGTGGATAAAAGACTAAGAGGAAATTTTAAGATAAAATTAATATTTTTAAGAGTTAATGCGGAGGTAGCATGAACTACCCCCACCAACCATAGAAGTGGAGGAATCAACAGTAATATAAATACGAGGATATTTATCTGAAAGCTCTAATAAATCAAAATTTATATTTCTCTAATCTCGTTCCTCCTTTGTTGCATTGGTTAACAAAAATTGAAGCATTGAGCATAAGTTCATTACTCTTCAAAAAACAACTAAAGAAGCCAATGTAATATCAATTAATCATCTCCTTTAGATATTTCGTTATCATCATTTTTGAGAACTCTTGTTTTTCATCTTCATCTTCTTCAATCTATAAATACTCTTCCTTTTGAGCAAAGGCCATTAATACATTGAAGTTTTAGCATACACAAAATAAGCAAATATTTTACATAAAAATTAGCAATTAAATAATTTATATTTATAACGCCCCATTTTCCGTAGGGATACGAAAACGGAGTGCGTTACCGGCGGGCACGTGTAAGTCGACGTGCACGAGGCCTATAAAAATCTAAAAGAAGAAATGAATGGAACTGAATACTAGTAATCAACCAGGATCTTGGAAGTTAGTCTACTGCCATATAAAGAGAAGATATACATGTCTAAAATAAGCAGCAATAAGTACAATACTGATACAAAAGTTAGAAATAAAGTCCCAAAGGGGTGATACATACCAAACCAAAAATACAAAAGCGGAGGCCTATAAATCTATTGCTGCTCGGTCTGCTATAGAAAGTACGGATCATGCAGTGGCGGATCCTCGCTCACATCTTCAGTACCTGAGCGTGTGGGGGAGCTCAGGATCAAACCCGGCAAGTAAAATAATAAGAAGTACGGAGCGTGTAATATAAACAAATATGTAAGACATGGGTGTGGATATGAAACTATGCGCATGTGTGGAAAATAATAAATGATCAAGTAATGATATCAAGAAAGAATGTACATGCTATCAAGTATGGAGACTAATGGTGAATAAATAGACTTGTATGGTAGGGAGCATGCAATATGTACTAACAAGTAAAATATGAATTGATGTAAAAAGCATATGCACATGCATGGTGAACTAATTGGTGAAGAAATAGACCTGTATCGTATGTGATCGATATCAAGTACGGAGACTAATGCATATCAAGTCTAAGTTAATATCATATTTTAGTTTATATTTGAACTAACTGGTGAAGAAATAAACCTGTATGTGATCAATATCAAGTACGGAGACTAATGCATATCAAGTTTAAATTAATATCTTATTTTAGTAAATGTTTTGAACTGAATGGTGAAGAAATGACTCGTATCGTGAAAGTACCCATGCATACCCGGGACCCGGCTAAGATGCTGGCGCTGAATCAGCCGTGCCGCTAAGCACTCAAGCAGATACCGATTACTGAGTAATTGGTCGTCCCATCAACATGGACTAAACAAGAGATGATGACTCAGTACCACCCGGGCGCCCCCGCGAATGGCCCCTATTTCGGTTGCGCAACCTATCCTAAACCTTTCACGATACAATATTTGTCCACCCTTTAGTTCTCCCATAACCCAAGATTTCAAGTTATATTACATGCAAATCAATCCGGAAATATGATAAACTAATCATGTCAAGATTAATACATATACATGTCTAGTAACAAGCAAGATGTGGTCCATGTCAAAATCAAGTTAACAGACAAGTTGGGATCCATGGCACCATCAAGACATGTGTATATACTAACAAGGAAAATCCGGAATATTTTCATGCATATTGTACAAGTAATTAGTATGTATATGTCAAAGTAAATATGATGGAATGTCAAAATCAAGTTAACAAGCAAATCCGGATCCATGACATTATCAAGACGTGTATGTACTAATAAGGAAATCCGACAAAATTTCGTATATGTTGTACAAGTAACTAGTATGTATGTGTCAGTGCAAGTATGATGGAGTATAGAATGTTAGAATGAATGTTATGAAAATGATCATGTATGTAAACTACACATAAATATAAGTATACATATAAATACGTATGTGAGTATTAAGATGTAAAGATACCTAGAATGATCATATATGTGAATCATGCATATACAATTATGCATATAAACACATATAATTTCATGTATGTTGTACAAGTTACTAGTATGTATATGTTAAGGCAGGCATGATAGTCATAGAATACTAGAATGTGTTATGCAAATAATGATCATGTATGTAAACCACGCAATACAATTATGCATATAAACACATTAGGCAAGTGGGTACTAAATTGTAAGGATAGGAATTAAATAGGTTTAACACTTTTATAACAATTAGTTTAACAACATATTGATTTTCTAAATTCTAGTATGATTTCATAGTATGGAAAGTAGCAAATTTGTTAAATCTTAGACATGTATATATATTTCAAGTAAACATGAATTAGCATAAAGAAATTATGACCTAATATAATAGCTTGCATAAAAGAAATATTTTAGTAAATTTAATGTAAAACTTATATGAAACTCTTTTTTTAAAACATGATAATGAATAAATAAATAAATGTATATATATACATATTTTCTAATGGCAAGTGGAAAATGATTTTAAAATCATTGCATTATACAAGAACTTATGTAGGAAACTTCAAATTTATATCCAATATGATGAACATTCATAAAGGTGGTTTCTTTGTAATTTCAAAATAAAATATATAGTTTAAGTTTGTAACTTATAGTTTAAGCATAGGAGATCTTAAATAAAATCATAAATTTAATACATGAACATAGAGTAGAGTGTAAGAATCATATTTTTATATTTAAAATAATCATAGAGAATTTTGTATAAAGATATCATATTTCTAAAATTAAACAAATCAAGATTCTAAATTAACCATAAACAATTAGAATTAGAAATAAAATATGAGAGGGGGTGTGATTTTACTTGCCTTGATTGGTTAGGGAAGGTAAGTCTATTTTGGGGCTAAATAATTTCTTCTTCTTTTCTTCTTCTTCTTCTCTTTTCTTCTTCTCTTTTCTTCTTTTGAGTTGGAGTAAAAAAAATAAAAGGAAGAGATAAATGAAAAATGAAGAAGAGAAAACAAATGAAAAGAAGGGAAGAAAAAGATATAATAAAGGAGGGATATGGGGGATTAGATGGTTTGTCATGGTAAAGTAAGGTATGGGTGAATAAAACAAAATAGGCATAGGATAAATGAATACTAATAATAGGTTATTAGAGTTATTTAATATTATAATTTCAAATTAAACTAACCCAAAAAAAGGTCAAACTTAATCTTTACAAGTCAAAGAAGAGAGACTAGTAAAAATATGTGTAAGACCCACCGGTGATTAAAATAATATTATTTTAAGTGACTATCTTAAAAATTTTAAGAAAATCACAAAAATATAGAAAAATGAGTCAAACACAACGCATTTATTTTGGGATTAATCTGATATCAAGAATGTAACTTATGATGAAATTAGGTTGTTACAATATTGAAGAGAGACCAATAGATATACCTCTTTTTATGTTCTTTTTGAATGTTTTTATCATCTAAAATGGGCATTTAAACTTTGATATCCTCTTTATATATATATATATATTCTTAATTTGCGGCCTATTATTAAACCAAAAAGGTTCATATGAATGATTTTGACATCCATTTATAAATCAAGTCAATATGTTGTAACTTACTAAATATCTTTAGATGCACTTATCGTACTGCAAGATACATAGCCTAATAGAGGAGTGCGATACATATTGATTTCCTTATTTATCGAATCGTATCGTAGGACACATATTGCACATCATAGGATATTGGTAGCTATATATACGATTTTCTAGCCATCAATACTGGAAGGCCGACACCGAAGACAATGATTGACAAAGAAATTCTTAGTATTTCATTTAGAATCCCTTTACAAATTTGATGAATGCAATAGCAATCTTCATCCTTAATGGATTTTTGCCTTCAGTAATTAGTCTACATTGGGGAATCCGTTGTTTCTTCATGGAAGCATGGTTAACCTAAGTTTAGAAAAACCTCGTTTTGCATCTTTTGGATCTGGGTTGCTGATATTAGTTTCACTGTCATACATCCAGTGCAAGAATACGAGTCTCAGGTCAAATAAATCCAGTCCAAATGATCTTGACATTTATAAATCAAGTCAATATGTTGTAACTTACTAAATATCTTTAGATGCACTTATCGTACTGCAAGATACATAGCCTAATAGAGGAATGCGATATATATTGATTTCCTTATTTATCGAATCGTATCATAGGACACATATTGCACATCATAGGATATTGGTAGCTATATATACGAGTTTCTAGCCATCAATACTGGAAGGCCGACACTGAAGACAATGATTGACAAAGAAATTCTTAGTATATCATTTAGAATCCCTTTACAAATTTGATGAATGCAATAGCAATCTTCATCCTTAATGGATTTTTGCCTTCAGTAATTAGTCTACATTGGGGAATCCACTGTTTCTTCATGGAATCATGATTAACCTAAGTTTAGAAAAACCTCGTTTTGCATCTTTTGGATCTGGGTTGCTGATATTAGTTTGTCATACATCCAGTGCAAGAATATGATACTTGAGCATGTGGTATTACATTTCTCTCATTTCCATAATTTTGTAGCATTAAGGTTTTCATCGATAATTGGATGGACATTGCTTCTAGCTTCCTTTACCAGTGTGGTTAGCTGGCACCACATTCATTAGGTTTTATATAAATACTGATAGTCTCAGGTCAAATAAATCCAGTCATGGTCTCCATTTGTTAATTGATATAGTTATTGTGTGCATTTTCTGTTTTTAATTACATAATGGCAGCTATTAGCAAAAAATATATATAATGGCAGCTCCGGAGCTTCCCGTGGTTCTTCTATCTGCTTACATAGAACTTAAACTCCAATATAGGTTAAGCAATTAGTGTCTTTTCTACCAACTTCTACTAATTTTTTTTTTTTTTTTTTTAGCGTTCTAAAGTCAATTCTTTCTTGTTGATATAATTCTTATAGGTTAGATATCGTCTGCGAAAAGACTATGGAATTGAGGGTGGTATACCTGTTGTTTTTTCCCTGGAGAAACCGAAGGTGAAGCTGCTTCCCTTTAAAGGTCCGAGTGGAGAAGATGAAAATCCTTCCGATTATCAGGTGAGAACGGTAATCGACTTGTCTCAAGTTAGATGAAATGGTTGATTATCTTTTTCTAGGCATCTAATTAGCTCAATAAAGCTGGAGTTATCTTTTGTAGGAGTCATCTTTTGTAGGCTTCTTAACTTTTTAACTTTATCATCTTTAGCACAAATTATCGTCTACTTTTAGTGTTCTGAAAATTCAAAGCTCCCTATGGACAGTGTTAGATCCGCTTTCTGACATGAACTCTGATATCAGATAGTGCCAGGTTTCAGGGTTCGCATTATACCTGTTTTGGGAACTATCCCTGCGATTTTTGGACAAGTGATGGCCTCCTTTGTTCTGACTCGCCTTGCAGACTTGCCTGTACAAACTGAACCTGTGGTAAATTTGGATCTTGATCACTACAGGATTCTTTATCAGCGCCTTCTTGAGCATGAGGAACTACTATATGGGTCAACTATGCAGGTTCTGGTATGGCCCTTTCTCATATGCTATAACTTCTTGGTAAATTAATTCAGTAATGGATGATAGCACATTTGTTTTTAAATGAATAAAAAATTATACTAATAACTTCATTTTCCAGCAAAGGTGCATCATCTACTTATATGACGAGATGCATTATCTAATATCTAAACAGATTATTCTTTTTTTTTTTCTCTCTCTAATGAGCAAAAATAAAATAAACGGCCTTAAGAAAGTGACTACCACCTTGTTGTTCATCAAGTAGGAGCCTTTTTCTGGCATCAGTTACCGTAGGAGAAAATTCCTCCTTTTGCAGCGAAAATACCCATCTTCCACTCTGCTACTAACCATTTTCAGGTTGATCTTTCTATCATAAAATGTAGATATTACCTAAAATCGTGATTTCCAGGCTCTTAACCTATGCATCCAGTAGTTGCAAAATTAAAATTTTTTCAGTAATTGAATATTTGTGTACCATTTGGTTGTGGGCGAAGATTATGCAAATAAATAAATAAAAACTATAACATATGTGTGTCTTAGGTTCTTAGCCTTTCAAAGTCATACAAAACGATATGGATGGTATCGATCGTCCAATTAAAGAACAGAGAATTAACTTTTTGAGCTTCATCATGGAAGTTTCCTCCACTGCCAGCTAAACAAATTATCTTTCTCCACTATTGTTATTTAGATTATTTAATATCACAGAAGCGCATCTGCACATTCACAAACAGCACACATATTAATATGTATATAGAGATGGAGAGAGAGTTACACTTGTGGTAGTGATATAAATATTTTATTGGTGTCAAGTCTTTAATTATCTGCAATACCAATATATATTTGTAAATATCATAAATCAGATTTTTAGGTATCTAATACGTAATATACTATATAATATCAGTTCGATGTTGCTGATACGATGCACCAAATAGACCAATATTGCTGATTATGATACCATAAATCATCACTGATCGATTCTGATCTTTTAAACCTTGATTGCTAATATAAACCTCTCTTGAACACTAGGTACAGCTAAAACTAGCCATTTAAGTGTGCAGCACTCAGGCACTTGAAGTTTAGAGGAGGGAATAAATACCCGAAGTTAGTCTAATGAAGAGAAATCAACTGTTAGTTCTGAAATGTGTGATTTTGAGGAATTCAAATTTTTTGTGCCGGTCAACAGACTGAAAAGATAATTCTAACACTAAAGTTTGGTCTTTTGCACAAATTATTTTTGGACCCAAAGGTATGCATTTTTCCTTCTTAATATCAGTGCATAAATAAATTCGCATTTAGAAGGTTCTAAAATGAGGGTCTTCAAGTTTGCCAGAGAAATAAAATGAGGAAATAAAGATCTATATTCTCATAACATGGGATGTTATCACCATGTTGACTTCCCCATTAGTTCGGATACTTCAAAAGAAGGAAATCTAAAGGGCTAAACAGGTCTTTAACATTAAAAAAAAAAAATTGGAATACATATTCTAAAGTTTCTAAAGAGGAGGTTTTTTAATCTTTCTTTGTTGCTGCTGGTTTTCTGCTTTGGAAATTGAGGGGACTTGAATAAAAGGAGATTATAAAATGAATGAAATGTCCAACAGTGGGTGCAAGATGATGCAAACATTAAATCCTAAATTATTTACTGTATGAAAATTTAGATTGAGACTCGGTCAACGAAAAAATCTTCTGTAAATTTGTGTTAGTTTGAATTCAATGTCGAAGGATAGAATAATAGAGCAACGATGTTTTCGTTTTTTTTTTTTTCATTGTTTTTTGTGTAAAAAGCTTGTAAGATGGCTAGTCACGCACTAAGATTGTTAAACTTGTGACCTTTTATTTCGAAGAAGGGGATCCATAATCTTAGGAATCAAGAAGCAGAAAATGTAACTACAGGATTATGAACCTTAGATGAACATTAGTTCTGTCAAATTTTTTATTATTGTGTTCAATTTCTTCTCATTCTAAAGTTACTGTAAGCCTAAACTATGAAAATGCAATTCTAATTTCTTTGATCTCCACATTTGCATTTACTTTAGTACCAGCTGAGCTGACATACCAGTTTTTATTAGCCGATCCTCATTTCCTAGTTGTTTTTCTGCATTAAGGTAGGTGTTGAAGACATAATGTACATAGTAAAAGAGCTGTGGCATGGACGTAGTGCCAGAGATCAATCTCAGAAAGACGTTGGTCGTAAAATGTGGAGATCTATCAATGAACTGATGATTGTAAGGTATGCTATAAATCATTAAGTAATTAATTTTTAGTTTAATGGATTGATAAAGTTATCATTTAATTGGAAATTTTGCTTAAGTTTTTTTTTTGGTATTGTCAGTTTAGATATTTGGAGTGTAAAACAGAGTGTACATTGATAGATCTAGAGGTTTTGCTTAAGTTTGGTATTGTCCTATAAAATTTTGCTTAAGTTTTTTATAGAGGCATACATTAAAATCTAGAGATTTTAAATTTAGTAGGTCTAAAACAGAGTATATGGAGTGGAAATTTAGTAAACGACGGACCATAGACTATAATGCTGTAAAACTAGATAGGCAAGAGATACAAATGAGCAGTCAGTTTAGATATTTGGGTTCTATTATTCAGAATGATGGAGAGATCGATAATGATGTTAACTATAGGATACAAGCTGGCTGGTTGAAATGGAGGAGGGCAACGGGAGTTTTATGCGACCGTAACATTCCGTTAAGATTGAAAGGAAAATTTTATAGGACTGCTATTAGGCCAACTTTATTATATGACACGGAATGTTGGGCTATAAAGAAACGTCATTCACAGAAGATAAGTGTAGCAGAGATGCGCATGCTCCGTTGGATGTGCGGCAACACTAGGAGAGATAGAGTGAGAAATGAAGATATTCGTGCTAAGCTAGGTGTAGCTCCCATCGATGAGAAGATGCGAGAAAATCGCTTACGATGGTTTGGTTATGTGCAACGTAGGCGTACAAGTATACTAGTTCAAAGAGGGGAGTTTATCAATGTAGGACAAATTAAAAGAACGAAGGGAAAACCGAAGAAAATATGGATGGAGGTGATACGCAAAGATATGGAGTTTAGAGGTTTAAATAAGGAGATATTACTTGATAGAAATGAATGGAGAAGGAATATCAAAGTGATCGATCCGGCGTGATTCTTTTTTGGTTCATGTAGCCTACCCCAAATACTTGGGATAAAAGGCTTAGTTGTTGTTGTTTTTTTTTGGTATTGTAAGAAAATTTATGTATCCCATTCTTTATCTTTATTTCTGCAGTTTATGAGATACTATTGAAGGAATGATGCATTTATGCAATTACACCATCAGTTTTGAGTTCCTTATCTCATAATTATGATATTATTCATGTATCTTGCACAGGATATCAGTGGTGTTGTGTTTACTCGATACTGAATCTCTTTCTTGTAGGAACAAACTCATTTAATTGACTATTAGCTGTCATAATGTGGTTCCTTGTTTTCAAGTCCTCAACTGTTTTATTTAATTTTTACACTTTCTTTGTACTTTGAATAATGCTATCATTCCTACTTCCATTAGAATTGGAAAATTTATTATTTTGCAGCCAATGCTGCAGCCATTCATGTAGCATAGCTAGCTTGACTTCATTGGAATGAAATCATGACTTTCTTATTTTGCAGCCATTCATGTAGAGTTTTAATTGCATACTGGGATAATCAAACATAACTTGATAATATCATTTTATAGGATATATAGACATTTGAAGTTATTCTTGAAACTGGCAGGAATTTATTGTTGGTTTGTAGTTAGTGGGATCCAAAGTAGTTATTGAATAGATGCTTCTCTAGGTTTATGCTGCATGAAGCTTTTCGTTGTGGAGATTGGAGACAGATGTATAGATCAATATTGGAGTATCCTTCTAAAAGTCTGATCTAAACCTTAGGAAGCCAAATAATAAAATTACCTTTAGGCAACAGTTTCTTCTCCAAATGATTTATAAACATGATTGATCTAATCATAACCTACCTAGACAGGCTTATGTCTAATTATGATTAGATGATCATGTTTAAAACCTGAGGAAACAATTTAGTAGTTCAACGAACTCCATATCTGCAAACTTTTGTGTACTAGACCGTGATGCAAGGAGCGCGTAGTTGACCATCCTTATGTGTCACTTATATATGTGTAGGCCTTCATCCACCTTAAAAGACATGAAAGATGAAGTATGCTTAACCATATTTGACAAAAGACTAATTAGTTCATAGAAAATTTTGCTAGAAGAGGTTATAAGACGAGTAACTGCCCATTCATAAATCTTTATGAGCTAAATATGTGTGCAATCAAAAATGTAAAAGCATACACCTGGCACCTACACTGCTAATGTACACATGCATGGGTCCTGTATGCACACTGTCCAACCTAGTCACACACACCAACACTTACTTCCAAGCACACACGTCCTGCTAATGTTGATTTTTGAGAATTGCCATATCCAACGCCTTTACCTGGATTGTTAGTACCAAGTCTCTTCTCTCTGTCAGAAAGCTTGAGTTGTGGTACTCTAATTTTGAAATATGTGGAGGTAGGATGGAATAAATCTGCCTTAAAACTAAAACAGAAATAGTTATTACATTTTTTTTTTTAACATCCTTGACTTCGTTGTCATTTCTTATATATGTTTCGTTACTGTTTCAAAGCTAACTATGGGTTTAGATAGAATTTCGCTTTTCATTCTCATTTATAAGATCTCAACAATAAATGCAAAAGGAGATGGTTACATTTATAATAGATGTCCTTATACGTGTGAGACACAATCGATATGCTTCGTAGAATTAAACTGGCTTTGTTTATTACTTAATTTTATTTGAGGTCATAATAAGACATAATAAGAGGTGGCAATTTATTATGTCTTCTTGCAAAAATTATGTGGAATGTTGATAGAGATCAGAATTTGATTTGGAAATAGATTAGATTTGATTTGATTTGGATCTTATTAGGATTTAGATTTTATTAGGATATTTGATTGGACAAGGAGTTTGGATTCTATTAGGATTTTGTTTGTTAGGGTTTTCCTATATATATGGGTTTGTATGGAGAATTAAAAAAGATGAATGATATTTTGAAAATTTCTTAAGAGATCTGTAGCGTGAAATTCGCTAAAATCAAAATATTTGCTCGTGGATTCGTGGAGAATGGGCGTGGGCCTGGGTGGATTCCCAAATCCCGTAAGTTTTTCCCCAATCTATTTTTTCTTCCCCAATTCCTCTTAAAAAACCCTAACTCTAATTTTGCCTCCGTTCTGTGTCAAATTTGGTTTCAGAGCCTACATTTTCTTCTCCATCACCATCTGCTTCTTCCATCTGTCCATCCTCTTTTATTTTAATTTTTTTATTTTTATTTTGAAAAAAAACAAATCTGAAAAAAAACAGATTTGAAAAAAAAACAGATCTGAAAAAAAAAGATTTGAAAAAAAAAATCTGAAAAAAAACAGATCTGAAAAAAAAACTAACCTTCTTCTCTCCAACAACAGCTACCTGTTCTTCCTTCTCCTCTTCTTTTCTTTTTACTCGCAACAGCCAAAAAAAAGAGTATAGATCTGAAAAAAAAAAGTACATATCTGAAAAAAAGTACAGATCTGAAAAAAAATCTCCTCTTCTTCTCTCCAATAACAACCACCTGTTTCTCCTTCTCCTTTTCTTCTTTTCTACCCGCAACAGCCAAAAAAAAAATTTCCTTTCTTCTCTCCAACAACAGCCACCTATTCCTCCTCTTCCACCTCTTCTTTTCTATCCGCAACAACCAAAAAAATAAAAATAGTTTAGATTTGAAGAAAAAACAAGAGAGGAGAGAATAAAAAAATAGAAGAGAGAAAAAGAGAGAGAGATCTGTTTACATTAAAAAAAAACTGAAATTTCATGTCTGAAAAAAAAATCAGATCTAAGAGAGAGAGAAAAGAAAAAAATACAAATTCTTCTCCCCCTCCCTCTACTTGCCCTGCACCTCTTCTCCCCCTTCATCCAAACCAATAACAACAACAAGGAAGAGCAGCAGCAACAAGCAGAAATAACAGCAAGTAGCAGCAAAACTGCGGCAGTAGCAGTAGAACTGCAACAGCAGCAGTAAAACTGCTACAGGACAGCAGCAGAACAGCAGCAACGGCAGCATAACAGCAGTGGCAGCAGCCAGTAGCAATAGAACAGTAGACCAGTGCAGCAGTTAAGGAAAAAAAGTGGTGATTCAAAATTCATTTGGACGTGAACTATTCATCCCTCCAGGTGATACTTAACTTGAACTGAGTTTCAACTACTAAATTCTTTGCAAATATTATTGGATTGCAATAATTTGTGACGGAATGGTTAATTGCTTCTCTCTAGTGATCTCATATTCATTTGCATTTAACAATTAATTTATTGGGAGAAATTAATTTAATGCATGCATTTGGATCATCTGAGTCTTAGATTTTGCACTGTCATCTGTATACTTGACTAATTTGCATTGCATAATCCATTATGTATATTAAGCATATCTCATTTTACAACACGATCTAGTCGCCATTCGGAATCAAATAAGTCTCATTATATTTATAATCTGTGTGCTGCTAGAGAAATAATAGATGAAAAGTTCTGATATAAAGATCCCGTATTTGATGGTTATTCCTCCACTCGCGGCTTTATTGATTGGTTAGTGAATATGGAATGTTACTTTGACTGTTATGAAATGTCTAACAAACGTAAATTTCAATTTGTTAGGAGATGATTAGTCGGACAAGCCAAAATTTTTTGGATTTCAGTAGAAACAAATTGTGAGGAACGTTATAGGAATCCTATAAACTCGTGGGAAAAGATGAAAAATATTCTTATTGAGAAGTATCTTCCTACGTATTATAGGACTCGTCTTTTAGATAAATTGAAAAATAGATTCACTCTAAAAGTTAGAACACAGTGACCTAAATGCGACAAATATTGGCACTCTGCCTTTCAATATATCATGATCAAGTGTTCTAAGTGTCGCATATTTTGGCGTTATGATTATGAGTGTCCCTTTATGAGTGAACCCATAAATATCATGCCTCCTAATCACATTGATGATTCAGAAATTATTGAGGTTCATGTTTCTAAGAAAAGTACTGTAGTTGAATAACAATTGGAATCGAATATGTCTATTCTTATTGCTGATACTACCATTCCTTTTATGGTTAATGATGATATTATTAATGAGGCACAAGAGTCTAATATATATCCACCAACTGAGATTTATATTCCTTTTAAAATCCATGCTATTGTAAAGAGTACTACTGATGCTCAGAATATTTTGATAGAGTTTAGTGCACCCTCACATGATACTAGATCTTTAATTTTGGAGTCAACTGTAGATGAAGAAACCGAGTATGAAATAGTTGACACTAATATTGCTACCAGTAAGTCTTTGAGCATCATTCTCATATCTTGGCAGGTTACTCCTAATATTTTATTTTCTAGCGATCGTTTGGAGTTTCCTTCCGAAATTCATCAAGTTCCCATACAGTATAGTGACATTATATCATTTGCAGTGATTGATATATATCATCTTAGAGAACCAACATATCTGTTTTTTAGAGTTGTACCATTTGAGTCTGTTACAATGCATTTGCCTGATATGCATGTTATGCATGATGAGATCTCTAGACAGATAGCAATTTGCAATGATGAGTACAAATTTATTGTATATCCACATAATATGTTGCAGGAATTTGTACTTGATAATGAAGTGAAAGTTTTGGTTCCCCCTGAGAGGTTGTTTCCAGAAATTGTTAAGAAATTATACATTCCACATTCAGATTTTTATGGAGTTTCGATGAAAATTGCTTCTACTATCTATGGCCTGGATATTTCACGGAATCCATATTCGACTACTTTTATTACAGGTGTCTTTCCAGATGTACCATGGTTCGACACAATTTTACTAAAGAAGCCAGTTCCCTCTCTACCACTTTTGTTCAAATGTGATGCAAGAGCTATGGTTTCTCGACCACCACCATGGCCTAATTGGGATATTTCGTGGATGCCAATCAGTTCAACCCGGACGTGTTTATCATTACTTATCTCCGCATTCATCGGGGATGAATGCTTTGAAGCCGGAGAGAATTGATAGAGATCAGGATTTGATTTGGAAATAGATTTGATTTGATTTAATTTGGATCTTATTAGGATTTAGATTTTATTAGGATATTTGATTGGATTAGGAGTTTGGATTTTATTAGGATTTTGTTTGTTAGGGTTTTCCTATATATATATATAGCTTTGTATGGAGAATTAAAAAAGATGAATGATATTTTGAAAATTTCTTGAGAGATCTCTGGCGTGGAATTCGCTAAAATCAAAATTTTTTCTCATGGATTCGTGGAGAGTGGGCGTGGGCCTGGGTGGATTCCCAAATCCCGTAAGTTTTTCCCCAATCTATCTTTTCTTCCCCAATTCCTCTAAAAAAATCCTAATTTTCAAAACCCTAACCCTAATTTTGCCTCCTCCTTGCGTCAAATGTACTCATTCTTATGTCAATTTATTTTGGTTTAACCTTGTACTTTTCATGTTTGTCCTTTCAAAATTAAATTTTCTCATCTGAATATTCAAGAGAATTGTAGAATCATGAAGATCTATTGTGGAATCTAAAGAGGGTAAAAAAAAAAAAATAAAAGATATGCCAAAAGGACATGATATAGTAGGATATTTCACCTGGACTTTTACATATATCATGAATTACTAATTGTTATGAATATTATGTTTGTGTGTATTGTTTTTTGCAGATGGGACAAAGAAAAACAAGCTACAGTTACAAACTTGATTCTTCTAAAGTTCAAAGAGGTAAAGTTTCTGTAAATAAATTATGCATTAATTCATTTTTTTTAGTCTGGAAGTTCTATGCTTGTCCAGTAGACTGTGAGTTACTTAATAAAAGTGTATCACAAGCACATCATTTTTCTGTTTGACTCTTGGCTTTATGTGTACCTAAGAGTCGAATCCATTTTCCTATAGCAAATTTGTTATCTTTCTCTTTTTTATCTTTCTCCCCTTTTTCTAGATGTTTTTTTGACATATGAATTGGGAGGTTGTCAATTGGCTTTTCAGAATTGGGAGGTTGTCAATTGGCTTTTCAGGATTACAGATTAGAAAGCATTAAAAGTGGAAATTAACTACGAAACATGCCACTGATGCTCTGACAAATTATTTTCGGACCACCAAAGAGGTCTCCTTATAATTAAAATCCTTATGTTATACATAATTCCTTGATCTCTTTAGAAGAAAACTGGAAGTCCAATCTAAGTGCTCTACAATAATTAGTCTTCAATGTTTTGTCTTCGTTTTCATAGTACTGAATCTAGTGGAACTCTTGAAAGAATTAATATCCTACCATTTGCTTTCTAGAAGAAATTACATATACATTTACAGTTAAGCTTATAAATAATTAACTTCTTCATACTATAACTTCGTTAAGAAGTCATTAAATGATTTGTAATTAGCATACCATATCGCAGGTTATCATACACAAGCACACTCTAACAACTCCATGTTTCTCCAAAATTTTCAATAGTTTGTTACGTGCAAGATAAAAAATTTTGGTAGCTTTCCTGGTCTTCTTTGGAAATTTAATGGATTAACTTAACCCTTTTTTCTCATCTCAAACTTGAAGGCTATCTAATTAATAACTCTAATATTTCTGATTCTTTTTCTTTTTTGTTTGCTCAGGCAGAGGAACACGAATCAAAAACTATTGACACTATAAAGGAAGAAGAGCCTGAATTCTACAACATGGTTATTACTGTGCTGAAGAGGGCTGAAATGGATTACGCACTATGACGGACCTGGTATATAAACTTTTTGACACTCCTTGCTATTTAATGTTTATTATTGAATTAAAATCTCTTGGATCTATTTATTGTGTGTATACTGTTTATTTTTTTATTTTTATTTTTACATATCTCGGTTGCTTGAAGTGCTTAATTTACACAGCTCGCCTTGGCAAGAACCATGAATCCTCATCTTCAGGCAATTTTCAGCAACTCATTAGTGAAAAGTATTCCCCAACATACGAAAGGTAGATTGTTACTACAGTGTCAAATCTGCATGTGCAAAGGTAACTGCATCAGAATCCTCAAAACCTTACAGAAATAGGTTGAATAGCATTTTGCTTTAAATAGCCATGTGTTGTAATTCTGAAGTTAGATAGAGGTTAGTTGCTGTTGTAGTGTCTTGCAGATAGTTGATTAACATTTCAGCAGCAAAAAAATGTTGGCCAGTGCCACAGATGAACATTTATATATCTATTTATCTGCAAACGTTACCTGTGGTCATGTTTAATCTATTACTTTGATTTATTAAACTCGTGTTATGTCGATGTTAACTTATGTGGTAGTGTACTGAAGTTTTTGACAGAAACTGATTGTGATAGTTCCCCCAAAAAAAAAAGATTAATAAATAACTATCATTTTTCTTATTTTACTGCCCAAGGTTCCCTGTAGTAGAGATGGCTTAGTTTAAAGTTAAGCTATTTTACTGATTCATTTAAATTGCTTGCTTTGCTGCAAATTTTCTTATTTACTTTGGACCTTTCTACCTGGTAATGCACAATCCCTCACAGATCCTGAAATTCCATTTCGAGGGAAAACAGGAGAAAAGAAAAATGCACTTCCCTATAGCAAATTTATCATCTTTTTCCCTTATTTCTAAACCTTTTTCCAAAAGTCAAGGAGAATTTGGAGAATTCTACTTGTCTTCAAGGATCATCGCCAACCCACCTTTCTTTGTTTCTTTTATTGATGGCATATAGAGCATGGAAGCCAAAAGTACATAAGTGGGCTTTCTAAGTTTCTTTTGTAAGGAAATTGGCACTAATTATGAGAGTGAGAGGGTTACAATTATGTGGACAACCGGTCATAGAACGTTTTCAAATTGTTTGTGGAGCTTTGATAGAGATCCCATTTTGATGGAAAAAAGGCTTAGATGATGATGATGATTTACCTAAAGCCCAAATTTGAATAACACTTTTGCACTCATTGCATCCTCTTCATTAGTGCCTAGTTCTCACCTATCCTCAGATTCCTGGGATGCTTGACACTCAAACTAATAGGAAATTTGCTTCATAATTTCTCTTCCTTAACTCTTGCATAATACTATGGTTTCGTTTGAAGTAAATCTCTGAAGGTTCCATCCATGTATAATGTAAAAAAAAAATGATACCCATAGGCTTCTGAAGCACTCTGATCTGGATTTTGTTATGGATGTATCAGAAGCTAGATTATCCCCATGCACCTAATTCTTTTTTATTCTTTTTAAATCCTATCCTATTCAGTACAGATTTATTCTTTTTGAAGGCAATCAGAAAATCATATATTTTCTGTGAGAAATAAGCATAGAACCCTTTGAGCTTCCTACTTCCCCTTCCTGAAGAAGTAAATATTAGATGTCTGTTCTACTGATCCTTAAACCGTTAAACTTTAAAATCTACAGTGAGTAGCACAGCATATTAGGTCATTAGGAGTCTCTTAGAAAAAAATAAAGGATAAAATGGTGTCATGATTTGTGTCCATATATATATATATATATATATATATATATATATATATATATATATATATATATATATATATATATATATATATATATATATTCTGGAGAAATATCCTGGTGATATTGGGTATTTCATGCAACAGTACTCTAGGTGATATGTCTGAACTTTTTTTTGTCAATCTGCATTTTATCATTCGTTCTTTTTCTTATTTTGCAATATCTGTTAGAAACATGTTTATGACTATTCGAAATAGAACAATTACTCAGCTATAGAAGTCTTACAACTCCTGAACGATAACTTAGTTCTGAAGATCAAACCCCAATATAGAATCTACAAGAGTACACTTGATATGGTGAATAGTATCTTCATAATACTTCTAAGAATAGGATTTAAATTGTATGCAGCATCACTAGGTTTCCTCTAATTATTTCTCAACTCCAGAAGGAAAAAAAGAGAGAACGCTAAACTTGAAGCTTTTAACAATTGAATTAAAGCTACATGTTTACGCAAAAATTCGTCTAACTAGATTGTTCGGATACGAAACTCGAAACAAACTTAAGAGATGAGGAATAAGAAAATAGAGATTAAGCAGAGAAATAACGAGGTTCACTCAAGGAAGATCTCGGCCTGCGTCCTCGAGAAAAATAGGTGCTCGGTGAGTACCATATTGATGAGGAAAATATTACAGTCACACGAGATATACATCACTCTCGAAAGTTTATTAAGAATCCATCCTCCACTCTAATGGAGATTAGAGGTAGATGGGTTTTATAAGTGAAAATCCTCGAAAGCAAAGAGTTATAGCAGAGTTTTAATATATTTACTTTCCATGTACACGAATAGGGAAATAGATCTTGAACTCATGGGCTTTTCGCCAATGGTCCTTCGCCTTGGACCTAAAATGTGAGAATTTGTGCAACAATACGATTTTCTCTTAAAGATGAATCTGTCAATTTCTTGGGCCCTACATGTGGTTGATGTATTGACACTCACATTATAAATGTATAATATATTCTGGTCCTTAAATGTATTCTCTGCTGATAATTTGAAAATTAGGTTCATTCTCAAGAGAAGATAAAGAACAAACAAGGGCACAAAGAAGATCCTTTGACAAAAATGTAGAATTTCTCAATTTCATCATTTTTGCAAGTATTTTTTCCAGGTGATGCTAGTTTAGCACATTTCTTCTCTTTGAAATGAATCTTCAGGTTGAGTCATTGGATTGCTAAAGATCAACTTCTAGGAAAAATCTAAATTTGTGACAATTGATTTGAGCAGAATGATTCATCGCCTAGATATTAACAGTTTTTATCAGGGCCTTCTTGCAGCGCACTAATTATTCACACCCACCACACAAGTTATCCTCAAATTTAGGGAACTGTATCAAGTTGCCAATTTGATCTTTCTTGATATGGACAGTCTCACAATATGCCAACTGGGAGTTTTAAGGGGTGATGTTCACACAATGGTTTTGTTGGTGTATGTCTTTTTCTGTGTGCATGCACGTGTATGCATGTGAATGGTCATTTGTCTGCATGTCTTGACTAATGGCAATGTCCAAGTATCCTGGAGCAAGGTCAATTATCAAAGATATTTTTTGGAGGATATTATGAATATTATATAGGTGGGGTTTGGCTATTACATCCACTCCTCCGGTTTCTTGGATATTTTGTTTTTATAATTGTTGTCCAAATCTAGTAGCTAATATATATCGATACATACAGTGTTTCTGAAAGCAAGTGACCTGTGTTATAATCAGGGTTTGGTCTTTTTCATGACATTTTACAGAATTAATTTGAAAAGGTAGATCCCTGTGAAAAGATGCATGCATGAGTTGTGGTTGGTGTTGGTACCAAGAATCTACATACACAAAAAGCAATATGAGTATAATAATCTCTCTTCATGGACTATGAGTAATCGATTTGTACATATGATTACATGTGAGATTTCTAGTTTTTTTCTGATGACCATTCATTGCCTTGATACTCTTTACCTCTATTCGTTTTAGACCTAACAAAATGAGTCGAGTTGTACCCATACTTTGATATATCACTGAAGCTTTTGAAACAAAAAATGGTTGTATTGGTCTCCAAAACCCTGTTAGCTAATTGCTTGTGTCTCATCGTCAGTCCAAGACTCATCAGAGTAGAAGATTGGTTGATTCATCTTGGATTGCCAAGTTTGCACTTATCAAATCGCCTCTTTACTTCTCACCCAACCTTTAGTTTCCATTAACGGTTCCCCATTCGAAATGGTATTAAACTTGCTTCAAAATTTTCTGTTCCTAAATAGTTCTTCCGAAAACTTTATTTTATGCAAGAAAAAGAGCTTTGACGGTTATTTTCCATTAATTAAATTTTTCCCCATAAGTTTTATGGATATAAGCAGTTCATAAGATTTCTTATCTAGATCTTGTTATCCAAACATAGTATCATTGCTTTGCCTATGCATCCTGTTTAAAGACTACTAACTCGTACCTATTTTTTACTAGAAATAAATATCGATAAGATTTAAGCTCCCCAAAGAAATGTCAATTCTGAACTCGTCATGAAATATCCATTCTTGTTTTTTCAATGAAATGAATATGAAAATACTAATACCTTAAACTTTATAAGCTTTAGTGAGTAGAATAGCAGGTCACAAAGAGGAGCAAACTGTGCCATTTTAGGGGGGGGGGGGTGGGCGTGTTGGGGCGGGCGTGTTGGGGCGGGCGGGGAAGGGGATAAAATAGAGTTGTATCTTTTTTCCTTGTCATATAATTTGGAGAAAGTATCAATCAAATACAAGCATATATCAATAAAAGTATCTTTCGCTCTATATCTGAAATTTTGCTTTGTTGATCTTTGATTCATTGCATTTTATTTTCTTCTTCTTGTAATGGATTGAGATTATTGCAATATATCCCATCTTTCTCTAAATAGGATGAGAATGGATGGGTTCAAGGGCTCGTCCTTGGCCCACTCTATTCAAATTAAATTAAAAATAAAATTTTTATTTTTCTAATCCAAATTTTTTAATAGGAGGGGCCATGAATTGGACCCTGAGCTTTGCCTATTCTCATTCCTACAATCTGAACCACCTACTTCTCAATCAAACTGGTGGGAGCTTGCTTCCCATCTTCTGTTCCTAACTAGAGTTCTAACTAATACATATTTCCCCCCTTTAGAATGGAGGTTTGTTGTGTGCCTGTCATCATTATGCATTTTTTTCCCTCAAAGTTATATGCACACAAGTAGCTCATAAGTTTCTGCTCCTATTGCCAAAACAGTATCAAAAAGCTATGGATCCTGGTCTTTTATCATATTCGTTGATGGAATCAAAATTTGACCTATTTTCTACTGAGAAATAAGCATCCGAAAATTAAAATTTGATATCGCTATTTGCTAGTGCCTCTTTAAAAAAAAAAAAAAAATTAAGCTATTAGTTGATATATATAATAGAATTTGAGGTCACTACGAAGGTTTTGAGAATAGAAAGAATAAAATGGTTTCATAATCTGTGTCTACAGGCAAGATTTTGTATTTCAGATCATTGTATTGTTTGGCTACATGCCTGAAATTGTTGCTTTGTTAATCTTTGGTTCACTGCATTCTTCTTCTTCATCTGGTAATGTGTTAGAAATAACGTCTTGATGCATTGAAGATTTCCTTTAGTTATTTCTCAAGTCAAGACATCAAAAGTAGCAAGACTCTTGAGCCTTAAACAATAAGATTAAAAGCAACAATGTCATTTTCTAGTCCTACGTTGATGTTGATGTTGATGTATCAACCTTCTGTACAACTGCATAACATCTGTACTTGGTTACTGCATTCTCATGTTTATTTGTTATGGCATATCTATCAGCAATCGCTGCCTGCTTAACTTTTATGGTTAGTATCTTGCTCTAGAAAAGAAATAAAACAAACATTGTGAAAACTCTGATGATAATTTCTAAGAGTAAAGAAGATTCATAGTAGTTTACCGAGTAGCTCGATTCATTTTTCTGAAACTTTATCTTTTGACAGAGTATAGAATATGTTTTGGGTCATTTCTGCCAACTTAATCTTTAGAAGGTAGGTTGTATTTATCCATGTTTCGTCATCTACTATTATTTAAGATGGGCCTTGAGGAGATTTTTGATGACCGAAGTGCTCAAATTGCATATTGAGGCTGCAGATTTGATATGATGCTAATTGTTGATACTGACAAGCAAGTTACCCTAAAATATACATAAGTTACCCCAGAGTTTAGGGAACTCTGCTATGGTATCAAGTAGCCAATTGGTTTTTATGGATCAAAACAGCGTCACAAAATGACAAATGCAAGTATTAGTTTTGGGGGATGTTCCCCATTTACTTGGAAATACAATTTGTCACACATTAATTGGGACAAAATTGATAAGTTTTTGTTTTTTTTTTCTCTCTCTCTATGGGAATTTGGGCATTCAAGCTTCTTAGAGAACTCGCCATGTTCTTTGAGTTGGGTGTTGGATACAACTAGCAATTATTAGAAAAATCCTTTGGTGTTCCCTTCTGTTAGATATCTTTGGATACGACTAGTGTCTTTTCTTTGTTAGATTTCAAAACAATTTTTCTCAAATCTCATTGCAACTTTAAAGTTTTGGTCTAGTGAGGAGAACTTCAAAATAGTATCAAAACAATTCAAATTCCATGAGGCACGCATTAAATTGGCATTAAATTGCAGACTTTTTTAAATAAATGAATCTTGCTGTGTAAAGTCTAGGCTTCTGTTCAAATGGGTACTTAACTTGTATGGGTGCTAGAATATAAAATAATTTCTCAATTTTAATCATAAGAGTTTTTGTGGAGTTTTGGTATAATGGCCGGAACTTCTAACACCTCCTATCCATTTTTAGTAAATTAGGTGCAATTCGAGTCGAACCGTGAAACTTCTCGCAATCTGACTCTATTCCTCTCATTGTTCATCCATGTCTGGACAATCTCTATTTGGGTAATCTGGGGCGAAATTTGGTTGGATGATGCCAAAATATGGATGCTTTGTTAGTAAAGCTATCAATCCAATCCGCAAGCTGAACCACAATAACATATACTCTGAGGTAAAATGGTAAAATGTTGCATGCACGAAACTCTCTCTCTCTCACAAAATCAGCGTGAAGATATCTCAGCAAGAGAGAGAGAAATTAATGTGAGACGGGGAAAAAATGGGCTGTTATTGCGTAAAGCAGTGTGAGATCTATGTTATATATAATTATCTTTTTCCTTTCGAAGATCTTAACACTAACTCCACAGGAGCTCTGGCCATATACTCCACGTAGTCCCCTTCAAGATCTCTCGTTTGAAAATTGCAAGGCAAGAAATTACTACTCATGAATTATGTAATCATAAAATTCTTAGCTAGAATCACCTCTCTCTCTCTCTCTCTCTCTCCATCTCTCTCTCTCCAACAAGGAAACATTCTGCAATTTTCCCCGAAAAAATCATGCTCAGCTAAAGAGACTGTTGTTTTGCACAGCAGTCCTAGAAAGAATAGTCATAACTTTTTGTTCGATATTCTAAATGAGTTCATTTTTCTTTTGTTTGAAAGAAAATTAAAACCTCTACAATTTTTATTTTCAATATTTGCTATTTTGATTTAACTTTGCCAAAACTTGAGCAGAAGTTGTAGGGTGCATAGCTGCCAGAGCACCATCACCCATGCGCCCTCTCAGAATTTTTTAGTCATATCTTTTTATCTACAAACCTAATTAAGCTAAGTTTATCTTTTTGGAAAGGAACTCAATTTCATACAACTTTAATATTTTATAATTTTTCTAAACACCTAATCCTTCAAAAATCGGTTTCAAAATTGAACTAGTGTACAGCAACCAACTGTGTTGGGAAATTGCTATGCTTACTCCAAGACTTTGCCTTGCTGGGTGACTAGTCTCATCAGGGCCCTACCCAGCCTCGCTAAGGCTAGCCTCACCATGCTAGTTTGCCTTGCTGCTGCAAGAGTTTTCAATAAGTAAAACCTCCATATTTTTTTTCTCTAAAATTCCAATTGAGCTAATTTTGGCTCGTTAAAAAGACAATGGGTGATCATCAACTTTTATTTTGTAATATTTCTCTATTTCGATCAATGTTCTTATAAAAATGAGTTTGAAAACAACGTTACTGCATTGCAATGACTCCCGTAATAATTTCAGTAAAACCTCCGTAACTTTTGATCTTGAACCCCAATCGAAATGATCTTGGACTTGTTAGAAATATAATTCAAAAAGTAACAACTTCTCTTTTATGATCTTATGCAAGTTCTCACTTTGTCTTCATCAAAACTAGAGCTTGAAAGTAGACTTTCTATGCAGCTGATGTTTGCACACGAGATTCATTGAAACACTAAATTGAACTGACCTTGGGCTCATCAGATTCGTACATATGTAGCATTACTATATTCCCTCTAATTATTTCTCTACTCCACAAGGAAATAAAAAAAAAAAAAAACACTAAACTTGAAGCTTTCAACAATAGAATTAAAGCTACGGTTTCCTCTAAAAGGTGTAATTGTCCATTTCTTGGGTGCTACATGAGTTTGATGTATCGACTCTCACATCATAACTGTAGAATACCCTGTTGGTAACTGTACTCTGCTGATAATTTGAAAATTAAGTTCAATCTCAAAGAGAAGATAAAGAACAAACAGTGGCACAAAGGAGATCCTTTGACAAAGTGTAGGATTTCTCAATTTCATCATATTTGCAAAGATTTTTTTTTTCCCAGGTGATGTTATGTTTAGCACATTTCTTCTCTTGGAAATGAATCTTCATCTTGAGTCAGACATTGGATTGCTAAAGCTCAACTTCTAGGAAAAATCTAAACTTGTGACAATGGATTTGAGCAGAATGATTCATCCCCTAGATATTAACAGTTATTATCAAGGCCTTCTAGCAGCGCACTAATTATTCACACCCACCACACAAATTATCCTCAAATTTAGGGAACTGTATCAAGTTGCCAATTTGATCTTTCTTGATATGCACAGTCTCACAATATGCCAACTGGGAGTTTTAAGGGGTGATGTTCACCCAATGGTTTTGTTGGTGCATGTCTTTTTCTGTGTGCATGCACGTGTATGCATGTGAATAGTCATTTGTCTGCATGTCTTGACTAATGGCAATGTCCAAGTATCCTAGAGCATGGTCAATTATCAAAGATATTTTTTTGAGGATATTATGAATATTATATAGGTGGGGTTTGGCTATTACATCCACTCCTCCGATTTCTTGGATATTTTGTTGTTGTAATTGTCGGCCTAATCTAGTAGCTAATAAATATCGATTTCTGAAAGCAAGTGACCTGTTACAATCAGGATTTGGACTTTTTCATGACATTTTACAGAATTAATTTGAAAAGGTAGATCCCTGTGAAAAGATGCATGCACGAGTTGTGGCTGGTGTTGGTACCAAGAGTTTAGGTACACGAATGCAATACAAGTATAATAATCTCTCTTCATGGACTGTACTAGTCCATTGACACATATGATTGCATGTGAGATGTTAAGTTGTTTTCTGATGCGTTCATTGTCTTGATACTACTCTTTACCTCTATTCGTTTTAGACCTAACAAAATGAGTCGAGTTGTACCAATACTTTTGATATATCACTGAAGCTTTTGAAACAAAAAATGGTTGTATTGGTCTCCAAAACCCTGTTAGCTAACTGCCTGCGTCTCATTGTCAGTCCAAGACTCATCAGAGTAGAGATTGGTTGATTCATCTTGGATTGCGAAGTGTGCACTTATCAAATCGCCTCTTTACTTCTCACCCAACTTTTAGTTTCCATCAACGGTTCCCCATTCGAAATGGTATTAAACTTGCTTCAAAATTTTCTGTTCCTAAATAGTTCTACGTAAAACTTTTATTTATGCAAGAAAAAAAGCTTTAAAGTTTGTCTTTCTTTAATTAAAATTCCCACCCTCAGTTTTATGCACAAAAGCAGTTCATAACATTCTGCTCTTGATCTTGTTATCGCAGAGTATCATTGTGCCTATGCATCCTGTTCGGAGTCTATAGACTTAGAAATAATCACCGATACCATATAAGCTCCCCAGTGAATTTGTCTTGAAATATCCATTCCTTCTTTTTTTTCAATGAAAATGAAAATGAAAATTTGATTTTACTGATACCTTATACTTTATAAACTATAGTGAGGAGAATAGCAGGCCACAAAGGGGAGCAAACAGCACCATTTAAGGGGATGAAAAAAAAGGGATAAAATAGAGTAGTATTTTTTTTTCTTTTTTATATAATTTGGGGAAAGTATCAACGAAATACAAGTGCATCCCTGGGTGCCGCGAACCGTGCACCGAAGAGCATGCACCCTCTAGAGGAGTGCATCCCATTCCCAAGAGCATGCTTGTCCCCAACAAGCATGCGCTGTCCAAGCGCACACAATCTAGCACGCAACTAGAGACGCGGGCCAAGAAGCACGCCTCTAGGCGCCGCGAAGCGCGCATCGAAGAGGGTTCACCCTTCAGATAAGCGCATCCCATCCTCAGAAGCATGCGCATCTCCAACAAGCGTGTGTTGTCCAAATGTGTGCAATCCAGAAGAGCAACTAGAGGCATGCACCGGGAAATAGGCCTCTTAGCACTGTGAAGCGCACACTGAGGGGCGTGTGCCTCCTAGACAAGTGCATCTCATGCCTAGGAGCGTGCCCAGGTGTGCGTGATCCCAGGGTGGTGCTTGCCTTAACTGGGGCGCGACCGAAGGGGGCGCCCGTGGACCTACCATGCATGCCCAAGATGCAATAGGCGCTGCGTGCACCCAAGGTGCATCGTGCACGCTGTTTCTCGCGAAAGACGCGCCTCCTTTCGTTGCCATAAATTTACGAAGGTTACAATGAAAATTATCCAAATTACAATGAAAGAAAGCAAAGTAAACAAACAAGAGTGTTGGCAGTGAAAATTTCTAAATAAAAAGGAATTTTCCACACAGAACGCGGAGCTAACTCCGTAGCTCCGCGTTTGGCTATTTTAGCCTCGCGTTTGAGCAAAACGCGGAGTTAATCCATATCTCCACGATCTGATGAATTTAGCTCCGCGTTAACTCCGCATGAGCAGATTTCATTAGAATTCCAAATTGATTGTGACTGAAATTTGGACTTATCCAATATCCAAATTTAGTCCAATCAGAATCCTAAATTGAATGTGATTGATAATTGGGCTTATCCAATACCCAAATTGAGTCCAATTAGAATTTCAAATCAAGAGATTTAAATCAAGACTAAGATATTTAATTAGAATCCTTGATGAATACAAAAATCTTCTTTTCCTATTCCTATGGAAATCTTTATTTCTATTCCTATGGAAACTCTGATAACCACTAAAGTCTATAAATACCCTCTTTGAGGAGACTTTAGAGATCATCAATCTTTAATAGATCAATCCATAAATGATCACCAATCTTTTAAGAGATCTTTTCCAGAGAATCAGATTTTTCGAGCATCTTGGAGAGTTCAAGTTACGTATAGAGCCTTGAATTCGTGAAGAGCAGAGAAGAAAAGATCCAAAAGTCGGCCGCCATCTTCAAGAGAAGAGTTCGACGTCAGATAGTCCAAAAGAGCTATTTGATAGATCCCATCGCCACACAGATCCCACATCATATTGTAAAAGAGAGCGATATACATATAAATCCTCTCGTTTGTTCTCTTTTTCTTTTGTTCACTTTCGTTGTAAATCAAGTTATTTCAATGGAAGGAAGGCAAGGAATTTCTGCTGCGAACAAACTGGTGACCACAGTGGGAGACGTCTCTTTCACTAGAGAAGAGATCGTGGCGCAATCGGACGTTGATAGGATTGGATCCAACGTAGATATGCTGGTCGTAGAAATCGACCAGCAGAAATATGAGGAGTATCTCTCCTCTGAATCAGGTAACCGGAACGAAATACGACACTATCATTTTGTGCGCTCCAATACCCGAGGAACGGGTAAAAAGGTATCCACCGATGAACGGGGATTCTTAGAGACCGCGGCCATAGAGCCGTTGTTTCGGCAGGGAATCCTAGCAGAGAATGACCTCTCTACTGCCGAAAAAGGCATGGGAACTGGATTGACCAGAACCCAACTCCGAAATAGGAATCGGAGAGCTAGGCGGAATGCCCTCAAAGCCCGCATTGAACGCGAGGCTAAATTCATTGAACGCGAGGCTATGACCCCTTGCAAACTGGCTCACGTTAACCGCAAGACCAGACAGTACCGCGTTAAACGCGAAGCTGTAACTTACTTCAAACGCAAGGAAAAGCCAGCGTGTGATTCTCCACACGAGGCTATTACTGAACTAAGCGATAAACGCGAAGCCAGTAGTACTTGCGAGAAACGCAAGATTTTTGACACTCGCGATAAACTCGAGGATAAGAATTCCTTAAAGCCAGCGTGTGATTCTCCACGCGAGGCTATTACTGGACTTAGCGATAAATGCGAAGCCAGTAGTACTTGCGAGAAACGCAAGATTTTTGACACTCGCGATAAACGCGAGGATAAAAATTTCCTGAAGCCAGCGTGTGATTCTTCACGCGAGGCTAATACTGAGCTAAGCGATAAACGCGAAGCCAGTAGTACTTGCGAGAAACACAAGATTTTTGATACTCGCGATAAACGCGAGGATAAAAATTCCAGTAAGCCAGCGTGTAATTCTCCACGCGAGGCTAATACTGAGCTAAGCGATAAATGCGAAGCCAGTAGTACTTGAGATAAACGCAAAATTCCTCAGCTCCGCGTAAATCATGAAGATGATTGGCAAATTGTCATTAATCGTAAAAATCGCGCTAGACGCGAAGTTGTGACTTGCGTTAATCGCAAGAGTAATCCACCGTGCAAGAATTTTCTTCCACGCGGGGCTGAGGTTCCAGAAGATAAACTTCTGAAGGAACGCCATGCCAGCGTAAAACGCGAGGCTAGCGTAGCAAAACGCGAAGCTAGTTCCCAGTCCCACGACGCAAAACGCGAAGCTAACTCTCAGCTCCGCGTTCTAAGACGCGAAGCTATCTCTCAGCTCCGCGTAGATCAACCCGAATATAAAATCAGGGTTGATCGTCACATTAATAGACCAGAACTAGACTCCAGTAATCTTAAGAAGTTTCAGTGGGCTCCTGGACCCTCTCAACAGTTGAATAGGTCCTACAATTCCATGTCTAAAGTCACTAACCTCAGAGAGTACTTAACTAAGAAGAGAAGTATAGAATAAGTTCAATCTGAATCCTATTGTCATTGCCAGCAACTTATGACGACGGTATCCGCTGTAGTGGATAATTGTTGCTGCAATAAGAACAGGGTATCGGTGTTCGATCGATTAACCGAGTCGGACAAAAACCCTGCTACGAAAACGAAAGCTACTCCCCGAAAAGAATGAAGAATTGTAACCTCAAATATGGTCGGCAAGGGCAAAAAGATTATGGAGAAAGAATATAAGTCAGATGCAGACGATGAAGAACCTCATCATTTCACCCGGCTCAAATCAAGCGCTGTTGCTCCTCGAAAATATAAGAAACTTGCAAAAGATTCTTATGATAATGACAGCGACAATTCAGCCATAACTTCCATACAATCTTGTGCATCCTCCCGATCACTGAAATCACACTCGCACGTAGTAGACAGGTCAGATGATATTGACCAGAGGATAGAAACCCAAGAGTAGATGATTCGAGGTCAGCAAAAGGCCATTAATGAGCTCAAACTAATGCTTCTAAAAGTGGTCGAAAATATCCAGAAGATAGCCGATAATAAGGCTAAAACTTCTTCGGAACCGTCACCTAAGACAAATGAAGAAACTAAAGAAGAAAAGGCTTATTCGATACATGAGGATGAAGATAAATATTCTTTCCATGACCCTCATGAAGAGAAAATTGAGAAATTACAGAGCCAACTAGATGCGTTAATGCAAAAGAAAGAGCTAAACGAATAGGGGGTTTCAAGACCATATCCGCTTGAGTGGGACTTTGCCCCTTATCCAGAAAAATATAAACCCCTCAAATTGGAGTCATATGACGGGAAGGGATCCCCAAACCAGCACTTATATTACTTTTTATCGCATGCAGGTCATCTAATGGGAAACGATCCCATAATGACCAAAGTATTTGCGAGCACCCTGCGAGAGCCTGCCTTTATATGGTTTATACAGCTGCCCTCGGGAACCATAAATACTTGGTATGATATTGAGAAACAGTTCTTGACACGTTTTTTTGAGGATGATACCGAGATATCGGTTCATTCCCTCCTTGCGATGAAACAAGGAGAAGAAGAAATGGTCAAAAGTTTTATTGAACGCTTCAGAAAAAAATCCGTGTATTGTCGACACGGTATGACCGAGGAAACCCTAGTAGAAACCTGCAAGTATAACTTCAGGACTGGCGTGCTGATAAGAATGAGAGCTGTAGAGTCCAAAACTTGGAAAGACCTGCTAAAGCAGGGAGAACAGGTGGAAGATATAATTCGCCGGATTGAGGAATCTCGTAGCACGAGAAACTCTATGAATAACATGCCATATCCACAGAATCCTAAAAATAAAGGGAAGGTTGTGATGGCGACAGTTGCAGATCCAAAACCAAGACCTCAGAATCCGAGAGGTGCAGGTCAAAATAGGCCCCGACAAGATAGAACTTATACATTCAAGACGGAGCAGACAGGTACTCTATTCCATCCCCTCCTCAGAAAGGGCTTGCTAAAACTTTCGGAAAATGGAAAATCGAAAGATGTTGGTAAAACCAACGAACCTAACTATTCCCTGTACCATCGGAATGTCGGGCACCCAACTAAGGATTGCTATCCTCTTAAGAACCGAATTCAGGCATTGATAGAAGCCGGGATTCTCACACTTAAAGAGGAACAGAAGAAAGTTTATGCAAATATGGCAACTTTAGTAGTAGGAACCAATGAGTTTCCTACCAGAGCGATCCTTGTACCAGTAGGGAAGTCAATATCGACACCAAGCATGGGCAGCCCGCACTTGCAAGCTGGCCCCTTGGGTATGCTCCGAACCACAGCTGCGATCGAATCATCCTCATTAGTTAACAGCCGGATTTGGCTGGGGGTGCCGAAAATATTGACGATGATAAACATCATACTTCTGCTATTCTCAATAGCCTTTGGAATGGCTAATTGGGTGCTATAAATAAATTTTTTTCCCGATGCTGTTAAAGTGGCGGGAAGAGGAGATCAAGTTCCTAGCCAACCCTATCATACTGAGGGTAAAAGTATGAAATTAACTATCCAATGCTGATTAAAGGCAAGAGGGAGAGGAAGTCAATTTCCCAATAACTCATCATGCTGAGGGGAATAGTATGGCTAACCCAACTCAAACGGTAGTTGGTAAAGGCAAATCAAATCCGTTGATAGCTGGGGGTTTGCTAAAAATCCCGTGGACCTGTCATGTTAAGCTTTTACCTCTGACAGTATGATTTGGATTATTTCCATCTCCGTTCAAGTTACACGTGAAAGCACTTGGACTAGGCATGTGCAATTAGGCGCCTCTGCCGAAATCTGATGATCATGACCCGATCATCTTGGCGTGTGCAGTTTAAGTTACGCATGAGAGCCTTGAACCGCCTCCATTAAAGTTTCAAGCATGTGCGATTAGGCACCTCTGTCGAATTTCTTAATCTTAACTTGATCACCAAATTGAAGATCCAAAGTATTTCAAAATTTGCTAAGTTCTAAGCCATTTTAAAAACTTTGGAGGGGGTTCTGTTGGCAGTGAAAATTTCTAAATAAAAAGGAATTTTCCATACAGAACACGGAGCTAACTCCGTAGCTCCGCGTTTGGCTATTTTAGCCTCGCGTTGGAGCAAAACGCGGAGTTAATCCATAACTCCTCGTTCTGATGAATTTAGCTCCGCGTTAACTCCGCGTGAGCAGATTTCATTAGAATTTCAAATTGATTGTGATTGAAATTTGGACTTATCCAATATCCAAATTTAGTCCAATCAGAATCCTAAATTGATTGTGATTGATATTTGGGCTTATCCAATACCCAAATTGAGTCCAATCAGAATTTTAAATCAAGAGATTTAAATTAAGACTAAGATACTTGATTAGAATCCTTGATGACTACAAAAATCTTCGTTTCCTATTCCTATGGAAATGTTTATTCCTATTCCTATGGAAACTCTCATAACCACTAAAGTCTATAAATACCCTCTTTGAGGAGACTTTAGAGATCATCAATCTTTAATAGATCAATTCATAAATGATCATCAATCTTTAAGAGATCTTTTCCGGAGAATCAGATTTTTCGAGTATCTTGGAGAGTTCAAGTTACGCATAGAGTCTTGAATTCGTGAAGAGCAGAGAAGAAAAGATCCAAAAGTCGGCCGCCATCTTCAAGAGAAGAGTTCGACGTCAAATCGTCCAAAGGAGCTACTTGATAAATCCCATCGCCACACAGATCCCACATCATATTTTAAAAGAGCGCGATATACATATAAATCCTCTCGTTTGTTCTCTTTTTCTTTTGTTCACTTTCGTTGTAAATCAAGTTATTTCAATGGAAGGAAGGCAAGAAATTTCTGTTGCAAACAAAGAGGACTTATAGAATGCGTCTCTCTCTTTTATAAAAGGTGTGGGTTCTAACGTGGCTATGGAGCGTCACTCTTGTACTCCGTTAACGATCTAATACCCAAAATTAGTCTTGAACATGGAGAATATAATAAAAAACGCTTCTGGCCAGTGGCTCTTACTGCTAGTCGGTGTGCTCTCTTGTAGAAATTGACTCTTGGTCTTCAATGATCTCTCTCCCACAAAAGATCCTAAAAGCTCCCCTCTTGACCCCTATTTATAGGTTTCCTTAGAGATAAAGATGGAATTCCAGTTAAATCAAATCTCTGAACTCCTATTTAGATCCGAAATCTTTAATTCTGAGTAATTGGATATGATTGGGATCAGAATTTTAGTAGAAATTCAGAAGGAAAATCAGTTTAGAAACTGGGATAGCCCCAGGCGCATGAGGCTGTCATCCCTGTGCGAGACTATTAGCCTCGCGTAGGGCTATTTGCCTCATGCGGGGCAAATAGCATCGCGAGCGTAAGGCTATTTCACACCATGTGGCCTTTTTCTCTTGCTTTAAAATTTCTTCTGCCTACAAGACCCCCTCCAAAGTTTTCAAAATCTCATTTATTGATCCCTAATGAGTTTTGAAATACTTTAGATTTCAGCCATTCAAGTTTCCATCATACAAGCTTGTTTCAGTATGCGAGGCTACTTAGCTTTGCGGAGTTAATAGCCTCGCACAGAAAAAGTAGCTTCATGCAAGATTGGTAATTGCCTTGCAAAATTTTAGCCCCATTAGGCCCCATTTCCCTCTTTAAATAACCTCTTCATCTTCTTGCATTCCAACGAAACCCATTCTCTCTCCTCTTGAGTTCTTCAAATTTTCTTTGAATCTCTTCAGATTTCTTCAATTCCACACACCAATCTTCGTCAGATGGCACCAAAAAAGGCCTTGATTAATCGGAGCAGTGTCGTTTCAGCCCCACGATTGTCAATCGCCGACGTTGGAAAAGTTCCTCTTGTCCTTAGAGGTAAAATCCTCTCCTTGAGTAGAATCTTGATATGAGGCTTCAATGGAAAATTTTAACCATGATTTTTCGAAAATTTTGGGTTTTAGAACCTCATTTTGCCATCAGCGACATTGGAAGCCGCCGCCGGTGGTGAATTGCCTTTGGGCATTCTTTTGACGCGAGGCTGTGTTGCCTCGTGTATAGCTACATGAGGCAATAGCCTCACATGAGACTGCGCGAGGCAACAGCCTAGCGTTTTGCTTCCCTTTGCACGACAGCTCCATGTTTCTTCACTTAGAGAAATTTTTCAGGATATTTGGTAATCCTCTGACTTCTTGTTTGCTTCTTTGACAGTGAACTATACCACTTCTTTATCGATGCGCTATCACTTCGGCTTCCGAGGAGGTTCTGATGGTAGAATCCAACCTGGACTCCGTGTACCAATCCTCTCATTCACTCCAGGTAGCAACGATGATCGTAAGGACAAATTATCCACCTACAGTTCATCTACATTGAGGGAGTTGATAAGTGACGCCCCGCTTGAAGGTGCAGATAGAGAAGAGCTTGAGAAGCCTTCCTTTTCGGTGATTCCATACTCATCTTGGAGGAGTCTATTTACGAAGACGAGTGCAAGTGGCTTTGTCAAATAGGCGACATAAGAATATTCATTCCAAAGATGACGAGGAGTTGCTCTTTAACCTATCTTCAGAACATCTCCATCCCTCGCCAAATGGAGTGGAGTCTCACTAAGAACCAAGACGACATTTTTGTTGGAGGCTTCAGCAGCCAAGGTCCTTATCAAGATAGCCCTGGTAGATTCTTCACTGGCTTGCTACCGGGAAGAGTAGGGAAGGATTTCCCTCTTGGAGAATCTCCTCAAGTAACAAGCACCTTCCTCAACGATTTTTTCAAGTCGAAGGGACAATACCCTGCTTACAATTTTCGCACTCTTGCGTGGATCCATTCCACTGACAGAATGTGGTGTAGCAGAATAATCTGCATCGTTTTCTCCAAATTTGAAGCGATATTGAAGGATATCGGGCTATACGGGGCTATCAGAAACGTGCAATATGGTCTCCTGCATAGTGCTTACCATCTGTTCAACATCCTGGAGATGTATAATCCCAAGTCTGGGATATTCTTCACCCTGTAGGTGAGCTTGGCCTTACTCTTCATGAGATATTTGAAGTTTCCTTATTGTCAATGGGAGAGTTGCCATATGAAGAAATAGTTCCGACAACATAGGAGCTACAATGGATGAAGAAGCAAGATCCCCAGGTTTATGAGACATACGGGGAAGTGATGTGTCACTTCTGCATCTATCAGGAGGTCTCTGGAATAAGGAATCAAGGTGTTAGCTAAAAATTATGGGCTAACTACCTATTTCAAGATGTTGATCATCGGAAGGCTGTGGTGATGAAGCTGGACCTTCTTAGCCAAACTAGTATTGAGGCTAGGATAGCTCACTTGGATGCCACCTCAAATGTGACAGAATCAGATGAAGATGGGTTTAAGGTGGGAATGAGTTTTTAAAGCTTTTACTATCAAGCGCAGACTTCTATCTCCGTCAGGAGATTGATAGTGGGCTTCCTCGTACTCTGGTTGAAGCACTGTATCATCTCGTCTGTTCCTCAGGATGCCATAGCTATTGAACTTGTGTATCCGGTCATCCTCCTGGCTCATGGGAAGCCTCTTGGACTCCTGCCCACAATGGTCTGCAAGCTACAGGATGGCCTTCAGGAGCTTGCAACTGAATTTTGCCCAGGAAGCAAGAAAAAGAAAAAGAGTAGAAGCACCAAGCCCAAAGCTGAGATGCCAACTCTGAACCCCAGAGTGGGGTTGCCATATATTTATCTTATGGGATGGTTCGTGATGCACTGTCCAAGTCTGATGACTTTGCCTCTCAAAGACAGTAGCAGGGGCTCATTCATTCAGAGATACGAGGGTTGTGACTGGGAAAACTACTACATGCACACCATTCAGAAGATGGTGTGCAGCCACCAAAACTACCATATTTACCATTACTTCCTCGACTTCTCTAGAGGAGCTTACGGAGAAGAATTTTAAGATACTACCGGTCCTTATTGCTACACCACCTTTTCTTCCAGTTGCTTCTGGTAGTTAATCAACACCAGGCCATGGCACCTGTTATATCGTCAAGGGTCGATTGGCTTTCTTGAACTGTATTTCCCCAGCAGATTTGCTCGCCAGTTCGGATATTCGCAACTTTACATTGGTAATCCCAATACTTTGTTGCAATTTCGGGGTAATTTGTTAGAGGGTGTCAGAGGGTGGTATCACTTCTCTGTTAGCTGCACGGGAGCTCACTTCGCCTTGCCTCAGAAAACTCCCAACCTTTATATGTCGCTGGAATTCTGCTTTTGATACCATAGTGTCAACACTACAGCTGCCTCTTTTTCGATCAACCACTCGTGTATGAGGGAAATTGAGGCGTTTTATTCTTAGAAGAAGGGTGCCAAGGTCGTCCAAGTACGAGGCATGGATGAGTTCCTTTCAGTTGATGATGATGATGTTGTTGTTGTTGGGGTCACACCTGTAGTACCCGCTTCAGGTGATGTGCCTGTTAAAAGAAATGCTCCGGTCTAGGCTACTATGCCAATCCAAGTTGATATTCCTGCACTGGTTAATATGCTCGCACAAACTGATGTGCATGCACCAGCTGATGTTCCATCTCAATCTGCTGCACGTGGTCAAAGAGACGTTCCTACCAAAGGAGATTATGAGGTTGTGGCGAAATGTACTAGATCGGCTAGCTCTCATAGTTCTACTTGCCCAGCAAAGAAGCCTTGTCGTTCCCTCACCACTGAGCTGGTAAAAGAGTTTTCATCTCCTCAGCATGCCTTGGAGGTTGCTGGAGCAACTATGGAGATTCCTATGCCTGTAGTGGCTACTTGTGAGGTTGCTTCTGATGTTGTTGCGCCTATAACGGTCACTCTGGAGACCATTGCTGAAGCCGCTCCTGCCATCTCTAAGCCAGGCATTACTATTGTGGCTAGTTTGGACACCGGTGTTATTCCTTCACCACCAGTTATAATGCCTGGAATGACAACTCTTCTTCACAGCCCGACAATCGGATTGGTGTCTTCTCGTAAGTCCAACCCCCATTATTTTCTTTTCTATTTCTTTCAGCTTTCACCTTTATGTAATAAGTTGTGTTTCAGGTGTCGGTTCACCGCGGCCCCATTCTGCCTCAGATCAATCGCTCTCATCTGAGCGTTTTGATTACTCGGGCACAAGTAGCCATGGTGGTGACATTGGTGGTGCTGTATCTGACGTGGGTGCCTATGAGGAGATCTATTTTGCTCCTGCTCCCGATATGAGTAAGCATAGCCACCTTTGTCCTGGAAAATTGGAGACAATCATTTCTGAGAGTGTTCTTCCTCTGGCTACATCGACTGGTCTTGCAGGTATTCTTCTTTTGTATATGGTCTTCCTCGATGACTTGCATCTGTCATATTTTTAGTATTCATTGATTATGCTCATCTCGCAGATATTGACGTTCAACCAAGTAATCTGCCAAGAGCTACTGCTGCAACTCTGCCTCATCCGTGGCGGCAAGTATAGAGGTGATTCTCATATCTCTTCGTCCACCAATATGGCAGATTATATCCTCCTTTTGCTACCCTTACTTAATCAGATCCTTCCATGTTTTAAACTCCACTGCTCCTATCTTTATGAGCATATTAGTTTGGAAGTTATGCTTGTAAGTTCCGACTAGCGTTTCTTGTGACATGCCATGTGGACATCGCAGTGACATCTCTTAAAAACGTTCTATGAAACTTTTAACAGTTCACCCTCTTTTTGCTTATTTGCTAGGACAGCATAGACTGAAATCTCCGTATCGTCTTCAAAGAAGCAGCTCAAGAATTCCTTTTCCACATCAGACCATGATTTAATAGTACCCAGGGACAACTCCATAAACCACGTAAATACAGGCCCTCTCAAGGTACTTGTAAAGAACTTAGTTGTTATGGGATCAGTCCTCATGAGGTGACCTATTTGTGACAAAAATTAGTACAAATGTTGATTGGGCGAATCTTTTCTATCAAAAGACTCTAATTTTAAAGGTTTGTATTTTTTGGGAAAAGAAGTCGATTCCCACTCAATTGGGTATGGTCTGGTAACACCGACTTCTTGCAGATCCTTTTTATGCATCAAGGTTTCTAGTAGGTTCTGCATTTTCTTCATCTTTTTCGCATGCGGGTCTACTTCATAGTGAAATTCTTCTTCTTTTTCTGAATTCTCTCCATCATCTTTTGGTTGTTCGTCAGACGATTTCTCTGAGTTGTCTTTAGTATTCTTCTCCATCATTTTGAAAAGCAAGATGTGAAGTTCATCAAGACTCTTTTGTTGCTCTAGGATTAGGCGTTCTTGTGCTTCCAGTCTTTAATTCACTTCGCTGCAGCTTCCTATCATATGGGCCGTTGCAACGGCAGAGTGATCACTATCTCCATCGCTTTCGCTGTACGAACCCCCAACCAACCTTTTGTAATTTGGTGTGGCTAGAATTTCTTACCTAAGCCGTGTGTAATGACAAGCTTCCACATCTGATAAGTATTTATCTCCTCGTGGTTTCTTCCCTTTATTTACCATATTTGAAGTCACGAACAGAGGTTCTTCATCAATGGTGATCTTTCTTCTGTGAACACGTCTTATTTTAGGTGCGTCGTCCTTCAGCTCAGTTATTCGACTGAAAATCGAGGGTCGGGGTGAACTACAATTATAATTGGTCAGTATTATAGAGATGATCTTCTCATAGCGGCATAATAGACGGGATTGGGCCATCCTCCTCTTGTTGCTGAGGAATTCTCGTAAATTGGTCTCTTGATGAGTTTCTTCTTTACTGCAGCCTCTGGAAGACCCCTTGTCGTGTTCATGGAAGTCAGTGGATTTGGAAGATTGAAATCTCTGATTAGACTAAGGTCATGTTCTAGTTTCTACAGATGCTTGATGGAACTAATGACTTTGTGTTCTGGAATTTTTACGCAAGGCTAAATAGCCGAGCATTTTGTTCTTTGTGCACGAGGCAAGTGGCCTTGCGTTGCAAACTTTGTGCGCTAGGCTGATTAGCCTCGCATCGAGTTACACTAGGCTGATTAGTCTTGCATAGAGAATTAACTTTGCGGAGAGTTGCGTTTGGCTATTTAGCCTGGTGCTTAGGATTAGCCTCGCGTAGGGTTACACTGGGCTGTTTAGCCTAGCGTTTTGAAATTTCCTCGCATAAGGTTGCGCTGGGCTGACTAGCCTGGCATTAGAGACCAGTTTTGTCTTGGGTTTGATTTTTGAAAATCTGCCATCGTGCTCGACGGTTTCGATTGCGAATTTGAGTTCTAGTCAGTCCAGATCATGGCTTCCCTTCAGTATTTTCGTGCAGCCATGATAGGAGGTGATTTTTTCTTTCTTTTCCAAGATTTTGGAATCCAAAGATCCAAAGGGTTCTTGTTCAACGGTAGTCCCTTTGTTATTCGAATTCTTAATTTGGATTTCTTATTCAGAACTCGAAGATCCGAGAAGTTCCTATTCAACGGAAATCATCTCGTCATTCGAGTACGACCAAATCAGATGGACTTCTTCCTTTTTCAAGGCCAAAGATCCAAGGGGCTCCTGTTCAATGGGAGTCTACTTGTCATTCGACCTTGTACCAAGGGTTTCTAAGTGGTGATGGAGCCGTGTTTTGACCGGACTAATCGATGTGTAGGATAAATACTCCTCATATTTGTTTTGATCGATTTCTACGATCAGCATCTCCACAGACTTACCAATTTTATGGGTATCAGATTGGGCCACGATCTTTTCATCAGTGTAAAAGGTCTCTCCCACTGTGGTCGCCAGCTTGTTTCCCGCGAAAGACGCACCTCCTATCATTACCATAGATTTAAAAAAATTACAATGAAAATTATCTAAATTACAATGAAAAGAAAGTATTGAAAACAAACGAGAGGACTTACAAAACACGTCTCTCTCTTTTACAAAAGGTGTGGGTTCTAACGTAGTTATGGAGCGTCGCCCTTGTACTCCGTTGACAATCTAATGCCCAAAATTGATCTTGAATATGGAGAATATGATAAAGAAATTTTTGGTAGGCAGCCTTTGTTGTTGGTCGGTGTGCTCGCTTGTAGAAATTGACTCTTGGTCTCCAATGATCTCTCTCCCCCAAAAGATCCTAAAAACTCCCCTCTTGGTTCCTTAGGGATAAGGATGAAATCTTAGTTAAATCAAATCTCTGGACTCGTATTTGAATCTGAAATCTTTAATTTCAAGTGACTGGATATGATTGGGTTCAGAATTTTAGTAGAAATCTAAAAGAGAACTCAGTTTGGAAACTAGGATAGCCCTGCGCACGCAAGGCTGTCATCTCCACATGAGGCTATTAGCTTTGCGTGGGGCTATTAGCCCCGTGCGGGGCTCTTTAGCCCATGCGGGAAAGTTAGCCTGGCGAGCGCGAGGCTAATAGCCTTGCATGCGCGAGGCTATTTCGCCCCGTGTGGCCTTTTTCTCTTGCTTTGAAATTTCCTCTGCCTACACATGCCCAGGACCTACTATGCATGCCCAGGACGCAGCGGGCATTGCGTGCACCAGCAAATGCGCTATGCGTGCCTGCAAGGGGCATTGTGCACGCCTGCAAGCGGCACATGCGTTCTCCATAGGGCCTCCGTAAGGGGCACTCACATGCGCCCCATAGGCGCTATGTGCGCACTCACAAGGGGCATGCGCGTGCGCCCCAAAGGCATTGTGCATGCGTCCACGCGCACCCGTAAGGGGTACCCACCCCCGCAAGGGGCACTCTTGCACGCCCACAGGGGGCACGTGCGCATGCCCCAGATGCGCTGTGCGCGTGCCCCCACAAGGGGGCTTTGCGCACGCCCTCAAGGGGGTGTTCCACATGCCACATGCCCCAAAATCACACCTCTGCAAGGGGCGCTCCACGTCGCACGCTCTCTAGGATGCAGAGCACCTCGTGCGCTTTGCTACGTGCATGCTCCACTCTGTGCTCCACATTTGCTTCATTCTCCACGTTGCGCTCCACATTTGCACTCCACTTATGGGAACAGTTACCTTCCCTGATCTATAGAATCATTTGTCTAAATAGAGAGGGAAAAAAGAGGAAGGAGATGGAGGGGAAAGTCTACTAAGACTACAAGAAAAAGTCAGAGGCAGGAAAATTCCGAGAATGGAGTTCCTATTTCTTCTCTTCTGAATAAAGAGATCTACATATCCAAGAAAGAAGAGATCTAGAGATCCAGCGTAAGGGAACCAGAGAAGTTAAAATTACTGCACTTTAAAAGTTCATCCACTCCTCCGGCTAGAGCTTGGTGCTGGAGAAGTCAGTCGACACGACGTTCGGATCGCCAACGGAAGATGCCAAATGACTTCCACCACTACCTAAAGGTCCCACGAAATTTTAAAGGGGAAAAGAGTCATCTCTTTTCCCTATGCCAGTCATCTCTTTTGCCTGTGCGTAGCAGCATCCGCACCCATACGGAACTGCATTCGCTCCCTCATGCAGAAGCATCTGTGCTTGTGCAGAACTGTATCCGTGCACCCCCTCACCCACAACTGCATCTACACGTGGAACTGCCTCTGCGCATGGGCAAGCGCACAGAGTACCCTACTCTGCGCACTGAACTTGGTGCACGCAGGGCACTACGCCCAATGCACGCCTCTGTATGCCTCATTGGATGCGTGCGCAAAGCCCACGACTATGAGCTCCTCTTTAGATTTGCACGTTGAGTGTGCACTTCCGCTCCATCCTTACTGTGCAGGCCAGCGCGAGCGTAAGATCTATGCAGTCAAGTTTTTAAGAAAATTTTAAGGAATTCAATAGGTAATCCTCTTTAAAAAAATTTGGACCGGGGGGCGCTGCCCCTACACCAGTGGCAAGGGTGCGCTGCCCCCTCACCCCCACGAGCTATCCAGGTAGCTCAATCCTAGTGTAACTCATGCGTCATGGTTCGAAAGGGGCCAAATTTAACAATCAATGTTGGATAATTAATGTTTTTTCCGGCACTCAACAAAAATAGACGATTGTGAAAAAAAACTTGTTGCCCCAAAGTATAGCCCTCTTTTCGTTAAGAAGCTAATCACATTAGTTGTGGATCAGAAGAATAGAGAGAGAGAAGGCATCTCTTCTTCTATTTGTGCTACATGACAGTTATCTTCGAGATCAAGAAATGTATCTAGAATAGACATCGGTTGAAGATAAATCAAGCCAAATTCTCTCAAATGAAAATTCGTCGCTCATGGTGCACAATGATTCTCTCGCTGTCCGTATAACAATGATCAAGCAAGGCTCAAGTTGAATCAAATAATGAATTCGAAATCTTCAAAGAATAACATAACTTGTCAAGCCCACATTAACTATGAGGCTCAAGCAATCAAATGCGAGGCTCAGCCTGGTGTAAATCAAATCATACATAAGGCTCAATCCAACTTGACCAAATTAGATGAGAGGCTAAGCCCCATGTGAACCAAAGCAGACATAGGGCTCAACCTCAATATGTGATTCTCTTATGCTGCAATTCAAGAAATCTTGCACGGCCTACCAAGGAGGTAGCGCCGGTGTTTTAGGAATGGTCTTGCTTTCGCTTGGCTCACCCAGCGAGTAGGGCATGTGTCTGTATTTCAAGAGGGCTCTTACTTATTATAAGCCAATGTGTAGATCAAAATTAGTCTTCGATTAGACTCAATTTCAGCATGCAATCCTAATGAAGCTCAATCATATGGAAAGACCAAAAATGATAGCTGACCCACATGCAAAGTGAGGCTTACGTAACTTATTCTTGTTGTAGGGCTTAATATAATAAGATTGATCAATGCCCATCCAAACAAAATACCTCCCAACCCAAGAAAAGAGCTCTCTTTTCCAATCCTAAATAAGCTCTAATGTCAAAGAAAGATAAACAAAATCTTCCGAAGCAATGCCAGATTTTCTTCCGCCATATGAGGCTATATCCATTATCCAAGCAGCAATCAATATAGTGAACTACAACAATATTTGGATGGTTCAAAAAAATGTACAGCTCTCATACGGGTTTAACAAATCACCAAAGAATTGATTCTTTCCTCCGTATCAAGAATTGATTCAATATTCAACTGGGGGTTCGTGAATGAGATCTACGAAGTTTCTGAGGCTCCTCCATTTTCACATATGAGATTACAACATGGTAATCAACCAAGCCAATAGAGCTCTATTCCAAGGCAAACATCTATCTTGATAAGAGATATATGGTAAGCTCAATTAAGCTGAAAGTTAGTTTAGACTTTTCAGCTTTGCGGTTGAGAATATTCTTATTCAACCGAGCAATCCATGTTTCTTACATCCATCCAGAAGATGAAGATATACAACTCAAAGTTTCACATAGAGCTCCTCAGCCTCAATATAGATTTCCAAATAACACTCGCATTTTTCAGCTCCCGTGCGAGACTTATCATGACACTCATATGTCTCAACTCTCATGTGAGGCTTGTCATGACACTCACATGTCTCAGCTCCCGTGCGAGGCTTGTCATGACAATTGCATATCTCAGGTTCAAGGCTTGTCATGATACTCGCATGTTTCAGTGTGCATCAGTGGCTCAAATTGGCATTCGTGTGTTCTAATCATCACACGGGCTCGTCTTTAGGGTTGCATCCATTTGCACACAAGGCTAAAGCACAAGCCTCATCTTCAAGGTCATGTAGTCTATAAGACATGTGAAAGAGACTTCCTCTCTAAAGCTCTCTTAGAATCGAAGTTATGTGACGATGACGTCAGATTTTAGTCCACTGCAAAGCTAAAAGCTTCTCGTGAGGCTCACAACCATCATGTTCGCACCACAGAGGATGACGCTCACATTCTTCTAAAAAATATTTTGAAAATACAACCGACATCTACAATGAAACTGTTGATGCCTCAATTGCCCGATGTGGAGATCATTCATCTCACATTGAAATCATCTGCTTCTTCAACTTCTCAGTAGTTGAATCTTATTACAAAAAAGGAAGCAGGGTAAAACATTCTCCTATTGCCTCCCAACTCATCAAACAATTGAAGGTGAAATAGCTTGATACTTAAATGACTCTAAACTCATCATCGACCAGCTCAAGAAAAACAAATCCAGAGTTAGTGATGGTCATCAAGTTTTGATAAGCTTGGAGGACAATGGACTCCATCTAGAGGAGGCCTGCAAAAAGTGGCTTGGCAAGCAATGCCCCACCCCAATCTTCCAGCTCTAAAGGGAAAGATATGATGGCGATTTTACCAAAGTCGCATACGTCGCCAGCCAAAAGTAGCTCTACAATGCAATCCAAAGTCACAACCACCTCGATTCTATCATTACATACCAAAATCATTCTGGATGATAAAAAATGAGTTATGCCTTCATCTAAAGGCCATAATTAGATTTCAGCAAAAAGCATTGAAACCTTCTCCGCTCCTTCATGTTCGAAGGGCAAGAACTGGATTATTATCACATAACCAGCAGAGGGTTGGGATATGTCACAACATCCAATCCTTCGGATATAGATGATATGATCTGTCAGAATGCAGAAAACTCCGATTGGGACTTAGATATCAGTCTAGGGATACTATCTAAAGAGTTGGCTACAAATATCACATTTGTCAGCCCGACTCCAGATGAAAATGGTGAACAAACTCTTTCCCAAAATAAAGTGTTAGTTAAATATCTTGACGCCCAATGGAACATACACTTTGAACAGTGCGAACCGCCTACCGAAGACAAGGTGGTTCAAGTGAACATTGGTGACAAAACTAATCCTAAGCCCATATTTACATGTGAGAGTTTGTCTTCTAATAAAAATAGAAGATCGATCTTATAACTCTCATCCGTGAATATATCAACATGTTTGCCTGGAATTACGAAGACATGCCAGGTTTAGATCCTCAAGAAGTTGCCATGCATCGGCTTAATATTAAGCCGTATGCAAAATCAGTGAAACAACATCAAAGAAGATTCAATCTGGAGCTAATGGATCGATTGAAGATGAAGTCATGAAGCTTATACAATCTGGCATTATCCGGGAAGAACAACACCCTCATTGGGCAGCATACATTGTTCATGTTCCCAAGAAGAATGAAAAGATCCTGAATTTGCATTGACTTTCGTGATCTGAATGTGGCATGCCTTAAAGATGAATTTTCGCTTCCAATAACGTATGTCATGATCATCAATGCCTTGGATTCGAAAAGGATATCTTCCATGGACGGATTCTCTGGATACAATCAAGATGTACCTTGAAGACAAGAAACATAAGAAGTGTTCAAAGAAGTGCATGACGAGGCCTACGATGCTCAGCAATCGGGACCAAAATTAGGATACCGGATTAAAAAATAGGCTTCTATTGGCCAACGATGATGGCAGACGCAATAGCACATGCAAAGAAATGCTAAGCCTGCCAGGTGCATGTGAACTACATAAATCAGGCTCCAGAGCACTTACATTCAACTACGGTCACTTGGCCATTCGAGACATGGGAATGGATATTATTGACCCCATCACTCCACCATCTTCTTTTGGACATCATTTATACTAGTTATAACCAATTACTTCTCCAACTGGGCAGAAGCTATCCATTTAAGAGAAGCAAAAACAATGGATGAGGTCAATTTTGTCAAACACCATGTCATCTATCACTTTGGTATTTCTAGACGGATCATCAGCGATAACGGTCCTTAATTCACTTGTAGAGCCTATACCAAATTTTGTGACAAATTCAAAACACGGAATGTGTTTTCATCCCATATAATCCGGCCACCAATGGCCAAGCAGAAGCATTCAGCAAAATCACTGTGAAGTTTTTGCAGAAATTTATCGCCACAAGTCAGTGTAACTGAGTTGAGAAATTAGGAGCTTGTCTATGGGCTTATCACACAATGGTAAGAATATAAACAAGCGCCATACCATTCTCCTTGGTGTATGGTGTGAGGCCGACCTGCCCCTGGAAGTCCATATTCCTTCCCTTTTAGTGGCATTAGCAACAAGAATGACCACTGAAGAAACACAACCAATGACTTCCGGAATTAAAAACGTTGGATGAAAAGTGCTCAAAACTCAATAACAAATAGAGTTTTATCGAGCACGAATATCTCAAGTCTTCAACAAAAAAGTGAAGGAATGAATTTTCAAAGAAGGTGACCTAGTCTTAGTAGTCAGATGACCAATAGTCATGACATAGACTAAAGAAAAATTCCAGCCAAAATGGGAGGGTCCATTTGTAGTAGAGATGGTCTAATCAAACGGAGCATACTAGTTGATAAATCAATATGGTGATTGGATGATGATGCTAATTAATGTAAAATTCCTAAAGAAATACTATTTTTAAAGGAATAAAGTCACCAGACCATATCTTCAACACAACAAATGAAGAAATACTAGTTTGCTGCTAAGATGAAGCTCTACGCCCCCGACTGGGGGCACCAGATGAAAATGAATCTTGCGTCTCTGAGTAAGGATAGAGAAAAAGTTTGGCACCTAAGTCCAAACAAGTTTCTCACTAACTAATCATGCTGGGGATAAAAGCATGAACTACCTAATGCTACTAAAGAAATGGGAAGAGAACAAATTTCTTGTCAACCCAGCATGCTGAGGTAAAAGTATGAACTGCCCAACACTGCTAAAGCAAGGGAAGAGAAAAATTTTGGCATATAAACCCAAATAAAATCCTCAACAACTCACTATGCTGAGAAAAATAGTATGACTAGCCCAACTTAAATGCTAGTTGGTAAAAGCAAACCAAATTCGTTAATAACTGGGTTTGCTAAAAATTCCACAATAAATTTTATCACAACAGTATCCTCATTCAATCATAAGGGTACGTCACCGCCCAATGCCGCCAATACGATGCGTAGAGAACACTTTTCTTGCTAACCCCATCATGCTCGGGGGTAAAAGAATGAACTGTCCAATGCTACTTGATATGAATAATCTACTGCAAGTGCACAGTGTCAGTTATAGCACAAACAAATCGTTCCTACAAAGATCTAAAATATTTTGCTATCTTGCTAATCCTATTATTCTAATGAGCTAACTATGAATTCTAAGTTGATGATTTGTTATTCTATTTAGCTTAGGATATACAATCCACTAGTTCACAACCAAATATTATCCATTTCATCTTCTTTATATCATAAAAATATGATCTTTTAATTTAATTCCTACTTAAAGCATTCTAAGTATGGACTATAAAGTTATGTGTAAGAATAATCCATCAAAGAAATTACTTTTAATAGAAATAAACTAAATCATTAGATTAATTCAAAGAAACGAATAAAAACCAACAACTCCAAACCCTAAGTATAGGCTATCGAAATACTTAAATTAAGTATAACCTATCCAAGTTTTAATCTATGAGTTCTTGTATTTTATTGTTTCGTAGAAAATCCTAGTTTTTTTATTTTTATTTTATGAAGAACACAAATAGAATAACACGAGGTTCATTCCTAGTTTCATCTACATCCTAAGACTAAGTGGATTAGTTACACATACTCATAATTAACAAGATCCTATTTTTATTCATGAAACTAACTAAAAATCCTATTTTTTCTAAAAAAAAGCAATTAAAGATTTACACTAGAAAGCGATTAAATCTATCTAGACAGCAAAAAAAAAAAATCTCTACTCACTAGAAAGTACTTGAACATAATGGAGTTACCTCTGCGGTATGGCTATCGTCACCCCTTCAGCAAAACTCTAATTTTTATTAATCACTAAGAGTATAAAATTACATCATATCCCTCACTTACCAGAATACGGTCAATATATAGGTCTCGGAGTATCAAACCCTAATCTTAGTACAACTAAATACTTACAAAATTATAAGAAAGACCCTATAAAAATTTCATCACATGGGGGCCCCATAGTGAAGCCAAATGCAGCAATTGCCACCTACTGGCGGTAAAAAAATGTGTTATGGACTTCAACTCTCTTTTGCATGAAGATCTGGCCTTGATCCTTTAATTTGAATGATTATATTTAACTTTGGTTCTCTGCAGCTTCATATTCTTACAGTTTTGTTCACTTTTAGCTCTCTTTGGACTTGGTTTCCTAATCCATCTCTAAGTTTATGTCATCTCCTTATAAAAATATGTCTAATCTGAAAGTCACACTAAAAATACCCGAGTAGTATTATTTACATACAAAAATAGATAATATGGATATTATAAATATATAATATATGACACTCATCATACCCCCCACACCTATCTTTTGCTAGTCCTCGAACAAATCCCAGACCTAAAATGAAATAGAAAAATACTAACTCACTTTCATAGAAATCGCAGTTGCACATAGCACGTGCAATAAGCCGTTAAATCCCTAGGTTATTCTAGTGGACGAGTTATGTCTCGTGAGAATTTCCAGAAATGTTTCCCACAAACATCGTAAAGAAGATAGATTAATAAATAAATAAAAGAAAAATAAGAATAACAAAAAATCAAGAAAATTTTTTTTTTGTACAAAAGTAAGAAAAATCTTTTTAATATTTTCTACAATTAATCTCACTAATATACAAACTCAAGAACTTATTTAGATTAATAATTTTCAAGTCAAGTATCATATCAAATAAACCTATCATTTTAATCAAAATTCCAAATCCTATCTTTTAATACCCACTAATAAATAATTCATTGGCTCATATATATCTGCATGCACATGTGATAATCTATATCGGTTTTGGACTCAAACTCTAACTCATAATTCATCTCTTCTCTCAAAACATTTTTTTTAACTTTTTTTTCTTTTTTTTTGTGAGTATTTCACCTTCCATGCGAAGATTCACGTTTGGTTAGATGCAAATATCTGATTACTTAGATCATATTTTGAGTATTTCACATTTCATGCGAAGATTCATACTTACTTATGCGCAAATATCCGATTACTCGAATCATACTCTGAATTTATTATTTTTTTCATTTATAAATGATCAATGCCTTAAATACAAGGCTCACCTTTTTATTCTTTTTTTTATTTTTTTTCTTATTTAGAGAGAGAAAACTACTCAATTGTTATCAACTTTATTCTTAACCTAATAAACTATTGTAAAGCAAAAAATAAATGTATACTTACCTCAAAATTACTATTAGCAGTATTTAATTTTTGAATTTTAATCTTTTTTATAAAATTCTAAGTGTATTATCCAATCCACTCACCTACCAAATTTTCAAATCTAAATTTATTCTTTTATTTGTAATTAGGTTTATTTATTGAGGAAAATATATATTTTTTTACTTTTTAATTTTTTTTAATAACCTAAAAACTATCCAAAGTGTAAAAAAAATAAACCCAAAAATCTAAAAGTAAAATAAAAAACCTAGATAAAACTAAAGATCCTAGAGAAATACAAAAGTTTTCTAACCCACTCTCCCACACCTAAACTCGTGCATGCCTTCATACCCGAACCAAAAGTGGTAAAATAAATATGAAAACTATTGTACAAATATTATACAAATAATGAGATTCGTGAAAGATCACGATCTCAATATCATCACTCTATTAATGTATAAAAGTGGTTATGACCTCTCGATCATTTTCCACTTTCATAGTGTATGTGTTATAAACATAAAGTGGGTGTATTGTTGTGTCTCATCATTCTCCTTTAACTTACGAAATTACCTTTTTGTTTCGTATGCCGTCCTCACTCTTTCTTTGTCCACATGTAAGTATTAATAATTGGATTAAATAATTCTTCATTATAAACCTGTTAATCATCGTTAGTAATAAGCACACATGTAAGAATATCGTGAGGTGTAAAGAGTGCAACATGATCAAGTAAACTAACTATGAAGTGTGGTGATCCTTCCAACTCACGAAATAATGCGAGCTCCTCTGTAAACAAATCTTCAAAAGTTTGCCCATTAGCGAATTGCACACTTACAAAAATATCATCATATGTAGAATCAGTATGTGTCAATCGTCTAATAACAAGAGATCATCTTCAAAAATTTGCTCAAATGAGGATTCATCATCAGTGCAAAAGGTAGAATGAGAGTGCAAAATGTGAACAATGTTTATCTCCATAAGGGAGCCCGCTGTGTGCTCATTCATTTTGAATATGTTCAATACTACAGTTATATTTCCAAATGATAACTTCATGAGGCCACTCCTGCAATCAATTAACGCATTTGAAATTGCAAGGAATAGTCTGTCTAAAATAATGGAAATTTGATTCTGTGGATTTGAAATTGGCTCAGTTTCTAAGACAATAAAGTTTATAGGAAAGATGAACTCGCCGACCTCAATGAGAACATCTTCAACCATATCAAGTGGTCTCTTGATTAAATGATCAGTTAGTTATAATATAATCTTGGTAGGTTGAAACTTTCCTAACCCCAGTTGCTGATAAACAATGCAAGGAAGCAATCGACACTTGCCCCTATATCAAGCAATGCCCTGTCAAATGTAGTGTTTCCAATGGTACATGAGATTATGGGGGATCCTGGATCTTTGTATTTGACTGGAAAGGAATTAAAGAGGATATGTGATATATTTACAGAAAGAAAAACTTTCTCATGAATGTTTCTTACTCGTTTCTTAGTACACAAATCATTGAGAAACTTGGCATAAGTAGGAACCAGTTGTATAATATCAAGAAGTGGAATATTAACCTTCACCTGCTGAAATATTTCAAGAATCTTCTCTACTTGCGGATAAAGCTTCTTAAGCCGATTGGAAAATGGTGTTTTCAGCTTAAGAATAGGTTCTTCCAAATGAGCGTGTGATGATATAATGGAGGTGATGGAGATGGATGTGGAGAAAAAGATGGATAAGATGGTGTAGCCAGCGGAATAGTAAGAGTGAGATCAGGGGCATGGCTACATTATTGTCCACCTGCTTGTTAGATCCAAGCGTGTGAATGGCATTGCAATTGTGAACATGAGTTGAAACAGACTGCGATGAGTTGGAGTTCATTATTGGTTGGCTCGGAAAGGTACCCAGCTCCCGCTCACTCAGCTGTGTGGCTAACTGTCCAACCTACTGATTAGTATCATATATTGTATTTCTTTCTCCCATATTTTATCTATTTTTTATATATAAATAAATGCTACTCAGGTAATTTTAGTTTGTTTTTCAGGTAATCCGATTCATACAAAGAGATGGCATGAAATCATAGTCGGATTAGGAAACAAAGCCCGAAAAAAAGTTTAAAGAGAGCAAAACTAAAAGATTAAAATACTTTAGAGAGTTAAAGTCAAATACAGTCAGGAGAGATAAAATTACAAAACACGAGACTCATGCGGAAGAAAATTCAAGCAATTTTCTTATATGATTGCCCCCAATTGGAGGCATTTTGCTGCCATTTGGTGGTAAAAAGAGGGTCCCACAGGCTGAGTTTTCTTCGCAGGCTTCGATGTAATTTTTTGGTTTTTCAGTTATATTATAATTAGGGTTTGATTTTCGAAGCCTGTATATTGGCCGTATACTTGTATTCTAGGGTTTTTTATACAGTAGTTAATATAGAATTAGGATATAGTTTGTACTCATTTTTAATTTAATAAAATTAGGATTTTGTTGAAGGGGTGACGGCCGCAATACTAGACTCCAAAGGTAATTCTCTTTGCTCTTCAATTTTTCCTTAGTTAATTTATTTTAATTTCTTTCTAGTTTATATTTATTTGCTTTCTAGATTAGATTTAATTGCTTTCTATGAATAAAAATTTGATTTTGCTTGTTAGAAATACAAGTAGCTAATTTAGCTTAGCTTTATAATGTAGATGAAGTTAGAATCCACCATGTAATTACTCTCTAGAATTTTCTTTTTAAATAAAATAAATAAAGACATGATTTTTCTATGAAAAGATTAAAATACAAGAACTTGAAGATTAATATTTTGATAGGTTATACTTGAATTAAGTTTCTTGATAGTCTATACTTAGTTAGGGTTTGGAGTTGTTGGTTTTCATCTTATTCAAAGAATTATCTACTGATTTAGTTTATTTTTATAAAAAATAGTATTTTTAATGAGTATACTTGCACGAGTATACTTAGTTAGGGTTTGGAGTTGTTAGTTTTCATCTTATTCAAAAAATAGTATACTTGCACACCACTTGATAGCTCATGCTTAGGGCACTTTAAATAAAAATTAAACTAAAAGATCAAATTTTTATGATAGAAGAAGATAATAAAAGTAAATATATGGTTGGAAACTAGTGAATTCTAGATCCTAGGCTAACTAGAATAACTCTCTACTCCAACTTAGAATTCTTTGTTAATCCGTTAGACTATAGAATTAGTGAGAACGCAAAAACACCTAAGATCTCTGTGGGACGACCTGTATAGCGCTACAACTGATACTGTATGCTTGCAGTTAAATTATTACATCATCTACTGCTTTATATTCTTGATCGACTGAGAACTTGTAAGAAGTTGTTGGTCAGTCCATTGTATAAAGTTAGTAGATACTTTCATTAAATTTTAAATTTGCATATATAAATTGGACGTTGTCTTGAAAAGGTTCTCCACACTCTTTTTAAGTATCGCTAGCTGTCTATCATAATCATTATTAGACCCCTGCTATGGATACGATTGATTATGTGCAGGTGGTCTATTCTTGTTGTTCCCTTGATTCGTAGTATTTGGGTGTTGATATACACCTACGTTAGGTCTCGAGAACTAACCATTGGGTGGATGTTGCATGTTAGGGTTGGGGGCTTCCTAATATTGCCCTTGACCTCATGAGAGATTTGGATGGTTCCTCCAATCTGGATTATATATAGGAGTGTAAGGATTGATCATAGGTCGTTGCTATAAGGTGTTAGCCTTCTCAAGTGTTGGACCCATGAGATTCATTAATAATAGACACTGCTTCATAACATGATTCGGAGTTCCACAGTTAAATCATGTGTGAACTTGAATTTGATTGACTTGACCCACCAGTGGAGTGCTAGGAGTCTCCAATGCCTCAATTCTCCTTATAACGGCTGCAATATTAGCTTCAACAGTTATAGAGCTGTCGACGCTATGAGTCTCACCCTTATGCGTAGAAATTGATGCATTGGGTTTCTCAGTGGGACTCTCTCACTAGATTGTTTTCCACGATAGGTTCTCAAGGGAGTCTCATGCTTCATTCTCATTCATTCTCATAAACTCCTCCTAACACATGGACTCAAGTAGAGTTTTGGATGTGTAATCGAGTCCTTCGTGCACGATTTAACACAACCGCCACTTTTCTATCGTATGGTGGAGGCACTGAGCTAACAAATCTTTGAGTCATTCTAAGTATTTCCAGAAGGGTTCTTCCAGCACTTGACGAAATTGATTAATTTGGTTTTGAATTTTTTAAGTCTTATGTGTGGGATAATACTTCTTAAGAAAAACTATAATGAATTCATCTCAAGTAGTAATTGAATCAATAGGCATACTATGCAACCACTTCTTGGCATTATCTTTGAGAGCGAATGGAATGAAGCGAGATTAATTGTGTACTTCGATAAGTGTTGCAGTTTAATCATCATATACACTTTCTAAAGTTCACTGATAAAGAGATTTGCATTCTAAGAATCAGAACCAGTGAACTTAGAAAGTATACTGTTGTACTGCGATTTTAGTTCATAATGATTACCCAGTGCGTGTGGAAGTTTGATGCATGACGGTAGTGATATGCGCAACGGGTAACATTGATTCTGAGTAATCGGAATCAGTTGGTCCATCTTGTCTCTCATAAACAAATCTAATCTCACTAGTCGAACAAAATGATCACGGGTTCAATGTGGTATGAACCAATGATCATGTGTGGATGCATGAATTTCCTAAACTAATGTAAGAAGTGAGGTGTGTTGAGATGAAACGGTGGAAGAAATATGATCAAAAAAATGTGATGTCTACAGTTTCTAAATTTTCTAATTTTTTGTAATTTTTTTACAAAACCTAAGACCCAAAATACAGAATTGAAAAAAAAATAGGGGAGATTTTCAACAGAGTTGTCGCCAAATGCTAGCTATTAGTGTTGTTTGGTAGCAAAATCAGAGACTTTGATTCCCTTCTTTTTGCATTACACTCTGAGGCTTCTCATGTCCCTTTTTTACTTTATATATCTGAACTTCCAGATCCCTGCACACTCAAAACACACGTTAACCCATAAAACGTTAGAAAAAGCAAGAAAACACCGTCAATCCCTGGCAATAGTGCCAAAACCTAGATGTGAATACTCTAATATAAGCGCACAGTGTCAGTTGTAGCGCCAACAGGCCGTTCCCATGAGGATGTAAAATGTTTTGCTATCTTGCTAATCCTATCATTCTAATGAGCTAACTATGAGTTCTAAGTTGATAATTTGTTATTTTGATTAGCCTAGGATATGAAATCCACTATTTAACAACCAAATATTATCTATTTCATCTTCTTTCTATCATAAAAATATGATCTTTTAATTTAATTCCTACTTAAATGTCCTAAGTATGGACTATCAAGTATGTGCCAGCATAATCCATCAAAAAATTACTTTTAATAGAAATAAACCAAATCATTAGATTAATTCAACAAAATAAAAAAAAACCAACAACTCGAAACCTTAACTAAGCATATACTATCAAAATACTTAAATTAAGTATAACCTATCAAAATTTTAATCTACGAGTTCTTGTATTTTTATTGTTTCATAGAAAAATCTTATTTTTTATTTTTATTTTAGAAATAACACAAATAGAATAATATGAGGTTGATCCCTAGTTTCATCTACATCTTAGGACTAAGTGGATTAGTTACTCATACTCTTAATTGACAAGATCCTATTTTTATTCATGAAAGCAACTAAAAATCCTATTTTTCCTAGGAAGTGTTCGCAGCAGAAATTCTTTGCCTTCCTTCCATTGAATACAACTTGGATTACAATGAAAGTGAACAAGAGAAAAAAGAACAAAAGAGAGGATTTATAATCTATCGCTCTCTTTTACAATATGATGTGGGATCTGTGTGGCGATGGTATTTGTCAAGCAGCTCCTTTGGATGACCTGACGTCGAACTCTTCTCTTGAAGGTAGCGGCCGACTGTAGATAATTTTCTCTGGTCTTGATTCGTTCAAGACTCTGTGCGTAACTTGAACTTCTCAAAAACTTTCAAAAGGAATCTCCAATGCCGAAAAAGAAAGATGATCATCTATAAATTGATCTATTATTGATTGATCCTTTTTAAAGTCTCCTCAAAGAGGGTATTTATAGACTTTAGTGGTTATGAGAGTTTCCATAGGAATAGGAATAAAGATTTCTATAGGAATAGGAAAAGAAGGTTTTTGTATTCATCAAGGATTCCAATCAAATATCTTAGTTTTGATTTAAATCTCTTGATTTAGAATTCTGATTGGACTCAATTTGGGTATTTGGATAAACCCAAATCTCAATCACAATCAATTTTAGGATTCTGGTTTATCTGCTCACGCGGAGATAATCTCGCCAAAAATGCGGAGCTAAGGAACCAGAACGCGGAGCTATCGATTAGCTCTGCGTTTTGCTCAAACGCTAGGCTAAAATAGCAAAACGCAGAGCTATAGAGTTAGCTCCGCGTTCTGTTGTGGAAAATCCTATTTACTTAGAAATTTTCACTACCAACAGAAAGCAATTAAAGATCTACACTAGAAAGCGATTAAATCTATCTAAAAAGTAAAAAAAAATATCTCTATCACTAAAAAGCACTTGAACACAATAGAGTTACCTCTAGAATGCAATATGGTGGCTGTCACCCCTTCGGCAAAACCAAGAGTACAAAATTACATCATAATCCCTCACTTAAAGGAAACAGCCAATATATAGGTCTCGAAATACCAAACCCTAATCTAAGTACAACTGAATAACTACAAAATTATAAGAAAGACCCTATAAAAAATTCATCACATGGGGGCCTATAGTGCCACCAAATGGCGGCATTTCCCGCCAATTGGCGGTAAAAAAGTGTGTTTTGGGCTTCAACTCTCTTCTACATGAAGATCTGGTTTTGATCCTTTAATTTGAATGACTGTATTTAACTTTGGTTCTTTGCAACTTTATATTTTTGTAGCTTTGTTCACTTTTAGCTCTTCTTAGACTTGGTTTTCTAATCCATCTCTGAGTTTATGTCATCTCCTTGTAGGAATAGATATAACCTGAAAATACACTAAAAACACCCGAGTAGTATTATTTACATAAAAAAATAGATAATATAGAGGCTATAAATATGTAATATATAGTATTCATCACTACTAAACCAAAGAAAAGAGGAAAGTAAAATTCTCGTCAACCCATCGAGGTAAAAACATGAACTGCCCAACGCTACTAAAGTAAAGGGAAGAGGAAAAGTTTGGTATGTAAGCCCAAACGAAATCCTTGATAACTCACCAAATTGTGAGAAATAGCATGGCTAACCCAACTCAAGCGGTAGTTGGTAAAAGCAAACCAAATCCATTAATAATTGGGGATTTGCTAAAAATCCCACAATAAATTTGTCACGACAGCATCCTTATTTGATTATAAGAGTACATCACTGTCCAAAGAAAGGCAAAGAGAAGAGAAAATTTTTGGCATATAAGTCCAAACAAAATCCTCGACAACTCACCATACTAAGGGAAATAGCATGACTAGTCCAACTTAAACGGTAATTGGTAAAGGCAAATCAAATTCGTTAATAGCTGGGGATTTGCTAAAAATTCCATGACAAATTTATCACAACAATATCCTAATTCAATCATAAGAGTATGTCACTGTCCAAAGTTGCAGATGCAAAAGAAAGAGGAAAAGTTTGGCATGTAAGTCTAAACGAAATCCTCGATAACTCACAATGCTGAGAGAAATAGCATGGCTAATCTAAATCAAACGATAGAAGGTATAGCAGGTAAAGGCAAACCAAATCCGTTAATTGGTAGGGGTTGCTAAAGATCCCATAACAAATCTGTCACAACAGTATTCTTATTCGATTATAAGGATACATTATAGTCCAAAGCTGCTAAAGTAAAGGGAAGATGAAGAGTTTGGCATGCAAGCCCAAACGAAATTCTTACCAACCTCATCATACTGAGGAAAATAGCATGACTAGCGTAATGCAAACTGCAATTGGTAAATATTAACTAAACTCGTTGATACCTAAGGGTTTGCTAAAAATCAGGAGGTTTATCTCCTATCACACTAAGATTTTACCTCTGACTGAAATGCTTTAATCCCGCACAGTTTCTCAGTCAGTCAAATTAATAGTTACCTCTGATAATCATTTCTAAATGATTTGAGTCCAAATACTCACTGTCAAGTTAAAATCAAATCTTTGATGAACATAAATCCAAACTAAATTTTAGATTACTCTTAGTAGTGGTAATCCAGTTGTCTTTGGATTGTCTGTTAAGTTAAATCTAAGTCTTACAATAAAACTTCTCTTATCATTTTTTTCTTCTAGTATAGTTGGTGACCCTCCAAAATATTTGTCACGTTAAAATCATATCTCTGACATCAAAATACAAAATCAAATCAATTTTTCCCATGAGATCAAACACAAACGAATCAATTGTCAAAAGACAATATCACAATTCATCAAGTCCAACAGTACAACCTCTGATGGACTTGTTCTTGACATTGTTAACTTAACAATTATCTCTAATGAAAATCATTTTCCTATCAATTTAATAGTTACCTTTAGTAGTCAACTCACAAGACTAAGCAAATTAACCTTACTTCTATTTAACCAGCTCATTCCTATCATGTCCAGATCCTCTGAATAGGTCGAGGTTTGAGGCATGTTAATTGCTATCTATGTCCTCACTCAAATTCCGTTATACTAGATGTCACTGAATGGGTGGACTAAACAGGTTAAACCCTACTTGGTTCATTACTATCATGTCCCGAACCTCAGAATAGATTGAACCACAAGACATGTTTAATAATACCTCTATCTTTTCCTAATCCGTCATACTAGATGTTACTGAATGGTTAGGATCCTATTTTCACAAACTCGCGTTTATCATGTCCAGAGCCTCTGAATACCTCAAGTCAATACTTAATAGAGTACGTTAATATCATACCTCTACTTATCATCTATATCTCCTAATCTGTCATACTAGACATCACTGAACAATTAGGATTATACTCTTTTGGAAACTCTTTCTATCACGTCCAATGCCTCTAATTAGTTTGAGTCACCATCCATGAGACATATTAACTATTACCTCTGTTCATCAAATTCATCCCTTTGTCTGTCATACTCTTAGCCTCTAAATAGATATCCAGAATATTCCGGACTACAATTTTATTCATGTTACTGATAACAACTTTTTTGAAAGCAAAACTACAAGTTAAATTCTAGAATAAAAGACTTTACATTTGAAGCATAATTTAGATTAAAATGCTCATGATGGCATAGCAGTGTTCTAATTATCAATATTCCAAAAGCAATTGGAAGGCACAAGCGCAAAGGCTAAAGTTTTGCACTATTCCAGCATCAGCAAGATTTTCTTGCAAGCAATTTTTGATATTTCGAAGAGGCTCAACAGTATATCCGTGAAAATCAAGAAATTTGTGGATCTAATTTGATAAGTTATACAAAATTTCAACATTACACCTCCAACAACAAAATAGGTAGAAGATAGCAAAGTATGATCTATCAACAAATCGCAGGGGATCTTGAAGCTCCTAAACAGTAATGATGAGCACAAGATTGTGTACATCCACAAGAAGAAAAGAGCTAAAACGGAGTTATAACCTCATCTTAGGAGAAAATCCTGAGTCAATGTTCAAAACTATGAGACTCAAGAACTCAAAACACATCGAAGGCTCTCTATCTGATTTGACATAAGTAAGAATTAAAAATGATGAATGTAGTGATTTCAGAATATGGTTCACAGTACACCATGAAAATCGTAGTACACAATGAAGACTACAGAGCCAAATTCATTATGAATCAACAACAAAATTTTAAAAACTCTGGAGAGGGTTCTGTAGGCACTAAAAAAATATAACAATATGCTAAATGAAGAGCGTAAGCATGCGCCACTCAGACGCACGCAATCCAAAAGTGCAACTAGAGGCACGCGCCCTCTGGATGCTGCAAAGTATGCACTGAAGAGTGCGCACCCTCTAGACGAGCGCATCCCATCCCAGAAGCGCGCACATCCCCAGCAAGCCCAAGCATGCGCAATCCAGAAGCGCAACTTGATGTGCACACCAAGGAGCATGCCTCTAGGCGCCGCGAAACGCACATCAAAGAAGGCGGACCCTTCAGACGAGTGCAACACATCCTCAGGAGCACACACACCTCCAACAAGCATGTGTTGTCCTGACGTGCGCTATCCAGAAAAGCAACTAGAGGTGCGCGCTAGGAAACACACCTCTTAGCATTGTAAAGTGCGCACTGAGGGGTGCGTGCCTCCCAGACGAGTGCATCTCATGCCTAGGAGCGCGCCCAGGTGCACGTGCTCCCAACATAGTGCTTGTCCGAACTGGCACACGCCCGAAGGGGGGTCCCAAGGTGCGGCACGCACCCGATGTGTAGCGCGCGCCCGAGGTGCACTATGCACGCCCATGACCTACCATGCCCACCCATGGCACACTGCGCACACCCAAGGTGCACCGCGTGCGCCCAACACCTACTATGCATGCCTAGGATGCAGCGAGCGCTGCATTCGCCTGTAAATGCATTGCGCGCGCCTGCAAGGGGCACACGCTCACTCCAGAGGACATCTGTAAGGGCACGTGCCTGCAAATGGTACGCGCGCGCCCCAGAAGCGTTGTGTGCGCGCCTCTGCAAGGGCGCTCCGCATTGTGTGCTCTCCAAGATGCAGCGCGCCTCGTGCGCTTCGCTTTGCAAGTGCCCCTCTGTGTGCTCCACATTGTGCTTCATACTCCGCATTGTGCACCATGTTCGTGCTCCACTTATAGGAATGGTTACATTTCCAGATCTATAGAATCGCTTCTCTAAACAGAATGGGAAAAAAAGAAAGGAAGGAGATGGAGGGGAAAATCTGCTAAGACTACAAGAAAAGGTCAGTGACAGGAAAATCTAGAGAATGGAGTTCCCGTTTCTTCTCTTCCGACCAGAAAGATCCAGAGATCCAAGAAAGAAGAGATCCAGAGATTCAGCGACAAGGAACCAGAGACGCAAAAATTATTGCGCTTCAAGAGTTCCTTCTTTCCTCCGGCTAGAGTTTTGTGTCGGAGAAGTCAGTCGACGCGATGTTCGGATTGTCAATAGAAGACGCCAAACAACTTCTACCATTGCCTAAAGATCCTACGAAATTAAAAGAGGAAAAAAAGTCATCTCTTTTCCCTACCCTTGTATTCTGGATTAAATAATTATAATTTTCTTTTATTTTGCTTTAATTTTAATTCAATGGCAATGAAATGGATTCGAGTGTATAGTATTGTTTGGTTACATGTCTGAATTTTTTTTTTGCTTTGTTAACCTTTGGTTCACTGCATTCTTCTTCTTCATCTGGTAATGTGTTAGAAATAACGTCTTGATGCATTCTGGAACATCATCTCTTGAATTTTCTGAATGGGAATTGTTTTAAATTGTAGGTGGCATAGTTGATTCCCTTTAGTTATTTTCTTAAGTTAAGACATCAAAAGTACCAGGACTCTTGAGCCTTAAACAACAAGATTAAAGGCAACTATGTCATTTTCTAGGCTGGGACTCCTCGTTGATGTTGATGTACCAACCATTTGCTCAACTGCATAGCATCTTTACTTGTTTACTGCATTCTCATGTTTATTAATAATGACATATCAGCAATCGCTGCCTGCTTAAATTTTATGGTTAGCTTCATGCTCAAGAAAAGAAAATAAAACTAACAAAACTTCCATTAAGTTTTCGTAAACCACCACCACACCACCTCCATCGATGTGGTCGTTTTCCGAGAAGATGGTGAAAATTCATTCATGATAATTTAGGAGCGTATTATAAAATTAAAAAAAAAAAAAGAATCATAGTAGCTTACCGAATAGCTTCCTATTGTTTTTTTAAATTTTATGATCCTGTCGAGTAGGGATGAAAATGTATAGGTACAAGGGTCAACATTTGGCAAGTTGAATCAAAAATAAAATTTTTATTTTTCTAATTTAAGTTTTAGAATATAGTGGAATAAGGATTGATCTTTAAATCCATCCATTTTCATCCCTACTGCCAAGTAAATCTTTAGAAGGTAGGTTGTATTTATCCCTATTTCTTTATCTACTAATATTTAAGATGGTTCTTGAGGTTGTCTATAATCTTGGATAACCAAAGCTCATGTTGCATATTGAGGCTGTAGATTTGAGAAAGAAAATTCAATCCCTGGATCATGGCGAGACGTAACAAAATCCTGCTTGCCATCGGCTAAATATTGATACCGACAGGCAAGTTACCTAGAATTTGATCCAAACAGCGTCATAAAATGACAAGTGGAGGTATTAAGAGCGATGTCACACATTAATTTTTTGAGCAAATACGGCGGGTAGAAACCCTCCGTGTTCTATTAACAAGTAATAGAACTACAAACATTTAAAACAGAAATACAAAACGGAGAATACTAGTTAGGAGAAAGTAGATGACAAATACAAATAAGTGTTCACATGACAACAAGAGAATCTAAAAAGTACAACATAAGCTCCTCATGATCTTCAAATAGTCCACCCAAAGTCACTATAAAGTTTTCCGAGGCCTTCTATCAAATCTGGGACGGGGATGGAGGGTTATCGCTGATATTTTCTCCTGATGTCCCACCTAAGAGCTGAATCCGGTCCTCCTCCGAAGAAATATCTGTCCAAAATAAGATAGCATGAATAATCACACGTAAACATGAGTGTAATGGGCGTGCAGTAGAATTAAAAATTTTGTTATTTCTTTCACTCCTTACATTCCAACATAATGCTGCTACTAGGGTTCTAGCCAAATGTGATTTTTTGCCTCTAACACCTAATTTGTCCTCAAAACTAGTACATACCCCTGTGTTGATATTAATATTAAACTTATTGGCACTGTTCAACCACAATTTGCTTGTAAAAGGATAATTCAGTAGAAGGTGTTCGGTGGACTCTCTATCCTTATTACAAAGAACACAAATATTTGGTCCATTCCATCCTCTTTTCTGTAATGCTGGCCAGGTGAGCAGAGCTTTTTTAACCGCCACCAGAGAAACACCCTAATTTTGGGTGGACAAACAGTCTTCTAAATCCAATTGGATTCATTCTGGATAATGCCACTATCCTTAAAATGATTATATGTGCTTTGACTGAAAAGTTCTCATCTTTGCTCCATCTCCATTGAGGTTGATCCTCATTCATTTGATTAGGCGTAAATTCACTCAGGAGGGATCGTAACTCTCTACATTGGAGTTTTTCGCTGACAAATAGTGTTTGCCGAAGATTTAGGTGCCACCTAGCTCTGCCCCACAACCTACTTACCTTGGCTTCCTTTTCCCGAGAAAGTAGGTAAGCACTTGGGAATAATAATTTTAAGGGAATCTTAGAGAACCACCTATCATGCCAGAATGCTATATTGTGTCTATTCCCCAGTTTAAACTCCACGCTTGGCCAGACAATAGTACGAGACAACATAACCCCCTTCCAGAATCTAGAAGTAGAGCTCGGCCTTCGAAAATTTGAGAGCCAGGTAGTCTCCTTAGGGCAATAATTGGTACAAAATTTATAAGTCTTTGTACTTTTTCTCTATGGGAATTTGGGTATTCAAGCTTCTTAGAGAAGTTGCCATGTTCTTTGAATTGGGTGTTTGATACAACTAGCAATTATAAGAGAAATACTTTGTTGTTTCCTTTCTGCTTATTTTCTTCGAGTTAGTATATATATATATATATATATAATAAAGACATATATCATATTATGAATTAATTATCTTTAAAAAATATTGTGTCCATCCTTTGACAAATTTCAAAATAATTTTTCTCGACTTTTATCGTAACTTCGAAGTTTTGGTATATCGACGATAACTTAATAAGCAATCCAAATTTCATAAGGTGTACATTAAATTGAGAATTTTTTTAAAAAAAATGAATCTCACGGTGTAAAATTTAGGTTCCAGCTCAAAATAGGAACTCAACTTACGGAAGCATGTTAGAATACAAAACAGGCTCTCAATTTTTATCATAACTATGGAGTTTTGGTTTAGCGATAGTAACTCAAAATCCTTCACCTCCTCTCCATCTTTGGTAAATTAGGTGCAATTAGAATTGAACGGGAAACTTCTCACAGTCTTAACACAATTCCTTTTATTGTTCGTCCATGTCTTGACAATCTCTGTTTGGGTAATCTGGGGTGAAAAGTGATTTATCTAGTCATGAAATTCTCAGCTAGAAACCACCTCTCTCTCTCTCTCTCTCTCTCTCTCTCTCTCTCTATTCCCAGCAACGAAATGCTCCGCAGTTTTCCCCAAAAAATTCGGCTCAACTACAGTGATTATGCACATCAGTCCTCGGGAGAATAGTCATAACTTTTTGTTTTATAATGGGAGAATAGTCATAAATTTTTGTTTTATAATTCTATATAAGTTTTCTTTTGGTTGAAAGAAAATCAAGCTACAACTTTTATTTTTAATTTTTGCTTTATTATCCTAACTTGGCCAAAACTCGAGTAGAAGTTGAGGGGTGCATAGCTATCGAAGCACTGTCACCCATGCACCCTCTTAGTATTTTAGTCATATATTTTGATCTACAAATCTAATTAAGCTGGTTTTTATAGTTTTGAAAAGGAATTTAATTTCATATAACTTTCATATTTTATTAAAAAAAAAAAAAATTCTCCTGACCCTTCCAAAATCAGATTCAAAATTCAACTACTGTGCAGCAACCAACTGTGTGAGGAAATTGTTGCGTTGGAAACTTAGCTACTCTTAAGACTTTGCCTCGCTGAGATACTAGCCTCATTAGGGCCCTACTCTCACTTGGGATCTAGCCTCGCTAAGGCTAGTCTCACCGACGCTGCTACCAGTGTTGGTGCTAGTTTGCCTCGCTGGTGCAGGAGTATTCAACACCTACTTCATGCATAATTCAGTGTAACCTCCAATCAATGTTGAAAAAAACACCTTATGTAATGGAGCAAGGAATTTTCACTCCATAACTGCACTAAATAACATAATGCGGCGGAACGTACATTATTTTGAAAATAACACACGTTATAATGCGTTATTTCGTAACGCGTTATAACGTGAGTTATTTACAAACGAATTTCGAACCGCACCCGCGACCCGAAACTCATTTTAATCGACCCAAAACCCATTTTAATCAACCCTAAAATTTCCGATCCCCTCTCTCCCTAATCCCTAATTCAGTCTCCCGCTCTTCCTGGGAAATTCTATTTGCACACGGCATTTTACTGTTGGCATCTTGGTTACTCTTTACACCAAACCCCTATTTTGAAATACTATCATGTTACTCTCTACGGCCAAAACTTTTTCCAAAAAAACCCCTCCTCATTTTCTCTAACTACTCACCCCGTCCAATCTCATTTTTATCCATTTTTGTTTGAGTCGGATGTTAGTTTAAGAGTAAAAAATATTTTGGTCGAGTATTAATACCCAATCAAGTAACGTGCTGGTCGGGTATTAATACCCGACCAGCAAGCGAAGTCTCCTCCCACAAAAAAAAAGCTAATTAATGATAAATTTCAAACAAATACGCATAAAATTTTAAAAAAATTCAAATCGTATCTTAGATTTGTTCTCTGACACCAATTGCATATTGAAATTTTTCATTTGCATAAGAAAACTCAAACTCCAAATCCAAATTTCACTTGTCACGGTGAAATTGAAAAATTTAAATTTCTTCAAATCTTTTCAGAAACGTTAATGTAAAAAATTTGAAGGGGTCAAGAAATCAAATCGATGATTTTGTAGGAAATATGTTTTTATTAAATACCAAAAAAAATACTTAGGATTTTAGAGAGAAAATAGAAGAGGAAAACGATGAGTCGTAGTTCCAAATTTTAAGAAGTCTTAGTTTAGAATTTATAAGGTTAATTTAGTCCAAAAAAATAATGACAGACTTGTAATTATTTATAAGTTTCGAAACCGTAGGTCAAGAGTAAAATGTCGTGTGCAAATAGAATTCCCGCTCTTACCTCCTTCGCCGCCATCGCCGCAACCCTTGGCCGCCGCCCTTCTCCGCCGCTCTCCCTAATATCCCCAATCTCTCTCTCAATCAACCCTAATTCGCTCTCCCTCTCGCTCTCTCTCTCTCTCTCTCTCCCGCTCTCTCATGCTCTCTCCTGCTCTTCCCTCCTCAGCCGCCGTCACCATAGCCCTTCGCCGCCTCTCTCCCTAATATCCCCAATCCCTCTCTCTCTCTCTCCCGCTCTCTCCTACTATCTCCCGCTTTTCCCTCCTCTGTCGCCATCGCCGCAGCCCTTTGCCACCGCCCTTCGCCACCACTCTTCTTAATATCCCCAATCTCTCTCTCCCTCAATCCTAATTCCCTCTCTCTTTCTCTCCCGCTCTTCCCTCCTCCGCCACCGTCGCAACCCCCCGCCACTTCCCTCGATCCTTCTTTCCCAGCTCAAGCTTCTTCCCCGGCTCAACCGTTCAACAGGTAGTCCTTCTTTCCCATTTTATTTACCGGTTAATACTGATTTCTTCTCCATTTTAATT